>CM038680.1:405946585-406546585 GCA_021605205.1 Aegilops longissima
TCGGCATGTAGAACTGCAAGGGCGGGTGGCGGGCGGCAGGTAGCGGCGAGGTAGACGGCGAGGAGCGGCGACAGAGACGGCGAGGAGTAGCCCCTAGTAGTTTTTTTCCTTTTTTCGTAAAAATATGTTTAAATTTGAACGAACTCGCCGATGTGTTTGCGTTAAATTTGAGCCATGTTTGCGCCGTATTTAAGTTTTTCAAAAAAAAGTGGGCGCCATGATGGGGGCATCACGCCTCAGTCTTGGTTTCATACGGCGCCTCTGGCGATTTTTAGACCCTCCTGGGGGCCCAACGGCTGGAGATGCTCTGACATCTTTCGAGTTCATTTCAGCTGGGAGCACCCTCAGGGCTGCATCATTCCCTGGCCGCATGGGTCCTTCCATGCGGCGTGTATCTGTAACACCCCGGAAGTAACTTTCCATATTTGTAACTCCGACTCTTGCCATTTTCGGCATTGATATATGATATTCCCTCCGTGGTTGGGTTTTCTCCTTTTTGCTTTTTGTCCGTGTCATGCATTTTATATTATGTCATCATGTGCATCGCATTTGCATACGTGTTCGTCTCTTTATTCCGAGCATTTTTCCCGTTGTCCGTTTTGCAATCCGACACTCCTATCTCCCCCGGCGGTCCCTTTTGCGTTTTTCCGTGTGCGGGTATTAAACCGTCTCGAAATGGACCGAGGTTTGTCTAGTGGCCTTGGTATAACACCCGGAGACCACCGGTCAAGTTTCGGGTCATTTGGAGCTCGTTTGGTACTCCAACGGTTAACCGCACCTTCGCAGAGGCCTCTTTTAAGTTGCAGCCCAACACCCTCCAAAACAGCCCAATAACCCATCTAAGTCACCTCCATGCTCTCGTCGTTCGATCACGATCGTGTGGAAACTACACCTCATTTGGACTCTCCTAGCTCCCTCTATGCCTATTTAAGCAAACCCTCCCGTCCAAATTCGCGGATCAATTCCCCCAAACCCTAATTAGTCCTCCGCCCCACCGGACGTGTCCGCCGCACGGGCGTCGTCGCCGCCGCCGCCGCCACGAATCACGCGCCGCCACGTGGCCCAGCCACCCGCCGCCGCCGTCCGCTCCCGCCCACCTTGGGCCGCGCAGAGCCAGCCAGGCGCCGCCGCCGCTGCTGCCGCCGAGCGCGCCCCATCCCCCATCGCGCCTCCTCCGTGGCTCCCCGCGCGCTCCTCACGCGGCCCGCTCCGGCCGCCCTCGCCGCCCGCCGGAGCCGCCGCCGGCCCGCCGCCCGCGGATCCCGCGGCCGCGCGCCCCTCGCCCCGGCCGGCCCGGCGGCCGCCAGCCCGCCTCGGCCCGCCCGGCCTCGCTCGCCGCCGGCCGTCGCCGCCCGGCCAGTCCCGCCGGCCGCCGCCTCCTCCTCCCCGGCGAGCCTCGGCCGCCGCCGCGCCCGATCCGCTCCGGTCGAGGCCCGATCCGGCCTCGGGAGCCGCGCCACCCGTTGACCCTCGTCTCCCCCTTTTTTTTTCCACTAAGTGTTGCATCTTCTTTTAATTTCGTGCATTTTTCATCATGTTATATCTCCGCATCCGTAGATCCATTTTTCGCGTATAATATGTCAAAATGTTCGTCTCGAAGAGTAGATCATTTCATTCCATTGCATCATTTTCATTTGAGCTCATCTTGATGCCCGAAATGCTGTTGGTAGAGTGCAAGGTGCTGTTAGTTTCTGATTTTTATCAGGAGTTGCACTTTTGTTATTTTTGCTATGATTAATATGTGCACCCTATGAATTAGAGTCCTACATGAGTTTTGTAAAATGCCATGTCATCTTTCCAGTGGTATATGCCATGTATTTTTGTGATCTATGTGGTGACTAGCACAAGCATGCAAAGTAGGTGTCCCAATGTTGCTGATTTCAGCCCTGTTTTAGCTGATTTTGATGCCATGTTTGCTTGATGATACCAAGAGATCTATGCATATTTTGAGATACTTCAGTAAGGGTGTTTTGTAAAGCATGACTTGCTCTATCCATCCATGCCTTTGTTTGCAATTATGGGATGCCATAGCTTGAGTCAATCGAGCTCTACTTTTGCTACCAAATGATTCCTGGCAGATTGTATACGTGTTATTCAATTTTGCCTAGGATGTTGTGGTTGACCCGTATAGGCTATGTTAGTGTTCTTGCCATGGTTGTCTTCTATGTCATGTCTTCTTGATGTATGTATGCTTAGTTTATCATTTGAGGCCCTGTAGTGAGTGCATTGAGCTTGTTAACATGCCATCTCGTTATCAGTTTTTGACATGTCAAGTTGCTGAATCTGTTAACAAGACTTTCAATATTGACATGGGTGTTACTATATTTTCTAGTCCTTTTTGGCTTATGGTCAGTAAGGGACTTTTGAAATAGGCTTTGAGTAGATTCATGCCATGCCATGTTTTGCTATTTTAAGTTCCTGTATCATGTAGTTTTGATGCTCTGAACATTGCAACCTGTTACTGTTTTTGCCATGTCCAGCCTGTTACTTTGAGCACTTTTGCCATGCTTGTTTGAACCTGTTATGATGTGAACTAGCCGTAGCTCAGTGCTCATCTTTTGTCGAGCATCATGTGTAGATCACTGCCATGTGCTTTGTTGTTACGTTTGGGTGCAGTAGCTTAATTATTTGTTGCTTGCTAAGTGGCATCATGCTGTTAATGGCAGATTTGCGCCAATCTTGTTTTGCTTGCCATTTCCAAACCGTGCATCCGATTCGGTGATCTTTATATCGATTTCAACCGAAATCATCTCATCTTTCCAGTGGCATGCTTGGTTTTCCAAGTTGATGCCTGGTTCATCATTTACCTTCCGAGCGCACATAAGCATTGCATATCCCATCATGCATATCATGTCATGTTTTGCATCATGTGGATTGTGCATTGCACCGTGATTTATTGTGGTTCCTTTGTTTGTATTGTTGCTTTGGGTAGAGTCGGGAGACGAGTACGTGAACGAGGAGCCTGTTGAGAACGTTTCGAGGATCAAGCTTTCGACAACTCGAGAACATTGCGAGCAAGATGACCATACCCTCGAAATCACTTCTATCTTTGCTATGCTAGTTGCTCGCTCTTTTGCTATGCCTATGCTGCGATGCCTACCACTTGCTATATCATGCCACCCATATTGCCATGTCAGCCCCTAACCATCCTTTTCCTAGCAAACCGTTGATTGGCTATGTTACCGCTTTGCTCAGCCCTCTTATAGCGTTGCTAGTTGCAGGTGAAGCTGAAGGTTGTTCCTTGTTGGAACATGGAGATGTTGTTCCTTGTTGGAACATGTTTACTTGTTGGGGATATCACAATATATATCTGCTATAATTAATACATCTATATACTTGGTAAAGGGTGGAAGGCTCGGCCTTATGCCTGGTGTTTTGTTCCACTCTTGCCACCCTAGTTTCCGTCATACCGGTGTTATGTTCCTTGATTTTGCGTTCCTTACGGTTGGGTGATTTATGGGACCCCTTGACAGTTCGCTTTGAATAAGACTCGTCCAGCAAGGCCCAACTTTGGTTTTACCATTTGCCACCTAAGCCTTTTCCCCCGGGTTTTCGCGAGCCCGAGGGTCATCGTTATTTTAACCCCGGACCAGTGCTCCTTCGAGTGCTGGCCCGAACTAGAGTGCTGTGCAGCGCCCCCTCAAGGCAACTTGAGGTTTGGTTTTAGTTGTATGGACTGCTCATCCGGATGTGCCCTGAGAACGAGATATGTGCAGCTCCTATCGGGATTTGTCGGCACAATCGGGCGGCTTTGCTGGTCTTGTTTTATTGCTGTCGAAATGTCTTGTAGTCCGGGATTCCGAGATTGATCGGGTCTTCCCGGTAGAAGGAATAATCCTTCGTTGACCGTGAGAGCTTATAATGGGCTAAGTTGGGACACCCCTGCAGGGTAATATCTTTCAAAGCCGTGCCATGCGGTTATGAGGCAGATGGGAATTTGTTAATGTCGGTTGTAGAAAACCTAAAGATGACCTCAATTAAAATACACATCAACCGCGTGTGTAGCTGTGATGGTCTCTTCTCGCGGAGTCCGGAAGTGAACACGGTGTTGGAGTTATGTCGACGTAAGTAGTTCGGGATCACTTCTTGATCGCTATTAGTTTCACGACCGCGCTTTGCTTCTCTCCTCGCTCTCTTTTTGAAGTAGCCACCATAAATGCTAGCCGCTTGCTGCAGCTCCAATTTAATACCTTGTCCTTCCTATTAGCTTAAATAGTCTTGATCTCGGGTGTGAGATTGCTGAGTCCCGTGACTCACGTGATACTTCCAAACACAGTTGCGAGTTCCGATGAGGCGGTGCAGGCGATTCAACCGAGCTCAAGTGGGAGTTCGACGAGGAACGTGGTCGTTACTATGTGTCGTTTCCAGATGATCAGTAGTGGTGCCCAGTTGGGACGATTCGGGGATCTGTGTTAGCATTTGGGGTAGCTTCTTATTTTGGTTCCGTAGTCGGACCTTGAGTGTACTTTGAATGATGTATGTTAAATTATGTACTGTGTGAAGTGGCGACTGTAAGCCAACTATGTACCTTTCTCCCTTAATTTATTACATGGGTTGTGTGAAGATTACCTCACTTGCGACATTGCTTTCAATGCGGTTATGCCTCTAAGTCGTGCCTCGACACGTGGGAGATATAGCCGCATCGGGGGCGTTAAGTTGGTAATCGAGCCTTCCCGACTTAGGAGCCCCTACTAGATTGTTTGTTGGCGTTGTTGAGTCTAGAATGGAAAATGTTTTGAGTCTTAGGATTATATATATCGAGAGTAGGATTCTTTTGCTTCCCAGTCCTTCGACCTTCGGTGAGGTATTCGACGAGAGTTTTGACTCTTCTCTCCTCAAATTTCACTAAAATTTTTTTAGGATCACGTGGGTATCTTGGAATCGTTCCGATGGTTTTGTGACGAGAACATTGTTCTTGGTGCCTCGACATTTAGGGGTTGTGGCAGTGTCCCGGGAGTTGAGCTCCGAGGTGTTGTCGTCACAATTTTATCGTTGCAGATTCGGAATACCGAGTTTTACCGACATCGAAATCTCTTTTGTGCAGTTGTTGGTGAGATAACCCCGATAGCCCGATCTTGTGGCGAGTCTTGGAGTATTGCCATGACTTGTATAACGGATGTTTTTCAAGGTCGAGGTACACGATTTCGAGGATTTCTTGGTTATGTGTTGACGGATGGATACAAATGGATCTAGGTATTGTTAGTTTGGGTGATATATTTTGTGTCCCCCAGATCCCCAACACCAGATTGCATAACCAGAAAGTTTGGGAGTTTATAGGTGGGAATTCTAGTAGCTTACAGGATATTCTTTCCGCGGATGTATGATTTGAGATTGGGGTTCAACGTCTAGTGGTCCGCCCATTCACGGTCGATTCTGATTGGTCGCGAGACGCCTTAAAGAATCCTTGGCTATGCTGATTCGGGACGTCTTGTTAGTCATTCGTGACGTCCGCTATATCGTCGTGTCCGTGTGGGCCCCACCACTAACACTTTGGGCGTAAATCTCTATCATGTGTTTGTTCCACTCATTCTAGCAGCCAACCTTTTGTTTTTAGTTGTGATATTGAATTGTTTCTAAGGCAGATGTTGTTTCCATATCTTTATCTAAGTGGCTTCTCACCTTAATGGACGTGTGATGATTAACTTTGAATTCATTCGTTCATTCTTGTTCGAATGTTTATTGTGAAGACTATATGTTGCAATTTCTATCCGTTGATTCTACTTATCAATTTGTCTATCAAAGGACTAACGGATGTCACCCTCTTCAGATGGCTCCGCCAACGCGTGCGAATCCGGATCGCAATGATGGGGATCATCGAATCCTCCACCTCCACCACCACCTCCGCCTCCGAGGCGGCAAGCTATCATGGCAGCCACCAATGCCAATGCTCGATGATTTTGCAGCTCTTGCAAGAACGTACTCAGGGCAAGGCAATCAAGGCAATCAAGGTCAAGGCAACAATCAGCCACACTTTGCTACTCTCACCGGTTTCTCGCTAATCAGCGAAGTCTTTCGGTTTACGTGTCGAGGCCACGACGCCGATGATTGGTTAGTGGACATCTGCAAGCACTTTGACTGTAGCAATGTCGGACCGAGGACTTTGTCAAGTTTGCATCGTTTCAACTCAAGGATCAAGCTGCTGAGTGGTTCCAGAATACAAAGATTCCAGAGGAGGTCGTGTCATTACAGGATGAGTTCCGCCGTGATTTCGAGCTCATCACATTCGAAGAGTGTTGTTGAGAGCAAGCGTGAGGAGTTCCGCAATCTCAAGCAGGGCAACATGTCTGTCTATCAATACAATATCCAGTTCCAGAAGCTCGCTCGTTTTGCTAAGCAGGACGTTCCTGATGAAAGGAGTATGATCTATCAGTTCAGAGGTGGTCTGAGAGAGGATCTGCAATTACCTCTTGTGCTGTTTGAGCCAGATAAGTATGATGATTTCTACAACATGGCACTCAAGCAAGAAGCGGCACAACTCAAATGCGAGGCTTCTAAGAAGAGAATCAGGGATGCAGTTCAGTCCTCCTCGTCCTCTCAAGTGGCAGCCAAGCAGCAGAAGTTTTACCTGCCCCTCCTCCGTTCCGTCGGCCTTACCAGTGAGAAGAACTCAGGTGGCCGTGGATCTTCCCACCCACCCAACCCAAGCTATCGTAACAAGTCTAATTCTCAAGCTCCAAGGTCAAGTGCTCCTTACCACCGTCCGCTTTCGAGGTCACTTGCAACAAGTGTCGCAGAAGGGTCACTATGCTGAACAAGTGCTTCAACCAAAGGCGCCTTCCGCCTCCTCCTCTGTGAAATCTTCCAGCAATGCGGTGGTCAAGCATAATCCAAATCATGCCAAGGTCAATATGATGAATGCAGCTCAAGCAGAGGAATCTTCGATGTGATATTGGGTAATCTCTCGATTAATGATATTCTGCAAAAGTCTTATTTGATCTTGGTGCATCGCATTGTTTCATCTCAAGACCATTTGCATCTAAGCATGAATTGGTTATCAAGAGTTGCCTAGTTCCTTATCAATTGTGTCCCCGGTAAGCATATGACAGCTAATAATTATGTCCCGGATGTTTCTATCAAGATGGGCGATTATGGGTTTTGGCTAAACCAATTGTCCTTGGTGACTCGGATATTGATCTTATTCTCGGAATGGATGGCTTTATCAAGACAAAGCTCAAATTGATTGTGCTGCTGGGAAATTCAATTGACTCATTCTTCTAATGATGTGATCATCTATGCCTCTCGTGATGAAACTATTCGGTTGTTTTCTCTCAATGAGAAGGGCGAATTGAATGCCATCTCTCAGATTCCAGTCGTTTGTGAGTACCAAGATGTCTTTCCAGAAGAGCTTCCGGGTATGCCTCCTCATCGGCCAGTCGAGTTCGTTATCGATCTTGAGCCTGGCACTGAACCCGTTTGCAAGCGTCCATACAAGCTTGGACCTGATGAGCTGAGGGAATTGAAGAAGCAGCTCGATGAACAAGAGCGTCTGGGTTTGATCAGACCGAGTTCATCTCCTTGGGGTTGTGGTGTTCTTTTGTCGGAAGAAGGATGGCTCCGACCGACTTTGTGTCGATTACCGTCCATTGAATAAGAAGACAATCAAGAACAAGTATCCACTTCCCAACATCAATGAGCTTTTCGAGCAACTCAAAGGTGCTACAAGATTCTCCAAGCTTGACCTTCGTATGGGGTATCATCGATTCAGATTCGTGAACAAGATATTCCCAAGACAGCATTCGAACAAGCTTTGGTTCTTATGAATATCTTGTCATGTCTTTCGCCTCGTCAATGCTCCTCCAACTTTCTCTCGGATGATGAACTTCATATTCAATCCCTACACCAATGAATTCGTCTTGGTCTATCTTGATGATATTTTGGTCTTCTCCAAGAATAAGAAGGATCATGCCATACATTTGCGATTGGTGCTAGACAAGCTCAGAGAGTACCAATTCTATGCTAAGTTCTCCAAATGTGAATTCTGGCTTGATGAAGTGCTTTATCTTGGTCATATCATCTCTGCCAAGGGCATCGCTGTTGATCCCGAGAAGGTGTCCGCAATTGTGAATTGGGAACCTCCTCAGAATGTCAAGCAGCTCCGCAGCTTTCTTGGTCTTGCAAGCTATTGCCGAAGGTTCGTTGAGAACTTCTCCAAGATTGCAAAGCCTCTTTCCAACCTTCTCCAGAAGCAGGTGAAGTATGTCTGGTCTCCCGAGTGTGACGTTGCTTTCAAAACCCTCAAAGAGAAACTCGTCACAGCCCCTGCTCGACTCCTCCGATGAATCCAAGCCTTATGAAGTGTTCTCGTGATGCTTCTCTTCAAGGTCTCGGTGCTGTGTTAATGCAAGAGAAGAGAGTTGTGGCTTATACCTCTCGCCAGTTGAAGCCCAACGAGAAGAACTACCCCACTCACGATCTTGAGTTGGCGGCAGTTGTCCATGCATTGATTACGTGGAGACATCTCTTGTTGGGAAGGAAAGTGGACATTTTCACTGATCACAAGAGTCTCAAGTACATCTTCACCCAGCCTAACCTCAACCTCAGGCAGACTCGATGGGTCGAAATGATTCAAGAGTACAACCCAAGTATTGAGTATACTCCGGGCAAAGCCAATGTCATTGCAGACGCTTTGAGCAGGAAAGCTTATCGCAATGCCTAATCCTCAAGCCCTTTCACCGGATCTCGTGAATCGTTCCGCAAGCTGAATCTTCAAGTTGTTCCTCAAGGCTTTCTTGCCAACCTCATAGTCTCTCCTACTTTGGAAGATCAGATTCGTGAGGCTCAACTTCTGGATGCCATGGTGAAGAAAGTGAAACGTGGTATTGACAAGGGCATTTCCAAGTACAAGTGCTTCCGCGTTGATGACAAAGACACTCTGTTCTTTGAGGACCGGATTGTGGTTCCTAAGGGTGATCTGAGAAAAGTCATTATGAACGAGGCTCACAATTCGCTTCTATCCATTCATCCTGGAAGTACGAAGATGTACCATGATCTCAAGCAGTCATATTGGTGGACTCGAATGAAGCGAGAAATTGCTCAATTCGTGAATGAATGTGATGTCTGCAGAAGAGTGAAAGCAGAACACCAAAGACCAGCTGGTCTCCTTCAACCTCTTGCTATTCCTGAATGGAAGTTTGATCATATTGAAATGGACTTCGTGGATCGGCTTTCCAAAGTCCAAGCGTGGAAATGATGCTATCTTCGTTGTCATTGACAAGCTTACTAAAGTGGCTCATTTTCTTCCTATCAAAGAATCCATCACTGCAGCTCAGTTGGCAGAGCTATACACCTCCAGGATTGTCTCCTTGCACGGCATTCCACAAGTGATCTCTTCAGACCGTGGCAGCATCTTTACCTCCAAGTTTTGGGATTCTTTTCAAGGCCATGGGCACCAACATTCGTTTCAAAGACAGCTTTCCATCCTCAAACAAGTGGCCAAGTTGAGCGAGTAAATCAAATTCTTGAAGATATGCTCGGGGCTTGTGTCATTTCCTTCGGTATGAAGTGGGAAGATTGTCTCCTTATGCCGAAGTTCTCTTACAACAACAGCTTCCAAGCGAGTTCGGCAAGGCCCCATTTGAAATTCTCTATGGCGAAAGTGTCGTACTCCTCTCAATTGGTGCGAGATGTGAACGCCAACTTCTTGGCAATGACTTGATCACGAATGTAAGAAATGTGCAAGGTCATTCGTGAGAATCTCAAAGCCGCATAATCGCGCCGGAAGAGCTATTATGATGATAAGCACCGTGATGTGACTTTTGAAATCGGAGACCATGTCTACCTCGCGTCTCTCCAATGAAAGGTACTGCCGCCCGGTATCAAAGGGAAGCTTGCCCCTAGATACGTGGGTCCTTTCAAGATCATTGGGAAAAGAGGCGATCTCGCCTATCAACTTGAGCTTCCATCCAACTTTGCAAACGTGCACGATGTGTTTCACGTGTCACAGCTTCGCAAGTGCTTCAAGACTCTGAACGCACTATCAACTTCAAGAGATTGACCTTCAAGAAGATCTCTTATCATGAGCACCCCTGCTATTCTTGAAGAAACCGAGCGCAAGACTCGCAACAAGTCAATCAAATTCCTGAAAGTGAAGTGGTCACACCATTCCGACCGAGAAGCTACCGGGAGCGCGAGGATCACCTCCGCTCGAGTATCCGGAGTTCTTTCAGTCCTAGATCTCGGACGAGATCCTCTTGTAGTGGTGGAGTGTTGTAACACCCGGAAGTAACTTTCCATATTTGTAACTCCGACTCTTGCCATTTTCGCATTGATATATGATATTCCTCCGTGGTTGGGTTTCTCCTTTTGCTTTTTGTCCGTGTCATGCATTTTATATTATGTCATCATGTGCATCGATTTGCATACGTGTTCGTCTCTTTATTCCGAGCATTTTTCCCGTTGTCCGTTTTGCAATCCGACACTCCTATCTCCCCCGGCGGTCCCTTTTGCGTTTTTCCGTGTGCGGGTATTAAACCGTCTCGAAATGGACCGAGGTTTGTCTAGTGGCCTTGGTATAACACCCGGAGACCACCGGTCAAGTTTCGGGTCATTTGGAGCTCGTTTGGTACTCCAACGGTTAACCGCACCTTCGCAGAGGCCTCTTTTAAGTTGCAGCCCAACACCCCTCCAAAACAGCCCAATAACCCATCTAAGTCACCTCCATGCTCTCCGTCGTTCGATCACGATCGTGGGCGAAAACTACACCTCATTTGGACTCTCCTAGCTCCTCTATGCCTATTTAAGCAAACCTCCCGTCCAAATTCGCGGATCAATTCCCCGAAACCCTAATTCGTCCTCCGCCCCACCGGACGTGTCCGCCCGCACGGACGTCGCCGCCCGCCGCCATCGAATCACGCGCCGCCACGTGGCCCAGCCACCCGCCGCCGCCGTCGCTCCCGCTGAGCCCTGGGCCAGCGCCAGCCAGAGGCTGGGCCCGCCGCCGCCGCCTGGCCGCGCCCCCCCATCGCCGCTCCCCCGTGAGCTCCCCCCGCCGGCGCCTCCTCACTGCGGCCCGCTCCGGCCGCCCTCGCCGCCCGCTGAGGCCGCCCGGCCCCCCCGCCCGCGGATCTCGCGCCACGCGCTGGCCGCCAGGCCGGCCGGCCCGGCCCGGCCAGATCGGCCCCGCCTGCCTCGCCGCCGCCCGGCCGTCGCCGCCCTGCCCGGGTCCCGCGGCCGCCGCCTCCTCCTCCCGGCGAGCCTCGGCCGCCCGCCGCTCCGATCCGCTCGGTCGAGGCCCGATCCGCCTCGGAGCCGCGCCACCCGTTGACCCTCTCCCCTTTTTTTTTTCCACTAAGTGTTGCATCTTCTTTTAATTTCGTGCATTTTCATCATGTTATATCTCCGCATCCGTAGATCCATTTTTCGCGTATAATATGTCAAAATGTTCGTCTCGAAGAGTAGATCATTTCATTCCATTGCATCATTTTCATTTGAGCTCATCTTGATGCCCGAAATGCTGTTGGAAGAGTGCAAGGTGCTGTTAGTTTCTGATTTTTATCAGGAGTTGCACTTTTGTTATTTTTGCTATGATTAATATGTGCACCCTATGAATTAGAGTCCTACATGAGTTTTGTAAAATGCCATGTCATCTTTCCAGTGGTATATGCCATGTATTTTGTGATCTATGTGGTGACTAGCACAAGCATGCAAAGTAGGTGTCCCAATGTTGCTGATTTCAGCCCTGTTTTAGCTGATTTTGATGCCATGTTTGCTTGATGATACCAAGAGATCTATGCATATTTTGAGATACTTCAGTAAGGGTGTTTTGTAAAGCATGACTTGCTCTATCCATCCATGCCTTTGTTTGCAATTATGGGATGCCATAGCTTGAGTCAATCGAGCTCTACTTTTGCTACCAAATGATTCCTGGCAGATTGTATACGTGTTATTCAATTTTGCCTAGGATGTTGTGGTTGACCCGTATAGGCTATGTTAGTGTTCTTGCCATGGTTGTCTTCTATGTCATGTCTTCTTGATGTATGTATGCTTATTTTATCATTTGAGGCCCTGTAGTGAGTGCATTGAGCTTGTTAACATGCCATCTCGTTATCAGTTTTTGACATGTCAAGTTGCTGAATCTGTTAACAAGACTTTCAATATTGACATGGGTGTTACTATATTTTCTAGTCCTTTTGGCTTATGGTCAGTAAGGGACTTTTGAAATAGGCTTTGAGTAGATTCATGCCATGCCATGTTTTGCTATTTTAAGTTCCTGTATCATGTAGTTTTGATGCTCTGAACATTGCAACCTGTTACTGTTTTTGCCATGTCCAGCCTGTTACTTTGAGCACTTTTGCCATGCTTGTTTGAACCTGTTATGATGTGAACTAGCCGTAGCTCAGTGCTCATCTTTTGTCGAGCATCATGTGTAGATCACTGCCATGTGCTTTGTTGTTACGTTTGGGTGCAGTAGCTTAATTATTTGTTGCTTGCTAAGTGGCATCATGCTGTTAATGGCAGATTTGCGCCAATCTTGTTTTGCTTGCCATTTCCAAACCGTGCATCCGATTCCGGTGATCTTTATATCGATTTCAACCGAAATCATCTCATCTTTCCAGTGGCATGCTTGGTTTTCCAAGTTGATGCCTGGTTCATCATTTACCTTCCGGAGCGCACATAAGCATTGCATATCCCATCATGCATATCATGTCATGTTTTGCATCATGTGGATTGTGCATTGCACCGTGATTTATTGTGGTTCCTTTGTTTGTATTGTTGCTTTGGGTAGAGTCGGGAGACGAGTACGTGAACGAGGAGCCTGTTGAGAACGTTTTCGAGGATCAAGCTTTCGACAACTCTGAGAACATTGCAGGCAAGATGACCATACCCTCGAAATCACTTCTATCTTTGCTATGCTAGTTGCTCGCTCTTTTGCTATGCCTATGCTGCGATGCCTACCACTTGCTATATCATGCCACCCATATTGCCATGTCAGCCCCTAACCATCCTTTTCCTAGCAAACCGTTGATTGGCTATGTTACCGCTTTGCTCAGCCCTCTTATAGCGTTGCTAGTTGCGGTGAAGTGAAGGTTGTTCCTTGTTGAACATGGAGATGTTGTTCCTTGTTGGAACATGTTTACTTGTTGGGGATATCACAATATATATCTGCTATAATTAATACATCTATATACTTGGTAAAGGGTGGAAGGCTCGGCCTTATGCGGTGTTTTGTTCCACTCTTGCCACCCTAGTTTCCGCCATACCGGTGTTATGTTCCTTGATTTTGCGTTCCTTACACGGTTGGGTGATTTATGGGACCCCTTGACAGTTCGCTTTGAATAAGACTCGCCCAAAGAAGGCCCAACTTTGGTTTTACCATTTGCCACCTAAGCCTTTTCCCCGGGTTTTCGCGAGCCCGAGGGTCATCGTTATTTTAACCCCGGACCAGTGCTCCTTCGAGTGCTGGCCGAACTAGATCTTGTGCAGCGCCCCTCAAGGAAACTTGAGGTTTGGTTTTAGTTGTATGGACTGCTCATCCGGATGTGCCCTGAGAACGAGATATGTGCAGCTCCTATCGGGATTTGTCGGCACAATCGGGCGGCTTTGCTGGTCTTGTTTTATTGCTGTCGAAATGTCTTGTAGTCCGGGATTCCGAGATTGATCGGTCTTCCGGTAGAAGGAATAATCCTTCGTTGACCGTGAGAGCTTATAATGGGCTGTTGGGACACCCCTGCAGGTAATATCTTTCAAAGCCGTGCCCATGTTATGAGGCAGATGGGAATTTGTTAATGTCCGGTTGTAGAAAACCTAAAGATGACCTCAATTAAAATACACATCAACCGCGTGTGTAATCGTGATGGTCTCTTCTCGGCGGAGTCCGGGAAGTGAACACGGTGTTGGAGTTATGTCTGACGTAAGTAGTTCAGGATCACTTCTTGATCGCTATTAGTTTCACGACCGCGCTTTGCTTCTCTCCTCGCTCTCTTTTGCGAAGTAGCCACCATAAATGCTAGCCGCTTGCTGCAGCTCCAATTTAATACCTTGTCCTTCCTATTAGCTTAAATAGTCTTGATCTCGCGGGTGTGAGATTGCTGAGTCCCCGTGACTCACAGATACTTCCAAACACAGTTGCAGGTTCCGATGAGGCCAGTGCAGGCGATTCAACCGAGCTCAAGTGGGAGTTCGACGAGGAACGTGGTCGTTACTATGTGTCGTTTCCAGATGATCAGTAGTGGTGCCCAGTTGGGACGATTCGGGGATCTGTGTTAGCATTTGGGGTAGCTTCTTATTTTGGTTCCGTAGTCGGACCTTGAGTGTACTTTGAATGATGTATGTTAAATTATGTACTGTGTGAAGTGGCGACTGTAAGCCAACTATGTACCTTTCTCCCTTAATTTATTACATGGGTTGTGTGAAGATTACCTCACTTGCGACATTGCTTTCAATGCGGTTATGCCTCTAAGTCGTGCCTCGACACGTGGGAGATATAGCCGCATCGGGGGCGTTACAGTATCCCTTTTGCTTATGTCATTAGTTCACTTTGCTGGGGGGTGCCCCTCGGGCTGCATTATCCCCAAGCCGCTCGGGCCTGACCCAGTGGCATGTATCCCTCCTGCATTTATCTAAGCTAATTTGCCTTTCATGCTTAACCTGTCTGTGATTATCGCCTGCTCGATTGACATCTATCTCTGGAGCTGCTTATGCTGGCACGACGCTTGTGCATGGGTCTGTCCCTGCAACGTCGACAAATCTGAGTGGTCGAGCTCTGGCCCGCGGCAGCCCCACAAGCGTCACCTCACCAGGCCCTCAGTGCCCTCGCCACTCTCTCGGAGCAACCAATGGCCGGCCGGCAATCGTAATGGCAACCCGTGCTTTTCTCGTGTTGGTTTACAGGAACCTCCTGAGGTCTACAGCAGGTGGCACCATGAGCTCTCTCTTTCTTTCCCGCATGATCCGCTTGCACGTTAAAAGGGGGGCTCCTGAGCATCGTGACTCAGGAGCTCTTACTGGCTCTCCAGCCCTCATCCCCTGGCCTTGTCCACGGCATCGCGACCTGGCATACCAGCGGCGGTTGAGCTTGCTCGAGGGCTGGGACCTGAGGACGTAGAGCACGAAGGAGAGTGAGGGGAAGAGAGGGGAAGCTCGCGAAGGCCTAACCCAGCTAGATCCTAGCTGCCGACGCGCGAGTCCAGCACAACTCGAAGGAACGACCCCATGCTTCGAAGATAAATTTCGTGCCTGGAACAACTAATCGACGCGGCCCTGAATCTCCACCTAATGCGGCTCTGTGACGGCAACGTCGCCTTCCTTTCTCACCTTTCGACGGCTGCTTGAGTGCTAAAGGGGACCTCCTGAGCATCGCGCCTCAGGGGCTCTTACTGGACCTCGGGCCGCTCACCTCCTGTCCTTGACCAGTGCATCGCGACCTGGCATACCAGCGACGACTGAAGCCTGCCTAGGGACCGGGACCTGTCAGCGTAGAGCACCAAGTCGTCGCGAGGCTAGAAAGGGGGAACCAAGCCGGGATAGGACAAGAATTTGCACCGCTTCATAATAAGGATAATATCAAGAAAAGACATCGCAGACCCTTTACATGCCCCCACGGGGTGTTTTCTCGATGCCTCATAGGGAACAAAAGACGTGAATCCTAAGGAGCCCTAGCTACGGGTGCCTCCGCGGCCGGTGCCATCACCAACAGTGGGCCACAGGAGGCCAGCGCCAACCCCATCCAGATCAGCCACGCTAGCGGCCTGACGTAGCCGCCTTGATCCGGGCGCGACGCGAGCTCGGGGGAACGTAGCTGTCGTCGCTCATCTCCGGAGTCGCGAAGAGCTCGGGAGAGTCACTGGACTCCCAAGCGTTGTTGCAGATGCTTCCAGAGGAGCCGTTGGAGAAGCGGGTAGCGGGTCTATCCCCTGCCATGATGACGTCCCGGCTGCCTCCACTGGGGCAGCACTCCAGCCGGCGGCCTTCTATGTCGAAGACCTTGAAGAGCATCAAGGAGGCGCCACTATATTCGAAATGAATCATGAGGGCACCCGCTGTTCGGCAGACCCGGGCGACCTCGCCCCGGCTCGGGTCATGAAGACCTTCCCCGGAGCGACGACTTCAACCTCCGCTCCGGTCACCGGAGCACCGCAGTCGGCGTGCTGCAGCCAAAGCTCAAGAGGCCCCCTTGGCGACATCTCGAAGGAGAAGAATGGAGGGAAGCGGATCCAGGAGCTTGGAGGCATCGCGGTGTCGAGCACGAGCTTGCGAGAGGAGTCCGCGGCGTGGACTCCAGGAGCAACGGCGCGCGCCGCCGTGGCTCGCCGACCACGCCCACGGCGCGGGCGGTGTCGCTCGTTATTCTCTTCTCTAGGGCCCTCGGCCCGGGCGTACAGGGGTAGCGGGAACCCAGGAGGTGGCCACTTGCACCAAGGCCTCATCATCTCTGGTCTCGCAACCTCTTTGCGGTAGCCTTGGACCAGTCGTTTCTTTGGCGGGAGCGGGTCAGGTCCCTCCCGGGGGGCCTTTCCTTTCTCTTCGGCTGAGAACCGGCGAATCGGTGCCATGGGCATCGAGAATGGAGGTGGAGCAAGGGAGAAGAAACAGGCGGAGCGAGGAGAGATGGACAACGGGGGCTCACGCCCTTCCGTACTTATAGCCCAAGGGAGGCCAACCGTCAGCCTCCACGATCACAGGTAATGATGACTCTTTTTGCATGCAGCAGGGACTCATCAAATCAGGCAGTTGCCGAGGCAGCGTGGGGACGCGAAGACACCCACGTCCAATCAACCGCCACGCAGCGACCAAGGCCGCAGGCTGTGGGGGCCTGTGGCGCTCCGCACTTGCCCTTTGGCTTCGCTGCTAAGCCAAGTCCGAGCGTGCCTTGGGCCCGGGGGCTACTGTCGGTGTTCTGGGAACGGGGGTCCGCAGACTTGCCTGCCTGCGGCCTGCAGCGTGGCTCAACGGTGGCCCAGTACGGCCCATCTTCATCAACAAACGCTCAAGACCCTCGCGAGGGGCCAGGCCTCGCGGGGCGGACGACACAAGGCCTCCTCAGGGGTGGCCTCACTAGGTAGGCTCGCGAGGAGGCGGAGAGATCAAGGCGAGGGGTACCTCGCGAGGTGCTCATGACGCAAGCCATGACGATCGAGACCAGGCGGGCGCCAGCCTGTGCAATGTCCTCGTTTTCCTCTTTGGTGCAAAGGGGGCAAGTGCAGGTGCGGAGTACCGAGGCATCAAGCAAAGGTTTCCATATCGGTGCATCGAGACCAAGACCAGCAGGACGGCAGGACGGAGGTCACCATGGAGCCCAAGACGGCGTCATCGCCAGTGCCTTTGGCAGTCGAAGACCACCTTTAGTCCAGATAGCTTGTACTAGTTGTCCCCTTTCAAAATGGCCGTTGTTGGCTCCCTTCCCGCTCAATATTTGGGAAGAGGACCAGGGCCTCTATAAATAGAGATAGCCACCACAGTAGAAGGGGATGTGATCGAATCCTCTCCCAAGTAGAGCACCTCACCACCACAAGAACACCCCTCGTGAGGTTGTTCTTCGTCTGCACTGTTCATCATCAGCCCAAGAGGCAATCCACCACACCACACACTGGATTAGGGTATTACACCACAACGGTGGCCCGAACCATAAATCTCGTGTCTCTCGTGTTGTTCATCGTGCTAGCTTAGAATCACGGCGAGGTTGTGGGCGTGTTTTGGTAGGGAGAAGATCTTCGTGCGCAGCCGAGAGTTCGAACCTTAAGGGTTTTGCCGGAAACCGATATCTGACACAATGAATTTCAAAGATTTTCTTCCCTTGGAAATGAACTTTTTCTCCCCCTAAATCTGATATTGGATAATGGGAGAAGATAGGGTAAAAGAAAATCAGAGCAAAACAATCATAACACATAACATACACTAACATGTCTTTCCCCTCTTAAAGACACGTGGCTTCTCTCTATGGTTCATAAGCATCTGGAGAAGCTAAGATGTGCTTTCTCTCTTATGTGATAAGCTTTGATGTGCTCTCTCTCTCCCCCTTTGACATCAATTTCCAAGAAGGGGTCTTCTGGAGCATGAGTCATATAGGTTTGGTCCTTGAGTCACATTACAAACCAACATGTAATTTAAGATGCTAGTAGAGGACAAGAATCATTGAGTGGAACTGGAGAAGAAATAACAATGGAAATGGCAAAATGTTTTCCCAGTAGTGAAATCGATAACTCCGAGTTATTCTCATCGGTGACACCGAGTTGGTAGTGTAATTGATGATGCATATCGGTCGGACCGAGTTTGTCCTTGTCGGTTGAACCGATGAACAGTCTACAATGTAGCACTGTTGTTCGGTCTTGCCGGGATGTATAAGTCGGCGAGACCGAGTTCAGTACTGAAGAAAGATTTTGTCATCTCAGCTCACTAGGAAAAAAGGATCTCACGAAGATTTGCAGGGAATTAAATGAAAGATTTGCAATGAATTAGATGCAGGGAATGCAGAACATAAGAGAAAAGAACAGAAATCTAGATGAAGTGAAAAGGGAACAAACAAGCTAGGCACAAATGCAAGAACACAAGGAAATGCTAGAGAACTTCATCTAGAATTGGTCGGCGACAAAGTCACCTATGTTAGAGTATATTGACTAAGGAGTCAAGCGAGAACACTTGATCGTAGGTCATACTCATCGCTTAAGCTCAAAATGGGGTTACCATTTTTTGTTTAAGCATTTTGATGTATTCACATCTTGTTGGGATGCTTTGACCCATGACTTGGGGTAAAGCTTCTCTAAGATGGAATGATATACCTTGGGTGGTGGTGTTGATCTTGATCATGTAGTTGAACTTGTGTAGGATGCTCAAGGTTGATGTAGCTCATCAATAGTTGGGAGCATCTCATGTAATTTGAGTCCATCTACCTACATGGGTTATTCTTACAAGGAAGAGCACTTGTGTATCCAACATGACAATCATGAAATTTGATACCAAATGTTATTTAATATATTAAGCTTGTCAAAGGATATGTTGAAAGAATTCATGCTTCCTTGACTTCAACCACCATATTGTAGAGACTTGGTGATGTAGAGATCGCTCAAGATGTGAGTGAGTTGCAATATCATGGATTTGAGCTCATCCAAGTACCTACAAGGGTTAGATAGCATGCAAGGGTACAAGTATAGATCCATGACAGATGATCATCATCATAAGAGAAATATCAAGGTTTAGTCAAAGGCTCATGCCTTGCATGTATCCAAATGGAGTTCCTACTCCAAGTTTGAGGCATCAATGATGTTCAATTCACCTCTCAAATGGCAAAATACTTTCTCATCAAGTGGTTTGGTGAATATCCACCAATTGCTTATCGGCACGAACATGCTTAAGATCAATGTCTCTCCTTTAGCAAAATGATCTTGAATGAAATGATGACGAACTTCAATATGCTTAGTTTGAGAATGTTGCACGGGATTGTGAGCAATCTTAATAGAACTTTCATTATCACAAAGCAATGGAACATGTTTCACATAAATCCCATAATCTTTAAGAGTTTGGGTCATCCAAAGTAATTGAGCACAATATGAACCGGCGGCAATGTATTCCGCTTCGGCGGTGGATAAGGATACCGAGTTTTGTTTCTTGGGGGACCAAGACACAAGAGATCTACCAAGAAATTGACATGTACCCGAAGTGGACTTTCTATGAACCTTGTCTCCGGCATAGTCCGAATCAGAGTAGCCAACAAGATCAAAAGAGGACCTCTTAGGATACCAAATGCCAAAGTTTGGTGTATGAATTAAGTATCTCACTATCCTTTTCACAGCCTTAAGATGACATTCCATAGGGTCTGCTCGATATCGTGCACACATGCACACACTTAGCATAGTATCAGATGGGAGGCACATAGATATAACAATGAACCAATCATAGAGCGATAAACCTTTTGGTCAACCGGTTTGCCATCCTTTGTGAAGTCAAGATGTCCACTAGTAGGCATGGGTGTTTTCACACCTTTGCTTTCTTGCATGTTGAACTTTTCGAACAAGTCCTTGGTATACTTTGTTTGGGAGACAAAATTACCCTCCTTAGTTTGCTTGATTTGCAAACCAAGAAAGAACTTGAGCTCACTCATCATAGACATCTCAAACTTCTCCGACATTAGCCTTCCAAACTTTTCACTAAAATGAGGGTTTAGTTGAACCAAATATGATACCATCCACATAAATTTGGCACACAAATAATTCACCATTAACCCTTTTAGTAAAAAGAGCAGAATCATTTTTTCCAATCTCAAAGCCTTTTTCGATAAGGAACTTGGTCAAGCATTTATACCACGCTCTAGGAGCTTGTTTAAGACCATAAATAGCTTTGTGAAGTTTGTAAACATGGTCGGGTTTCTTAGTATTAACAAAGTCGGGAGGTTGTTTAACATAAACTTCCTCCTCAATTTAACCATTTATAAAAGCAATTTTAATGTCCATTTGATACAATGTGATATCATGATGATTGGCATAAGCAAGTAAGATACGTATGGACTCAAGTCTAGCAACATGGGCATATGTCTCACCATAGTCCATACCTTCGACTTGAGTGTAGCCTTGGGCGACAAGACGGGCCTTGTTGCGTACAACTTGTCCATCTTCATCTTGCTTATTCCGGAACACCCATTTAGTACCTATGACATTTTGGTTGTTGTCCGGATTTTCTATCAATGTCCACACTTGGTTCCTCTCGAAGTTGTGTAGCTCTTCGTGCATAGCATTCACCCAGTCCGGATCATCAAACGCTTCTTCAACCTTCATAGGTTCAATACTAGAGATGAATGAATAATGTTCACATAAATTAGCCAAACGAGTTTTAGAGCGAGTAATTCTCCCTGTTTGGATATCTTCAAAGATTTGTTCGATGGGATGGTCTCTTGAGACTCTTGCTCTAACATGTGAGGGCTTTTGTTTGGGTCGGGGTGGAACATCTTCTTCATCATCTTGTTCTTCCTCTTGGCCTTCTTCGTTGTTGGTGTTGTTGTTCTCTTGTGGAGGTGGAGAGGGAGGTTGATGAGGTTCCTCTTGGTGTACTTCCTCATTTTATTCATCTTGGTGTGTCCCACTTGTGATGCCTCCGAGTCAACTCGTGGTTCACCTTGTTGTGAGGTAGAAGCTTCCACTTGGACGGACGAGGTACTCTCCTTCACCTCCGTTGGACGAATCTTGCTAATAGACAAATCTTGGATTGCTTCCGAAGGGTCTTTGTCTCCAACATCAATTTGCAATTGCTCTACTTGCGACCGTTAGATTCATCAGACTTCACATCTACCGTCTCTTCAACCTTTTGGGTGAAATAGTTGTAGACACGGTAAGTGTGATAGTTTGAGCCATAACCGAGTAGGAAACCTTCATGAGATTTAGGAGCAAATTTTGAGCGACGAAGCTTATCAAGAATATAGCACTTTGAGCCGAATACTCGAAAGTATCCAACTTGGGGCTTGTTACCGGTGAGAAGCTCGTATGCCATCTTGCCGAGTAGCTTGTGAAGATATAGATGATTTGTTGCATGACAAGCTGTCTCAACTGCTTCCGCCCAAAAGTGCTTTGGCGTCTTGTACTCATCAAGCATCGTTCTCGCCATCTCAGTAAGAGTCCGGCTCTTGCTCTCAACAACTTAATTTTGTTGAGCCGTGTATGTAGCCGAGAATTCATGTGAAATCCCTTTTCATCAAGAAAGGTGTCCACATTTGCGTTCTTGAACTCGGTTCTGTTGTTGTTGTGAAACTTCTTGATCTTCACTTCAAATTGATTTTGGGCCTTCCTAGCGAAGTTCTTGAAGATCTTTTGGACCTGCGATTTATCATCAAGAAAGAACACCCATGTAAATCTTGAAAAATCATCGACTATGTCTAAACCAAATGATTTCCACCGAGACTTTTATAGGTGTTTGGACCAAAGAGATCCATATGAAGCAACTCGAGCGGTCTTCTCATGGTCATGATGTTGTTCACGGGGTGGCTTCCTCCAACCTATTTTCCTGCTTGACAAGCACTGCACAATCTATCTTTGTCAAATATAACGTCTTTCACTCCAAGAATATGATCACCTTTAATAAGCTTATCAAGATTTCGCATGCCCACATGACCTAACCTTCTATGCCACAACCAACCTTTGGAAGATTTAGCAATTAAGCAAGTTCTAGGTTGAGCCTTTTTAGTGAAATGAACAATGTATAGGTCACCTCTACATATACCGGTAAAGACCATATTATGGTTATCTCTTCGAAACACTTGGCAATCTACTTCAGTAAATAGGACAATGAATCCAAAGTCAGCTAGTCTAGATACAAAAAGTAAATTATAGCCAAGAGATTCAACGAGCATAACATTTTGGATGGAGCTGTCATGTGAGATGGCCACCTTACCAAGGCCAACCACCTTACCCTTTGAGTTATCACCAAAAGTGACATACTTCCCAGGGCCGTCATTTTCAGCAAGCTCACGAAACATATCCTTGTCTCCGGTTATGTGATCGATACATCCACTATCAAAAACCCATTCCTTTCCTACAACCATGTAGCCGCGAAGGTTTGCCATAAGTCAAAAGTGTCTCATAGACTCATCGAGATCAAAGTCACTATCATCATCCTCATCATAGTATCCATGTTCAACATCATCTTGTGATTGATCATCACCTAGAGAGAGAGATTCATTAGATGTATGACCATGACAATGTTCATCTTTATGAATTCTAATGACTTGAGAGATAATGCTACTAATGACTCTGACATCTCCTTTGGCACGCATAAGGTCACGAAGCTCAAAAAGACAATCATCAAATTTCGGATCACTAGGTTTCATTTTATGAAAAGCTGTTGACTTTTGAAGAATCACATCTAGATTTGTCAAGGAATAGTTTGGGAACCGTTCCTCAAGAAATCTCTATATGGTGTAAGAACATTCAAGAGTAGGTAAGCGAACAATCAAGTTTCTAGGCAATCCTCTAATAATAAGATTGATAGTTCTAAGATTGTGGATCATGTTAAGGGACTCATCGGGGCTAGGATGCAAGGGTTCAACAAGGGGCGCACAAGGACTAGTAATTTACTTGTTCAAGTGATATTCATTGAAAATCTCAAGCATCTCATTTTTCCAAGCATTAAAGAACTCCCCATCAAGCATAGGCACTCTACGTCTAAAACTTCACATCGTAGACTCATCCATCTTCCTCCAATGGTTATTAAACCCAAGACATGGAGACCAAAGATCTGATACCAATTGAAAGGATCGAGAAGAGGTGTCTAGAGGGGGGGTGACTAGACCCTCAACAAAGGAAAGTAGCGGTTTTTAAATTCTTCAAGTTAAGGTGGAGTTTTAGCACAAGATTAAGCATTCACAATACATTTCAAGCAAGCATGGCAAGAGTATATGAGCAGCGGAAAGTACATCATGCAAGTTACAAGAAAGTAAAGGGATAGGATTGGAGTGTGCAAACGCAATTGGAGACACAGAGATTTTTGGCGTGGTTCCGATAGGTGGTGCTATCATACATCCACGTTGATGGAGACTTCAAGCCACGAAGGGTAACGGCTGCGCGAGTCCACGGAGGACTCCAACCACGAAGGGTCCATGAAGAAGAAACCTTGTCTATCCCACCATGGCCATCGCCCATGAAGGACTTGCCTCACTTGGGTAGATCTTCACGAAGTAGGCAATCTCCTTGCCCTTACAAACTCCTTGGTTCAATTCCATAATCTTGACGGAGGCTCCCAAGTGACACCTAACCAATCTAGGAGACACCACTCTCCAAAAGGTAATAGGTGGTGTGTTGATGATGAACTCCTTACTCTTGTGCTTCAAATGATAGTCTCCCCAACACTCAACTCTCTCTCTCACACATATTTGGCTATGGTGGAAAGATGATTTGAGTGGAAAGCAACTTGGGGAAGGCTAGATATCAAGATTCTTGTGGTTGGATTGGAATGTCTTGGTCTCAACACATGAGTAGGTGGTTCTCTCTCAGAAAATTAATGTTGGAAGTGTAGGCACATTCTGATGGCTCTCTCACAGATGGAGAGAAGGGTGAAGGGGTATATATAGCCTCCACACTAAATCTAACCGTTACACACAAAAGACCCAACTCGGTCAGACCGAATTTGTGAACTCGGTGAGACCGATTCAGTTCAAAATGTGAACGTTAGGATTTTTGGTGGGACCAACATGATCAACTCGGTGGGACCGATGTGCTAGGGTTAGGGTAAAACCTCAACTCGGTTTGACCGATTACACAAACTCGGTGAGACCGATTTTGGTAATAGGGAAACAGAGAGTTGGTCAAGCAAACTCGGTGAGACCAAACTGCGTATCTTGGTGAGACCAAAATAATTGCAACAAGCAATAGAGAGTTTGCAAGCCCATCTCGGTGAGACCGAGATCCCATCAGTGAGACCGAACTGATTAGGGTTTCTGGCTATGGCTATGTCAAGTGAACTCGATGGCGCCGGATGAATCAAATCGATGGGGCCGAGTTTGACTTTAGGTTTAGGACATATTTGGATATGAGAAAGTGGTTGAGGCATTTGGAGCATATCACTAAGCATTTTGAGGAAGTAGACCATTAAGCAACACCTCATCCCCTTTTAATAGTATTGGCTTCTCCTATGGACTCAATGTGATCATGGATCACTAAAATAGAAATGAAGAGTCTTGAGCTTTTGCCAATCTTCTGTCCTTAGTATCTTGAAGGGGTTCCACATCCTCTTTTCCATGACATGCTTTAGTTGAACTTTCTTAAATATACTAGTTGAAACGATTAGTCCAACAAGAGATATGTTGACATTAATTACCAAAATCACCCAGGGAGCACTTGTGCTTTTAGCGGGCAACGATGCTTGGCTGATGAAGATAGAGATTAAGAGAGAAGAACTTGGGGAAACCAACAAGGGTGATAAGATCAAGAAGGCCACGGGAGATCAAGTTCCGGCAGCGAAAGAAGAACACACCCTTCAACCATACTATAATCATCTTACCCCTACTGAAATTGAAGCTTTTAAGATCATTGAAATAGTTCTTGTGCAAAATAAATATCTCACCCGTGAAAATATTCTTTTGCAAGAGCATATCATCACCCTCTAGAGCATCATTCGTAGATTGGAGTACCTCTTGCGCTCGAAGTGTGGCACTACATCATCAACTCCATTATCATCACCACCTCCGAAGAAAGAGACATAAATACATGGGTATGGGCACTCCCCTTGGCAACTACCAAGCCTGGGGGAGGTGCCCCGGTATCGTATCACCATGTCACCTTTACCTTTATCGTTTTTCTTAGTTCGATCCTTTTGGTTATATCTAGATCTAGTGGAATGAAGTTTTAGTATGATCTAGCATTGAGTTTTAGTAAGATCATTTTTGCCGTCAGCCAACTCTTTGTCGTCTGCTAGCTGACGGCATAGAAGAATTGCCGTCTGCTAGCAGACGGCAAAGAGGGTGGGTGGCCCACTAACGAGAACGACCTAACGGCCGTCAGCTAGGCTCTTTGTCGTCTGCTAGCAGACGGCAAAGAGTTGTGACCTAACTAAAAAGGGGCTAGCACCCGCGCCCGCGCCCCACCCCTCTCTCTCCCACCTCTCTCTCCCCCCACCTCACCCGGCCACCGCCCTCGTGCTGAGCCGCCTCACGCCTCGACCCCACCACCCCGCCGCCTTGGTGCCTGCCCCTGCCCCGCTGCCTGGCGCCAGCCGCCTCCACCACCGCGAGAGCCAAGGTGAACTTTTTTTGTTTTTTCTAATGTTCTTTGCTGTTTAGGTTTAGGTGTTATTAATAGGTTTAGGTTAATTAGTGGTAGGATTAGGTTAGTACTAGGTTTAGGTTTAGATAATTAGAAGAAGAAGAAAGTTGAAAAAAAGAAGAATAAGTAGAAGAAGAGGAAAAAGGAAAAATGGAAGAGGGTCGTGGATCGCTGGTCGCCGAGGGAATAGATGGTGGAGTCAGTGGGTCCCACTGACCCCGACACCGTCGCCCATGCTGAGAATCCCCCGGTCCGAGTGCTGACCCGTCGACCGTGCGTCTCCATACCAGAGGGCGCCCAGGGACGAGTGGGTTAGGGGGTTCCTCGACGTCGATGGAACCCTAAATAGCAAGTATTGCCGGTGCGAGATACATGTGGCCGTTGGTGTCGAACACTACATCCACGTCCCACAAGTGATGCTGGCGTCCGGCGTCCCGCAGCAATAGTTCTCGGGGTCGATGGCGGTCGAACACCTATGTGAATTTGTCTTGCAGCCTCTGCGATGACGATTAAAAGCCAAGTGTTGAAACATGGAACACCCAAACTGACTCAAGTCGGTTTGGTTGTTTGAAGTTTCAAAACATGGCTTTAATCCTCATTGCAGAGGCTGCCAGACAAATTCGTCAAGGTGTTTGACCGTATCGGCCCCCAGAACTATTGCTGCGCGCGGGACGCCGGGCGCCGGCGTCACTTGTAGGATGTGGATCTAGTGTTCAACGCCGAGCGCCACATGTATCTCGCACCTATGATACTTTCTATTTAGGGTTCCATCAACACCGAGGAACACCCTAACCCTCTTGTCCTGTTGCACATATTTAGTCAGGTTGACGGAAAAAACAATATTGCTATGTTACTCATCTTTCGGTTTAAATGTGCAGTTTTTTTCGTCGCCGCGAGGGTCTAGTGTTCGACGAGCTCCGCTCCTGTGTTCGTGGGTGAGCACAAATGACATCTCCTCCTCCCCCTTCATTTGCTCTGTTCCGGTCTTCATGCCGATGAAACTTGCTAGCTGTAGGTGTCTTCAATCATCAGTATGCGTGACCACTATGTGTCACCCGTTCGAAAGGGTTACATCTATAAATATGCATGCATTTTCATATTTATAACCGTGATTCTTTCGAATTGTCCAACATTATCCATGGACAGCCCGAGTATGTGTAGATTGGGTTCATTTTCCCATATGCTCTGCTCTGGATCCAATGCAGAATTTTGTCAGTGCCTCCCTGTTGTTCTGCAGGTACACATCCTCTCTTCTTATTGCCGAGACGTGTATCAGGAAAACAGCGGTGAGGTGCTGCCAAAATTTTGCGTCGGATCCGAAGCAGAGCATGGGAAAACGAACCCAATCTACACATACTCGGGTGGGATTAGGACCTATCTTTACCTATTAGCGTCTAGGTTGCATGGACGTAATAAAAGTGACAAACTACTCCATTAATCGATGATATATATATATATATATATATATATATATATATATATATATATATATATATATATATATATATATATATATATTGTGTGTCGATAGCTAGGCAAGATGAGCGATTGTGCGTGGATGTACACCGGTCACACTAGTCAGAAAGACATGACCTTAGAATGGTTAACAAAAACCAAGGGGTTTCTGAGAGCCGCATTTGCAAATGGCCAGAGGACAACCTGGCGCCCCTGTGCCGGGTGCCGCAATTGGCACAAGAGGATAGAGGATGAAATGGGCAAACACCTGCAGAAGAGGGGTTTTACGCCAGGTTATATGGTGTGGACATTTCATGGAGAGTCTGTCCAATGTGCCAGAGTTGAGGTGCTTCGTCGTTGCACCGACGAGCATGGTACTAGGATGGAAGACATGGTGTAAAACTTTGATGATGCTCAAGACTCGGACGATGAGATGGAGGAATCTGCAAAGTCCTTCAATGAAATGTTGGAGTCTTCAAAACGTCCTCTCCATGAGCAGACTGAGCTTTGTGAGCTGGATGCCATCTCACAAATAATGGCTCTGAAGGCTCAATTCAACTTGGACAGAGAATGCTACGCCGTGATGATGACAGTATTTGGACGTTTTCTACCCAAAGGCCATGTACTACCTGCAAACCTGTACCAGTCAGACAAAATCCTCCATGCTCTTAAGATGCCCTATGAGAAGATATGTGCCTTATTTAGGATTCAGTATGCAGACTTGAACTATTGTCCCATTTGCAAGTCATCCAGGTATGTTGTGGTAGACAACGACATGGGTGAGAAGACGCAGACCAAAATCCCCGTTAATGTTCTTTGGTATATGTCAATCGTACCGAAACGTCAACGTCTTTTCATGGTCTAAGAGACGGCCAGGCACATGACATGCCACCAAATGGGCAAAAGAACCCAACTATATGCAGATGGGAAGTTGATGATGGTGCACACATCGGACGGTGAAGCATGAAAGTGCTTCGATGCATTACATGTCGACAAAGTGGCATATCCGAGGCATCCTCGAGTCGCCATCAACACAGATGGGTTCAGTGTGTTTGGTCTGACGACAGCCCAATACAGTTGTTGGCCCGTATTTGTCATTACACTCAATCTCCCCCCGGACAGATTACGTAAAGAAAGAACATTTTCCTGACGTTGATAATTCCAGGGCCCAACTATCCGGGGAAGAATATGAATGTCCACATGCAGCCGCTGAAGGACAAATTGCAAGAAGCCTGGGATAATGGGTTCAAGACATACGACGCCATTAGCAAACGGAACTTCATAATGCGTGTCTGGCACATGTACTCGACGCATGACTTGCCGACATATGCGCTATTCGTTGGCTGGTGTGTGCATGGAAGGTTCCCGTGGCCCACATGCAAGGGAGCTCTTCAGTTGTGTTGGATTCAGGCCGGTCGCAAGTTTTCTTGCTTTGACTTGCATAGACAGTTCCTGGATCCTCGCCATAAGTTCAGGAAAGACAAGCAGAACTTCAACAAAGGTAGAGTTTTCAAAAACTCTGCACCACCTCCATTGACAGGCCAAGAGACCCTGGATCAGTTAAACGCTCTCGAGCCAGATCCAGAGCGTCCAGGGTATTTCAAGGGGTATAATTCAAAACACGCCTGGACTCACAAGACATGCTTGTGGGATCTGCCTTACTTCAAAGACCTCCTTTGCCCACACAACATCGACGTGATGCACACTGAGAAGAATATCACCGAGGCATTTTTTGGTTCATTGTTCGGCATAGATGAGAAGTCAAAGGATAATACTAAGGCTAGAGTCGATCAGGAGGTGCTATGTCATAGACCATTACAAAACATGCAACCACCAAAAGGAAAGCAGAACTGGACAAAGCCAAAGGCATGGTTCAATCTTGGAAGGCCAGCTATGAGGGAAATCATCTTGTGGGTGCAAAAGCAGTTGATGTTCCTCGATGGGTATGCAGCAAATCTAAAGAGGGGCGCGAGTCTTGATAAATTGAAGATATTTGGTCTCAAGAGTCATGATTGGCACATATGGATTGAGCGGGTAATGCCGGTGATGTTGCGTGGCTTCATCCCTGAGGATGAATGGCTAGTACTAGCAGAGCTGAGCTATTTCTTCCGTGTTATTTGTGTGAAAGAACTATTGCCTGGCCTGCTAGAAGAAATGGAAGAGTTGGCGCCGGAGTTGATCTGCAAGTTAGAGTATATCTTTCCGCTGGGCTTCTTTAATCTAATGAAGCACTTGATTTTGCATCTCCCAATGGAGGCAAGATTGGGGGGGCCCGTGCAAAATCGTTGGTGCTATGCAACTGAGAAAATGCAGAAGATGCTTCGAGCAAAATGTAAAAATAAACATAGAATTGAAGCATCGATGGCCGAGGCATTCATTACTAAGGAGGCGGCAAACTTCGTGACAGCACACTACGAAGCCAAAAATCATCATTTGCATAATCCGAAGCATCGGTACAATGCTGGCGACCCTAAAAAGGGTGGATCCAACCTCACCTTATTCAAAGGGGATCTGGCACCAGCCGGTGCTTCTAATTCCTTAACGTTGGATTTTGAAGAATGGCAGACCATTTCGTTGTATATCTTCAACAACCTAACAGAAGTGCGGCCGTACATCGAGTAAGTTCTCGATACATTGTTTCCCAACTTCCAATTCCTTTGAACTACTCTTATTCCCGGATAAATTTGATACAGTCGATACATCGTCAAATTCTAGTATGGAGCAGTGATCCAAAAGGATTCCGTCAAAGAGTATGAGCTTCTGGCGAAGCATGGAGGCGTCTATCCCGGTTTCATCTCTTGGTCCAAACAAATGGTAATTTCCATTAGACCATCTCATTTCTTCGTCTAATTTGTGGCTAATGCAACAATCCCTTTTGTATTAAACTTGTAGGCTAATTCAGAGTTTATGGACGCTGAATTGAGACAAGTCGCTAATAGTTTTCACTTTAAGGTCCGTTCATTTGAAAAATATGACATCAACAGGTATAGCTTTCGTACCTATGGCAAAGAGTTATCTATGGCCGATCGAACGTCTACAAATTGTTGTGTCTCTGCTATCGGTGAAGGAGATATCGAGTATTATGGAAGAGTTGAAGAAATTTATGAACTTCAATTCTATGGTGCAAACCCACCAAACGTCGTAGTCTTCAAATGTTATTGGTTCCAGCCGAAGGAGACTAGAAGGACTCATGAACATATAGGGCTAGTGGAAATCAAACAAAGCATCCATTTGGATGTTCCCGATGTCTATATTATGGCTCAACAGGCAACCCAAGTTTTATATCTACCGTGGGCCTGTCAAGGTGATCCAAATCTCAATGGTTGGGATGTCGTTTATGAAGTGCCACCACGTGTTAGACCACCTCCCCCCAATGAAGAGGATTATGAATCTCACGTTAACCCAGACACATATGAAGGAGAATTCTTCCAAGAAACACGCCTTTCCAAAAATGTTTCAAGAACTGCTCTACTTCACCCCAGAACATTGAAGTAGACAGCGACAGTGAACCTGACTTCACCCCTGAGCCGGGACAAGAAGAGCCTGAACTAGAAGAGGTTACTGATGCGGATGACCTGTCAATGCTTGACCGATTACGTAAAGGTGGCCTTCCACATGATGATGCATTTATTAATGATGATGATGAGCACGTCATTACTGATAGTGATGATGATGATGCATTTATTGATCTCGAAGCATTTATTGAACCCGACGATCCAGATTATTATTAGGTATTCAATTTTTTACGTTGTACTTGGTTTATATAGTTACTTGTATGATTGTATGATTTATATAGTTACTTGTATACTTTTCTTACTTTATATGCTTGTTTGTTATACATAGTGCCATGGTCTTGATATCCGTACCTGTCGGCCCTCGCCCACTTTATGATTTGGATGTGGTAAATTCTCTTTTATAACTATTTATTGCATTTCACATTTATGACAATTATGGCCATCAAGTTGACATAGAGATATTTTAATTTAGGAGGTATGTGAACCGGAAATGGCAACCGACCCTCTTGTCGAGAAGTTAAATTTAGTTGAAAACGAAAATGAGTATTTGAAAGAAAAAATAAAAGAATTGAAGAATATAAGATGACATTGGAGTTGTATCTTGCCGATATCGTCGATGATCATAAGATGAAGATGAATGCAATGTGCTTGAAGATGGATGCAAATGCGCTTGAAGATTAAGAAGATTAGAAAATATGGCATTGATAATGAGGCTTGGTATCATTATGCCATTGGATCAATTGTTACCTTAGTTGCGATCTTCATCGCATTTGTTGTGATGAGGGTAAGTTTTCTCTAGTGTTTTGCTTAACAAATGCATACTTAGCTTATGTTCCTCCTAAATGGCATAATTACCTAAGTTAGATAAAAAATGAGCTATACTTACGTAAGTTGGCTCAAAAATGGCATCATCACCTAGGTTAGCACAAAATGACCTATACTTACATTATTTTTCTCCAAATTGTCATAATAAGCTTAGTTGACCTATACCTTTACCTAGGATAGCTATAAAATGACCTATACTTAGCATTTTTTTCTCCTAAATGACTTAATATGCTTAGTTAGCTAAAAAATGGCATAACTACCTAGGATAGCTCAATAATGATCTATACTTAGCTTACCTAGTTCATTTATGACATAATTAGCTTACTTAGGTAAAAAATGGCATAACTACCTAGGTTAGATAAAAAATGTCCTATACTTAGCTTCTTTAGTTCATTTATGACATACTTAGCATAATTAGGTCAAAAATGGCATGATAATCTTTGTTACCTCCAAAATGACACAGACTTAGCTTATTTTCCTCAAAAATGACATAATAACCTTACTAAGCTCCAAAATGACCTATTTACCTAGCTTAGCTCTAAAATGACCTACACTTAGCATTTTTACCTAGCTTAGCTAAAAAATGGCATTTTTACCTACCTTAGTTAGAAGAAGAAGAAGATAAAGAAGAGGAGAGGAGAAAAAGAAAGAGAAGAAAAATTCTTCTTCTTCTTCTTCTTCTTCTTCTTCTTCTAGCTAGTCTTCTTCTTCTAGTCCTCTTATTCTTGTTCTTCTTCTTCTTCTTCTTCTTCTAACTTTCTTCTTTCCCAATTTGCATTTTTGATTTAGATGAGGAAGCTTGCGTTGATGGAGTCTACTCTTCTCCTTGTGCTTCCATTTTGTTTTGATTTTGTAGGATGAACAATGTGAAACTTGCTACCTATATATGTATGTATGGATGAAACCATTGTATGCTTGTTGTTGGATATGTTGGCTAGCTATATATGTTGCATATGGACTTTTGATTTGGTATGTATATGTGTTGGATGATCATATCCATATGGCAGGGATATGATTTGGTATGTATATGTGTTGATATGCTTGTTGAAAGTATTTTCAAATGTGTGTGTGTGTGTCTATATATATATATATATATATATATATATATATATATATATATATATATATATATATATACACACACACACACACACATCTGGCTATTCATTACGCGTAATGTAATGCATTACTCCTTCTCGAATCGGACGTGGTTCACAGTTTGGGTGGCGTGGTTTTCCATCTCGAATCGATCTTCCCTCGTGCTCGACGGACGGAAATAGGGATGCAACGTGGAGCTTCCAATATCCTCGTGTGATGATCTGCGGGCCATTCGTTGCTAGAGGAGACATGTAAGGGGTTCCATGCGCGCATCGACTCATTTGGATGTGTTTTGTGATCTGTGAGTCGTGGAGGTGACGGCGTGGGCATTTTGGCGGCGGACGTGTTTTGGGCGTTGGTGTTTACCGTGGTGTTCGTGGGCCTCAATTTACGTCGTGTTTGTTGTTTTTGATGTGAGAATTATCGGTATGTTAGAGTTTTTGGAGAGTAATTTCATCAGTAATTTCTGATTACAAGTTTTGGTGTTCTTGGTCGTTTTCCACGCCCGCCATGGAAATATGTTCTTCTTTTTCCGTTGTTTTACTTTCGAATTGGCGTTGCAGGGAGAGATATGTATGAAAAGATTTGCGTTGTCCATTTTGCTTCTTTGAGTTGTTTCTATTCTGGATTCCCATGTTATTTTGTCGTTGGCGGAGGTGGTGTATGGCGGTTAACTGTATGCTGTGATTTCTTGTAATCTGGTCAAACTGTGTAATTAAGTTGTGTGTTTTCAGTGTTGTTTGAATTGCTGACGTATGTGTAGTTGGACTGCTGCATGTCAAAGCTGTATTATTGTGCGTTGACATCGGGACTGGCTTCGTACCGATAGCTCCGCACTTTGATTATAAAGCCCGAGCCCTCTGTCACTTTCATTCTATGAGCTGCAACCAAAGAAAAGCGAGATGGATCCTGAGCTGGGAGAGGTCACAGAGGAGGAGGGGGATGCCATAGATGTGAGGGCTGCAGCAGAGGAGCAGAGGAGGAGGAGGCGCAGGCGCAGGCAGATGGCGCGACGTGCTGCCGAGGAGGAACTGGAGGCAGAGTTCAACAGACGCCTTGCGCGTGAGGTGATGGATACTTGCAGCTCCAATGATTTTTTTTTCCTTTTTTGTTGTTTGAATCTACTACTTGACTCCACCAGTAACTTGGACTGGTACTTTTTTGTCCTTGGGCGGTCAATTTTTTTCTTTTTTTTGTTGTTTGAATCTAGTACTTGACTCCACTAGTGACTTGGACTGATAACTTTTTTTGTTCTAGTTCTTGTGAGTTTTGTTCTATGACCGAGCTGTAGCAGGCGCCGACGCGGCGTGTCGCGGCGTCGCATGCGGAGGCGAGTCCCTAACATGACTTTCCCCCGCACCGCACCGAGGGGCATAGTTGTACTGACACATCTTTCCTTGTATGGACTTTCCCCCATTATCTATCTTAGGGGTGTGTGGGTGCGTGTGGGGGGGGGGACAGAATAACCGCACTGCGCCTGTCAGACGAGCGCGCTGCCGCGTTAGCGCAAGGTCGAGCCGGGGGGGAGGGGGGAGGGACTCCCTCCCTCATCCCAGCGAGGCCGAGCCAGGAACGAGCCGTAGCAGGCGACGATGCGGTGTGCCGCTGCGTCGCATGCAGAGGCGAGTCCATAACATGACTTGCCCCCGCACCGCACCGAGGGGCATAGTTGTACTGACACATCTTCCTTGTATGGACTTGCCCCATTATCTATCTTAGGGGTGTGTGGGTGCGAGTGGGGGGGACAGAATAACCGCATTGCGCCTGTCAAACGAGCGCACTGCCGCGTTAGCGCGAGGCCGAGCCGGGGAGGGGGTCGGGCCCCCCCGCCCCGGCGAGGCCGAGCCAGGAACGAGCCGTAGCAGGCAACGATGTGGCGTGCTGCGGCGTCGCATGCGGAGGCGAGTCCATAAAATGACTTGCCCCCTCACCGCCCCGAGGGGCATAGTTGTACTAACACATCTTCCTTGTATTGACTTACCCCATTTTCTATCTTAGGGGTGTGTGGGTGCGTGTGGGGGGGGGGGGGGTAAGAATAACTGCACTGCGCTGTCAAACGAGCGCACTACCATGTTAGCGCGAGGCCGAGCCGGGGAGGGGTGGGACCCCCTCCCCATCCAGCGAGGCCGAGCCAGAACGAAGCCATAGCAGGCACGGACGCGGTGTGCCACAAGGCCGCATGCGGAGGCGAGTCCGTAACATGACTTGCCCCCGCACCGCACCGAGGGGAATAGTTGTACTAACACATTTTCCTTGTATGGACTTGCCCCATTATCTATCTTAGGGGTGTGTGGGTCCGTGTGGAGGATGGAAGGAATAACCGCACTGCGCCTGCCAAACGAGGGCACTGCCGCGTTAGCGAGGCCGAGCCGGTGGGGAGGGGTCGGGACCCCCCCGTCTCCCGGCGAGGCCGAGCCGGTGGGAGGGGGTGGGACCCCCCCCGCCCCGGGCGAGGCCGAGCCAGGAACGAGCCGTAGCAGGCGACGACGCGACGTGCCGCGGCGTCGCATGCGGAGGCGAGTCCGTAACATGACTTGCCCCTTTACCGCACCGACGGGCATAGTTGTATTGACAGATTTTCCTTGTGTGGACTTGCCCCAATATCTATCTTAGGGGTGTGTGGGTGCGTGTGGGGGGGGGGGAGACAGAATAACCGCACTGCGCCTGTCAAACGAGCGCCTTTGCCAAGCGTTAGCGTGAGGCCGAGCCGGGGTCGGGGTCGGGACCCCCTCCCCATCCGGCGAGGCCGAGCCAGAACGAGCCGAGGCGGCGACAAAGGCGGCGCGGTGCAAGGCGTCGCATGCGGAGGTGAGTCCGTAACATGACTTGCCCCGCACCGCACCGAGGGGCATAGTTGTACTGACACATCTTCCTTGTATGGACTTGCCCCCATTATCTATCCTAGGGGTGTGTGGGTGTGTGTGTGGGGGGGAAACAGAATAACCGCACTGCACCTGTCAAACGAGCGCACTGACGCGTTAGCGCGAGGCCGAGCCGGGGGGGAGGGGGGCCAGGACCCCCCCTCCCCCATCCCGGCGAGGCCGAGCCAGGAACGAGTCGTAGCACGCGACGATGCGGCGTGTCGCGGCGTCGCATGCGGAGGCGAGTCCGTAACATGACTTGCCCCCGCACCGCACCGAGGGGCATAGTCGTACTGACACATCTTCCTTGTATGGACTTGCCCCATTATCTATCTTAGGGGTGTGTGGTTGCGTGGGGAAGAGAATAACTGCACCGCACTTGTCAAACGAAGCGCCGCGCGTTAAGCGCGAGGTCGAAGCCGGGGAGGGGGGTGGGACCCCTCCAACGTCCCAGCGACGCCGAGCCAGGAACGAGCCGTAGCAGGCGACGACGCGGAGTTTCGCGGCGTCGCATTCGGAGGCGAGTCTGTAACATGACTTGCCCCCGCACCGCACCGAGGGGCATAGTTTTACTGACACATATTCCTTGTATGGACTTGCCCCATTATCTATCTTAGGGGTGTGTGGGTGCGTGTGGGGGGGGGGGGACAGAATAACCGCGATCGCGCTTATCAAACGAGCGACTTTGCCACGTTAGCGCGAGGCCGAGCCGGGAGGACGGGGTGGGACCCCCCTCCCCATCTCGGCGAGGCCGAGCCAGAACGAAGCCAGAAGCGACGACGCGGCGTGCGCAAGCGCCGCATGCGGAGTCGAAGTTCGTAACATGACTTGCCCCGCACCGCACCGAGGGGCATAGTAATCTTGACACATCTTCCTTGTATGGACTTGCCCCATTATCTATCTTAGGGGTGTGTGGGTGCGTGTGGGGGGCAGAATAACCGCGATCGCGCCTATCAAACGAGCGCCTTGCCACGTTAGCGTGAGGTCGAGCGGGGAGGACGGGGTCGGGACCCCCTCCCCATCCGGCGAGGCCGAGCCAGAACGAAGCCGTAGCAGGCGCATTTACGGCGTGCAGCGCGTGTCGCATGCGGAGTCGAGTTCGTAACATGACTTGCCCCCGCACCGCACCGAGGGGCATAGTAGTACTGACACATCTTCCTTGTATAGACTTGCCCCATTATCTATCTTAGGGGTGTGTGGGTGCGTGTGGGGGGGACAGAATAACCGCACTGTGCCTATCAAATGAGTGCACTGCCGCGTTAGAGCAAGGCCGAGCCAGGGGGCAGGGGGGTCGGGACCCCCCTCCCCCATCCCGGCAAGGCCGAGCCAGGAAAGAGCCGTAGCAGGCGACGACGCGGCGTGCCGCAGCATCGCACGCGGAGGCGAGTCCGCAACATGACTTGCCCCGCACCGCACCGCACCGCACCGAGGGGCATAGTTGTACTGACACATCTTCCTTGTATGGACTTGCCCCCATTATCTATCTTAGGGGTGTGTGGGTGTGTGTGTGAGGGGGAAACAGAATAACCGCGCCGCTGTCAAACGAGCGACCGCCACACGTTAAGCGCGAGGCCGAGTCGGGGAGGGACCCTCCCCATCCCGGCGAGGCCGAGCCAGAACGAGCAGCAGAAGCGACGACGCAGCATGCAGCAAGGTCGCATGCGGAGGCGAGTCCGTAACATGACTTGCCCCCGCACCGCACCGAGGGGCATAGTTTTATTGACACATCTTCCTTGTATGGACTTGCCCCATTATCTATCTTAGGGGTGTGTATGTGCGTGTGCGGGGGAATGAATAACCGTGATCGCTTGTTAAATGAGCGCACTACCATGTTAGTGCGAGGCCGAGCAGGGGAGGGGGTCGGGACCCCTCCCCATCTCCGGGCGAGGCCGAGCCAGAACGAGCCGAGAGCGACGACTTGGCGTGCGTGGCAAGGCCGTGATCTGAGGCGAAGTCTGTCAGACTTGCACCCGCACCGCACCGAGGGGCATAGTTGTACCGACACATCTTCCTTGTATGGACTTGCCCTTTATCTCTTAGGGGTGCGTGGGTTAGTGTGTGTGGGGGGGTAGAATAACCGCATCTGCGCCTGTCAAACGAGCGCACTACCTCGTTAGAGCGAGGCCGAGCCGGGGGGGGGGTGGGACCCCCTCCCCATCCCGGCGAGGCCGAGCCAGAGCGAGCCGTCAGCGGCATTTAGGCGGCGATGTGGGTCGCAGATGCGCAGCGAGTCCGTAACATGACTTGCCCCGCACCGCACCGCACCGAGCGGCATAGTTGTACTGACACATCTTCCTTGTATGGACTTGCCCCCATTATCTATCTTAGGGGTGTGTGGGTGTGTGTGTTAGGGGGAAACAAAATAACCGTGATGCGCTGTCAAACGAGCGATCATCAAGATTAGCGAGGCCGAGCAGGGGAGGGGCTCGGGACTTAGGGACTTCCTTGTATGGACTTGCCCCATTATCTCTCTTAGGGGTGTGTGGGTTAGTGTGGGGGGGAACAGAATAACAAGATTGTGCTCATCAAACAGCGCCTTTGCCTCGTTAAGCGAGGCCAAGCCGGGGGACGGGGTGGGACCCCTCCCCATCCCGGCGAGGCCGAGCCGGAGCAAGTCAGAGTAGCGACGACGAGCGTGCCACAAGGCGTCGATGCGGAGGCGAGTCCGAACATGACTTGCCCCGCGACCGCACTGCGCCGCACCGAGGGGCATAGTTGTACTGACACATCTTCCTTGTATGGACTTGCCCCCATTATCTATCTTAGGGGTGTGTGTGTGTATGTGAGGGGGAAACAGAATAACCGCACTGAGCGTGTCAAACGAGCGCACTGCCGCATTAGCGCGAGGCCGAGCCGGGGGGAGGGGGGTCAGCCCCCCCCCTCCCCATCCGGGCGAGGCCGAGCCAGGAACGAGCCGTAGCAGGCGATGACGCGGCGTGCCGCGGCGTCGCTTGCGGAGGCGAGTCCGTAACATGACTTGCCCCCGCACCGCGCTTGTCAAACGAGTTGTCGGTGTACAAAAGTACGGGCTCTGCTTTTGACCCCTTTACTTGTGCACGGGCAGTCAGAGCCTCCCTCCACGGCCACACACAGACACAGCCAGAAAGGGAAGCCGGAGAGAAGCTGAAGCCGCAAAATGAACGAAGCAACAACAAGGACCAAGGCCACGAAGATCAGATGGGCGAACAGGTTATCCCGGCAAGGACCCTTGCCGGGGCAGCCTCAGGGGCCCCGGCAAGACCCTTACCAGGGCAGGTCGCCCACGCCAACCGAGTGAGCCACCCTTGAGCCCACCGACGCTTGGCAAAGGCGTCGGGACAAGGCAATGGAGGCACCTCTGTGGTGGCATGCAGATCTTTGTGAAGACATAGAATGCTCGAGATCAAGTAAGGATAGGAAGGCAACCATCCTCACCGAAGGAACCCACAAGACCCCCGGCAAGATCCTTGCCGGGGACGCCAGTGCGCCACGACAAGACCCTTGCCTTGCCACCCGTCAAGAACCTTGCCGGGCCACCCGACAAGGCCCTCGCCAAGCGCGCCGGTAGGGCCGCTGCCAGGCCCGCGCCAGCTAAGTCTTCACTGCCGTTCGCATACAGCTGCCGACCCAACCAGCTGGGCAGGCACCTGTGTGGCAGCATGCAATCCTTCGTGGAGGCTCCACCACCGCGCCACCTCAGCTGCCTGCCTGCCTACATGGCACCGCATGCATCGCTGGCCAGGGCACGTGTCAAAGCGAGGGGGAGCGGTGACGGATGGGATGGGCCCCGCCCTCGTCCCTGATAAAGTGGAGGGACACCTAAGCCTTGCATTTAATGCACCTTGTCCTGTAATACGGGCGATAAGCTCGTGCTACTGTATCACTTTCCACCTCCTGTGTGCCACTGTGGAAGCCCCTTTCGCCTATAAAAGGAGGCCCATGGCACACAGAGAAAGGATTTGTCTCTTTCGAACCCCACAGCACCCAGAGCTAGTTCGAGAGCTCAAGAACACTAATACATCCACCAAAGCAGGATCGTAGGGTTTTACGCATCGTTGCGGCCCGAACCTGGGTAAATCCCCCTTGTGTTGTCTGTTAGTCCCGCTCTTCTCATGATCCCCGCGCCCTGCAACCGTAGAAGGGATTCCAGTGATCCCATAGGTGTCGTTTCCCACTGACATCTTTGGCGCGCCAAGTAGGGGGCGATATTGTGAGAATCTGGTCTAGCAGTTGGCCTAGCTGTTCTTCATCACCATGGCTCCTAAGAAGAAGGCGACCACGGCGATCGGTCCATCCGGGACAAAGTTGCCGGCACCGGTGCGGACCAGTAGCAGGCCAGTCGCGGAGAGAACCCGTGGCGCAGCCCGCGAACATCCACATCACCCTGGCGGTTCAGGCCTGGCGAGTGGCGCCGTTCGCGCGTCAGGCGATGAGCCACCAACAAGGCCCAGAGACGGAGTAGGGCCCCGCAGCGGCGGGGCTCTCGTGGTGCCGCCATCCTGCCAGGCGGCGGCACGGAGACCTCCAAGACGCCAACGCCGGCGCCCACGGCGTGCTCCTCTCAGTTTGTGCGTGATGAGCAGCATCACCGTCCCCTCTGACAAGAAGGACGCAGTTGCAGCAGCTGCCGCTAAGGCACCTACTCCTGCTGACGGAGCCCCAGAGGAGAAGAAGACCGGCGAGACCCCTCGCACCCACTCCGGCAAGCGCAGCTCTTCGGGGTGTTGCGCTTCCGTTGACAGCGTGCCAGGGAGCTCCGCCAACAAGAGCAAGAAGTCCAGAGCCACACCACCAGAGACCAAGAAGGTGCCCGTCAAGGAGGACGGCACGGGAGGAGCATTTACCATAAGCTCCACCCTCGACGGCAAATAGGAAAGCGGGCTTGTCACCTTCCTATGGGCAAATGTCGATGTGTTTACATGGCAAGCCTCCGACATCCCCGACGTTCCCAGGGAGGTGATTGAGCACCACCTTGCTGTCTGTCCTCATGCGCGGCACGTCAAGCAGAAGGTCGGGAAGCAAGCTCTGGAGAGGCAAGAGTTCAATATGGAGGAAATCAGAAAGCTAGAGGCGGCAGGTTTGGTAAGGGGAGTACTCCATCCAACATGGTTGGCCAATCCGTTAGTGGTGCGCAAGGCAAATGGGAAATGGAGGTTGTGTATTGACTACACAGACATCAATAAGGCCTGTCCAAAGGACCCTTTCCCGTTGCCGCGCATCGACCAGATTGTTGACTCCACGGCTGGGTGTGACCTCTTATCGTTCCTCGACGCCTACTCAGGATACCACCAGATCTTCATGACGAAGGAAGACGAGGAAAAGACAACCTATATCACCCCATGTGGTACGTATTGCTTTTTACGGATGCCTTTCGGGTTGAAGAGTGCTGGCTCGACCTTTTCAAGAGCAGTCCAAACTGGTTTTGAGCCCCAGCTACATAGAAATATGGAAGCTTATATCAAGTGGATCAAGGACGTGCGTCGGCTCACTGGCTGTGTTGCTGCCATGAGACGGTTCATCTCCAAGTCCGTGGAGCGTGCCCTTCCTTTCTTCAAGATCTTGAAGAAGGCAGGGCCAGTGGAGTGGACCCCAGAAGCCGAGGCAGCACTGCAGGATTTGAAGAAATACCTCTCTTCTACCCCAGTGCTGGTTGCGCCCAAATCACACGAACCGTTGCTGCTCTATCTAGCAGCAACGAACCAGGTGGTTAGCGCCGAACTAGTGGCGCAAAGAGAGGCTAACGAAAAGGAAGCGACAGCGGCAGAGCCAACAGATGGCGGACCGAAACCCTCTCCGGCAGGGCTCGATCCTGGCGAGATCGAGTCCCCGGCAGGGGCTGGCGGCAGCACAACGGGACCCACGCAACCGGGTGAAGAGGCGCAGAAGAAGAAGATGGTGCAGCACCCAGTGTACTTCATCAGCTCCGTCTTACAGGGGGCTAGGTCGAGGTACTTAGGTGTGCAAAAGCTGCTCTTCGGCCTCCTTATGGCCTCGCTACTTCCAAGCGCATGAGATCACGGTTGGCACCCGCCTCCCATTGCAACGGATACTACACAACCCAGATGCAACGGGGAGGATCACGGAATGGGCGCTGTAGCTGTCAAGTTTTTGTTGAAGTTTGAAAGCACCTCGACGATTCAAAGCAGAGTCTTGGCGGAGTTTGTTGCGGAATGGACCTCGATGCCCGACGAAGAGGTACAGGAGACCACTCTCCCTGGCAAGGAAACGAGCTGCAACTGGATCATGTACTTTGATGGTACCTTCTCGCTGCAAGGTGCCAGTGCTGGTGTGATGCTTGTCGCACCCACCGGAGAGCACCTCAAGTATGTCGTCCAGATGCATTTTCCCCGGGAGATGTCAACCAACAAAACCGCCGAGTACGAGGGTTTGCTTGCCGGTCTCAGGATCGCGGCAGACCTCGGAGTTACGAAGAGGACGCACAGCTCATCATCAGGCAGGTCGACAAAGATTATCAAAGCCCGTTGATGCAAGCTTACGTAGATGAGGTGAGGAAAATGGAGGAGCGCTTTGACGGTATATAAGCGGAACATGTCCCTCGGGCGGAGAACGACATCACCGACTACCTGTCAAAGCACGCTTCCCTCAAGCTACCTGTGGAACCAGGTAGCTTCGTGCTTCGGTTAACCCAACCATCCGTTGAGCCGTCGACTGGGTAGAGCAAGCGGAGGAAGCTAGGCCTCGGCAAGTACTTCCCCACCGAGCTCCCCGGAGCCGCTGGCGAAGATATTGCGGTGGATGTCGATCCTGCCGCGGGGCAACCAACTCCGGCAGAACCTCAGGTCATGGCCGTAGATGCGACCGCTCCGGCGGCAGAAGAGATGCCTTTGGTCCTTGCCATCGAGCCTCAAGCTCCGGCATGGGCGCAGCACACCGTCCATTTCCTTCAAAAAGGAGAGTTTCCTGAGGAGCAGGAAGAGGCAGAAAGAGTAGCCCGCCGGTCTGCTCTGTACCAATTCGTTGATAACGTGTTGTACAGAAGAAGACCGAATGGGGTGAAATTGATGTGCATCTCCCGGGAGGAAGGGCTAAAGCTGTTGGCAGAGATACATGGAGGCATATGTGGCTCCCACATAGGGTCGAGGGCCCTTGCCGGCAAGGCCTTCCGGTAAGGTTTCTTCTGGCCCACCGCCCTCCAGGATGCAACGGCACTAGTGACCAAGTGTGAAGCGTGCCAGTTCCATTCAAAGAAGCTTCATCAACCAGCTCAAGCCCTTCAAACTATCCCTCTCTCCTGGCCCTTCTCGGTCTTGGGGCTCGACATACTGGGCCCTTTCCCCAGTGCTGTCGGAGGCTTTGAGTACTTGTACGTCGCGATCGACAAGTTCACAAAGTGGCCAGAGGTGGAAGCAGTGAGGAAGGTGATGGCGCAGTCTGCCATCAAATTCTTCAAGGGGCTAGTATGCCGCTTCGGGGTGCCCAACAGGATCATCACCGACAACGGCACATAGTTCACAAGCCATGCCTTCATGCAATACATTGAAGATCTCGGCAGCAGGGTCTGTTTTGCTTCCGTGACACACCCACGGAGCAACAGCAAGCGGAGAGGGAAAATGCTGAAGTCTTGCGAGGCTTAAGGACGAAAACTTTTGACAGACTGCGCAAGAGTGGAAGGCGTTGGATTGATGAGTTGCCGGCGGTTCTTTGGTCGATCAGAGCGACACCAAATCGAGCCACTGGCCAGACACCCTTTGCCCTGGTTTACGGGGCAGAAGCAGTTCTCCCCACAAAACTCATATACGGGTCACCTCGAGTGCTCGCTTATGATGAGCTTGAGCAAGAGCGATTGCGGCAAGATGACGCAACGCTCCTTGACGAAGATCGTCTCCGGGCGGCTATGAGAGCAGCACGCTACTAGCACGCCTTGTACCGCTACAATAGCCGCAAGGTTCACGCCCGGAGCTTTGAGGAAGGCGACCTTGTTCTTCGGCACGTTCAGTCGGCCAAGAATTCCAACAAGTTGACGCCGTAGTGGGAAGGCCCTTATCGGGTAACACGATTCACCAGGCCCGGCGCAGTCCGGCTGGAGACCGAAGACGACATTCCAGTGAGCAACTACTGGAACATCGAGCACCTTCGCAAGTTTTACCCATAAGGCGCGGCTGTCGGGCCTCCCGGCGAGCCACCCTTTTGTACAAGCCTTGCCGTCAAGGCATGTAACCCTCTGTACAAAGCCAGGCGCAGACCCTGAGCATAAATAAATGAAGCGCCGGCGCCCTAAGTTATAGCATGCATGCTAGGTTGAGTCTCTTCCTTGGTTAGGGTTGATAGTGCTTACTTGCGGCTAACCCCTAGCTTAGAGGTCGAGTACGCGTCTCTCTGTTCCTTCATGTCTTTCTTTGGTTCGCAGGGCACGTCAGTATTCTCCCCGAGCTGTTTTGAAAGAAAAGGAATAGACCGGCGCCCGGCCCCCGGTAAGCCAGAGTTGCCGGGGGCTGCAAGAACAAGGATCCTTCCGCGGCAAGCCAAAATCGCCAGGGGCTGCAAATCCAGATAAGTCCTTTATCCTCTATCATGCATTTCGTTATGAACTGGGATGCGTGAAACCCCGTTCTATCTCTAAGCTACCGTGCTCCCTCTTTTCAGCACCCAAGGATTATCTCCTGGGTCTGGATCTGGTCGTAGCCGCGGCACCAAAGAAGGGGAACGAGGGGCCTAAACCCACCTCATCCCTGCCTCTGCCAAGAGCGTGAGAAAGGTTGAGCGAGGTGGGGAGACGGCAAGGCCTGTTGCCGGGCGGGAAAAACATTTGTCTTAAAGATGACAAAGGTTCACCCCTTGCCTTGGGTTCCTCCCGCGAACAAAAATCCCGGCAAATATCCCTTTTTCATTAAAAAACATCCCGTACAGGTACCGTTCATACGAAATGAAAAACATGAATAAGGGGATTACAAGTTCTAAAGATAACAAAGGCCCGAAGGCTTACAAGACTAAAAAGATATAAGGTGCCCGTAATCCCTTTCTTGTCCCTCTCCTCAGGAAATGGAACAAGAGAGCAGAAGGGCAAAAGGGGTGCCTAGGCGAGCTACGAGCGGCAGAAGACACCAAGAGAACATCTCGGTGGCCGTCCAAGGGCTGGATTGTCACATCCCTGGTCCTGGTATGCAGTAGGCTAGCCCTTCATGTGTGCATCATGTTTAACTTTTCAAATGAACTTGAAATGGAGGATGTTCAAACCCTAGCATTAAAAAGGAATCCACCAGGTTCAACTAAAATGTTTTTCAGTGAACCCAAATGGCCTTCAAAAATGTTCATCATTCTTGAAAAATGCTGGAAACAGCAACCAGAGGTGATGCACATTTTTTCTTGACATTTTGGATTGTTGAATTAACACATATTGTATTTTGAATTGGAGGAAATAAATACTATAAATAATTTATTTCTCCAATAATTCTGATTTTTGTTGAGGGCTTTGGAATAATCCTTTTTAGTCCCTGCAAAATTTATCAGAAGCAACAAAATTAGTTTGGTTCAAAAACCAAATTAAAACAAATTTCAGAAATAGAAAACAGAGATAAAAGAGAGAGACAGTTACCTGGCGCTTACCTACAGCCGAGAGGCCCTGCTCCGTGCGGCCCATCTGAGCTGGCCGGCCCAGCCAACCTCCTCCTCCCTGTCGCCTTCCTCCTCGCGCCAGTAGGCGAGGGCGCGTGCCCGGCGCGTGAAGCCACACGCCGTGGCCACCTCCTCCCTCCCAGCCTGCCTGGCTCCTCCTCGATGCACCAGGTGACGCCACGCAGCCCCTCGACTCCCTCTCGCTCTCCTCCCGTCCTCATCCCCTCCTCTCCCTCGCCCTCTCCCGCGACGGCCGACGCGGCCATGGAAGCGCCGCCGTGAACCACTGCGCTCCCCGACCCCCTCTCGCCTCCCCGTGTTGCGTGGAAGCTCTGCCACATCGTCCCTGACCTCTCCGCCAAGTCAAGCAAGTCAGGACGCACCGCAGCACCGCCCTGTCGCCGTCTTCAACCTCGGACTGCCGGAGATCCCCCTCGCCGCTCCGCTCGCTCGGGTGCTTCCTCGAGCTCGCTGAGACCATCGTCCGCCTCGCCGTGAGCCTCTCTACCGATTCCCCCTGCTTCCATGTTCATTAGCTCATCATAGCCCTTGTTTCCATCGAGGCCGAGACCTCACCGGCGCCGGACTTGTCGCCGTCGTCGTTTTGGTTCGCCTCCGTCCAAACTGAGCGCGTCACTGCACTCAGTGCACTCCCAGGAGCTCGCAGCACCCCTCCGCGCCCCCTACCGTGCCTCATAGCGCCGAACCTGAGCACGCCCGAGCTCCGGCCGCCGCTGCCGAGCTCGAGGCCATCGTCTCCGGCCGCCCTAGCTGCTGCTGCTTGCTGCAACGGGCGCGGGTGAGATCCAACTCTCCGTAGCCGCTCTCCTCCGTCCATTTGGACGCCGGAGGAGCGAGCCCGAGCCCTCCGCCGCGCCTATTGCCACCGGCGACGAGCCGCCGGCTGGTTAGGCCCTATTGACCAGGGGTTTGACCTCCCCTCGGTCAATGACAGGTGGGGCCAGCCCCCTGTTAATTAGTTTAGTTTATTCTAACTTAATTAGCCACTGTTTCACTGACATTACTAAACAGTATAACTCAACTAGCTAGGAGCTTCCACAGCGATTAAGGATCTTAAACCGTCCGATTCAGTGTATGAACGCATCAGATCAATCCATCCTCCCACAACATTCCTTTGCGCCTCGTTCGCTCGCCCAAGCCGGCCAAAGTCGAACCAAACGTCAAAAGGGCCACTGCTCCGCAGGTTTATTTTGAGGCCTTCTGATCCACCAGGCTGTCGTGGGCCTGCGCGGTAACTTCTTTTCCCTCGTGTGCGATCGGGCTGCCGATCCTTGGCGCTGCAACCATATCTCCGTGATTAATGGTGCAAAAAGGAGCGCTGCAGCTTTGGCTACCTACAGTTCGACTACATCATTCTTTGTTACTTTTATTCCTCTGCTACGCATGATCTATGATTGCAAGGCTACAACGGACCACACAGATATGATCCACCACTTATTCAAATGCCTTGGCAAATATATTTTTTCCACCATGAATGCGTTAGCAAATGTTATGCATAGACAAAAAAAATTGCACAATGACATTCCAGTGCTGACTTAGATGGCATTGTCACCCATGTGAGTTTTGTATCTTATACCTAAAGTTTCAATAATGCTCAATCATATACTATATTGAAGTATTGGACTAAATATTTTTTCTCTCTCTCTCTTTCTATGATGTCCAGATTTTCTCATATATTTGTAGTGTTTTTTCAATAAAATGTACGGACGCGGCAACGCGCGCCTTTCTGTTCTAGTGTAGGCCCTAATGTTTAATTAACTGACTAATTAATGAATTAGGTTAATTAAGCTCTGTTTAATCGCACTGCAGCTGACACACGGGTCCCACGCGACAGGTTTGACTCTGGTCAACCCTGTTGACTTCTCGACGTCATTAAAGCGTCATCTTCGACGAAGAAAGTATTTCTGGAATTAAAATAAATCAGGAAATGATTAATAAATTTCAAAAAATACCCCAAACTTCTAAAAATCATAGAAAAATAACCGTAACTCACAATGAAATAAATTATATATGAAAAATGATAAAAAAATCCAATTTATCCATCTGTACTATTTTCATGCATGTTAGAACAATTTATAGCTGTTGTTTAGGACAAATCATATAAATGGCATTTGAATTTCACATATGGAGTTTGGATTTGAACTTAGGGTTCAAACCAACTTCATATAACTTTGTTGCTAGCTGCATTAGCTCAAAAAACCAGCATGTTGCCATGTCATGATCATGCATCATAATGTGCATTGCATTGATTGTGTTTCCTCTCTGTTGCCGGTAATTGTTCCCTCTCAGTAGACGTGGTCTCGACGATGAGTTCGATGACACCGATGATGAACTATATTATCTTCAGAAGTGCCAGGCAAGCAAAACCCCCTTGTTCATTCCGATACAATCCCACTCTCTCGCTCCTGCTCTCTTTTACTGCATTAGGACAACAACGATTCAACTGTTACATGCTGCGGTAGCTGAACCCCTTTCCTCTGCATGACCTGTAATTGCCACAGTAAATAGATGAAACCCACTAGCATGAGTAGGAGTTGTTTGAGCCCTGATGTGCCTACTCATTCATGCTTGTTTGACATGCCTACTATTGCTTAGAGTTGTGTCAGGTCTGATTCATCAGGGATGAATTGGAGGTGTGTGAACATGTCCTACTGTTGAGAGCTAAGTGTGTGAACACGATTTGGTAAAGGTAGCGGTGAGAGGCCATGTAGGATTACATGGTGGGTTGTCTCATTGGAACCGTCCTCAGGAACTGAGTTCTGTGTTTGTGATCCATGAACAGTTACTACCACACATTGGGTTCCGGTAACTCGACCCCTCTCGACTTATTAATCAACATGATCTCTGTCCAGGAGTTGCAACTAGTTTCTGGTGTTTGTAGGTAGTGTTAGTAGTCTACCAAGTGGCACCCGGTACAGGTGGGCTTGGGACAGACTAGGCACCGTGGCACGGTGTACCAAGCGTAGAACCACCCGTCGAGGTGGGCTTGGGAACCCTGCACACATCGTTTTGGGCCGTCAGCGACACCCCGGCCGGATCTCCTTGCGGATGGAACCCGAATAGGCGATAAACCTGGACTAGAGACTTGTGTGGTTAGTAAGGTCGTGGCCGACTCCCTCACCAGGCTTCCGCTTGAAGGTTGCCGAGATACATGACGTGTACATGGCGGTAAGTGGCAAGAGCGTGTGTGAAGAAGTACACCCCTGCAGGGTTAATATGATCTATTCGAATAGCCATGTCCGCGGTAAAGGACTTCTGGGTTGCCTATATCAGTTCATAGACAAGTGAAAGTGGATACTCTAAAATGCGCAAGATAAGCGTGAGTGCTATGGATGGCGTTCTCGTGGGGAGACGGGAGGCGGATCCATAGTGGTGTATTGATATGGTGAATATGTGGACTCGCAGCGCCACCTCAAAAGAGTTACTTGCAGTCGTAGTTCAGGATAGCCACCGAGTCAAAGCTGGCTTGCTGCAGCTAAACCCCACCATCCCTTTCTTGATAATGATGCATATGTAGTTAGTTCTGATGTAAGTCTTGCTGAGTACATTTGTACTCACGTTTGCCTATTTTATGTTTTTGCAGAGAGACGTCAGTCTCACTAGTAGTTCCGCGTGGACTTCGACGTTTAGCTTGATACCTCAACTACGATCTTGTGCCCTAGGCGGGATCTAGTAGATAGTTAGGCTTCTCAGCCTTCTTCATTTGTAGTTGTCTGTACTCAGACAGGTTAAGCTTCTGCATGTGCCTGTTGTTTGTATGCTCTGTATGTTGGGGTCATGAGACCCATGTTCGTAATACTTGGCTCCTCGGAGCCTAATGAATAAATATTTGAGTCGTAGAGTCATGTTATGATGCCATGTTGTATTTACACATATCGAGCATATTGTGTGTATGTTTGAAATGCTTGGTATGTGTGGGATCCGACAATCTAGTTGTTTATCCTTGGTAGCCTCTCTTATGGGGAAATGTAGTCTAGTGCTTCCTTGAGCCATAGTAGTCCGCTTCTGCCCAGTTCACCGGAGTCCTCGCTAGCCCAAACTACGCTCGGGACGCTTGATCTGGCCGGCATGTGTTTCACTTCGTTCTGTGTACGTCCCTCGGGAAATGTCACGCGGTGACATCCCGAGTCTTGCCTAGCCTACTACAACTCGGGTTCCGAGTCCTGTTAGCCAGTGCTACAGCCCGGATTCACACGCTGCTTGATCGACATGCTCGAAGTTGATTCATGTATGCCTGTCCCCATGGGTTAGTGCCGCTTTGGGTTCACGACTAGCCATGTCGGCCGGGTTCTCTGTCATATGGATGCTAGCGACACTATCATATCGTGAGCCAAAAGCGCTAAACGGTCCGGGCCTGGTAAGGCGACACCGTTGGAATACCGTGTGAGGCCGCAAAGTGATATGAGGTGTTACCAGCTAGATCGATGTGACTTGGAATCGGGGTCCGACAGCTTTGGTATCGAGCGACTGCTGAGGATTACCAAGCCAAACCGGCGAAGTTGTGTCTAGAAATGCTTTAGTTATGTAAGGGAATTGATTGTGGAAGGAACGACGGCTCTTTTTACTCCTTATACCTCATGGCCTTCTGCTCTGAGTCATCCTCTTCTTTTCTACGGGGATTAAGAACTAGGCCTTCTCATCTATCTATCAGGATGACGTGTTACTAATCCATAGACTTTTAAGATTGTTGGTTTTACGCCCCAGTTCAGTTTCTACTACTTCCGTGTGTTGATTAGTTGATCTCAGAACCTTGTTATTGTGATGTTGAGTGGTCATGCCACTATTTTGCAGGATGTCTCAAATCATTTTGAGCATTTACAGCCGTTATGCTGTCCGAGTCATCCCAGGTTTCTAAACAATCTGATGCATTTGCAAATCCTTCCTCCGTTCCCGATGTCCTTTTGGTCAGAATAAGCACACTAGCGAGTGAGTGGAGGTACTCTGTTGCCTCGACATATATGTTGAAGCTATTATTATGACCCTAGGTGTCTTAGGGATTCACCTAGTAATCTAGCCATGTTTTGTGTTCCCGGTGTGATGATTCTGGCCATCATTCTCGAAAGCATCCCGTGATGCCATTTAGTATGTAGGTATTCCAATTCTGGGTTTTGAACCCGAGATTCACCCTACTTACCTCCTGTGTATAGTGTTTGCTAGTTTTTTAGGTTATTAGTAACTTTGCGATAGTCCTTGAGGTCCGTGGCATTTCTTTCTTCCAAATACCATGAATTATTTAAGGCAGAAGTTATTTGAACCAAAAGATCACAATCAGAGTACTCTTGAGGAGTTCTCCATTCATAATTGTGACTCTGCCAGTCCTACCTCTCTGCATGGGTTATCCGGAAGAAACATGTTGAACTTGGTTCGACATACTAATCTATGCATCCACAACCCAGAAAGATATATGATCCTTTGAGTTGTTTCCATTGCAGCTGTATTCCGATCCCCGTCTATCAGTTGGTAGTCAGGAGTAGTTGTGCATTCATGTTATCGATGCCTATTACTCATGTGGTCCGTCAAGCCATTCTATTCCGAAATGACTAGGAGAAACAAACTCCAGTACCTCATCCATATCCAGGATTGGGTCAAAGCAGTTGTATTCCGCAGATCAAAATGCCAATTCAGCTTTTGTTCTGTTCTACCCTGAAGTATTACACACTTTATGTCAGGAACGTCATGGGAATTGCACCTTCTCTTATGAATTCTTGATGTAGTGATACTTCTCGCTATCATTATTCATTCCTCGGTCCCTTGTTGATGTAACCGGAATGCCGACAAGTGAATTGTGATGTGTGAAATCGATACTCCTAGCAACCTCGTTGCTTGGTAGTTAATGGACAACATTCTCATTCTTAGCGTGTTGGTTATTAAATCATCATACTAAGATTGATCGTGCTACCTAGTCCTTATTTCTCATGCACCCTTCGATGAATTAGGATTATTCAATCCCTTGCTTATTTGATCATATCGTCTTGCCCTGAAAAGCAAGATTGTTCTCGAGCTTAATAACATATAGGTGGTTCAAGACTTTCCAAATATCTTCTTGGAAGTGCTACCAGGTTGTCGCCTGACCGCTATGTTAAGTTCGTGATCAAGTTGGTTTCTTGTAAACCACCCATTCTCCAAGAATCCGTGTTGGATAACCCTGAGCTAGTTGGTTAAGCTAAACAACAACTTGGAGAGTTGGAAGATGAAAGCTTGTCCGACTTAGTTCATTTTAATGGATATCCTTTTGAGTGTGTGTTGAAGAAAGATGATATCTTCATCGATTGGTCCTCGTGATCAGTTGTTGGGTCTATTGCCTTGTCAAAACCTTGACTTGAGTATGGGCCATCGTCAAGTCAAATCAGAACCAACGATATTCGTGATGTTGTCTTACTCGTAGTTGATCCCTCGAGCATACACCATTACATCTTTTGGTCTGACCAATACTATCACCGTGTTCACATGATGGCGGAAGTCCAGTGATATGGAAATTCTGATGAGTTACTGTTGAGCCCATCAGCAGCATTTTGTCTCCTCCATGATTCATGTTGAACATCAACCTAGTGTTGGAAACTCTTATAAGCATTATCTTCATGTCCCATTCGTGAAGAATATGTTGGATGAAAGAAGTGACTTTCTCTGATTCACGTGCATTTGGTGCAAGTTGCCGCCGTGAGTTCGAGAAAGATTGTTTTTGTTTCCTCTAGAACCATTCCAAGTCAGTCATGCATACGTGCGAAATATTCTATGGTTTGGAGACTTGCAACCTTCATTCTATATGTATCCCTAGCACACCAAGCCACTGATTGATTTGTTCAAGGAGGAGTTCCTTCATAAGAGCTAATCATGACTTATGTTAGGACTTCGACATCCTCGATGATGGTTCCCCCACCTGAACTTGGTAGTGTTTCATTATAAGACTACCACGTGATCATGCTTTTCTTGGACAACGTGTTCACATGTGTGTAGCAGAACCCGCTCATGTTTTGGAGCTTGCTACTGCAGTCCATTTCCCGAGAATCTCGCAACGTTATCTCATCGGTTTGTGTTGCAAACTCTCTTTTCCAGACATGTTGTCTGAAATATCCTGTTACCAACTAGACCTGAATCTCAGGCAGGTGAAAATAGGCAAATGTTGTCTGAAATATCCGTTGTGTTGCCAGGATCCTTGACACGGATATTGGTAAAACCTTGATGAATATGGAGATGCTCAAGTTCTTGAGAGCACGCTCAGTCACTGTGTTATATTGTCGGTATCAATTGGAATGTGCCTTCCGTTTGACGAGTTGTTCTATAACCATAGCTTCCTTTCCGATCGGAGTATGCAATTTCTCCGGACTCCGTCAAACAATGAATTGTGAATTGCCTTAGCCTGATAAGAAGAGTTTCAATGATTTATGTATCAAAAGTGATTCTTTTTGCCACTTAAGGGATAATCCTACGAGTCACCTCCTCTAAGGTGTCTTGTTATAGAATCATGGCAACTCAACTCCTCGCTACGTCGACAACGGTTCACCATCTTCTTAAGTGTGGAATTGTTTTCTACCTAGTGAATTCTCGTCATCTGTTCCACTCCATCCCTCTAGATGTCTGCTTCGTGTCCCGGCTTGAGAGATGTTGCTATGTCTCATTCCCTGAGTTGATCCTAAGTTGTTCGACCTTCAATAAGATCGATCCTTTTAGACTTTTTCCCTATCCTCTCATTGTCATGTTGGCTGGAGTTCTCAGAGCAAGACGACGAGACAAGATGGTGATTGAATCAACGTTCATTTGAAGTGCAACCTGGGTCGTGAAGATTGCGTTAGTTGCGTTTCCCCTTCATTCTACCCTATGCTTGAATCTCGGGACGAGATTCTTGTTTAGTGGGGGCGAGTTGTCACATCCCAGGTCCAGGTATGCAGTAGGCTAGCCCTTCATGTGTGCATCATGTTTAACTTTTCAAATGAACTTGAAATGGGGGATGTTCAAACCCTAGGATTAAAAAGGAATCCACCAGGTTCAACTAAAATGTTTTTCAGTGAACCCAAATGGCCTTCAAAAATGTTCATCATTCTTGAAAAATGCTGGAAACAGCAACCAGAGGTGATGCACAGTTTTGCATGACATTTTGGATTGTTGAATTAACACATATTGTATTTTGAATTGGAGGAAATAAATACTATAAATAATTTATTGCTCCAATAATTCTGATTTTTGTTGAGGGTCTTTGGAATAATCCTTTTTAGTCCCTGCAAAATTTATCAGAAGCAACAAAATTAGTTTGGTTCAAAAACCAAATTAAAACAAATGTCAGAAATAGAAAACAGAGATAAAAGAGAGAGAGTTACCTGGCGCTTACTACAGCCGAGAGGCCCTGCTTCGTGCGGCCCATCTGAGCTGGCCGGCCCAGCCAACCTCCTCCTCCCTGTCACCTTCCTCCTCGCGCCCGTAGGCGAGGGCGCGTGCCCGGTGCGTGAAGCCACACGCCGTGGCCACCTCCTCCCTCCCAGCCTTCCTGGCTCCTCCTCGATGCACCAGGCGACGCCACGCAGCCCCTCGAATCCCTCTCGCTCTCCTCCCGTCCTCATCCCCTCCTCTCCCTCGCCCTCTCCCGCGACGGCCGACGCGGCCATGGAAGCGCCGCCGTGAACCACCGCGCTCCCCGACCCCCTCTCGCCTCCCCGTGTTGCGTGGAAGCTCCGCCACATCGTCCCCAACCTCTCCGCCAAGTCAAGCAAGTCGGGACGCACCACAGCACCGCCCTGTCGCCGTCTTCAACCTTGGACCGCGAAGATCCCCCTCGCCGCTCCGCTCGCTCGGGTGCTTCCTCGAGCTCGCTGAGACCATCGTCCGCCTTGCCGTGAGCCTCTCTACCGATTCCCCCTGCTTCCATGTTCATTAGCTCATCGTAGCCCTCGTTTCCGTCGAGGCCGAGACCTCACCGGCGCCGGACTTGTCGCCGACGTCGTTTTGGTTCGCCTCCGTCCAAATTGAGCGCGTCACTGCACTAAGTGCACTCCCAGGAGCTCGCAGCACCCCTCCGCGCCCCCTACCGTGCCTCATAGCGCCGAACCTGAGCACGCCCGAGCTCCGGCCGCCGCTGCCGAGCTCGAGGCCATCGTCTACGGTCGCCCTAGCTGCTGCTGCTTGCTGCAACGGGCGCGGGTGAGCTCCAACTCTCCGTAGCCGCTCTCCTCCGTCCATTTGGACGCCGGAGGAGCGAGCCCGAGCCCTCCGCCGCGCCTATTGCCACCGGCGACGAGCCGCCGGCTGGTTAGGCCCTGTTGACCAGGGGTTTGACCTCCCCTCGGTCAATGACAGGTGGGGCCAGCCCCCTGTTAATTAGTTTAGTTTATTCTAACTTAATTAGCCACTGTTTCACTGACATGTAGGCCCTAATGTTTAATTAACTGACTAATTAATGAATTAGGTTAATTAAGCTCTGTTTAATCGCCCTGCAGCTGACACACGGGTCCCACGTGACAGGTTTGACTCTGGTCAACCCTGTTGACTTGCTGACATCGCACATGCGTCATGCTGACGCAGTAAAGTATTTCTAGAATTAAAATAAATCAGGAAATGATTAATAAATTTCAGAAAATACCGCAAACTTCTAAAAATCATAGAAAAATAACCGTAACTCAGAATGAAATAAATTATATATGAAAAATGATCAAAAAAATCTAATCTATCCATCTGTACTATTTTCATGCATGTTAGAACAACCTATAGCTGCTGTTTAGGACAAATCATATAAATGGCATTTGAATTTCACATATGGAGTTTGGATTTGAACTTAGGGTTCAAACCAACTTCATTTAACTTTTTTTCTAGCTGCATTAGCTCAAAAAACCAGCATGTTGCCATGTCATGATCATGCATCATAATGTGCATTGCATTGATTGTCTTTCCTCTCTGTTGCCGGTAATTGTTCCCTCTCAGTAGATGTGGTTTCGACGATGAGTTCGATGACACCGATGAAGAACTATATTATCTTCAGAAGTGCCAGGCAAGAAAAAACCCCTTGTTCATTCCGATACAATCCCACTCTCTCGCTCCTGCTCTCTTTTACTGCATTAGGACAACAACGATTCAACTGTTACATGTTGCGGTAGCTGAACCCCTTTCCTCTGCATGACCTGTCATTGCCACAGTAAATAGATGAAACCCACTAGCATGAGTAGGAGTTGTTTGAGCCCTGATGTGCCTACTCATTCATGCTTGTTTGTCATGCCTGCTATTGCTTAGAGTTGTGTCAGATCTGATTCATCAGGGATGAATTGGAGGTGTGTGAACATGTCCTACTGTTGAGAGCTAAGTGTGTGAACACGATTTGGTAAAGGTAGCGGTGAGAGGCCATGTAGGAGTACATGGTGGGTTGTCTCATTGGAACCGTCCTCAGGAACTGAGTTCTATGTTTGTGATCCATGAACAGTTACTACCACACATTGGGTTCCGGTAACTCGACCCCTCTCGACTTATTAATCAACATGATCTCTGTAAAGGAGTTGCAACTAGTTTATGGTGTTTGTAGGTAGTGTTAGTAGTCTACCAAGTGGCACCCGGTACAGGTAGGCTTGGGACAGACTAGGCACCGTGGCACGGTGAACCAAGCGTAGAACCACCCGTCGAGGTGGGCTTGGGAACCCTGTACACATCGTTTGGGGCCGTGAGCGACACCCCGGCCGGATCCCCTTGCGGATGGAACCCGAATAGGCGATAAACCTGGACTAGAGACTTGTGTGGTTAGTCAGGTCCCTCGCCAAGCTTCCGCTTGAAGGTTGCCGAGATACATGACGTGTACATGGCGGTAAGTGGCGAGAGCGTGTGTGAAGAAGTACACCCCTGCAGGGTTAATATGATCTATTCGAATAACCGTGTCCGCGGTAAAGGACTTCTGGGTTGCCTATATCAGTTCATAGACAAGTGAAAGTGGATACTCTAAAATGCGCAAGATAAGCGTGAGTGCTATGGATGGCGTTCTCGTGGGGAGACGGGAGCGGATCCATAGTGGTGTATTGATATGGTGAATATGTGGACTCGTGTGCGCCACCTCAAAAGAGTTACTTGCAGTCGTAGTTCAGGATAGCCACCGAGTCAAAGCTGGCTTGCTGCAGTTAAACCCCACCATCCCTTTCTTGATAATGATGCATATGTAGTTAGTTCTGATGTAAGTCTTGCTGAGTACATTTGTACTCACGTTTTCCTATTTTATGTTTTTGCAGAGAGACGTCAGTCTCACTAGTAGTTCCGCATGGACTTCGATGTTTAGCTTGATACCTCAGCTACGATCTTGTGCCCTCGGCGGGATCTAGTAGATAGTCAGGCTTCTCAGCCTTCTTCATTCGTAGTTGTCTGTACTCAGACAGGTTAAGCTTCTGCATGTGCTTGTTGTTTGTATGCTCTGTATGTTGGGGTCATGAGACCCATGTTTGTAATACTTGGCTCCTCGGAGCCTAATGAATAAATATTTGAGTCGTAGAGTTATGTTGTGACGCCATGTTGTATTTACACATATCGAGCATATTGTGTGTATGTTTGAAATGCTTGGTATGTGTGGGATCCGACAATCTAGTTGTTTATCCTTTGCAGCCTCTCTTATGGGGAAATGTAGTCTAGTGCTTCCTTGAGCCATAGTAGTCCGCTTCTGCCCAGTTCACGGAGTCCCGCTAGCCCAGACTACCGCTCGGGGCGCTTGACTGGCGGCATGTGTTTCACTTCGCTCGTGTTCTGTCCCTTCGGGAAATGTCACGCGGTGACATCCGAGTCTGCCTAGCTTGCTATAGCTCGGGTTCCGGAGTCCTGTTAGCCAGTGCTACAGCCCGGATTCACACGCTGTCAATCGACATGCTCGGTTGATTCATGTATGCATGTCCCCATGGGTTAGTGCCGCTTTGGGTTCACGACTAGCCATGTCGGCCCGGGTTCTCTGTCATATGGATGCTAGCGACACTATCATATACATGAGCCAAAAGGTGCAAATGGTCCTGGGCCCTAGTAAGGCGACACCCGTGGGAATACCGTGCGTGAGGCCGCAAAGTGATATGAGGTGTTACCAGCTAGATCGATGTGACTTGGAATAGGGGTCCTGACATGGATGGTGATGGCGACGCCGGAGGCAGAGCTCGAAGACGAGGCGGCAGGACGCCAACGCGCGACGAAGGCGTCGGTGCCCATGTACTCCGACTTGATGGCCTTGCCGCTCGTCCTCTTCCTCTTCTGCAGCCTCCCTACGCTAGCCGCCCAAGGAGACGACCCCGAGAAGTTCAAGGAGCCGGCGACACGGATGATGGGGTCGCTGGTGCCGCTCGGAGCGGCGCCCAACACCTAGTCGGACCCGTCATCCTACCGCCCGCTGCCCTCGTCGTCGCTGCCGTTGTCTTCCTCGCCACTTTCGCTTGAGGAGGAGTCTTCATCGTCGGAGGAGCTCTCTACGCAGCACCTCACGCGGGTCCCGAAGTGCCCGAAGATATTGACGGAGAGGAGGCCACCCTCCATTAGATTGAAATGGAGAGCAAGCCCATCCGTCAAGCTGTGGAGGCGAGCGAAGGTCTTCCACCCTCGGTGAAGATACATGACGTGAGGGGCGGGGAACTCGACGTCGACCCATGTGCTACTGTTCCCACAACCCCTCATGTACAGCCGCAGCGCCTGCGGCGGATCCAGCTCCATCTCCCGCGCAAACGGGGTCGGGAGGCGAAGGCGATGGCGCAGCGGATGGCGCAGCCTGACGAAGAATTTGCAGGGGTTGTCCCCGGCGTGGCCCTCCATCAGAGGGAGGGCTGCTGGAGGGGGCGAGGCGGATCTGCCGCCCCGTCCTCCTCTCCCTCGAGCACCATGGCGACCTCGACCTCGCCCCTCCCCCTTCCTCTAGCGGCTGGCTCCGCCGCTACGAGCTCTTAGGTAGGGGTGATGCGCTGTCTGGCCGAGACCCTCGCCACCACTGATGAAGCGTCGCCGCGCCCCCTCGCCATGGCGGAAGAAGAAAGGAAGCAGGGATGGGAAGAGGCAGATGGCGGAAGGTTGAGAGGCACCGTCCCTCCCGCACCCCTCTTTATAAAGGGGCGGGGGCGAGGCTCGGCTGCCCCCTCTCGGCCAATCCGGCCTCTTGAAGTGACAGCGAGCGGGACCGTCGACCGCCTCCCTGCTCCATTGAAGGCGCGTGGGAATTGACCCGCACGCGTGCGACTACCCACAACCCCTGCGCCTGTCATTCGCTCTGCATGCAGCGAACGTGGCGCAAGGGGCGGGCGCAATGAGGCGCGTGGAACGACGGTTCCCGAGCGAGGGCAGTAAATGGGAGACGGCCCTACGGTCTCGAGGAGACATGCAAGCTGCCTCTTTACTATCCACTACAAGGTGACGCCAGCATACCCACGTCATGTGCGCGCACGACCCCCGCGTCGCGCGTTCAACACGTGTCATGGGAAGCGCGGCAGACGGAACAGTGGCCGCGGTAAAAATCCGCCCCAACTGCCCGCGCACCGTTCTGGGGCTGGCCCAACAACGTGCTACGCTTATGTATGGCCCAGGCCCGGGGGCTCCTGTCGGTGTACAAAAGTAGGGGCTCTGCTTTTGAGCCCTTTACTTGTGCACGGGCAGTCAGGAGCTCCCGCCACGGCCAGAAAGGGAAGCCGGAGAGGAGCCGAAGCCGCAAAAAGAACGAAGCAACAACAAGGACCAAGGCCACGAAGATCACACAGGCGAAGCAGGTTTTCCCGGCAAGGACCCTTGCCGGGGCAGGTCGCCCACGCCAACCGAGTGAGCCACCCTTGAGCCCATCGACGCTTGGCAAACGCGTTGGGACAAGGGTCGGGAGGCACCTCTGTGGTGGCATGCAGATCTTTGTGAAGACATAGAATGCTCGAGATCAAGTAATGATAGGAAGGCAACCATCCTCACCGAAGGAACCCACAAGACCCCCGGCAAGATCGTGGCGCCCTGGAAGCCAGTGCGCCACGACAAGACCCTTGCCGGGCCACCCGACAAGGCCCTCGCCAAGCACGCCGGCAGGGCCGCTGCCAGGCCCGCGCCAGCTAAGTCTTCACCGCCGTTCGCATACAGCTGCCGACCCAACCAGCTGGGCAGGCACCTACGTGGCCGCATGCAATCCTTCGTGGAGGCTCCACCACCACGCCACCTCAGCTGCCTGCCTGCCTACATGGCACCGCATGCATCGCTGGCCAGGGCGCGTGTCGAAGCGAGGGGGAGCAGCGACGGACACCTAAGCCTTGCATTTGATGCACCTTGTCCTGTAATATGGGCGATAAGCTCGCTCTACTGTATCACTTTCCACCTCCTGTGTGCCACTGTGGCAGCCCCTTTCGCTTATAAAAGGAGGCCCATGGCACACAGAGAAAGGATTCGGCTCTTTCGAACCCCACAGCACCCAGAGCTAGTTCGAGAGCTCAAGAACACTAATACATCCAGCAAAGCAGGATCGTAGGGTTTTACGCATCGTTGCGGCCCGAACTTGGGTAAATCTCCCTTGCGTTGTCTGTTAGTCCCGCTCTTCTCACGATCACCACGCCGTGCAATCGTAGAAGGCATTCCAGTGACCCCATAGGTGTCGTTTCCCACCGACACGAGCGCTCTGCCGCGTTAGCGTGAGGCCGAGCCGGGGGGAGGGGGGAGGGGGGTCGGGACCCCCCTCCCTTGTTCCGGTGAGGCCGAGCCAGGAACGAGCCGTAGCAGGCGACGACGCGGCATGCCGCGGCGTTGCATGCAGAGGCGAGTTCGTAACATGACTTGCCCCCGCACTGCACCAAGGGGCATAGTTGTACTAACACATCTTCCTTGTATGGACTTGCCCCATTATCTATCTTAGGGGTGTGTGGGTGCGTGTGGGGGGGGGACCAGAATAACTGCACTGCGCCTATCAAATGAGCGCACTACCTCGTTAGCGCGAGGCTGAGCCGGGGAGGGTGGGACCCTCCCCATCCCGGCCAGGCTGAGCCAGAACGAGCAGCCGTGTGACGGCGGTCCGGCGTGCCGCGGCGTCTCATGCGGAGGCGAGTCCGTAACATGACTTGCCCCTGCACCGCATCGCACCGAGGGGCATAGTTGTACTGACACATCTTCCTTGTATGGACTTGCCCCATTATCTATCTTAGGGGTGTGTGGGTGCGTGTGGGGGGGGTGGGGGGGACAGAATAACCGCACTGCGCCTGTCAAACGAGCGCACTGTTGCGTTAGCGCGAGGCCGAGCTGGGGGGAAGGGGGAGGGACCCCCCCTCCCCCATCCCGGTGAGGCCGAGCCAAGAACAAGCCGTAGCAGGCGACAATGCGGCGTGCCGTGGCGTCGCATGCGGAGGCGAGTCCGTAACATGACTTGCCCCCGCACCGCACCGCACCGAGGGGCATAGTTGTACTGACACATCTTCCTTGTATGGCCTTGCCCCCATTATCTATCTTAGGGGTGTGTGGGTGCGTGTGGGGGGGGGGGGAACAGAATAACCGCACTGCGCCTGTCAAACGAGCGCACTGCCGCATTAGCGTGAGGCCGAGCCGGGGGGGTACCCCCTCCCCCATCCCGGCGAGGCCGAGCAAGGAACGAGCCATAGAAGAAGACGACGCGGCGTGCCGCAGCGTCGCATGCGGAGGCGAGTCCGTAACATGACTTGCCCCTGCACCGCACCGAGGGGCATAGTTGTACTGACACATCTTCCTTGTATGGACTTGCCCCCATTATCTATCTTAGGGGTGTTTGGGTGCGTGTGGGGGGAACAGAATAACCGCACCGCGCCTGTCAAACAAGCGCACTGCCGCGTTAGCGCGAGGCCGAGCCGAGGGGGGAGGGGGAGGGACCCCCATCCCGGCGAGGCCGAGCTAGGAACGAGCCGGAGCAGGCGACGACACGGCGTGTCGCGGCGTCGCATGCGGAGGCGAGTCCGTAACTTGACTTATTTTTTCATTTGTACTTTTATGATTATTTTTATTGTGCTATTGTGAGTTATTATTTGTACTTTAGCCGTTTGTTTTCTCCCTCTATATTCTTTTTTTTATTGTATTTGATTTTTGGTATTATCTTTTGTAACTGCCCAGAGATAGTGGGCTTCGCCACGGTTGTGGGCTTTAGCCGTCCGTTTTCTCCCACTCACCTTTTAACCTCCGATCTTCCCCGTTCCGCTCCGCTCCCATCCCCAAATCGATTCCTTCTTTGTTCCCCTCTTCTTTTCTTCTCGCAGGGGAAGTTGCTACTCCTGTTTCGCTGCGGGAGCGTCAGCCGGCGGGTTCAACCCCAGGGGTGGAGGTCCGGGTGCTCTGTTTGCTCCTTTTGCTCTGCCATCGACTTTGCTTGTGTCCTCTTATGTACAAATTTTCTCTCTATTTCTAATCTATTGCTCTCTTGCTATCTTAGGCTGCACTCGCTAGGGTTCCTTTGCTGTTGAACGAGCGTTTGGCGGCAGTGATACTAGATTGCGTGGCGGATTTTTATTTGCCGGTAAGAGTTTTGCTTTGTATGGCGTGCTTCGTTTCTTAAATAGTTCAGAGCCCTAATTTTTGTTCATGTGTCTTGCAGATCTGGTTCGGCAGATTTTAGGACTGTAGATCTCAGTGGGTACATCATCCAGTCCGTACAAATTGAATGCAGGTGATTTTCCCTATATTTTGGATGATGTTTTAACAGATCTGGTTTTTTGGTTGTACAGGTGTTGCCGTATCGACTTTATAAGTTGTATGTATTTTGATAGCTGTTAATTTTACCCTGGAATGTATGGTGTGTATGGTCTTGGCAGTTGATGCGACCTGCAGACAGGTGGTAGTACTTATCCCCATGCGTAGTTTGAACTGCTGTCCTGACATTTGAATAGGTTGTAGTAGGCAGTGAAGAACTTGTATGATGTTGAAAGAGTTGTCTTTTCCGAAGTTTGTTGTGCCAGTGGTGGGTTCATATTTGTTTTATTGGGTGAACTCATAGTGTTCACATAGTTGAACTGATTGCTTGTTCATGTACTTTTTTTGCTAGTTATGATGTTGTTGCAGATGTTGGAGTGCCGGTGCCTCCTGTTTCTGACAAATCAGAACGCTTTCAAGATCTTGTGAATGTTATTTTTGAGACTCCAAATCCTCTAGAAGAACTTGCGAATGTTGTTGGTGTTTCCCTTATATTTGCTCTTTTTTATCAGCCTTGAATACATATATATGCTTAGTTACATCAGTTGTTCCTTTTGTTTGTGTCTGATGCTATGCGCTTTATTTATCTTGTCTCTGCAATGTTAACTGTGTTTTAATTTTATATGTGCGTGCTTATGTTATTGGTTTATGCAGTTAATGACAGCCATGGTGTTCCTGAGGACATTGCTGATGTTGTTAAAGATACTAATGATGGAATGTATTCTCTTAACGTTGATGATGGTGATGGCAGCTTGCAGTTGTCTGTTACTCAGTCTCAAAGTGTTGATGGCACCGAGCACATTACCCGCCGAGGATGTTCCTATGCAGTTACAGCTCGAGGATGAAAGGATAAGAAAGAAGAAGTATGATTTCCAGAGGAGAAAGGAGTTGGAACGGCTTCAAAAGGCTGCATGTGTGCAACAAAGTGATGTTGATGTTGCTCAAGCTCCAAAATGTGTAGGCGATGAAGGTGGTGATGCGGCCTTTTCAACTGTTGATGCCGGATCTCATGGAAGTGACATGCCTGTGAAGACAAACTTGATGCAAACTCGTTTGACGCAAGTGTTTGATCGTGATGCAGTTAAGGAGAAGAAAGCTGTTTTGAAGAGGAAGATGTCAGATCGAAATCTTGATGGCACACAGAGGCGTAGCCCACGTGTGAAAGCTGGTTCCCAACCTGGTAATAGCAAAGCTGATGGGGATAGTGTTGCCGTGAAAATTGGTCCAAGCAAACTTGTTGGCTCCCCTGTTCGTCGGAGTCCACGAGGTTTGACAAATAAGAAGCCTTGTTCGTCTCCTCTTCAAGAACGATCTTCATTGAAAGAAAATAAGAAGCGTAAAGTTCATCCTGCAAAGGTGAACAAAGGTGTGAAGAAGCGTGCTCGTGTCGAAGCTGAAGATGTTGCATCTGAAGAAGATGATATTGAAGTTGATTCTGAAGATGAATTTGCAGTGGTATGTGTTTTGTACTGCATGTGACTTACTAGTTGTACTTGCAATGATTTAATTGTGTTTAGGCTGGTATGCTGGCCAGGTGAGGCTGGTCATTGTTTGCATCAATTGAGGGTGGTACTGATGTTGTTTTAATAGTTGAACTTGTGCAATCTTTTCTTTTTCTTACTTGCCTTCATATGCTTGTTTTGTTTTCTATATTCATTGTTTGCAGTGATATGTGTTTTGTACTGCATGTGACTTACTAGTTGTACTTGCAATGATTTAATTGTGTTCGGGCTGGTATGCTGGCCAGGTGAGGATGGTCATTGTTTGCATCAATTGAGGGTGGTACTGATGTTGTTTTAATAGTTGAACTTGTGTAATCTTTTCTTTTTTTTACTTGCCTTCATATGCTTGTTTTGTTTTTTATATTCATTTATTTAAGGCGTGGCTTCTTTATTTTCATTTCCTGCATGTTAGCGTTACGAGTCCGGTCAAGTCGGTGGGAGGCAATGCCGGAAATTTTTCCTTGGATGAAGGTGACCAACGGAAATTGAACTTAACTATGCGATGTTCGTTGAGAGAGGTTGAATCTTGTGCTAAATTGCTCGAGAGTCGGCATGTGGCTAGGGTTCATGCATCTGGTTTTCGTTCTATCTTCAAGTGGAGGGTGAAGTCTAACATTTCCAGCCCTCTGATGGGAGTTTTGTACCTGAGGATAGATCCTGATACAATGACTCTTGACATGGGTGAGGCTAATAAGAAGCTTCGCATCACTAGTGATGGTATACAACAATTATTTGGTTTCCCTCCTGGTGGTCGTTCTGCGCCAAGGCCGTCAGAGGACGGATATGACAACGCTTTGATGAAGTTAAGAACGGAGCTTGACATTAGCAGGAACAAAGAAATCAGTACAAAGGATTTGAGGAATAAGCTCAAGGTGCTCGTCAAGGATCGTAGCAAAGATGACCTTGCTCTGAAAGTGTTCTTCATTATTTTGTTTATGAAGGTTGTGTTTCCTGGTTCTGCCCCGCGTGTTTCCAGAGAGGCAGCAATGTTTGATGGTCTCTTCTTTGAGGACATGGCTAAAATGGATTATTGCCAGCTGATGGTTGATGAGCTTAGAAGAGCTGTTGCCAAGTACCAAGATGGTGATACCATGGGGAAGGCAATCACAGGTTGTGCCATAGGGCCTGTACTAATGTACCTTGACTGCCTTATCCGTGGCAAGACTGCGGAGCCTGACATGCGAGTCCCCCGCATATGTTTCATGGATCCTGCCAGGCTTTATGATCTGGTTGATGTAGATTTGATAATAAAAAGGCAATGCAGATCCAAAGACTTGGGTGTTTGGGAAGCTTCCGGTGAGTTTTATTTCTTTTGTGTCTTGCAGACCTTTTTTATTTTAGGTATAGCTATTTTTTTCTGTAGTGGACATGTGTACTGCAGAGTTATCTGTTTAGATTTTGTCATTTCTTAAGCTTTGTGAGGTTTAGGTACGGTTTTTTAGTACTGTTGTTTCATGTGTGGTTGAACTGAATAACTTTGTTCAACTGGCCTGTTGGTAAATACTAACAAATTGGCAATGACAGTTAAAGTTTAAGTGGTGTTGATTTTAAATCTATTAATATCATGTTTTATTTTTTCCTATGTGTTGCATTGAATGATTAACTTTTTTCCCCTTGTTTGTAGTGGAAAACTCATGAGGAGGTTGTTTTTTTCCGAGTGTATAAACGGCCAGTCCTGGAGATGCCGGCATCTCAGGTTCCGAAGTTTTCATCTCTGCCCGATGAGTTGAGTGATGGCCGTGGTGTTGAGGGTGCTGGTTATGTCCCCCCTGGTCCTAGTAATGCTATGTGACGGCCCCGATTCAATCGTACGCTAATCATGCACGCAAACGTGTACGATCAAGATCAGGGACTCACGGGAAGATATCACAACACAACTCTAAAACATAATTAAGTCATACAAGCATCATAATACAAGCCGGGGCCTCGAGGGCTCGAATACAACTGCTCGATCATAGGCGAGTCGTGGAAGCAACAATATCGAGTACGACATAAGTTAAACAAGTGCGCCTTAAGAAGGCTAGCGTAAAGCGGGATACAGTCGAAGAGGCGCAAGCCTCTGCTGAGATCCTCCTAACTACTCCTGGTCGCCGCCACCGCCTGCACGTAGTAGTAGGCACCTCAAGTGTAGTAGGAGTCGTCGTCGAAGGTGGCGTCTGTCTCCCGGGCTCCATCGTCTGGTCGCAGCAATCGGGTAAAGAAAGGGGAAAAGGGGAACAAGGCAACCGTGAGTACTCATCCAAAGTACTGCAAGCAAGGAGCTACACTACATATGCATGGATATAAGTGTAAAGGGCCATATCGATGGATCAAAGCAGAATGCCGAATAAGAGGGGATAACTAATCACAGTCGAAGACTACGCTTACAGCAGCCTCCGTCTTGCTGACATGTAGAAGAGAGTAGATCAAGTCCTCCAAGTAGCATCGCATAGCATAATCCTACCGGCGATCCTCTCCTCATTGCCGTTAGAGAGCGATCACCGGGTTATATCGCACTTGGAAGGGTGTGTTTTATTAAGTATCCAGTTCTAGTTGTCATAAGGTCAAGGTACAACTCCAAGTCGCCCCATTATCGAAGATCACGGCTATTGAATAGATTAACTTCCCTGCAGGGTGAACCACATAACCCAACACGCTTGATCCCATTTGGCGGACACACTTTTACGGGTCATGCCCGCCGCGGAAGATCAACACGCCGCAGCCCCACCTAGGCCAACAGAGAGGTCAAGACGCCGGTCTAAACCTAAGCGCCGCGAAGTGCAGGGCCCATCGCCTTAGCACACCGCACGCGCGAACTTCGGCGGAAGCAGACCTAGCCTAGCAGGCGTTCGATCCAAGCCGTGGCGCGCCGCTCGGTCGGCCGGCGTCCACGAAGGCTTCGGGTGATACCACGGCGAAAGTGCCCATAACTTTTCCCGCGTAGCTGGTTAGTGCGTATAGACCAAATGGCGGACTCAGATCAAATACCAAGATCTCGTTAAGCATGTTAAGTATCCACGAACGCCGACCAGGCTGTGCCCACCTCTCTCTAGGTGGTCTCAACCTGCCATGTCGCTCCGCCAAAGTAATAGTCGGGGCCGTGGGAACCCAGGCCCACCTCTACGGGATGGAGCCACCTCTCCTTTCAGCCCCATCTCCGAACAGTATCACGGTAATGTAATAGTGTAAAGTATATAATATATGCCCGTGATCACCTCCGAAAGTGATCACAGCCCAATAGTATAGCATGGGCGGGCGGACAAGAATGTAGGGCCACCGATGGAAGACTAGCATCCTATACTAAGCGAGAGGATAGCGGTAAAGGTAACAACTTGATAGTAGGAAGGACAAAGCTATGCAGTAGTATAGGATTAAGCGAAAGCGATAACATGCTACACTACTCTAATGCAAGCGAGATAGAGAAGAATAGGCGATATCTCGGTGATCAAGGGGTGGGGGCTTGCCTGGTTTCTCGACAAGAAGGAGAATTAAATCGGTGGCGTAGTCGACCACAAGGGCATCAGCATCATCACGGGGTCTACCGGAGAGAAGAGGGGGGAGAAACAGTAAATACATAGCAAGCAAGTGCATAATAGGACAACAAGCAGAGCTGGACGTGTTCTAACACGGTATGAGGTGATACCGGTGAAGGGGGAAACATCCGGGAAAGTATTCCCGGTGTTTCACGTTTTCGGACAGATGAACCGAAGGGGGAAAAGTTGCGTGTTCGTTGTGCTAGGGATGCGTGGCGGATGAACAGGCTGCGTAACCGGATTCGTCTCGTCGTTCTGAGCAACTTTCATGTAGAAAGTATTTTCATCTGAGCTACGGTTTATTTTCTATTAATTTTAAAAGATTTAAACAATTTTCAGGATTTATTTAATTATTTTAATGCAACATTATCCAGAATAGTGTTTCTTGACGTCAAGATGACGCCGTGATCAACAGAGGTTGACTGGTCAAACTGACGGGTGGGCCCAGTGAGACCCACTGTCATACCTTTGTTAAGTTAATTAGGTTAGGTTAAACTAATTATTGCTTAGTAAGACTAATAGGTTAATTAGATTAATTAAGTAGGATTTATTAACTTAATTAATTTACTAATTAATTAATTAATTTTTTAATTCATTTTTATTTCATTTATTATGATTGTTTTTTTATTCCTTTTTTTTATAAAACCGTTCTAGGGCGGGACCCTTTGTCATAGGCCCATAGGGCCTTAACTGCACGGCACGCAAGGCTGGGATCGGGCGTAACCGGTTGGCCCAGGCGCCCGGCCAGTCTTGTTAAGGCGCCGAGCGCGCGCCACGGGAGGCGGGCAGAGCAGCGCCGACGTGGAGCTCCGTGGTGAGGTCGAGGCGGAGTAGAGGGGCATGGCAGTAGATCTGTGGCACGGCGAGTGGTCTAGGGGCTCGGTGTGGCGCTGAGGCCTTGAGCGTGGGGTGAGCACTGGTGGCAGCGGTGCAGCGCTGGTGGGCTTGTTGGCGCAGTGGCAGGACCAGCGCGGCCAGCGATGGCTGAGGAGTGGTGGGCACGATGGTGGCGAGCAACAAGTGGAGGGGACCGCAACAAAATTACAGGACGAGAGGAGAGACGGGGGGGCGAGGCCCTCACGGCGATGTAGAGACGGCGGGGGCGGCGAGGCTCGAGGTGGCCTTTGGGGAGGAGGGCGGGACGATCGCGCGGCGACGAGGAGGCAGTCCGCCAAGACGCTTCCGGCCGGCGTTAAGCGGCGGCGATGGGATCCAAGGCGACGGGGTCGAGCGGTGGGCGTCGGCGGCGTGGTTCCGACGACGGCGTGGCAACTTCGGGGCGACGGCGGTGAGGCATGGTGTCGGGGACGAGGGGCGGTGTTGCGGCCTCGTCTGGGTCGTGCCTCGATCCAGAACGAGCGAAGAGGGGGGATCGGAGCGAGGGGATCGTGGGGGAGGGGAAGTGGGGACGAGTGGTGCTAGGGTTTCGGCCTCGGGGGCTTAGTAGGCAAGTGGGGTTGGGCCGGCCGACTGGGCTGAGGCCCAGGTGGGCAGGGGGTTCCTCTATTCCCCCCCCCCTTTTGTTTTCTCTTGATTGCTTTTCCTTTTCTATTTTTCTTCTATTTCTTTACTGTTTTCATTTAAAGTTTCTATTATTTTAGTTTTATAAAATACCTAGTTAGCACCTAAATTAGTATTACTAATTAGGCCACTGCCATAATCATTTTGGCACACTACTAATTTAGTTATATTATTATAACTTTATAAAAGGTATTAAATTAATTGTTTTGCCCTAATTTTGGTTACTTTAGTGAATTTAAATATTATAAGAAATGTTGGTTTCTCCACCATTATTGCTCATGAATTATTCGTCCCATTTAGAACATTTTAGTTTTAATGTTTGAAAACTTTTCTTGTTTGCCTTTAATAAAAAATTGAATTTGAATCGTTTTGAACTAACGCGAGTTTATGAACAGTAACTGACGTGACGTGGCATCATTAGCAAAGAATTACTATGGCTTAATTACCCGGGCATCACAATTCTCCTCCACTACAAGAAATCTCGTCTGGAGATTTAAGAGGGGAACTAGGGGGTAAGGTCTGGTTACGAAATTCTAACGAATCTTCTCGGTCTTGGTTGCTCTTCTCGAAGTGGCTGATCCATTACATTGATGTCTTCAATTTTCTGCTTTAGGTAATTAAGATGAAGTCGGCATCCTTTCTTCGAGAACTCCATCGTACTTATGAAAGAATAAATGGTGGGCATACTGGGAGAACAGACCTCTGCAAGGTCGACTATCTGGTAGCTAACATCGGAAGGTGGCAAAAAGTAACTCTTGAACTGAAACTTAAGGAAATACCGAGAGTAAAGTAAGGAGGTATCATTGGAAGTTTCGAGCGGGCAGGCAATCGTTTGATGCCTGAAACGAAGTGTTGAAGGGGTTTAGAGCAATGTAAATAAGCATTGCATCTGATACCTGAATAGATCAACAGGCAGGTGGCCCGTGAATTACCTACAAAGTCAAGCGCGAGGAATAACTTTGACAACAGGGGGTGTACAGGAGAGTCAGGTTTCGATCCTGTGGAACTGTGGGTTATGGGCCCACCATGTGGTTGAAAGTAGAAAAGGGGCCGACATCTTGCATGGCCATGATAGCAAGGCGTGTCAGAGGGTAGCCTGTCAGTTATGTCAGCAACAACATCGATACCAAGGGCGAGGGACGAAGAGAACCATTTTCCTGTTCGTTGAGCGAGGCGGGCGATGAGCAAAGTTCTCGTCCATCGGTGGTTACGGAATGTCATCAACAAAAGTATGAGGTCTTTTCGATGTAACTGTACACGAGGTGTTTACAAAGCAGGAGAATATTATTGCTTAGATCATATAGATCACATGAAAGGTTAAACCAAACAATGGAAAGGAAATTATGATCAACAGATCAAACAGAACAATGGAAAGGAAAATGTGTTTGACACATATACCAGGGGTATACCTTTCCCAAGGACAAGCAGAGCAAGATATCCATGACAGGATATAATGTAGAAAACTCTTTAGGTACGGGAGAGAATTTTTCATGACATTACCCATACAACGTTGTTTGGATAATTGATCAACAAACATTTTGCATTGTGCTACAAATGTGCTTATTGTAAAATCGGAGTACCATAGACATGCTTCGAGATAGCATTGACATGGTCTTCAAGGAAAGGTCGGACTTCGGATACATGAAGGATCCATCAGGATAACTTATTAAACAAGGCATTCAATTTCCTCATGGAAAAATGGTTAACCTTGTTAAAAAGGAAACTATAACACTAGGTCCTCCGGCTAGGTATGCTAGGCATGACACCACCTTACTGGGCCATATAAATACCAACGTTATAACTCTTGGAATTATGTTCCAACCATCATATCAGACCGAGATTCAGTTCGGATAGGTGGCAGGATAACTCAGACTCACGATGCCTGAGAAGAAATATGCAACACCAATTGTCGAGATGACATTGTAAGATTCTCGGGAATTGAACTGTGTGAGCGAGTTCCGAAACAAGAGTCCATCATTAAACCAAGGAGAGGAAGAGGATGTGGCTGATGGACTCAACGGAAATTCATCAAGATTTCCAAAGGATGGATTTCCACAATTAAATATTGAACAAAAATGCACCTGGAAATATGGAACAAGTAGGACGTTCAAAGTTAGAATGGTGATTCGATAACGAAACTATCGGCCATTCACTTCAAATCAATAGGGTTGCTAGAGATATCAAATTCCCACAATAGAGTTCACTCAACATGGGGGCCAAGAAAAGAATGGTGATGGCGAGAAGCATCACTGTAACAAGAATTTCTTAAGAGGTGGTGAAATCCTCCAACATTTTTGACATAAAAGATGGTAATACTCCAATGTAAAGAAGAACAATGCTGGGTAGCAACGAACTCAAGGTATAACACAAAACACGAACAAGTTTGTGTCGGAGGGAAGGCAATAAAGTGGCTGATGATAACACGACTCATCGAGGGCAAGGATGGTATTTCTCTTCATGAATCCGGTTGATATCCTGGAAGAGCTCATAAGGTTGATGATGATCACGACACATTTGTCGAGAGATTTCATGAAGATGTAATCAATCAGCGACGACATCGAGTCAAAGGAATGATGATGCGAAAGGTTATTGGAACCATGGGTACGACACAAACTCAAAATCAAGTCTGTTCAAGGAGAAATGAAATGACAAGGAAGATCACGGAAGATTAGCTTACCATCTAATCTGTGCTCCGGAAAGAGGGGCTAGGTAGCACAGTTAAAAAGTTGCACGATAATGATATAGCCGATCAGGCTAGCAATGACTTGAAGGATTAATAAACTCATAAGCAATGAAGAATACTTAGAGTTATTGGATCGAGGTGGGGAATTGATCCACTTATCAGTGTTCTCGGTTGACGACAACCCAGAACCCAGGAAAATTGGAATCGGTGAGAAATAACAGTTGATGAAGAACCCATAAGAAGTTATGTAGTTCCATGATATTCTCGCGGTACCAGAGGGTATACTCAAGGGTAGAGCGGGATAGAGGTTGGACAAGTGAAATCATTTGCGAAGGCAAGCACTTAAACTTTTCAAGAAATGGGATCAAAGAAGAACAATATGGTGAAACCACGATGCAAATGACCAAGCATAGATAAGAGAAGAAGTTATAACAAGGGGATTATTATTACTATGAGAAGCTTCCATGATAAGTTCCACCTCGGGTCCATGGGCATGAACACAAAGTTCAAGGTCGACTCCACTTCTCCAAAGCATAACCTTACATTCACTTCTCGTTTCGATAATGGCATTAGTGTTGAAAGTTTTACCTGGTGAAATACCAGATGAGTATGACCCGTGAAAACTTCCGAGTTCACACATATTAAGGAAGGCATAGGTTCAACCCATCAGGGCATCTTAGGAACATATACCACAAACTTCGGGGTAAATAATACAAGCTCGAAAGTAGAGCATTGTTCAAAAGTAGATGATACAATTTACCAAAGGCATTATATACCCATGGAAAGGCTCTCAAGGTTATTCAATATGGAGGACACTATCGGATAAAATCCAACAAAGGAACCGATGGTCCGAAGAGGAAGAAGAATGCACGGGCATCATATTATAGAACATCTGAATAATTCGATGCTTAGATAACAAAGGAATTACAATTTCCAAAACAAAGGATCAGAAGCAAATGCTCTGGTTAAGGATGGAATAGTTGAATAGACTTAGGGGTACAACCGACGGCAATTTAATTGGTTGAGAACCAGCTCATGTTCAAACTGACACTGAGCCGAAAGGATGAATTCTAGGATTCGATTGAGGGATGCGAGCATCCTCAACATATTGAATCAACGGACTTAAAATGATAAAGACAAGGGATGCCAATAAGATTACGAGACTTACGGGATTAACCATAATGCAAGCAAGCAAGAATTTCAAGAGCAATAGGCTGCTCAGGAGTTTTGGAAGATCGAGTGGTATTTTGAAGTCTTTTGCAAAACACATGAACAACTGGGGATGGCGGATACTCGGTAAGTGCGAGAAATTATTCTTAGGGGTATTCAGGTGGCAAAGAACTGCAAGGCAGTAGGCACAAAATATTCTCGGGGTATCTTGTAATAACAAGATCGATTGGGAATAAAAGTAAGCACGACAGGTGTAAGTATTTATCCATAGGGATATTTCGGTGGAAGGGAATTGCAAAAGCAACGGGCACAAGGTCTCGAGAGAAAATTGGAGAGTATCTGCGAAATCTTCTGGTGCAGCCGGCGATCATCTGGACTGAAGGGGCTCTCCGGGAGAAAGTATTATCGACAACCTAGAGTCCGAGTTAATAAAATCGTTTAACCCGAATAGAAGAGATGTCAGAGACCCAGAGTATAGGTCGAGGAATAAAAGATCCTACTACCACCCAATGGCGACGTGGGCCCATGGGCCGCACAGCCATGTTAGTAAAAGTTTTGTAAAGTCTAGACTCGACTTCGGCCAAGGAGTGTGGAAGGGGGATTCCTACAGGTAGTCGGCTCTGATACCAACTTGTGACGCCCCTGATTCAATCATACACTAATCATGCACGCAAACATGTACGATCAAGATCAAGGACTCACGGGAAGATATCACAACACAACTCTAAAACATAATTCAGTCATACAAGCATCATAATACAAGCCAGGGGCCTCGAGGGCTCGAATACAAGTGCTCGATCATAGACGAGTCAGCGGAAGCAACAATATCTCGAGTACGACATAAGTTAAACAAGTCGCCTTAAGAAGGCTAACACAAAGCGGGATACAGATCGAAGAGGCGCGGGCCTCCCGCAGGATCCTCCTAACAACTCCTCGGTCGCCGCCGCCTGCGCGTAGAAGATAGGCACCTCCGGTGTAGTAGGAGTCATCGTCGAAGGTGGCGTCGCTCCTGGGCTCCATCGTGCAGTCGCAGCAATCGGGTAAAGAAAGGGGAAAAGGGGAACAAGGCAACAGGAGTACTCATCCAAAGTACTGCAAGCAAGGAGCTACACTACATATGCATGGATATAAGTGTAAAGGGCCATATCGATGGACTGAACTGCGAGAATGCCGAATAAGAGGGGATAACTAATCACGTCGAAGACTACGCTCGCAGCCTCCGTCTTTGCTGACATGTAGAAGAGAGTAGATGAAGTCCTCCAAGTAGCATCGCATAGCATAATCCTACCCGCGATCCTCTCCTCATTGCCTGTTAGAGAGCGATCACCGGGTTATATCGCACTTGGAAGGTGTGTTTCATTAAGTATCCAGTTCTAGTTGTCATAAGGTCAGGGTACAACTCCAAGTCGTCCTGTTACCGAAGATCACGGCTATTCAAATAGATTAACTTCCCTGCAGGGGTGCACCACATAACCCAACACGCTTGATCCCATTTGGTCGGACACACTTTTCTGGGTCATGCCCTACCACGGAAGATCAACACGTCGCAGCCCCACCTAGGCCAACAGAGAGGTCAGCACGCCGGTCTAAACCTAAGCGCACAGGGGTCTGGGCCCATCGCCCTTAGCACACAAGACGTTGCGAACGCGCCGAAGCAGACCTAGCCTAGTAGGCATTCCGGTCCAATCCGGCGCGCGCGCTTCGATTCGCCGACGTCACGAAGGCTTGGTGATACCACGGCGTCAGTGCCCATAACTTTTCAGCGTAGCTGGTTAGTGCATATAGACCAAATGGCCGACTCGGATCAAATACCAAGATCTCGTTAAGCGTGTTAAGTATCCGCGACGCCGACCAGGCCAGGCCCACCTCTCTCCTAGGTGGTCTCAACCTGCCATGTCGCTCCGCCACAAAGTATGTGATCGGGGCCGTCGGGAACCCAGGCCCACCTCTACCGGGATGGAGCCACTGTCCTTTCAGCCCCCATCTCCTAACAATATCACTGTAATGTAATAGTGTAAAGTATATAGTATATGCCCGTGATCACCTCGAAGTGATCACAGCCCGAGAGTATAGCATGGCGGATGGACAAGAATGTAGTGCCACCGATGGAAGACTAGGATCCTATACTAAGCGGTAGGATAGCGGTAAAGGTAACAACTTGATAGTAGCAAGGACAGGCTATGCAGAATATAGGATTAGCGAAAGCAAGTAACATGCTACACTACTCTAATGCAAGCAAGTATAGAGAAGAATAGGCGATATCGGTGATCAAGGGGTGGGGGCTTGCCTGGTTTCTCGAGACAAGAAGGAGGGTCGTCACGACGTAGTCGACCACAAGGGCATCGGCATCGTCACGGGGTCTACCGGAGAGAAGAGGGGGGAGAAACAGTAAATACATAGCAAGCAAGTGCATAACAGGACAACAAGCAGAGCTAGACGTGTTCTAACGCGGTATGAGGTGATACCGTTGAAGGGGGGAAACATCCGGGAAAGTATTCCCGGTGTTTCGCGTTTTCGGACAGATGAACCGAAGGGGGAAAAGTTGCGTGTTCGTTGTGCTAGGGATGCGTGGCGGATGAACGGGCTGCGTAACCGGATTCTTCTCGTTGTTCTGAGCAACTTTCATGTAGAAAGTATTTTCATCGGAGCTACGGTTTATTTTCTATTAATTTTAAAAGATTTAAACAATTTTCAGGATTTATTTAATTATTTCAATGCAACATTATCCAGAACAGTGTTTGCTGACATCAGCATGACGTCAGCAGTCAACAGAGGTTGACTGGGTCAAACTGACGCGTGGGCCCAGTGGGACCCACCTGTCATACACTGTTAAGTTAATTACGGTTAGGTTAAACTAATTATTGCTTAGTTAGACTAACAGGTTAATTAGATTAATTAAGTAGGATTTATTAACTTAATTAATTAATTAATTTTATTAATTTATTTTTATTTTATTTATTATGATTGTTTTTTATTCCTTTTTTTATAAAACCGTTCTAGGCGGGGCCCTTTGTCATAGGCCCATAGGGCCTTAACGGCACCGCACGCTGGCGCTGAGGATCTGGCGTAACCGGTTGGCCCAGGCGCCCGGCAGTCTGACAAAGGCGTGGGCGCTGCCACGGGAGCGAGGCGCAGAGCAGCTTGCGGCCGACGTGGAGCTCCGCGGCTGAGGTCGAGGCGGAGTAGAGGGGGCATGGCGTGTAGATCTGATGGGGCACGTCGAGTGGTCCAGAGCTCCGGTGGCAGTGCACGAGGAGGCGCAGCGGGGGCGAGCACCGCGGCCAGCGGTGCAAGCAGCGTGGTGGTCTTGTTGGCGCAGTGGCAGGACCTGGCGCTGCCAGCGATATGGCTACTGGCGTGGCGGGCACGGTGGTCGGCGAGCAACAGTGGAGGGGACCGCAACAAAAATTACGGGACAGAGGGAGAGACGAGGGAGGGCGAGGCCCTCTCCGGCGGTGTAGAGACGAAGGGGGGCGGCGAGGCTCGAGGTAGCCTTTGGGGAGGAGGACGGGGACGATGCGCGGCGACGAGGAGGCAGTCCGGCGAAGACGCTTCCGGCGAGGGGTGTTTCGAGCGACGGCGATGGGATCCAAGGGCGACGGGGTCGAGCGGTGGGCGTCGGCGGCGTGATTCCGGCGACGGCGTGGCAGCTTCGGGGCGGCGGCGGTGAGGCATGGTATCGGGGATGAGAGGCGGCGTTGCGGCCTCGTCTGGGTCGTGCCCGATCCGAGCAGCGGCGAGAGGGGATTGGGCGAGGGATCGTGGGGGAGGGGAAGTGGGGACGAGTGGTGCTAGGGTTTCAGCCTCGGGGGCTTAGTAGGCAAGTGGGGTTGGGCCGGCCGACTGGGCTGAGGCCCAGGTGGGCAGGGGGTTCCTCTATTCCCCCCCCCCTTTTGTTTTCTCTTGATTGCTTTTCCTTTTCTATTTTTCTTTTATTTCTTTACTGTTTTCATTTAAAGTTTCTATTATTTTAGTTTTATAAAATACCAAGTTAGCACCTAAATTAGTATTACTAATTAGGCCACTGCCATAATCATTTTGGCACACTATTAATTTAGTTATATTATTATAACTTTATAAAAGGTATTAAATTAATTGTTTTACCCTAACTTTGGTTACTTTAGTGAATTTAAATATTATAAGAAATGTTGGTTTCTCCACCATTATTGCTCATGAATTATTCGTCCCATTTAGAACATTTTAGTTTTAATGTTTGAAAACTTTTGTTGTTTGCCTTTAATAAAAAATTGAATTTGAATCGTTTTGAACTAACGCGAGTTTATCAACAGTAACCGACGTGACGTGGCATCATTAGCAAAGAATTACTATGGCTTAATTACCCGGGCGTCACATGCTAGTACTTCACAGAGGCAGGGTTTTGGTATTGATGTTGTTGTTTCAGCGTTGGAGCGTGCTGAGCATATCTTAAGTAATGTGTGTTCTGAGCTGCAAAAGGTCCCAACGACAGTTGAGCGTCTTAGCTGTATCAATGGTATCCTTCCTGAAGGTCATTAATTTAATGCTGAGGAAGCTGTTGACTACATTGAGATGGAGAGAATTTTAATTGGTGATATGCGTGACAGTGCCTCTGATCTAGTTTAGAGCTCGGTTTGTCTGTTGAAGAACATGAAGCGTTTCAGAACTATGCAAGACTCTCGCTGCAAGCCATATGAAGAAAGTGCAAATGTTGTTATCAAGCAGAATGAGCAGGATGAGGCTGCTGCCACCGACAGCAGGGCTGGTGATGGTACCGAGGCTAATGTTTCTGATCACGAAACGAATGATGTTGGCTTCGAGCGTCCTGATGTTGATGTGAGTCAGTCCTCGGTGTTTGCAATTTTTACTATGTTGTTCTGCTGTCAGTATTGTAGTTGAACTTCCTCATCTTCATCTATTTATTAATAATTTTCTTTCATGCAGATTGAGCAGGATGAGGCTGCTGCCACCGACAGCAGGGTTGATGATGGTACTGAGGCTAATGTTTATGATCACCATACGAATGATGTTGGCTTGGAGCACCCTGTTTTTGATGTGAGTCAGTCCTCATTGTTTGTATGTTTTTACTATGTTGTTCTGCTGTCAGTATTGTAGTTGAACTTCCTGATCTACATTTGTTTATTATTATTTTTTTCATGCAGGAGACCAGTCATAATGTTGAGGCTGCTGTTGACCATGGAGTTAATGATCCATCTACTGATAAGTGCAAGGTTATATTTATTTTTATTGTGTTTATTCATATTTTCTTGAATTTTCATGCGCACCAATGTGTCTTGCTTGTTCATTTTTCTATCCCACACCGTTTAAAGTTTGCAAGTGGTACCTACCTTTTTTGTTACTGTGGTTTAATTCCTTGTGTTTATTGTTGCTAATAATAGCATTGTTTTTTTTGCCTCATTACATTTGAATCAGGTCCTCTTGTTGGCGACGAGCCTTGTTTGCCCGTTGGTGATGTTGCTTTGAATGTTAGCAGCAGCAAGATCGACGATGTTGCTGTGAATGCTTCTAAGGTTTGTTTTTCTGTGCACCTCTTGGTAGCTTATTTTTTATTGTTAGTTTTGCTCATATTATTCACTTTTTCTGAATTTTTATTTTCGTCAGATTACTGATGTTGAGCGTGAGGTTGTCCTTAGTGGTGGAGATGATGCTCGTGGTTTTCCATTGAGTAGTGGGTGCAATGTTGGTACCAAAGTTGCTGATGAGGATGCTGGTGCTGCCAGCATACTTGATGCCAAATCGCCTGGTGTTGGTATTGCTGGGAATGAAAATGTTTCTGATTGTGAAGAATTGCCGCCGAAGAATTTCCCGCCTGGAGGTCTTGATTACGGTGATGCATTGCAAGATGCTTCTAGCGTGGAGGAGGTGCCATACGAGGATGATGATTTACTTCTGTCAATTTCTTCTGACCCCTTGACGCAGGAGGCGCTCTTGTCGTCCCAGGATTTTCTTTCTACAGACCCTGAAAGCGCAGCAATATTGGTGTCCTCTCAAGATGTCCCATCATCAAACCCTGAAACTGGAGGCATAATGGTCTCATCACAAGAACTACCGTCATTGTCAAACCCTGATAGTCCAGGTTAGGACTTGTAAATGAGGCGTACTTCTCAATTTTGGCATTTTGGACATGTTCTCTTGTAGTGGTTGAACTTATTATTTTTCTTCTTTTTCTGCAAGCAGAAAGTGGTAATGTTGTTAAGGTTGATAAGTTTTTCTTCGCTGTTACGAGGTTGCGCACGAACCGTACGAAATTGTTAGTTTGGGATTTTGCCCGTACCATTTTTGTCTCTTTTTCTTTCTCTCGTATGATTATTGTTTTTGTTGCAGTAGTTTTAATTCATGTGATCTTTTGTGTTTTTCTAGTCACAAGCCGATGTTTCAAAATAAAGAATGTGATGCCAGTGTTGGTTCGATTGCTAAAGCGTTTGTCCCCACTGGCATGCTCAACTTAGACAGTGCTGACATTGTTTTATATTCTCTACGTCAGAAGTACCGAGACACTAACAAGTTGATAGTTCCCAGATGGGTGACGGTCAGTATTTTGCTTTTGTAAATAGGATGATAATTTGTTTTTCCAATTTTCTAACTGTTGTTGTTCTTTTTGTACAACAGACCAAGATCCGTGATGGAAATATTGATTCCAATGTGCTAAATTGGTTCACGAGATCAGGTGTTGATGGTTTTGACCAAGTAGGTGCACTTGGAATTTTTGTACTCATGAACTAGAACTGTCATGTTTTCTTTGCAGTTTTGGGAGGTGGGGGAATGAACTTGATTAGCCTGCTTTTACACCTGTACTTATGAATGATGTGTGCTTCTTTTTTTAAAGCTGCACTTATTGTTGCAAGGAAATTGAATTGATATGTTTGTTCCTCAATTTTGGGCGGTGGATATAAACTCTTGTGATTATCTGATTTTTGTTTGTATTTCTGAATTTCAATTTCCCTCTTTTATTTTGTTGTTTGGAGGCTGAATTTTTGTTTCATTATGATTTGGTAAATTCATTTTTCCTCTGCGATATTTTTTCAACTTCTTTTCCCTACATTTGATCCGCTGTCATTTGTGGCTACCATGAAGCCTAGCGAAGAATCTGGGCATTGGTGCTTGATTGTTCTGAATTTGAGGTTCCGTCGTTTCGAGTGTCTTGATTCACTCCGTGATGAAACCTGGGGTGATGCAGTTAGATTCTTATGGAATATGACAGATAATATAAAGAAGCTTTGGAGGGAGTCTAGTGTAGACAGGGCCAAACCGTTCTCGCCGGTGCATATTGATGGTTTCTCTTGCGATTTTGTGCGGGTGCCGCAGCAGGAAAACACGTGAGTATCCGTTTTTAATGATTTTTGTTAGTTGTTTTTGTTGCTGGGAGGATGTTGTTCCTGTATTTTCGGATTTGTGTTGTACCATTTTTTTCCTTTGTTTACAGGCATGATTGTGGATTCTTTATGCTACAAAACTGCAAGACCTATCATTGCCGGGAGGATGGTGTAATTGAAATGGTCAATTACAGCCATGAAGACATTCTTGACATTAGGAAGACTTTGCTGTATACCTGCGCAACTAGCGATGTGTTTGATGTTGACTTCCGGGGTTTGTTTGGCATCGAACCCTGTATGTGTGCATGGCCTTTTGTAATTTTTTGTAGCATGTACTTCTCTATTAGTACTATCATGAATTATGTATTTGAACTTACCCTTGTGCGGTCTTCTTTTTTTTGTTTTTGTTTTTGCAGGTGAGTGGCTGGATCTTGGGGAGCATGACTACAGGTTCTTTGGCAGCCAGTTCTCGGAGCTCGAGCGCGTAGCTATTGATCTTAGCCAGGGGCATTCTCCCGAAAAGACAAGATCTGGTGTTATGAAGGGGCGGTTGGGAGCTATGAGAGGTTCTACGTCTGCTGGTGCAGAGAGCCCCACTACACCCAAGAATCCCATTGTGGAATTGATAGACAGCGATGATGATGTGTTTGACAAGATTGCTGGCGTGGGAAGAGTCATGAGGAGCGCTGCTGCCAAAGGTTTATCTCCCCTTGCTGGAATAGTGGCTCGTGAAGCTGGTGGTGCTAGAAAAGATCCTGCTTTGGATTCTGGCAATGTTGTAAGCACGAAGCGTGGGCCCAGAGCTCCTATAAAGTTTTGCTCCCCTGTGCAGCAGCTTCGCCCTCATAAATTCCCTCACCTGGACAAGGCTCGCAAGTTGTATAATATGTTGCTTAGTGATGAATGGCGTGAGAAGTATGCCGAGTGAGTATCTCTCATTATTTTTCCTCTTCTTTTTCTTGTGTTGTTTGTAACTGCTAGATAAATATGACCTGAACTGTTCCTTTTTATACAACTTGAACTGCTATGAATGCCTTATCTTGCTTCTCCTTCTTTTTGTTCTTGTGTGCTTGTTGCGAATACATTCTCAATGATACCTCGGCTGATGAAAGCGTAACTAGCTTCCAGGAATCGCTTTTGGAAGTTTTTCACCGGGCAAATGATGGAGGGTGATTTAATGGACTTCCTCATTGATGATTGGAAGCAAGATCCCGAGAGAAATGTTGATTTCGCATTTGGGAAAAGGGTATTTCTGAGTCCATATTTCATCACGGTAATCAATCAGATCATTTCTTTCTGTTGAACAAGACTGCCTATTGTTTTTATGAGTTTTAATAATACTTTGCTTGTTGATCCTTTTCCGCTATCTATTTCTTTTTTTGGCTTTTTTGCAGGTTGTGCTTGACTGTACGTTTTACGGTGATGAAAATAAAGTGTTTAATGTGGAGAGTGCAGCGAGAGATTTCAAGAGCTATGTTAAAGATAAGGAAGACTTGCTTAGTGCCGACCTTGTGAGATCTACTAGCTGATTTTTGGTTTTATTTGTTTGTTGTGATGCTGGTTTTTATTTTGAATATTTAAGATCTCTTTTTTGGTCATTTGTTTTTAGATCATGATGCCTCTATTCAAGCCTATGATTGGATAAGAAAGTGAACCACTTTTCCTTATATGTCATGAATCAGTACCGAAGTAGCGTTGACATCCTTGACTCTTTACCTTATCCGAAGAACCACCGTCCTTCAAAGAACACCTATCATAAAGACTGCGAGAAGATTGTGAGTGACATTTATTATCTGTCCTGGATTAATATTTCTGCATCTTTGTTTCTGCTTTTTCTGAGACCTAAAAACGTGTGGTTTCTTTTGTTTTTTTTACAAATTTCTAGATTGGTCAAAGTAATGAAGGCGGTGTATGGTGATGCTCAGTACAATGCGAGCAAGCAGCCCAATTGGGAGCTGTTTGCAAAGAAACCAACATTTGTCAAGGTTCCACTTCAAGGGCCGAATGAATGTGGCCATTATACTCTGAAGTATGCGGGATCCTATGATGGTGAAAAGATCGTTGAGAACATTCGAGATAATGATGTGGGTTCTAGTTGAGCTTTTCACTTTTTGTGTTTGGCTTATTGTGTATCCTTTTTTTTATGTGTCATGATTTTTGATAATTTGTTTTATTGTTTTGCAGCCACGTATTGTTGATTAGAACGTTGAGGATCTGTATAGAGTTGTGTTCAACCGGAATAACCATCTTCTGGTGACGGAGCTTCCCAAGGAGGTTCAGGCTTTGGCTCCTGGTGCATAGAAGAAATGGTCATCATTTGCGTAGTGAATGGGATAGTTGTGTGGTATATCTCTTGAAAGCATTGTAGGCTCTATTTGTAGTGTTTGATGTCTTGTCAAGTACTATGTAATAACTCGTATATTTTGTGTTGTGTTTAAGTGTGGCACAATGTTTAACAAACTTTTTTTCCATGATGATAGTGTGGTTGAATAGCTGTTTCACTTGTGTATGTCTCATCGGGAATTCGTTTTGGTCAAGTTTTATTTTTTGTACTGAAGACTTATATACTAGTTGAACTGAAAACACCTTTTTTTTCAAGTGTATTACGAGTTGTTGCTGAGAAAGTGAGATTTATTTTATTTTTATCTGATTCCAACCTAAGTTGGACCTTTATAGTTTCTGTACCCTTGTTTTCTTGTACTTATGATATAGTTCTGTTAGTACTGATTTGTAATCTCATTCAGCGTAAGGCTTTTAAAATTTGGTGCCAAATTTTTGTTTGAACTTCCTAAACTTTAGTAGTTGAACTTCATAGTAAAAGTTAAAGCACTGGTTTAAATTAGCTACGTTTAAGAGATAGCCCTATTAAGTTCAAAACTACTTCTTTCTCAAGGCATTAATTGGTATTATCATAGCACTTACCGAATAAACTAAGTTGTACCGAGATTTCAATTGTGCTAGTACTTTGATTATTTATTTATTTACTGTGTTGTTTGAAACTAGTACGTCGCTGGTCAATGTGGGCTGATGCTTCTGTTGTCTTTCTTGTGATTTTTCTCCTTGGTTGAACTGATATCTTTTTGTTTTAGTTTTGGTCTTATTTTTTCTAGGCTGTGGTTTTTCTCAAGGCAATATTTGGTATCATCATAGTACTTGCCATATATAGACTAAGTTGTACTGATATTTCAATTTTACTATTACTGTTATTCTATGTGTGTCACTATGTTAGGGAATGCGAATTGAAGCTTCCCGTTCCTTTTTATTTTTGTAGAATGAATGCAATGTGTGTTCAAGTGTACCAGTACATTCAATCCTAGCATGCTAGTGACTAGGAAATACGTACTGATGGTTCTTTGCTTTTCCTGTTGCAGTACTTAGTAATATTCTAACTACTATTAGAATGATTCTGTTAGTACTGAATGATGTCCTCGGCTGAAACTTAGTCTTTTTAGTGTTCTTCTGAAACTAAAAACTGATTTTTAGTGTGATAGTACCGATGTACATGTCTAAGTTGTACTGAGCGTCAAAGGCTACTATTTTCTTTTGTCCTTAGTCAGTCTGCCACTGTTTTTTTTGTGAAAATATTTATGTGTTATTTTTTTTTCTCCATGACTAGTGCTGCGTGGCAGCCATCAAGTTTCAACTTCAACCTACTTCAACTTCAAATGATGGATCAACAAAATAGGAAGGTAGCAAACTGTGGCACTCCGAAATTTTTGTTTGGTTTTTAACAAAGACTTGGTTGGTTTTGAGGAGGTCATTTAAACCCTTCCAAAAATCTCTTTCTCTCAAGAATTTTCCCTTTGACAAAGGATTTTACTTTGGCATCTTCTTCAACTATGGTGTTGGTTATTTGAAAAACCTTTCTTCTGATTCTCTCCTTCTCAAATTTATTTTTGGGATTTATTTTTTCTTTTAGAAGAAACCCCTAGGAGTTTTGGATCTTTTATTATTTTTAAAACCACCCATGGTTTTATCTTGCCTCTTGTGGTAAATCTTCCCAAAACCCCTCCTTCCACTTTGGGACAATCCAAATATTCTGACCCAACCAGTCCAACTCACTTTTGGATTTTTAGTTCATTTATTTCTTTGCCCAAAACAATTTTGTCCATATTTTTGAGCCTAGGTGTATTGCAAAGCAAGTACCTTAATGCCTTTGAGCTTTGATCTCAAATCAATTCCTCTGGATAGTCCCTAGCACCCACAACCTAGAACCATCAAGATATACTCTTCTTCTATTCAAAATTTTCAAGTTTCAGCTTCTGCAAGTTTGGACCAGATTTGTCAAATTTGGTGAAATTCATATCTCCTCTTCTCCAAAAATTCCACCAAAATTCAGGCAACCTCCAGTTGCAATGAGAAGCCACTCCACCAAAAATCAGCTCAAGGAAAAATCCCCACATGCCAAAAACATTCCGTCGAACACCTAGCATGCCTTTGTCACTTTGCACTTCGAAAAATTCAGACTTTCGAGAAATTCAGTTTAATCGAGGCTGGTCACTTGTCAGCTGTGCACTTGGCGCGTTGCGCATGGCTCCTCCTCCTGTCCGAGGCGCCGCGACGGGCACTTGGCTGGTTCTGGCGTCGGTGCCACCATGGCCCGTCCGCGCCGGCGTCTTCATGGCGTCGGGACCTCCGTGGCGGCCAACAGGGGGCACCCTGCGGCACAACGCCGTTCGGCACCGCCCACGCCACCTGGGAGCTCCGCGTGGCCGTCTCCCTTTCCAGCACACGCATGCAGCACGTCGCCGTGGCCTGGCACGCACGGGGCGCGCCCTCTGCCGCCGACGTGCCGCACGGCCGTTCCGTTGGGGACAGGCCGTAACCACCACTACCTCGCTGAGTTAAGCACCAGGGTGGACTCAGTGCTCCGTCTAGTCGATGATCAAGCTCCTAAACCTACCGTCCAGCCACAGCACCACCGTAATCACTCGCCGGACTTATCCCATTCTCGGCAACCGCCTCGGGCCGGCTATATATAGCGCCTCCGAGCTCGCTCTCGACCCCGCACACCTCCACCACCTCACGGACCCCCGACCCACTGGAAGAGCCTCGAGGGCCCTTCTTCCTCAACTCCGCCACCTCCGTCCGCTTGGCTCGGCAGCGTTCTCGCTGGTGAGCTCCTCCACCGCCCTAGGCTTGCCCGTAGCCTCATGGCACCTCTAGGAGGCTAAACCCCACTCCAATTTGACCCCAACAGCTCTCTCCGACGAGACCCACGACTTCCCGAACCACCGTCCCGGAGCAAGGGCCGCCGTCGTGGTGCTGCTGCGCCGGCGACCACCACCACCACCCACCGAGCGGAAGGGTGCGCTGATCAGAGGTACCCCGATCCCTTGCCTCGCCGTGGATCGCCCGGCGACCACCGCAGCTCTCGGCGCCGACGAGCTCTGCTGCCTCCTTTGAATATTCAAACTGACGGATGGGACCCGCCGTCGGCCTCTCCTTCTTTTTTTGGAACTGTTTTACGGCGTATTCAGCAAAGGCGCTTTCTAATCTGAAACGTTTTCGGACTTTTCTGCTTAGACCCTGAGAGTTTTCTGTTTCATTACAGAAAGGTCCTTGGACCAAAACTCTTGTAACTTTTAAACAGAAAAGGATTTTTGAGTGATTCTATTTCTGTCCTCTTCAAAATTTTGTCTAGTATTTTATCAAATTTATTTGAAAAATATTTGGAATATTTTTGTGCACCCCATGGTATTTACGTTAGTGCGTGTATTTTTGTATGCCGTAGATACCGAAGGAGGTGACGGAACCGCGAATCTCACCGAGCTAGGCCCCGACTACTCCGAACCAGGCAAGCATGTTTGAACTTTGATATGATGAGTGTTTTGGCATGTTTGCTTTAAGTAGTTGCATGGCATGATCTTGAGCACCTCGATGAATGTCATGTTGCATGCAAAGTGGAGACAAGTAAATTTCGATAACCCATAAGTTGTTGGATATTAGCTGCATGGCCATGAGATGGCATGAGAATGGGTAAGATGGCAGTGTTGTAGCATGCCAGTCTTACGCTAGACCGTTCGACCTAGTGTCAACATGAAACAGTCCAGTTCCGTCCGTTTTCCCTCCCGTACTACCACATGTTTTCCGCAAGGGATACGGCTTAGTAAGTTGCAAACCGCTTCCTGGTACACACCAAATCGATAGGCCGGGATGAGGGTTCCATGGCCCTGGATTAAAGCCTATCATCCGGTAAGGGGGCATGGGTGTTTCGGTTGGGACGAGAGGGGCACCCTTAGAGCGCTGCATATATAAATTTGATCCCATGCTATTCGAGATTGTGATCTCCCCGTCTCAAAGTTTTGCTTGAACGATGTCTAGGGTGATCCCTGACACCGTGAGGTTGGATGGGTGTGTACTGGTTAGATGTGCTTTCTTCCGAAATACCATAAACGGAACTAGTCCTTCACGACTACGGAAATCCGTTGGCTGTGGACTTTCTAGTACAAACTCTGCAGAGTCGATAATTCCTTTGAATCATCTTATCCATATCCAAGTTCTGTGTTTATCTTATCATGTCAAGAGTCAGCCTTGGTGACAAAAACTCTGGTGAGCCACATGAGTATTAAGTCCGGTTAACGTTTAATTCGGTTAATGGACTAACCCGTTATTTATCACGTGTTGAATATTTACCGGTGAGCATTGATTCTTGCAGGTTATGAATAATGAATTTAAGCCCTTTCTGCGATGTCGCTCAGACGTCCGACTGCGGCATTGTTATTATTTACTTGATATAATCCCTTTCTGTGATGTCGCCCAGACGTCTGACTGCGGCATTGTTTTTTTTTACTTTTGATATAAGCCCTTTCTGTGATGTCGCCCAGACGTCCGACTGCGGCATTGTTATATGTTTACTTTTGATATAAGCCCTTTCCGTGATGTCGCCCAGACGTCCGACTGCGGCATTGTTATTTACTTTTGATATAAGCCCTTTCTGTGATGTCGCCCAGACGTCCGACTGCGGCATTGTTACTTGTTTACTTTTGATATAAGCCATTTCTGTGATGTCGCTCCGACGTCCGACTGTGGCATGCATGTCTTTTCTTTAAATATAAGCCCTTTATGTGGTGCCGCTTAGACGCCCGACTACGGCATGTTTTACTTATTTGTTCACCCTTCGAGGTGTCGCTTTAGACGCCCGATCAGTTTTCAGTTTATTTATTGGGTTTTCGAGTGGACTACCGCCGACTCCCTTTTCACTTACCTTGTTATACTAATTTGAATGTGCATTGTTAAATTACTCTTGACGCATTCATGCATGCATTTTGTTATATCTATTGTCCGAACTGTCTTGCGAGTACTTTCAAAGTACTCACGGCTTATTGATTTGGCCGATCTTGTGAAAGCGATCTCATGGATGAAGAGTTCGATAGCGAGTCCGGCGCCTTGAGAGTCGGTCGGTCTCGTGCGACCACTGGATTTGGTCATTGTATTATATCCGCTTCCGCTACCCAAATAAATTCATTGAGCCTCACCTCGGCCTCGATGAGCCATGATTTAGCAGTCATATTGTCCACTCCACTGTGATATTCCACCAATCACTTTTATCTCGAGTCAGTAGTAAGCCGCCTCACACCATTGTGTCATATCCGGCACTATGTATAATTATTGGCGTGCTTGTAATAAATGTTGAGCAACCTCTGCTTGACCCTGTAATATATTAAGTGCTACTGGCTTATTGTATCAAGTTTTGTATACCAGTATGGAGGAATTTTCTTCACACTGGAATTAAAAGATCGGTTTCTCAATAAATATTTTTATTGGAAAACCGATCGTGACACAAACTTGTTGGACGACATAAGCAAACGATGTACTTGATAGACATAGGCAAACTTGTTCAAACCCTGACACACATAACATAAGGTAGCTGGTTCAACATACGAAAGCAAACTACAAATCGGAAACAACAAGATTAAGGACAGGCAGAAGGGCGAGCAACACGAATGCAGACTTTCATGCATCTTCATCCCGCGAAGTTGCAGTGGTAGTAGGGGTCAGCCTCCTGCTCTTTTGAAATATCCCAACCTGTCACGATGTTGTCGATTGTCTTCCATGACTAGTACGTTGCGTACACATTTATTCCTACGTACGTGATGAGGTTGTCTGGCAGCGGGCTGGTCCCCCACAGTTTGTGGTCTACCCTGTCCATCTTCTTCTTCATGCTGTCGTAGAATGGGTGGATGACGCCGCCTGCAACATCGGCCAAGGAGTCGTAGTATTTGTCGGTCTTTGGATCTTTCCACTTACGCTGCATGTCGATGAAGTTGTTGGGGTTGATCTCCAAACTAGACTTGTCGAGCATCCGCTTGTCACCTCCAATGCTGAAACCGACAAATGTGTACAATTTCTCCTCCTGCAGGAAGTCTTTGAGGCGCTTGGGCCTGCAAGGGGGGAGACACACATTTAAAAATAAGTCTTCTTTTTTGAAGATTTAATTCTTCTGCTTTTTTTGGTTTTACAAGTGATTATCCATGAGGTAGATGCTTATATATTATGAGTCATGGATGAATGTAGTTCAGAAACTAGTACACAAAGTCCTGAAATTAAATTCAACTACACCATGTTATTTTTTCTTTTTTGCTATCTTCATCACTTCACCAAATGCTTCACCAAATTCAATAATCATTTTACCAGAGTCAATGATATATGTGCTGCTTGATTCAAGTTTAGTTTTCTTTTTTGTTGAATAAAAGACCTATACCAGTGCTTGATACATCTTTGTGCATTAATTCTATATCAAGTTCAGAAATTAATTTGAGAAACATGCGCATCAAGATATGGACCTATACCACTTCACCAAAGATCTTTTAATACATCAATTCTATAAACTATACTAGTGCATCAAGATCAGAATCTATGCTAGTACATCAAGTTCAGAAATTAATTTGGTGCATCAAGTTCAGAATGCTATAAACATTTTTTTCAGATGCTAATCTGGTGAAACAATCCACTTCACAGTTTCAGAAATGCATGTAACTTGAGACACATGAACTCGTGCATCCACTTCATAAACTATAGTAGTTCATCTAGTTGGGAAACAAGTTAAATTAAGTTTTTAGTGAGTAGTACTAGTACAACAGATGAATGAACAGTAGTATGGGTTACCATTTTGTGGCTGCTGTGATGTGGTATACCAAGCAGAGTTCCTCGACGCACAACTGCAGGACTGCCTCCATCTGTGGAGGTTCTTCTTGGTTGGTGTACTCCACATCAACTCCGATGAAGCTCGGATACAAACCGCCGCCCTTCATCCTGAGCCTGCTCATCACCTCGTCGGCCTTGTCTGGTACGCTGGTGCAAATGATCTCCAGCATTTCCTTGCCGTGGAGCTCAACCCCTTTGAGCGTTCTGGTGTACTCGCGCTTCTCACCGGGGACGTGAATGTCGACGAGGTTGCTGCTCTTGTTCGACGTCTCGCCATGGTGATGCTTGGCGGACGGTTCCTCCGCCATCGCCTTCCTCCGACGACTGTGGGCTTGGGAGAGAGAAGTTTGTGGTTTGTGTGCAGTGGAGATGGAAGCAGCAATGGTGGTTCTGTGAATGATCCAGAGATGGAAGACAATGGGGTATTTTGTAGTGCGTTGACGGGGGTGTGTGGGAGGCGGTTCGTCGAGGGCGTGGGTGTAGTGGTTGTGGGGTCGCCGTTTGCAGTGCCTCGTGGCAACCGCCCAGTGGGTGGCGCGGGTGGTGGCCTGGAAGAACTAACCGTCCAAGACAAATGTTTTTTGCTGTTGCACTAATTAGTCTTGTGAAGCTGTACTTACGATCTGCTAAATCCCACTTGCACGTCTCTACGGTGGTGATGATGGCATTTTGCACTGTTTAGGTGACGTATGCTTTGTGATGTTTTTCCGTGTGGATGTTAAGTATTGTTTTTCCATTGAAGTCTTATACACTAGTTTATCTTAAAACATTTTTTCAGTGCCCTGGGAGTTGTTGCTCAAAACTTGTACTTATTTTATTTTCATTTGTACCAACCTAAGTTAGGCCTTTATAGTTTTTGTATTCTCATTTTAGTGCACTTAAGGTTTAGTACTATGTGAACTAAATTGTAATTTCATACATCGCACGGGTTTGAAATTTGATGTCACAGTGGTATGAGTGGCCTGACTGATCCTGCTATTTTAGAACTGATGTCATATGTATGTTTGAACTGAGTTTTTTTTTTTTTGGATGGGGGTGGGGGTTTGAGATTATTTTACGACCAGATCATTCGCTGAGGTGTGGACAGATTTTATATAAATAAGAAATTTAGCAGAATTGACAAATAAATTCTATTTGAACTTCTTGCATTTTAGTAGTTGGAGTAGTCAGATTTTACATAAGTAAGAAATTTAGCATAATTGACAAACAATATATATTTGAACTTTTTGCATTTTAGTAGTTGAACTTGTCATAATTGACAAACATTATATGCTTGAACTTTTTCCATTTTAGTAGTTGAACTTGTCAATTTTATATAAATAAGAAATTTAGCATAATTGACAAGCACTATATGTTTGAACTTTTTGCGTTTTAGTAGTGGAACTTGTCGGTTTTTTAAATTATGTACATTTAACAGATAGGCTATTAAGTTCTCTTCTTTTTAGAGGTTCATTGTTTTTTATCATATTTTCTCCGTTTTTCTTGTAGAGGTTAATTGACAAACATTTTTCTTGTAGTTTATATTTCTTTGTCCCGCCCTCTGGTTTTGTTTAACTGGGCTTATTGGTGGGGTCTCTTGTTGACGATGCAGGCTATTGGGCTGTTTTTCGGCCTGGATAGCTCATCCGCGCGGCTGTGCAGCGCGGCGTGCGTGTGGGCTCTGGGTTTAGTCCCACCTCGCTAGTCGAGGGGGCTCCGGACCTGTTTATAAGCGCAACCGAGGCTCACCAGTCGAATTCCTCTGAACACTTACCTGAGCGCTTATACACGGCGCTCGCTCTCTCTCTCTTGACCTGTGGGCCCTGGTCGGCGGGTCCTGCGTTGTGCGAATTACTAGGGATTCGCTCACGGGCTCGAGTTCAAGTATCTAGCATTGTTAGGGCCTGTGACTGACCATGGGTGGTCAATTTTCTTGTTTTTTTTTTGTTTTTGTTTGTTTGAATCTAGTACTTGACTCCAGCAGTAACTTGGACTGATACTTTTTATTCTAGTTCTTGTCAGTTTTGTGTGAGTGTAGTCTTTTTCATTTGAGTTTTTTGCCTTCTTTTTGTGTGTTTGTTTTTGTGATTATTCTCAAGGTTCTTCTGGTGTCATTTTCAGAACTATGGTACTTTGCGTGTAGACTGAGTTGTAGTGATAGTGCATTCATAGTAGCGCTTATGGACTGATGCTTCTTTGTACTTTTTATTGTAGTAAGTATGTACAGTCCGATCAAGTGTACTATTACTGGCATTCTTAATCTGCAAGCGACCAACATAAGTGTGTGCTGATGCTTCTTAACTTTTTTATGTTTGTAGTACTTGTTAATTTTGTAGCAGCTACATATGAATGAGAACACTACATGAAGTACTAAGAATTTTTGCGTCAACTTTTGAAGCGTTGTTAAGCAACTCGAATTGTGCTGATTGTTCTCAACGTTATGTTTTCTATACAATACTGAATCGAAACTAGACATGGAACAACGTTGTGTGATTAGTTGCATCATAACTAGTACTTTAGAGCAGCCACACCGTTCCATTCAGAAGCTACTTTTCAATTTTGAAATGATGGACTAACAACATACGAAGCTACCAAACTTATATAATGAGATAAGCAAAACATTGTACTTGATGACATAATAAACTTGTTCAAACATGACAAGCATTACATAATCATACTGGTTCAACCCAACAAGAGCAAACTACTAATTTGAAACAACAAGATAAAAGGCAAGCACAAGTGGAAGTAAAACGAAGGCAGGCTCTGATGTATCTTCATTCCTAAAAGGGGAAGAAGGGGCGGTCATAGTAGTGGTTAGCCTCCCGCTCTTTCGCATATTCCGAACCATCTGTGATGTAGTCGATTATGAACCATGACTTGTACGTGGCGTACGCATCTACTCCTGCATACTCGATGAGGTGTCTGGCAGCGGGCTGGTCCCCCACAGTTTGTAGTCTTCCTGTGTGTTGATCTTCTTATTCATGACTTTGTAGAATGGGTGGATGACGCTGGCTGCAACATCAGTCAAGGAGTCGTACTATTTTCCGGTGTATGGAACTCTCCACTTGCGCTGAATGTCGATGAACTTGTTGGGGTTGATCTCCATATCGGACAACTTCAGCTTCTCTTTGTCGCTTTCAATGCTGAAACCGGCAAATGTGAACAACTTCTCATGCTGCAGCATCTCGGTCAGGCGCTTGGGCCTGCAAGGGGAGAGATATTTTGAATATTAGCATTAATTTAATGTTTGAATTATTCATTTTTGTTTTGTTTTACAAGCGATGAATCCATGAAGTAGTTGTTTATGTAGGATAAACAATGCATGAATGTACTTCAAAAACTAGTAAACAAAGTTCTGAAATTAAATTAAGTACATCATGGTATTCTTCTTTTTGGATTATACATAGTTTCAGTCAATGTTGTATGTTCTGCATTTGTTACTAGTTTAGTTTACTTTTGTTGAATAGTATAACACATTAACAGTGCTTCACCAAGTCCTTAGTTTATTATCTTATGAAAATAAAATTAGATCAAATTCAGAAAATACTTCACTACATCAAGTTCAGAAACATCTTTTTAATACATCGAGTGCATAGACTACACTATTTGATCAACTTCAGAAACTACACTAGTCGATCAACTTCAGAATTTAATCTACCGCAAGATTTTCCAAATAGTAATCCAGTGCATCAGGTTCAAAAATACATTTTACAGTGTATCTACTTGAGAAAATGCAGTAGTGCATCCACTTTTCACAAACCACACTAGTACATCTAGTTGGGAAACAAGTCGGTTGAAATTTTCAGGATACAATACTAATAAAACAGATAAACCATACAGGGCAAATGAGCAGGATGGCTCACCATTTTGTGGCCATTGTGATGTGTACACCAAGCAGAGCTCCTCGCTGCACAACTGCAGGACTGCTGCCATCTGGGGAGGTTCATCTTCGTTGGTGTAGTGCACACCAACGCTGACGATCCTACGATTCGGACTCTTGCCGCCAAGCTTCTTCTAGAGCCTGGAGATCACCTCGTCGGCCTTTTCTGGTACGCTGGTGCATACGATCTCCAGCGTCTCGTTGCCGTGGAGCTCAACCCCTTTGAGGGTTGTTGTGTACTCGCGCTTCTCGTCGGGGACGTAAATGTCGACGAGGTTGCTGCTCTTGTCCGACGCCTCGGCATGAGGACGCTTGGCGGACGGTCCTCCGCCATCGCCTTCCTCCGACGACTGTGGGATTGGGAGAGAGAAGTTTTTGGTTTGTGTGCAGTGGAGATGGAAGCGGCAATGGTGGTTTGTGGGAATGAGGGAGAGATGGAAGAGAATGGGGTTTTTTGCAGTGCGTGGACGGGGATTTGTGGGAGGCGGTTCGTCGGGGGCGTGGGTGTAGTGGGCGTAGTGGCGTGGGGTCACCGTTTGCAGTCCCTTGTGGCAACCGCTTTCGATGGGTGGCGCGGGTGGGCGTGCAGAACTAACCGTCCAAGTTAAATGGTTTTCTTGTTGTAATCGACTAGTCTTGTCAAGCTGTACTTATGACCTGCTAAATCCCACTTGCGTCTCTGCGGTGGTGATGATGGCTTTTCTTGTCGCACCGATTCGTATAGTCAAGCTGTACTTATCGGTGCTTATCCCACTGCGTGTCGTGGTCGGTGATGATGGAGGTCGAACTCCTCTATTGTGGTACTTGGACTGGTGATTGAAGTGTAATTGAGCGTATCAAATACCAGTGAGACTATGTGTGGTGCTAATGTTTTTTTTAAACAATTTTCGTATTTTTAAAGGATTGTTTATATCAAGATAATCTCTAAGTATTTTTTACAGATAAATTAGATTTTCATCAGTACAGGATGTATTATATTCGCATTTTGCTTGAGGTAATTATTTTATGTACTGATGGTCTTTCTGAATTGGGACTGGCAGAAGCAGACATAGCTTTGTTTTTTCAAAGCGATGTTTTTTTAGGCGTTCACGTGTGTGTTTGTTTTACTATGCCTTTGTACTGACGACTGAGAATTATTAGTACTGATGTACTACAAGAGTTTAAATTTTCCTTGACATATTTTTGCTGAGTTACTGGTCGACAGTAGCGTTTGCATCAGATATATCCAGATACGTTTTCTCAAATGTATTTGTGACTGCATTCAAAATGATTATCAAATGGTTTACATAATAATGTCACTGCTCCAGCGGGCACAAATCAGAAATTATATCAGTACTGATGTGTGCTCTGCCTTGTACTGACGATTGAGAATAACAGTACTGATGTACTACAAGAGTTTAAATTTTCCTTGACATATTTTTTTGCTGAGTTATTGGTTGACAATAGCGTTCTATGTCAGATATATCCAGATAAGTTCTTTCAAATGTATTTGTGACTGCATTCAAAATGATTATCAAATGGTTTACATAATAATGTCACTGCTCCAGTGGGCAATAGTACTGATCAAGAAATCGATGATAAAACTAAATAAGTTTTGGTAACGACAGTGTTTCTGAAATGTTTCCTCGTTGTGTGCCGATGCAACTGAGACTACAAGCTTATTTTTTAGTTGACGCGGCAGGATAACCACTATGTATTGTTCAGTCTTGAGCTTCTCCTAACTGTCCCCGAATGTTGTGCCTTGCCGGCACCCTTTCCAGGTTGAGCCTTGGCAGCTTCTATCGTCAGTTTCAGTTTCCTCGCCCCCGACACTGTCATCTTCATTGTCTTCGTCTGATTGGTCGTCATTCTCATCAAACTCTTCTTCTTCATCGTCTTCATTTGATTGTTTGGAACTCTGTACCTTGCCCTGTTTCTGTTCAGCTCCACTGACCTCCTTGCCCACTTTCCACATGCGGGCATTATGTCCGTCAGTTCCCCCACACTTGCGGCAATTGTAGCTGTTACGTGTGTTGTCTCCATTGGTAGAAAGCTGGGTGGCTCCAATCTGCTTGTTCTTGTTGACAGTGGCATTTGTCCGGAGTGGGCATGTGCGGTAGTTATGGTTGCTCACGACATTGCAGAATTCGCATGCCCTTATCCCGAGAGGTTTGCTGTCCGGGCCAAATTCCACGCGCTTGAGGGGCATGGTGGCTTTTTGGCTGCTGCTTTCGCAGATTTCGCTGCTTGCGGCTTGCTCTTCCTCCCCTTTGATTTTGAGAATATGGGTGGTTTAATCACCCTTTCCTGCTGCTGCTGGTAGGATGTGCTATTGTCATGTCATTTGCCTACAGCACCATCAAGCTCATGATCTCGCATGTGAGCTTGTTGGTGCTCTTGAGTGTGCACATGGGCAAGCTCCGGTTGCTGCTGCTCCTCTTCCTCGTTGTCAAACGGGTCAATAGCTCCCAGATGGTTCATCTCGGATAACATTGTAGCAATATCCTGCTCAATGGCTTCATTGTCTGCGACACCTCCATTTTCAGCAGAATGCATGGCGTCGAGTTCTTGTTCAAGTTTGTCCATGACGACCCGCAACCTCGCCATTTGTTCTTGGCTTCTCAAGCTTTTTCTGTGCACCCTCATGTTCAGCGTCAGCAGTGAGCTTTCAATGCAGTATTGGGATGCCTTGTTTGACGCTACTGTCCTCAAGTCATTTCTGTCAAATGTTGGCTAGATGTTTGGGCATTTGGTGTATCTCCTGAGCATGTATTTCTCTAGAACGCTGGCAGCCTTAATTGTCTGCATCATGCATAGGACATGCATGCAGAAAAGACATGTATTGTTTTTGGAAGAGGTGCATGTTTTTTGTCATTTCATTCGAACAAAAACTTTGCAAAAAACAGTATGTAACACATTTTTTGTAGTCCTCACCTGTGTGGTCCCATAGCCTGCACTCGCACTCATATGTTTCTCCCACGGGGTCTGCAACCACCTGGAACGCGTGTTGAGCCCACACAGACAGTTTTTGCAGGTGGTTGTAGTGCACGAGGTACTTTGTGGGCTCTTCCGCCTCTATCGCCGTGAAGAGTGTGCTCAGTTTTAGCCTATTTCTGATCTCGCTGTACACATCTCATGTGTACAGCTTTGCCATCTGGGTGTCATACCCATAGAAGGTCAGCTTGTTTTGTTCCTTCTGCACATGCAAGAATGATGACCAAATTGTTAGTTTTCTTGCAGCAAAAACTTCTAATAAAATTTTACTTTAGTAAGCATGTAATTTTTTGTCTTACGACAAGTGATAGAGCTTTACCCGGCTACCCATTGTCTCCTGGTTCTCTGTCTGCCTCCTGGTTTTGACGCAGGAGTTTACCTAGCTGAAAAACCGGTGTAGGTTATGTCTCTCACTTACGAAGTTCTTCTTGAGCACATAGTTCATGCTCTCACTTTGCTGTGTGGATGTCATTTTGGCACAGAAAATTTCTTTGAAGTAGGCCGATATCCATCTCTCACGCTCGTTCCACATGCCCACCATTGTGGCATCATCGTGGAGGTTGTACTTATCCATGAGTCTTTTCCAGGCATCCTCAAACTCAGTTGGCATGAGGGGCTAGTTCAGCATTGATGTGATTTCATCCTTAAAGTCATCGTGCAGGTAGTACAGGTACGCGAGGTGTTCCTGTACTTCTTCATAATGTGCCAGCGGCAGAGCTTATGTACTGTGTTCTTGAAAACATCTGCGATCGCAAGAGCCATTACCGGGCACTGGTCTGGTAATGAGAAAATAGACTCAGAGTGGTCAGCAGATGGTTGTGCATATATACCAATAGAACTGACACAACATTTTTATTGTGTTATTTTCCTTTTCTTTTTTGGATGGGGGTGGTGGTTGGGGGTGGTTTTGGCGGTTGTACCTGTGAGGATGCATGTAGGAGCCTTCCTTCTCATGCACCTTAAAAATGTCTTGAACAACCACTTGAATGAATCTGCATCCTCATCTCTTATCAGGGCGAAACCAAAGAATGTAGTCTGTAAGTGGTTGTTAGTTGCGACAAACACCCCAAGTGGCATATGGTACTTGTTGGTCTTATATGTTGTGTCAAACGTTACGCAGTCCCCGAAGTCCTGATCCGCCCCTCGGCAACTTGCGTTCGCCTAGAATATGTTCTTAACTCTGTCGGACTCATCGAGTTGCATGTCACAGAAGAATTCCCTGTTTATAGCTTTCATCTCCCTAAAGAAGTTGACAGTCTTTAGGACATCGTCCACATCATCAATCCTTGAATTCTTTGCTTTCCTGCATATTAAAAGTTCATTGAAAAATGCATGTTGAACTGGCGTCAGGTCATGCGCTGCGTAATATGTTTGTACTGGCAGAGGAAAAAAGACGGAGGCGGTTTATGGGAGGATAACAAGTTTGTACTTACAGGTTAATCAGGTCTTTGGCATTCATTTCGAGGAAGTAGCTACTGGGGTCATCACCGCCCGGTATGCTCATGATTTGCGCGTGTTCAATGCCTTTGAACTGCAGGTACTTGACGTACTCCAAGATTGTTTTGTCAAAGTTTTTGTGGGAGTGCAAGAAGACAAGCATTTATGCGGTGAGCTATAGCCTATGGTTGTGTTCCCAGACTATCTCTTTTACGACAAATGTTCCATCCTTTTCCTTCTTCAGCCTCATTTTAGCCCCGCAGTTAGTTCTGGCTGTCGTCTTGTTATGCTGTCTATTTGCTTCAGACACCTTGGATTCATAAACTCCATGGCACGTGCAATAAAGGTAGGCTCTGGTCTTAAACTTGGTGCCTTCCCTGACAGCAAAACCCGCGTGCTTCGCATATACGTTGTAGAAGTTCTTTGTTTCTTTGAAATTTTCAAACCGCATCTCTAGCCTTGGCAGAACGTAAGCTTCAATGTCAGGTGGCTGCACGCAACAGTGACCAAACAAAAACGTAGTTATGAAAATGTTAGATGGGGTGGTCACAGCACCATGGTATGGACTGTGCTTGTATGTTTTTTTATATGGATACTTACATGTGTATAGCTCTGCGCTGCCTCCGGTGTATGTTGTTCACCCTGGTTTATGGGCGCGGGTGGTGTCACCCTTGGCACATGTAGCAATGCATCTCTTGGAGGGAGCAACGTTGACGAAGATCTCCGTCTCTCATTGTACGGCCGTCTCCCCTCAGATTCATTGTGAGGTTGCTCCTGTCTATATGGCTCATATTTTGTACTTTTGAACCTGCTAGAGTGGCAAAAATTTCTTTCTCTTTGGCCTGGTCTTCCGTAGCAACCGCTTTTGCAGCACGGATGATTGATGTTGACGGAGCGACTGGTGGAAGCCTTGTTGCAACCCATCCACGGCTTCTTGTCCTTGGCTTTTTGCATGCGCTGGGGCAGGAAAACATTTGTTGTTGGTGATATTGTTGGCCTTGTTGCAACCCAGCAGCGGCAAAGCTTGCATTCCCAGATATTGGTGTTTGCTGCATAGAAGAACATGTCCGTGCTTCTGATGATTCCGGTGTATCTTGAAATCTGCCTGTATTGTTGAAGTATCCAGGTGGTATTTCTGGTGTTACCCAACCAGGTGGTGCCCCATATCTGTTTGGCTCATCAAACGCTCGCTGCGTGCGCCGCCTTGCATGCTTCTGCAAATGACATTCAACAGTTTTGGGATTAATCTGGTTTCGTTTTCAGTTGAACTGATGAACGTTCATGTTCAACACTGATGTACTGATGTACTGTTTTTTAGCACTGCTTGTAAACTGGACATTGAACTGATGCATGACTTCTCTTTTGTTCATCTATAACTTATGCAACTACACTAGAAGTACTCCTAGTTTATGTATCATTGAACTTACTGTGTAACTGTGGCACTCTCTTAGTACTATCTACTTGGACTGATGCATAAGTTTAAGTTTTTTTTACTTGAACTGAAGCTAGCATATTAGAGGTACTGACAGTAACTTCGACATCCTAATCGTGCATCAATGCATCTACACTACAAGTACTGCTAGTTTATGTATCATTGAACTTAGTTTGTAACAATTTTATATTTTTTTTCAGTAAGAGTTTTGTTACTCATTCGAACTGACGCAACTACATGACTTGTACTCTTAGAAATAACAACATACAACTTTTAGTGGTAGATGAACCTTAGTTCTATCTACTTGGACTGATGCATAAGTTTAAGTTTTATTTACTTAAACTGAAGCTAGCATATTAGAGGTACTGACAGTAACCTCGACATCCTAATCGTGCATCAATGCATCTACATTACAAGTACTGCTAGTTTATGTATCATTGAACTTACTGTGTAACAATTTATTTTCAGTAACAGTTTTGTTACTCATTAGAACTGAGGCGACTACATGACTTGTACTCTTAGAAATAACAACATACAACTTTCAGTGGTAGCTGAACCTTAGTACTATCTACTTGGACTGGTGCATAAGTTTAAGTTTTTTTTACTTGAACTGAAGCTAGCATATTAGAGGTACTAACAGTAACCTCGACATCCTAATCGTGCATCAAGTGGCAGGGGTGTAAATGAACTGATGCAAGCATTTGCAATGTACCATCGGTTTCTTCTTCTTAGCTGGACTGATGAACTGATGGACTGACACAAACGTGGGAAGCAGACATTAACTCCAGTGGACTGACTTCTTCTTCTACCTCTCGCGGGCGTCGTACTGGCATGTTCTTGGGAGGCGGCGCCATTGACGCAGCTCCTGCTTGTGGTGGACGTCTGGCGAAGAGGTTCGTTGAGGCAGCACCTTGCGGGGATCACTGCCCCGGAGAAGGAGCCCCGGCGACGGAGGGAGGCAGGAGGCGGGGATGACTGCCCCGTCGATGGATCTGGCGACGGAGGGAGGCAGGAGGCAGGGATGACGGACCCGTCGTTGGATCCAGCGACGGAGGGAGGCAGGAGGCGGGGATCACGACCCCGACGATGGATCCGGCGACGGAAGGATGCAGGAGGCGGGGATCACGGCCCTATCGATGGATCCGGCGACGGAGGGAGGCAGGAGGCGGGGGTGGTGGCCCCGTCGTTGGATCCGGCGACGGAGGGAGGCAGGAGGTGGTGGCGGATCCGTTGCCGGCCAGTCGCGGCGTCGCGGGCTCCCTCGCTCCGGCTGCCGCCGTCGCTCGCTCGCCCACAACGCTTGCCTCCGGCGGAAGAAGGCGGGTTGGGGTCGGGGGGATTCGACGGTGGTGTGCGTGTCGCGCCTATAGGGGGCGGGGGGGGGGGGTAACAGAATAATATTCTGTTATGGGTAAAAGAATAGTCCAGCCCTATATATATACTGTGAAATTGATTGAATTTAAGAAAAAAACAGGGGCTATACAGGCACTTTGCCGTCTGCTGGCAGACGACAAAGAGCTTTGCCATCAGCCAGCAGACGACAAAGCTGCCACATGGCAGCTACCTGTGCAACCTGGGGGGCACTGGGCTGGCCTATATGGTTGCTTTGCCATATGCTGGCAGACGGCAAAGCCCTTTGCATCTTTGCCGTCTGCCAGCAGACGGCATAGCGTGCCACATGGCAGCTACCTGGGGTGGCATCTGGACTGGCATATTTGGGTACTTTGTCGTCTCCTAGGGAACGACAAATATGCAATGGTCTTTGCCATCCGCCAGCAGACGACAAAGCACGCCGTTAACCCCTTAACGGCCTTAAGCTGCCACATGTGCCATCCAGGTCCTTTGCCATCTGCTGGCGGATGGCAAAGACCATTGCATCTTTGTCATCTGCCAGCAGACGGCAAAGTTCCCTTTGTCGTGGTTTGTTCAACCGAACATGCTGCCGTCTGCTGGCTGACGGCAAAGGCCTTTGCCATCCGTCGGGCATGCTTTTGCCATCAGCCATGACAGACGGCAAAGTTCCTGATTCCTGTAGTGCTAAAAGGTTGATGTTGGACAAGCAAGACAACATAATGGTTTATGTTTTCTTATATCCGAATAGAAGTTATACTATCATGGATCCTCCAACATGTTGAGCTTTCCTTTCCCTCTCATGCTAGCCAAATTCTTTGCACCAAGTAGAGATACTACTTGTGCTTCCAAACATCCCATAAACCAGTTTTGCCATGAGAGTCTGCCATACCTACCTATGGATCTTGTAAGATCCTTCAAGTAAGTTGCCATCGGTGCAAGCAATAAAAATTGCTATTTAAATATGTATGATCTATTAGTGTGAAGAAAATAAGCTTTATACGAACTTGTGATACGGAAGAAATAAAAGCGACGGACTGCATAATAAAGTTCTTTGTCACAAGCGGCAATATAAAGTGGCATTCCTTTGCATTAAGATTTTGTGCATCCAACCACAAAAGCGCATGACAACCTCTGCTTCGCTCTGCGAAGGGCCTATCTATTGGATTAAGGGATCTGCAAACCCTTGAGAGGTTAGAACTCTGGGGTGCGTGTGGAGATCTCAACCTACCCAGCCTGCCTACTCGCGATCCTCCTAAGCCTAGCGCGTCAAGCCCAAAGAGACACAGAGACACAGCAGTTTATCCTGGTTCGGGCCACCTTGCGGTGTAATACCCTACTCCGGCATTTTGGTGGATTGCCTTGGGGGGCTGAGGATAAACTAGTACAGTGGATGAACTGGCCTCAGGAGGTGAGGTGTTCTTGAGCTCAAGGGAGCTGGTGTGTGTGAGCTAATTCCACTTGTCCCCTTATGGTGGTGGCTAGTCCTATTTATTGTGGCCTTGGTCCTCTTCCCAAATGTTGGTGAGAAGGGATCCCACAATGGCCGGATTTGAAAGGGGACAAGTAGTACAGCTTATCCTGACAAAAGTAGTATTCGCCTACGGAAAGCCTCTGGTCGTGACGCTGCGGTGGGCTCGTCGATGACCTCCATCCTGCCGTCCTGGTGTTTTTGGTCTCGTTGCACCAGAACGGAAACCTTTGGATGATTCCTCGGGACTCCGCGCCTGTGGCTTGCCTCCCTTGCACCAAAGAGGAAACCTGTGCTCTGCGCCCGCCTGGCGCCCGCCTGGCCTTGGTCGTCATGGCTCACGTCAGCTGAGCCTCGTGAGGTGAACCTTGCATAGAACTCTCCGCCCCTCGGGAGCCAGCCTGAGGAGGCCGATCCCCTCAGGGGTCTTGGCGTCGTTCGCCTCGCGAGGGTCTTGTGTTGTTGATGCTGAAGCTGGGCCGTACCAGGCCATCGATGGAGCCACGTGGTGGGTCGCAGGCAGGCAGGGCTTGATACCTCCATATCCAAGACGCTGACAGTAGCCCCCGGGCCCAAGGCGTGCTTGGACTTGGCTTCCAGGCAAAGCCAAAGGACAAGTCTGGAGCGTCGCGGGCCCTAACCTCCTGCAGCCTTGATGACGCGTGGCGATTGATGGGACGTGCGCGACTCCGCTTCCCCATGCTGCCTCGGCAACTGTTTCCATCTGATAAAAGGGTTGTCATCCGCTGCTAGGCTTTCATTGCCTCTTCTTTGTCTTGCTCCAGACCCCCTTCTCCCAGCAGTAGAAGAACTCACCAGATCTGCCGATTTTCCCCCCCAATCTCTTGCTCGATGGCCACTGAGAAGACCACGGCTTCTGCCTCGGCTGCTGGCTCCGCCTAGTACGAGCCAGTGCTGCTTGCACCCTGCGTGGCCAGGGAGAAACTCCAAACCGCGCTCCTCCTGATGGTGAGCGAAGAAAACGAGTGGAAGGAGACGGCGCTCCGGGTCTTCCTGCACAGCGTTTACTCGGGGCTGGTGCCCCCATTCTCCCGCTTCTTCTTCGCCGCTCTTCGCTACTATGGCCTCCACGTGCTCCGCATTCATGCCAACTCCATCCTCCTCCTCTCAATTTTTGCCTTCTACTATGAGGCATTCGTGGGGGTGATGCCCTCCGTCGCCATGCTCCACCACTTATTCTTCCTTCGCATGACTGGCGAAAATCCGGTTGGGTGCATCGGCTTCATTGTGGCACGGGGTGGTAACGCAATCTCCGGCACCGGGAAGAAGGCGGATGCTGTGAAGAGGTGGGTTCTGATGGATGCCAAGTGCTCCCAGAGCTCGCTGGAGCTGCCGACCAAACTCCCCGTCTCTGAGAAGGGGTGGTTGAGGGAGTCCTGGATTAGGGGGTATCCAGACTGCCGGACTATATACATCGTCCGGACTATTGAAGCGTGAAGATACAAGACTCAAGGCTCCGGCCCGTGTTCGGATAGGACTCTCCTTTGCGTGGAAGACAAGCTTGGCGATCCGGATATTGTGTTTCCTTCCTTGTAACTGACTCCGTGTAAACCCTAGCCCTCTCCGGTGTCTATATAAACTGGAGAGGTTGGTCCTTAGAAGGCTGATCACAATTACAATCATAATCATCATAAGCTAGCTCCTAGGGTTTAGCCTCTATGATCTCGTGGTAGATCTACTATTGTACTACTCATATCTTCAATATTAATCAAGCAGGAAGTAGGGTTTTACCTCCATCGAGAGGGCCCGAACCTGGTAAACATTGTGTCCCTTGCTTCCTGTTACCATCAGCCTAAGACGCGCTGATCGGGACCCCTACCGAGATCTGCGGTTTGACACCGACATTGGTGCTTTCATTGAGAGTTCCTCCGTGTCGCCGCTGCAAGGCTTGATGGCACCTTCAATAAATCAACAACACGGTCCAGGCGAGACTTTTCTCCCGGACAGATCTTCGTGTTCGGCGCCCGCGGGCCAATTCACTTGGCCATCTGGAGCAGATCGACAGCTACGCCCCTGGCCACCAGGTCAGGTTCGGAAGCTTGAATTACACGGCCGACATTCGCGGAGACTTGATCTTCGACGGATTCGGGCCTGTGCCTGAAGCACCGCACAGTCACGACGAGCACGGCTTAGACCTGCTGTCGGACAATGCTCGAGATATCACCACAGCGTAGCCGGACCTAAATCCGGAGCAGGCTGCGTTGCCTAAGGATGGAGAGATGGTCCCCGCCCCGCAGGCCGCACACTCATCGGCGGTGGAGCCGAACACATGCCTCACCTCTGTGGGAGCCCGTGACTCCGGACCCCCGGACTCGTATCCGGTTGTTGGTTCCAGTCCACGCACTCTCGAGCCAGCCGAGCCAGGTTGGGCTCCGGTGATGGAGTTTACCGCTGCGGATATCTTCCAGCACTCTCCCTTTGGTGACATGCTGAAATCATTGAAGTCTCTCTCTTTGTCAGGAGGCTCTTGGCTGAACTATGTCCGGCTCGATTGGGAAGCAGGCGACGAAGGAATTCGCTGCCCACCCACCGCCCACTTCATTGCCATGATCGATGATTTAACCGACGTGCTTGACTTCGACTCCGAAGACATCGACGGTATGGACGACGATGCAGAAGAAGAACATGAACCACCGTTCACTGGGCGGTGGACAACCACCTCCTCCTACGATATATATATATGGTGGATACTCCAAAGGAAACCAATGGAGACGAAAACAATCCGGAGGGCGCCAAACATGGATACAAACCCGATCAGCCTGACTTTAAGAAGGCCGTGCTAGCCACGGTGGGATATGTGGAAAGGGACAACTATACACCCCCTCCGAGGATGAGGTAAGCCTCGGCAATGACGAATTCGGCGTGCCTGAAGATCCAATGGAACAAGTTCGCTTCAAGCGACGCCTCATGGCCATGGCAAGGAGCTTGCAAAGGAAGCAAGAGCAGCTTAAAGTTGACCAAGATGCACTCGTGGATAGGTGGACCAAGATCCTGGCCACTGAAAAATACTGACTTGACCGCCCCGACAAAGGGCACACACGACACAACTGGCTACCTCAACCTAAGCAGGAGAACCCAAGGCACACACCCCAACGTCAATACATCACAACGGTCCAAGATAATAAGAAGGATACACCAAGAGGCATCCTCAAGCCTCGGCGCAATGGTCATAAACGTCAAGTCAGGGAAGCTGGTGCCAAGTCCAGCAACTCCCAGTCCAGTCAACGGACAAAGAACAGTTCAAGCCTATCCAGCCCGAGCCACATACTCGATCAACCATGTGAAAATCACGGTACTCCTAGAAGGACGGCAAAGCATACCAATAGAGAATGCCGGATCCTCAAAACAAAGCAGCCGGTCGTGTGCCGGAAACAATGAGGGGAGACGTCTAGTCAAGAGACCCCCCCCCCAGAGCATAAAAGTACAGCCGATCGCCCCCGGTCACACCAACCATAGCAATTCAATTGCCATACCCATAGACCTCGTAGTCCGGAGGCTTCATAACACATAAAGCCCCCGCGGGTATGAAACCACAAATAACATCTTCTAAAAGATGCTAGGTGCAAAGGCCAAGTTTGTTGGCCCACCAATCTAACGGTTGTTTTCGGATCACCAAAAAACGCCACGCCAAAGAATAATTCTTTGGCACCTTCCCCTCATACGGTAATTTACTGTATGCTAACAGGATGAACCATGTTGACTAGATTCCACATGGTAAACCATTAGGCCAACACCAGGTGATATAATCACACTGAGCGGAAACCATGGAGCTGCCGGAGCAGCGAGTCGTGCATGCCTATCAAATTTTTTGATACGACAGCCAACTATCCGGACACCCACTGAGGAGTCCGCGCTACTTCACAGTATAACGGCTGGGTTAACCAAGGTACGATCGGGAACCCTCGGATAAACCGCAAGAGGACGCTCAACTGTCTTCAGGCATCTACCTTTGCAAACTAACTTTGACGCAGAACAGGATTGGCGACGTGGAATCAGCTCGGACACACAAAGGGCAGGAACATGCATGTGACCCTCACAAAGAAGGCAGTCCCGATTCACTTCAGATCCACTCAAAGGCCCCTCCAGTCCGGCCATCACAGGTTCCGTCAAAAACACCTCTTTTCATAATCATAAATCGTACTAACATGCATAGACATATCATCCTACTACAATGCATAGACTCAAATTACACTTACCGGCCGTCGTTTATCAACGACACCTCTTTGCCAAAAATGGCAGCCACGCCTCATATTACGCCCGATTACGCCGGGGGCTTCACAGTATGGCAATAAAGTCCGACCATCTTTTCGGTCGCTCGGCACCCCGAACTTATAGCACTATATGCATCAGCTCTGAATCATGTCTTGGGTCATTGGTTGGGTTTGCTCGGCTCCCATGTTTTGGTATCTTACGTTCCGTTCCATCGGCTAAGGTAGCGCTGGGAGAACTACTGCGATTGTGTCCCGGTTCTGCCGGACGAGCACCTCAGTAGAGAAAGCTGAAAACTGACCGTCATGATGCAGCGAGAGCTGGTCAGCTGTTCGAGAGGTTGTAAAATCCTTAAAGATTTATTCCGCATAACGCCATTATAAATGCAGAGTGCGACGGATCGGTCTTCCGATTAGGCACCAATATAGCCCCTAGTTCGGCCTTCCGAACACTAGGGGCTGCGCCGACCATACTCAAATTCCTATGGCTAAGTGAGAGTGGTAAAGCCCTATAGTCCGATTGCCTGGTTCGTGGTGAGGAACACCTCCTTAAAGGGACCCAACCATGGGATAAAGAGTGTTCAGATATGTTCCGAACACCCCCGTATTTTTTCGTGGGGGCAGAAGCCGACGACTGGCCAACTCTCAGGATTTATAAACAGCCGCACAGGAAGAACATATGTTCAAACAAAACAGGCAATATATAATAAAAGTGCCATTACCCCATATTACAAAGAATGGCACAAATGCCCTTAGGAAAATGTAATGTCTTTGATACACTTATCCGCCACAAGGCGGGCCCCCTTCAGTACACCTTCATAGTATAGCTCGGGCTTGCGGTGCTCCTTACCCTCCGGCGGCCCCTCAGTCATCAGCTTTTCCGCGTCAAGCCTCCCCCAATGCACTTTTCCACGGGCGAACGCCATGCACGCACCTTCTATACAGACTGGTCGCTTGATAACATCAAGATGAGGACAGGCGCCCACAATCCGCTTCACGAGTCCGAAGTAACTGCTTGGAATTGGCTCCGCGGGCCACAGCCGGACAACTAAGTCCTTCATGGCTAGTTCGGCCGCCTGGTGCAGTTCGACCAGCTGCTTCAGCTGATCGACAAAAGGCACCGGATAGTTCGGTGCCAAATACTGCGACCAAAAGTTCCTCTCCGCAGACTTCTTCTCCTCGGTCCGGTAGAATCAGGCGGCATCTGATATGCTGCGAGGCAGATCCGCAAACACCCCTGTAAAAACAAGAATTCAGCTTGTCGCTTAGAGTTCTCCCTATTATAATGTAAAAATGGCCATGAATACAACAGGCCTTACCAGCCGCAACTTTCCGAGCCTCCTGAATGTCCCATACAGCACCTCGGGCTTCTACCTGAGCATCTTCCGCGGCTTGGAGAGCTTGGGCGAGCTCGGACTCTTTCTCTACTAAACTCTGCTCCAAGCCCTCGCTTTTCTTTACAGCCTCCTGGAGCTCCCGCGACCCTGGCCTCGTGTTTTTCACGAAGCGCCTGTTCGGCGGCAGCTTCTTGTCGGCACCAGCCACAGCCTTCTTCAGTGCCTCATATTCGACACTCGCTCCTAGGGCATACAACACAAATATTTTTCAATAGGCGCAATTACTCATTCGTGCCTAATGCAAGACAATGTTTCAACATACCTTGCTTATCCTCTAATTTCTTCTTCAAACGGCCAAGTTTCCCCTCGGCCCGTTGCAGGCTCTGCCTCAGTTTAGACACTTCCGCATTATGAGCGACCGTCTTCTCCGCAGACGCCTGTTTTCACACAAAGGGGTATGCATCATTAAGAAAGGTTCCCACGAAAACAGAGGATTCGATCCCCTGCCCGGCTCTCTTCCTTTCGCCGGACAGTGTATCAGGGGCTACTACTCATATTATGATGATTCCTCAAGGGTTTCTTAGAAAACATACCTCAAAAGCCTTTATAAGGCCAAGGCAGGACTCATTCAGCCCTCTTTCGGTGAACTAAATCTTTTCAACCACCGCACCCATGAGGGTCCGATGTTCATCGATGATAGACGCGACCTTTAACGCTGTCGATAGACCGCCTGGAAGCTCTGCATGGATAGAGGTTGCTAGTGGAGTAGGCAAGCCTCCCTCCGTTGAAGGTGGCTGCTCGCCCGATCCCGGAGCCTTAGAGGTCTCCAGGACCTTATTCGGTTGTGGTCCGAACCCGAGATCGCCCCCATCGTCGACACGCCGTGGGGCCACCGCCCCCATATGTCCGGCCAGAGACATGCCTCCCCTGGTCCGGGTCTCTTTGAGACGACACCTCGGTGTCCCGCCTGGACTTCGGGGAAGGAGCCTCCAGAGGCGTCTCGCACGCCATAGCATCTGAGCTCAGCGAATCCTCCGATGAGGACTGTCCGGCACGAGACCTCGCCGGGTTGTACAAAATATGGCGACAGTTAAAACTACCGCACCCAAATGACGTTGGATGCATATGCGCGTTCGGATTCCAGATACTTATGACTTTTCCAGGGGCTGGGCCCTGGGATCCCACTCCTAGCTGTTATCGGCAGCCTGGTGGATGCCCCTGGGTGGGAACCTCTCCCCCTCTTGGGCGAATCGGCCTCCAGGGACGAGGAAGCTGCCCTCTTCTTCCCACCTTCAGGGTGAGGCCCGTCCTCCTCTGCTTCCTCCTCTTTGTCTTCGGAAGAAGGAGCGTCGCTGGAGTCTTCGGATTTTGCGTCCGAAGCCTCGCGGCGACGGAGGCCACTCCGGGTCTTTTTTACCTTCTTGGAGGCCTCTTTCTTTGGTGCCTCATAAGGCGCGGGGACCAGCATCTTCGTCAGAAGAGGTCCAGCCGGTTCCTCCGGCAGCGGGGCTGGACAGTGTATCCGCTCCACCTTCTTTATCCATCCCTGGGGTCACGATAAAAATGTCTCCCTCAGGACATGCCAACTGAAGCATGGATGGACAGAGCGTAGCTGTAACTTACCGGGCTTGCAGAATGGGATAATTGATATCCATGGTCCTCGGTGGAGCCCGGCCATGATTTTCCGGACTTGAAGAGCACCTTCCAGATGTCCTTGTGGGAGGAATCATAGAGCTCCTGAAGGGTTTGGTGCTCGGTTGGGTCAAACTCCCACAAAGTGCAGGCTCGGCGCTGGCAAGGGAGAACCAGGCGAACTAGCATCACCTAGACTACATCGACAAGTTTGACTTCCTTGTCGACCATGCTCTGAACGCGCGTCTGGAGCAGTGACAGCTCATCGGACGAGGACCAGTTCGGGCCCTTCTTGGGCCAGGACGTGAGCCGCAGTGGGGCTCCGGATCTGAACTCAGGAGTTGTAGCCCACTTTTTGCCGCGTGGTTCGGTGATATAAAACCACTGCTGCTGCCACTCCTTGACGGAGTCATTGAAGGCACCCTTCGGCAAAACGGCCTTGGGCATCTTGCTCACCATGGCGCCGCCGCACTCGGCGTGTTCGCCACTCACCACCTTGGGCTTCACATTGAAAATCTTCAGCCACAGGCCAAAGTGAGGCGAAATCCAGAGAAAGGCCTCGCACACGACGATGAACGTCGATATATTGAGGAAGGAGTTGGGGGAAAGATCATGAAAATCGATCCCATAGTAATACATGACTCCCCGGACAAATGGGTGAAGGGGAAACTTGAGCCCACAGACAAAATGGGGAAGGAACATGACCCTCTCATGAGACTTCGGAGTAGGGACAACCTGTCCCGCCGGTGGGAGACGGTGGCCGATCTTGGCCAGATACCCGGCTTCCCGGAGCTTCTTGATATCCTTCTCCTGGACGGTAGAGGCCATCCATCTGCCTCCTGCTCTAGATCCGGACATCTTTGGAGAGCCTCTCTTCGATGGAAAAAGAGAATGCTTGGGCGTTGGGGCTCGAGCTGAGGGGAATGGGCAAGCGGAAGGAGAAGGCGTGGGTAAATAGGAAGAGACCTTATCTCTTTATAGAAACGGCGAAAAGCTTTTTGTGCCTCCCCACCTTCCTAGTGGAACCTGCTCGCTCCCCATTCGCCATGATAAGCGGTGCGGTTGGACTGTCCATACACTTATTGATGAGGATCCCATAATAAGGGGACACGATCTCTGCTATGGCTAAACGTGCAGAAGAAACCGCCTCGCGATATGCGCTGTGGCTGGATTGTGGGAAAATGGCTCGAATAATGACCCGACCGTAATGACATGTCACGTTGTCAGCAGATTGCATTTGTGAAGTATCATTCTCTCTACGGCGGTATGTGAAGATCATTTTGTGGATCCGGACACGATTAAAGTGTTCGATAATTATCTTGAAGTATTCGGAGAAGGAACCCGCCTTGCAATGCCGAAGACAAGATTGTGCGCCAGACTCATCGTCATTGAAGCCTGGTTCAGGGGCTACTGAGGGAGTCCTGGACTAGGGGGTATCCGGACTGCCGGACTATATACATCGTCCGGACTATTGAAGCGTGAAGATACAAGACTCAAGGCTCCGGCCCGTGTCCGGATAGGACTCTCCTTTGCGTGGAAGACAAGCTTGGCGATCCGGATATTGTGTTTCCTTCCTTGTAACCAACTCCGTGTAAACCCTAGCCCTCTCCGGTGTCTATATAAACCGGAGAGGTTGGTCCTTAGAAGGCCGATCACAATTACAACCATAATCATCATAGGCTAGCTCCTAGGGTTTAGCCTCTACGATCTCATGGTAGATCTACTCTTGTACTACTCATATCTTCAATATTAATCAAGCAGGAAGTAGGGTTTTACCTCCATCAGAGGGCCCGAACCTGGGTAAACATTGTGTCCCATGCTTCCTATTACCATCAGCCTAAGACGCACAGATCGGGACCCCCTACCCGAGATCCGCCGGTTTTGACACCGACAGTGGTATTATGAGAAGATCACCGACGCTTCCCTGACGCCGTTGGTGAAGAAGATGGAGAAGGACCTAGGAGCGAGAAGCTGACGGGGGCCATGTTCATCAGGGAGTTCTTGAGGCAGCGCATAGCACCGCTCCAAGATCACTCCCGCCCCCTGTGGAAGCTTGGGGCGTTGACGACAAGATCCGCCTGCTCCAGGACGCCCTTCCTGAGGAGGAGCTGAGCAAGGTGCTGCTCTACCTGACGGGGAAGGACCCGAGTGATCCTCCGGAAGATTGGCTCCCGCTGTACTGCCGGGATGACGGCGAGGAGGTTGCCGCTGCTATGCCGGTCTTTGACGAGTTTGGGCTTGTGTAGGTGGGGCCTCCCCCGCCGCCTACCGCCTTGGTGCACCTGTCCTCCGACGATCAATCCTTCGAGGCCACCAAGGACGGGGTTGTGGAAGAATCCTCTGCCCCCGGGGCAGAAGGAGCTCCTCCACGACTTCCCTGACGATGATGATGATGAGCCTTCGGTGGTGGAGGTGTCGCGCCCTTCTGGAGTCACCGCGAGGTCCGGGGTGTCCTCTTCGAAGAGCCCAAGTGGACGGCCATGAAGAAGGGCAGGACCACGCTAATTCCTCCGGGCAGCGTTCCACCTTCGCCGACATCGTCTCGAGCGGCACCAACCGCGAGTTCTCCTGCTCCCAAGAGCTCAGCACTAGCTGCTCCGCCTCAGCGCCCGTTGCTGAGCCTGAAGAGGAACTATGTCTTCGCCAGCCAGTAAGTCTTTTCCTTGGCCTTGTTTGTTGATTCTTGAAGCGATGCATAGCGCCTTCATCTGCCATTAGGCAGCAGCCGTCGAAGAAGCAGAAGGAGGGCACATAGGTTGCTGTGGCCGTAGGCGCTGAAGTGCCCGCCGCAACCCTGGCGAAGGAGAATGCCACGGCCCCCGTAGCTCCGGTGGTGACATCGTCTCCCAAGGGCGTGGAAGCCCGTCCTCAGGAGGTGCCGGCGCCTCTGGTGGTGCTGACCCCGCTGGCGCCTACCTCTGCTGCAGCTGCCGAGGTCGACCAGCCTCTGGAGCCCCCGGTCCTTCCTAAGGCTGAGATTTCTTATGTCTTGGCGTCGAGGGCGTCTCCTCCCCTGCCGAGCGGGTGGCTGAGCCGTGGCGCTCCTGCCACCTCCGGGGCCCTGGAGGAGGCAAGGGTGGCGCTAGACCTCCTCCAGGGTGAACTTCGGGGCCCGGATCGTCGCTCAGCGCAGGGACGCCTGGGGCTGATTTCTGGTTAGCTCCAGGCTGACATGTCTGTCTGCGCAGCCTGGGGCTCTGCGGAGGAAGCCCAGAAGGTGCTCGGAGTGGTCGCCAGCGAGTGCAACCTGGCGCGGAAGGAGGCTACAGAAGCCAAGGATCGGTGCCGCGTGGTGGAGGCTGAACTGAAGGCTCTTCAGGATCAGCAGGCCGCCCAGGCCAACTAGCTCTAGGAGCATGAGGAGAAGCTGAAGGCCCAGGAGGCTGCCATCGCCGATCGAGATGCCGATCGCCGATCAAGACGCCGAGGTGAAGAAGGCAGCCTTGGAGCAGGCTGCGGAGCGCGACCTCCTAACGAAGCTGAAGGAGGAGGCGGAGGCAGCCCAAGCGGCCCTCGCCGAAGCCAAGAAGGTGGCTGTCATGGAGTGCAGCACCCTTGCCTCCTTCGAGGTGCGTTTCCACAAGGCCCAGAAGTCACTCTTTGGGGACGATTCCTCGAAGAAGGTGGCGGCGACGACCCCAAGGGAGGGCCCTGCTGCTCTGCTTCCTAAAGTCTTGGTGGTGCTCGAAGATGCTATCGACGGGTTTGCCTCCTTGGTGGAATGTAACGCCCCCGATGCGGCTATATCTCACACGTGTCGAGGCACGACTTAGAGGCATAACCGCATTGAAAGCAATGTCGCAAGTGAGGTAATCTTCACACAACCCATGTAATAATTAAGGAAAGATACATAGTTGGCTTACGATCGCCACTTCACACAATACATAAATAAACATCCATCATTCAGAGTACACTCAAGGTCCGACTACGGAACCAAAATAAAAGAAGATACCCCAAATGCTACACAGATCCCCGAATCGTCCCAACTGGGCACCACTACTGATCATCTGGAAAAGACACATAGTAACGACCACGTTCCTCGTCGAACTCCCACTTGAGCTCGGTGGAATCACCTGCACTGGCATCGTCGGAACCTGCAACTGTTTTGGAAGTATCTGTGAGTCACGGGGACTCAGCAATCTCACACCCGCGAGATCAAGACTATTTAAGCTTATAGGAAGGACCAGGTAGTAAAGTGGAGCTGCAGCAAGCGACTAGCATTTATGGTGGCTACTTCGCAAAAGAGAGCGAGAAGAGGAGCAAAGCACGGTCGTGAAACTAATAGCGATCAAGAAGTGATCCTGAACTACTTACGTCAGACATAACTCCAATACCGTGTTCACTTCCGGACTCCGAGAAGAGACCATCACGGTTACACACCTTGATTGATGTGTATTTTATTGAGATCAACTTTGGGTTTTCTACAACGGACATTAACAAATTCCCATCTGCCTCATAACATGGCACGGCTTTGAAAGATATTACCTGCGGGGTGTCCCAACTTAGCCCATTATAAGCTCTCACGGTCAACGAAGGATATTCCTTCTACCGGGAAGACCGATCAATCTCGGAATCCCGGACTACAAGACATTTCGACAGCAATAAAACAAGACCAGCAAAGCCGCCCGATTGTGCCGACAAATCCCGATAGGAGCTGCACATATCTCGTTCTCGAGGCACATCCGGATGAGCAGTCCATACAACTAAAACCATACCTCAAGTTGCCTTGAGGGGCGCTACTGGGCTCTAGTTCGGGCCAGCACTCGAAGGAGCACTGGTCGGGGGTTTAAAATAAAGATGACCCTCGGGCTCGCGAAAACCGGGGAAAAGGCTTAGGTGGCAAATGGTAAAACCAAAGTTGGGCCTTCTTTGGGCGAGTCTTATTCAAAGCGAACTGTCAAGGGGTCCCATAAATCACCCAACCGTGTAAGGAGCATAAAATCAAGGAACATAACACGGTATGGCGGAAACTAGGGTGGCAAGAGTGGAACAAAACACCAGGCATAAGGCCGAGCCTTCCACCCTTTACCAAGTATATAGATGTATTAATTATAGCAGATATATGTATTGTGATATCCCCAACAAGTAAACATGTTCCAAAATAGGAACAACATCTCCATGTTCCAACAAGGAACAAACTTCAGCTTCACCTGCAACTAGCAACGCTATAAGAGGGCTGAGCAAAGCGGTAACATAGCCAATCAACGGTTTGCTAGGAAAAGGATGGTTAGGGGCTGACATGGCAATATGGGTGGCATGATATAGCAAGTGGTAGGCATCGCAGCATAGGCATAGCAAAAGAGCGAGCAGCTAGCATAGCAAAGATAGAAGTGATTTCGAGGGTATGGTCATCTTGCGCAATGTTCTCGAGTTGTCGAAAGCTTGATCCTCGGCGTTCTCAACAGGCTCCTCGTTCACGTACTCGTCTCCCGACTCTACCCAAAGCAACAACACAAACAAAGGAACCACAATAAATCACGGTGCAATGCACAATCAACATGATGCAAAACATGACATGATATGCATGAAGAGATATGCAATGCTTATGTGCGCTCCGGAAGGTAAATGATGAACCAGGCATCAACTTGGCAAACCAAGCATGCCACTGGAAAGATGAGATGATTTCGGTTGAAATCGATATAAAGATCACCGGAATCGGATGCACGGTTTGCAAATGGCAAGCAAAACAAGAATGGCGCAAATCTGCCATTAACAGCAAGATGCCACATAGCAAGCAACAAATAATTAAGCTACTGCACCCAAACGTATCAACAAAGCACATAGCAGTGATCTACACATGATGCTCGACAAAAGATGAGCACTGAGCTACGGCTAGTTCACATCATAACAGGTTCAAACAAGCATGGCAAAAGTGCACAAAATATCAGGCTGGACATGGCAAAAACAGCATCAGGTTGCAATGTTCAGAGCATCAAAACTACATGCTACAGGAACTTAAAATAGCAAAACATGGCATGGCATGAATCTACTCAAAGCCTAGTACAAAAGTCCCTTACTGCCCATAAGCCAAAAAGGACTAGAAAATATAGTAACACCCATGTCAATATTGAAAGTCTCGTTAACAGATTCAGCAACATGGCATGTCAAAAACTGATAACGAGATGGCATGTTTACAAGCTCAATGCACTCACTACAGAGCCTCAAATGATAAACTAAGCATAAAAATATCAAGAATACATGACATAGAAGACATACATGGAAATAACACTAACATAGCATATATGGATCAACCACAACAAGCTAGGCAAAATTGAATAACATGTATACAATCTGCCAGGAAACATTTGATAGCAAAAGTAGAGCTCGATTGACTCAAGATATGGAATCCCATAATTGCAAAAAAAGGCACGGATGGATAGAGCAAGACATGTTTTACAAAACACCCTTACTGAAGTATCCCAAAATATGCATAGATCTCTCGGTATCATCAAGTAAACATGGCATCAAAATCAGCTAAAACAGGGCTGAAATCAGCAACAATAGGACACCTACTTTGCATGCTTGTGCTAGTCACCACATAGATCACAAAAATACATGGCATACACCCCTAGAAAGATGGCATGACATTTTACAAAACACATGTAGGAATCAAATTCATAGGGTGCACACAATAATCATGGCAAAAATAACAAAAGTGCAAGTCCTGATAAAAATCAGAAACTAACAGCACATAGCACTCTTCCAACAGCATTTCGGGCATCAAGATGAGCTCAAATGAAAATGATGCAATGGAATCAAATGATCTACTCTTCGATACGAACATTTTGACATATTATACGCGCAAAATGGATCTACGGATGCGAAGATATAGCATGTTGAAAATTGCACAAAATTACAAAGATGCTAAAACTTAGAGAAATATGGAGGGGAGAGAAGTCAGCGGCGGGATTCGAGGCGGATCGTCGGATCGGCGCGGGCGGCGGCTCCGGAGCTCGCGGAGAGGCGCCGGCGAGGGGGAAGGCGGCGCCGAGGGGCGGCGGCTCGTGGGCGGCGAGGAGGCGGGAGGCAGCGGGAGGCGGGCGCCGGCGCGGCGGGCTCGCCGGAGGAGGCGGCGCCGAGAGCGGCGCGCGCCGGCCGGGCAGCGGGAGTCGCGCATGGCGAGGGAGGCAGTGGCGGCGCCCGGCCGACGAGGAGGCGGGCGGAGCGGCGACGGGCGGCGGTGCTTTCATGGAGGCGCTTGGCGGCCGGCATGTGGTATGCGGCAGCAGGCGGGGAGGGCCTCGCTGGCTCGGGCGGCAGGCTGGGCGGCGTGGCGGCGGCGGGCCCACGTGTCGGACGTGGCGAGCGGGCGGACGCCGGGCGGGCGATTGTCCGGCGCCGGACGGACACGTCCGCGCGCGCGAGGGAAATTGGGGTTTCGGGAGGAAGATGATCCGGTTCGTGGAAGGTGTTTAAATAGGCATAGAGGAGCTAGGAGAGTCCAAATGAGGTGTAGTTTTAGCCACACGATCGTGATCGAGCGACGGAGAGCATGGAAGTGACTTAGATGGGTTATTGGGCTGTTTTGAAGGGTGTTGGGCTGCAACTTAAAAGAGGCCTTTGCGAAGGTGCGGTTAACCGTTGGAGTACCAAACGAGCTCCAAATGGCCGAAACTTGACCGGTGGTCTCGGGTGGTATACCAAGGCCACTAGACAAACCTCGGTCCATTTCGAGAAGGTTTAATACCCGCACACGGAAAAAGCGTAAAAGGACCCGGGGAGATAGGAGTGCGGATTGCAAAACGGACAACGGGAAAAAAATGCTCGGAATCATGAGACGAACACGTATGCAAATGCGATGCACATGATGACATAATATAAAATGCATGACACGGACAAAAGCAAAAAGAAGAAAACCCAACCACGGAGGGAATATCATATATCAAAGCCGAAAATGGCAAGAGTTGGAGTTACAAATATGGAAAGTTACTTCCGGGGTGTTACATGGAAAGTGAGGCGCGCTCACTTTCTTCCTCGGCTCTTACTTGCGTCTTCAGCCATCTCTATCTCCAGGACGCCGGCTTCGACCTCTCCTCCTTCCTTACTCAGGTGGACTCCGACTCCCAGTACGCTGCTGCTGCCACCGTGAAGAGCTCCGTGGACGCCATGCTGAGTAAGTTCCTGGTCGTTGGTCCTCCGACTGAAGTCGATGGAATGGGCGACGCGCCTGGCGACGAGGCTCTGCTAGCAGGCAACGGTGACGCCCAGGTCTGAAGAGGCGGCTTGGTGACTCTGCTTTTCCCTGTTCGTCCTGTATCATGTAGCATGCCTCGGGGAGGCGTTTAAAACTGTTTGCTTGGAACAATATGTGTTTTAATAATTAGATTATGTTCCCTCAACTTTTCTGTTTGCTTTGTTGTTCTGCATCGGCAGAGCCCGGCCCCGCGCATACCTCAGCCACTGTTGGGTCGTCTGGATCGCCAGGACGAGCCCAAGGGGTGAGGGGCTACGTGACCAGTTAGGCTCCTGAGACACGATGCTTAGGAGTCCTCCTTGACGTGCGAACAACTTAGGAAAAGGTGAAGGAGCAAGCCTTGGTGTTCTGCGTCGGCAGGGCCCGGCCCCGCGCATGCCTCAGCCGCCGTTGGGTCGTCCGGATCACCAGGACGAGCCCAAGGGGTGAGGGGCTACGTGACCAGTTAGGCTCCTGAGACGCGATGCTCAGGAGTCCCCCTTGACGTACGAACGGATTGAAAGGAAAGGGTGAAAGTTGGGTCCTGGTGTTCTGCGTCAGCAGGGCCCGGCCCCGCGCATACCTCAGCCGTTGTTGGGTCGTCCGGATCACCAGGATGAGCCCAAGGGGTGAGGGGCTACGTGGCCAGTTAGGCTCCTGAGATGCGATGCTCAAGAGTCTCCCTTGACGTACGAACCGACCATCATACCTTTCCCTCGCCGAGCTCTCCCTTGGGAGGGGTGCGCGAAGACCAGGCCCGTGAGGCCTGGCGAGGTGGGGTACGCCAGGCGTGACCTGAGTGTAGCCCCCATGCCTAGCCCCCTCGCGCTACCCTCCCGAGGGAGAGCAGCACGGTGAGGTTGGTCACTAAGCCCGGAGGCTCCCTAAGGTTAAATGCGGTCGCGAGGCCACCCCCAGTTGTTTATCACCAGCGCGGAGCATAGCGCTTCCGCTCTTGCACAGGCACAGCCTCTCCTCGGTAGTGTCGACGGCCAGCGCGGAGCATGTGCTTCCACTGGTGCGTGGGAAGGGGCTCCCTCTGAGGAGAGCCCCCGGGGCATGTACAGCCCCGCCCTGACATGTGGCTTGCACGGCAGGGATGGAGGAGGTGTGTATGGGCACCCGTGAGCCAGCGCAGGACTCACGAGACCCTACCTCAAGGCGGGTTGCGCCTGGTCTTGATTGGGGATGCTTGTGTTAATCCTGCGAGATGGTTAGGCAGCCTGCGCCGAATGAGTCTCCTGAGGTTATTGCATGAGAAGGCCAGACACCAACGACCCCAGGAGGTGATGTGAACGGGGCCAGCCCGCCAGACAGAGCTCAGCCATTGGGTTTATCGACGCTGCAGGGATGGACCCGAGCACAGACGTCGTGCCCAGTCTTCTCATGCAAAGATCCTGAAGAAAAACAACCGGCGCGCGGTTCTCGTGGCCACGGGGGCACCAGGTCACGCGCCCTCACTCATCCACCCATGATTAGCTCATGCAAGAACAAGGCACCAAGGGCCATGGGAGGTGACGTACACGGGGACTGGCCCGTGAGCCAGAGCTCAGCCTCTTGGATTTAGCGACACTGCAAGGACAGACCCGAGCACAGACGCCGTGCTAGTCCTTAATCATGAGGTGGTCGCAGGAGGGCTTGCAAGGGCGCGAGACATTCTTAGCGACGAAGCGCCGATCAGGCAGTTAATAATTTGAAAGTAGCTTGCGAAGGATCAGAAGGGATACATTTCATAGGGACGGACCCACACGGCCTGGGGATAATGCAGCCCGAGGGGCGCGCCCAGACTGAACGAACTACAGAGATGTCACCTGGTACCGTTGTTGAAGAGGTGTTGAAGTAGCCAAAAAACATGCGCTGCTAGAGTCGTTCCTCACGGGCCGCTCTAGTGTCGAGCTTCGGGAGGCTCGGAGGGACCGAGAGGCTCCTGAAGGTGCTCCTCCATCTCTGCCAGGATCGCCTGATGCCTGGCCTTGCAAGCCGTCTGGGTGTCCCTCATGCAGTGCTGGAACGCTTCAGCCGCGCCCGGCAGGCCGAAGGGCATGCGGATGTAGCTGTGAGGTGGACCCTTGCATCGGCCGACGCGAGACAGCCACATGAGCTGCCGAGACGCGGCCCTGTTGAGCCCGGGGATGTCGATGCAGACGCGGAACTCCTTACCCTCGCCAGGGCAGTGAGCTGCACCACGCGGCAGGCGATGATCGCCTTGCAGAACCCTTGCTTCTTGAATCTCCTCGATTGCCTTGCTGACGAACTCCTGAACGCATGGTGCCTCACGCCTGCTGCCTTCTCCTGGGAAGTGTTCTCTGAAGAGCACCTCCACATGGTGCCCGAGCGCCTCCCTCGTGACCTTGGCTAGGTCTGAGGCCCTCCAAAGGAGATCCCCTGAGCCCAGCCTGAGAGGAGCGCCAGGCGTGCCTTTCTACGCGATGGGTGAAGGTGTCGCGTCCGCCGACGCGAGGCTCAACGCGTCGGTCTCGAGCGATGCTTCCTCATGAGACCCCTGTACTAGCTGCAGCTTCTTTGTCTTGGGGGCGACCTCAAGAGGAAGGGCGCCATCCTCGTCTTCAGGGTTCTCGACCGCTGCAGCCTGGAGGGCGCGCTCGAGGGAGCACACGGCATCCTTCTCTTGACACGCGACCGTGATGACGCCGCCGCTTCCTGGCATCTTAAGGATGTTGTAGCCGTGGTGTGTAGCCACCATGAACTTGGCCAGTGCCGGGTACCCTAGGATGGCATTGTAGGGCAGGCGGATGTCGGTGACATCGAAGTCGATGAGCTTAGTGTGGTAGTTGTCGCACTCGCCGAAGGTGACAGGGAGGCGAACCTGCCCTATCGGGTGTGTAGAACCGTCGGTCACTCCTGAAAATGGCTTGGTTGGGTGAAGCTGGTAGTATGGCACTTGGAGCCTGTCGAATGTCTGAACAGACAGGACGTTGAGCCCTGCTCCGCCATCGATGAGAGTCTTGGTGACGACCATGTTGCTGATGACGGGGGAGCAGAGCATCGGGAGCGCGCCAGTGGTGGCCGCTGATGTCTACTACAAAACCTTCTTCTTGTAGACGTTGTTGGGCCTCCAAGTGCAGAGGTTTGTAGGACAGTAGCAAATTTCCCTCAAGTGGATGACCTAAGGTTTATCAATCCTTGGGAGGCATAGGATGAAGATGGTCTCTCTCAAACAACCCTGCAACCAAATAACAAAGAGTCTCTTGTGTCCCCCAACACACCCAATACAATGGTAAATTGTATAGGCGCACTAGTTCGGCGAAGAGATGGTGATACAAGTGCAATATGGATGGTAGATATAGGTTTTTGTAATCTGAAAATATAAAAACAGCAAGGTAACAAGTGGTAAGAGTGTAAACGGTATTGCAATGCTTTGAAACAAGGCCTAGGGTTCATACTTTCACTAGTGCAAGTTCTCTCAACAATAATAACATAATTGGATCACATAACTATCCCTCAACATGCAACAAAGAGTCACTCCAAAGCCACTAATAGCGGAGAACAAACGTAGAGATTATGGTAGGGTATGAAACCACCTCAAAGTTATTCTTTCCAATCAATCCGTTGGGCTATTCCTATAAGTGTCACAAACAGCCCTAGAGATCGTACTAGAATAACACCTTAAGATACAAATCAACCAAAACCCTAATGTCACCTAGATACTCCATTGTCACCTCAAGTATCCGTGGGCATGATTATACGATATGCATCACACAATCTCAGATTTATCCAACCAACATAACAGTACTTCAAAGAGTGCCCCAAAGTTTCTATCGGAGAGTCAAGAACGTGTGCCAACCCCTATGCATAGGTTCATGGGAGGAACCCGCAAGTTGGTCACCAAAACATACATCAAGTGGCACATGATATCCCATTGTCACCACAGATAAGCACGGCAAGACATACATCAAGTGTTCTCATAAAAGACTCAATCCAATAAGATAACTTCAAAGGGGAAACTCAATTCATCACAAGAGAGTAGAGGGGGAGAAGAAACATAAGATCCAACTATAATAGCAAAGCTCGCGATACATCAAGATCGTGCCATAGAGGGAACACGAGAGAGAACACGAGAGAGAGAGAGAGAGAGAGAGAGAGATCAAACACATAGCTACTGGTACATACCCTCAGCCCGAGGGTGAACTACTCCCTCCTCGTCATGGAGAGCGCCGGATGATGAAGATGGCCACGGTGATGGGTTCCCCCTCCGTGAGGTGCCGGAGCAGGCTCCGGGAGGTTTTGGTGGCTCTGAGAGGCTTGCGGCGGCGGAACTCCCGATCTATCTTCTGTTCTGGAAGTTTTACAATACGTCGGTATATATGGGTGCAGGGGGTACGTCGGTGGAGCTACGGGGGCCCCACGAGGCAGGGTGCGCGCCTTAGGGGGTGGGCGCGCCCCCCACCCTCGTGAGCACCTCCCGTATCTCCTTACATAGAGTCCAAGTCTATCCGGTGGCTTTCCTTCCAAAAATAACTTCTCCAGTTGATTTCATTCCGTTTTGACTCCGTTTGATATTCCTTTTCCTCGAAATACTGAAATAGGCAAAAAAACAGCAAATCTGGGCTGGGCCTCCGGTTAATAGGTTAGTCCCAAAAGTAATATAAAAGTGGAAAATAAAGCCCAATATTGCCCAAAACAGTAGATAATATAGCATGGAGCAATCAAAAATTATAGATACGTTGGAGACGTATCAAGCATCCCCAAGCTTAATTCCTGCTCGTCCTCGAGTAGGTAAATGATAAAAAAGATAATTTTTTATGCGGAGTGCTACTTGGCATAATTTCAATTTAAATCTTCTTAATTGTGGTATGAATATTCAGATCCATAAGATTCAACACAAAAGTTCATATTGAAATAAAAATAATAATACTTCAAGCATACTAACAAAGCAATTATGTCTTCTCAAAATAACATGGCCAAAGAAAGTTATCCCTACAAAATCATATCGTCTGGCTATGCTCCATCTTCCTCACACAAAATATTTAAATCATGCACAACCCCAATGACAAGCCAAGCAATTGTTTCATACTTTTGACATTCTCAAAACTTTTTCAATCTTCACGCAATACATGAGCGTGAGCCATGGACATAGCACTATATGTGGAATAGAATGGTGGTTGTGGAGAAGACAAAAGGGGAGAAGATAGTCTCACATCAACTAGGCGTATCAACGGGCTATGGAGATGCCCATCAATAGATATCAATGTGAGTGAGTAGGGATTGCCATGCAACTGATGCACTAGAGCTATAAGTATATGAAATCTCAACAAAAGAAACTAAGTGGGTGTGCATCCAACTCGCTTGCTCACGAAGACCTACGACATTTGAGGAAGCCCATCATTGGAATATACAAGCCAAGTTCTATAATGAAAAATTCCCACTAGTATATGAAAGTGACAAAATGAGAGACTCTCTATCATGAAGATCTTGGTGCTACTTTGAAGCACAAGTGTGGTAAAAGGATAGTAGCATTGTCCCTTCTCTCTTTTTCTCTCATTTTTTTATTTTTATATTTTTTTTGTTTGGGCCTTTTCTCTTTTTTTATGGCCTCTTTTTTTCGTCCGGAGTCTCATCCCGACTTATGGGGGAATCATAGTCTCCATCATCCTTTCCTCACTGGGACAATGCTCTAAAAATGATGATCATCACACTTTTATTTACTTACAACTCAACATTTACAACTCGATACTTAGAACAAAATATGACTCTATATGAATGCCTCCGGCGGTGTACCGAGATATGCAATGAAACATGAGTGACATGTATGAAAGAATTATGAATGGTGGCTTTGCCACAAGTACGATGTCAACTACATGATCATGCTAGCAATATGACAATCATGGAGCGTGTCATAATAAACAGAACGGTGGAAAGTTGCATGGAAATATATCTCGGAATGGCTATGGAAATGCTATGATAGGTAGGTATGGTGGCTGTTTTGAGGAAGGTATATGGTGGGTGTATGATACCGGCAAAAAGGTGGGCGGTATTAGAGAGGCTAGCAATGGTGGAAGGATGGGAAAAAGTGCGTATAATCCATGGACTCAACATTAGTCATGAAGAACTCATATACTTATTGCAAAAATCTACAAGTTATCAAAGCAAAGTATTACCCGCATGCTCCTAGGGGGATAGATTGGTAGGAAAAGACCATCGCTCGTCCCCGACCGCCACTCATAAGGAAGACAATCAATAAATAAATCATGCTCCGACTTAATCACATAACGGTTCACCATACGTGCATGCTACGGGTATCACAAACTTTAACACAAGTATCTCTTAAATTCAAAACTAATCAACTAGCATGACTCTAATATCACCATCTTCATATCTCAAAACAATCATCAAGCATCAAACTTCTCTTAGTATTCAACAACTCATAAGAATTCTTACAAATCTTGTATGCTTAGCATATTATGATTATTTAAGAAAATTACCATGCTATTTAAGACTCTCAAACTAATATAATTTAAGCATGAGAGTTCATCTATTTCTTAAAACTACCACCATGCTCTAAAAGATATAAGTGATGCACTAGAGCAAATGACAAACTACTCCAAAAGATATAAGTGAAGATCAATGAGTAGTCGAATAATTATACAACTGTGTGAAGACTCTCCCATTTAATAATTTCAGATATTGATACTTTATTCAAACAGCAAGCAAATCTAAAGAAAATAAAATGACGCTCCAAGCAAAACACATATCATGTGGGGAATAAAAATATAGCTCCAAGTAAAGTTACCGATGAACGAAGACGAAAGAGGGGATGCCTTCCGGGGCATCCCCAAGCTTAGGCTCTTGGTTATCCTTGAATATTACCTTGGGGTGCCTTGGGCATCCCCAAGCTTAGGCTCTTGCCACTCCTTATTCCATATTCCATCGAATCTTTACCCAAAACTTGAAAACTTCACAACACAAAACTTAACAGAAAACTCGTGAGCTCCGTTAGCGAAAGAAAAAAAAACCACTTCAAGGTACTGTAATGAACTCATTCTTTATTTATATTGGTGTTAAACCTACTGTATTCCAACTTCTCTATGGTTTATAAACTATTTTACTAGCCATAGATTCATCAAAATAAGCAAACAACACAATGAAAACAGAATCTGTCAAAAACAGAACAGTCTGTAGTAATCTGTAACTAACGCAAACTTCTGGAACTCCAAAAATTCTAAAATAAATTGGTGGACCTAAGGAATTTGTCTAGTAATCATCTGCCAAAAGAATCAACTAAATAGCACTTTCCAGTAAAAATTTCTATCTAATCTCGTGAGCGCTAAAGTTTCTGTTTTTTGCAGCATGATCATAAAGACTTCACCCAAGTCTTCCCAAAGGTTCTACTTGGCACAAACACTAATTAAAACATGAAAACACATATAAACAGAAGCTAGATGGATTATTTATTCCTAAACAGAAACAAAAAGCAAGAAAGAAAAATAAAATTGGGTTGCCTCCCAACAAGCGCTATCGTTTAACGCCCCTAGCTAGGCATGATGATTTCAATGATGCTCACAAAAAAGATAAGAATTGAAACATAAAGAGAGCATCATGAAGAATATGACTAGAACATTTAAGTCTAACCCACTTCCTATGCATAGGGATTTTGTGAGCAAACAACTTATGGGAACAAGAATCATCTTGCATAGGAATGTAACACAAGCATAGCTTCAAGATTTTCAACACATAGAGAGGAAACTTGACATTATTGCAATTCCTACAAGCATATATTCCTCCCTCATAATAATTTTCAGTAGCATCATGAATGAATTCAACAATATAACCAGCACCTAAAGCATTATTTTCATGATCTACAAGCATAGAAATTTTACTACTCTCCACATAAGCAAAATTCTTCTCATGAATAGTAGTGGGAGCAAACTCAACAAAATAGCTATCATGTGATTGAAAATTAAGATCAAAATGACACGTTTCATGGTTATCATTATTATTTAAAGCATATGTGTCATCACAATAATTATCGTAGATAGGAGCCATGCTTTCATCATAGTAATTTTGCTCATCAAAGCTTGGGGGACAAAAAATATCATCTTCATCAAACATAGCTTCCCCAAGCTTGTGGCTTCGCATATCATTAGCATCATGGATATTCATAGAATTCATACTAACAACATTGCAGTCATGCTCATCATTCAAAGATTTTATGCCAAACATTCTTTGTAATTCTTCTTCTAGCACTTGAGCACAATTTTCCTTTCCATCATTCTCACAAAAGATATTAAAAAGGTGAAGCGTATGAGACAAAATCAATTCCATTTTTTTGTAATTTTCTTTTATAGACTAAACTAGTGCTAGAACAAGAAACAAAAAGAATCGATTGCAAGATCTGAAGATATAACTTCACTTACCTAGCCTCCCCGGCAACGGCGCCAGAAACTGCTTGATGTCTACTACACAACCTTCTCTTGTAGACGTTGTTGGGCCTACAAGTGCAGAGGTTTGTAGGACAGTAGCAAATTTCCCTTAAGTGGATGACCTAAGGTTTATCAATCCGTGGGAGGCGTAGGATGAAGATGGTCTCTCTCAAACAACCCTGCAACCAAATAACAAAGAGTCTCTTGTGTCCCCAACACACCCAATACAATGGTAAATGGTATAGGTGCACTAGTTCGGCGAAGAGATGGTGATACAAGTGCAATATGGATGGTAGATATAGGTTTTTGTAATCTGAAAATACAAAAACAGCAAGGTAACAAGTGGTAAAAGTGAGCGTAAACGGTATTGCAATGCTTTGAAACAAGGCCTAGGGTTCATACTTTCACTAGTGCAAGTTCTCTCAACAATAATAACATAATTGGATCACATAACTATCCCTCAACATGCAACAAAGAGTCACTCCAAAGCCACTAATAGAGGAGAACAAACGTAGAGATTATGGTATTGTACGAAACCACCTCAAAGTTATTCTTTCCAATCAATCCGTTGGGCTATTCCTATAAGTGTCACAAACAGCCCTAGAGTTCGTACTAGAATAACACCTTAAGATACAAATCAACCAAAACCCTAATGTCACCTAGATACTCCATTGTCACCTCAAGTATACGTGGGCATGATTATACGATGTGCATCACACAATCTCAGATTTATCCAACCAACATAAAAGTACTTCAAAGAGTGCCCCAAAGTTTCTCTGGGAGAGTCAAGAACGTGTGCCAACCCCTATGCATAGGTTCATGGGCGGAACCCATAAGTTGGTCACCAAAACATACATCAAGTGGCACATGATATCCCATTGTCACCACAGAGATAAGCACGGCAAGACATACATCAAGTGTTCTCATAAAGACTCAATCCGATAAGATAACTTCAAAGGGAAACTCAATTCATCACAAGAGAGTAGAGGGGAGAAGAAACATAAGATCCAACTATAATAGCAAACCTCGCGATACATCAAGATCGTGCCATAGAGGGAACACGAGAGAACACGAGAGAGAGAGAGAGATCAAACACATAGCTCTTGGTACATACCCTCAGCCCGAGGGTGAACTACTCCCTCCTCGTCATGGAGAGCGCCGGATGATGAAGATGGCTGCGGTGATGGGTTCCCCCTCGGCAGGTGCGGAACAGGCTCCGAGAGGTTTTGGTGGCTCTTGAGGCTTGCGGCGGAACTCCCGATCTATCTTCTGTTCTGGAAGTTTTACGGTACGTGGGTATATATGGGTGCAGGGGGTACGCCGGTGGAGCTACGGGGGGCCCACGAGGCTGGGGGCGTGCCTTAGAGGGTGGGCGCGCCCCCCACCCTCGTGATCACCTCCCGTATCTCCTGACGTAGAGTCCAAGTCTATCCGGTGGCTTTCCTTCCAAAAATAACTTCTCTAGTTGATTTCGTTCCGTTTTGACTCCGTTTGATATTCCTTTTCCTTGAAATACTGAAATAGGCAAAAAAACAGCAAATCTGGGCTGGGTCTCCGGTTAATAGGTTAGTCCCAAAATTAATATAAAAGTGGAAAACAAATCCCAATATTGCCCAAAACAGTAGATAATATAGCATGGGGCAATCAAAAATTATAGATACGTTGGAGACGTATCAGCCGCGCACTTGAGCTGGTCTGAGGAGTTGAAGGTGATGGCGCACTTGGACCACATGAGAGGGCGAGTTGCTTCGGGCTTGGGGAGCACTGTTTTCACCTCGTGTGCGAACTTCTTGAAGACGCGGTGAGAAGCTGATAACCCACAAGTATAGGGGATCGCAACAGTTTTCGAGGGTAGAGTATTCAACCCAAATTTATTGATTCGACACAAGGGGGGCCAAAGAATATTCTCAAGTATTAGCTGTTGATTTGTCAATTCAACCACACCTGGATAACTTAGTATCTGCAGCAAAGTATTTAGTAGCAAAGTAGTATGATAGTAATGGTAACAGTGATAAAAGTAACGATAGCGGTTTTGTAGTAATTGTAACAATAGCAACGGTAAAGTAAATAAGCAAAGCACCATATGTGAAAAGCTCGTAGGCATTGGATCAGTGATGGATAATTATGTTGGATGCGATTCCTCATGTAATAGTTGTAACATAGGGTGACACGGAACTAGCTCCAATTCATCAATCTAATGTAGGCATGTATTCCAAATATAGTCATATGTGCTTATGGAAAAGAACTTGCATGACATCTTTTGTCCTACCCTCTCGTGGCAGCGGGGTCCTAATGGAAACTAAAGGATATTAAGGCCTCCTTTTAATAGAGAACCGTACCAAAGCATTAGCACTTAGTGAATACATGAACTCCTCAAACTACGGTCATCACCGAGAAGTATCCCGATTATTGTCACTTCGGGGTTGTCGGATCATAACACATAATAGGTGACTATAGACTTGCAAGATAGGATCAAGAACTCACATATATTCATGAAAACATAATAGGTTTAGATCTGAAATCATGGCACTCGGGCCCTAGTGACAAGCATTAAGCATAGCAAAGTCATAGCAACATCAATCCCAGAACATAGTGGATACTAGGGATCAAACCCTACCAAAACTAACTTGATTACATGGTAAATCTCATCCAACCCATCACCGTCCAGCAAGCCTACGATAGAATTACTCACGCACGGCGGTGAGCCTCATGAAATTGGTGATGGAGGATGGTTGATGATGACGATAGCGACAAATCCCCCTCTCCGGAGCCCCGAACGGACTCCAGATCAGCCCTCCCGAGAGAGATTAGGGCTTGGCGGCGGCTCCGTATCGTAAAACGCGATGAAACTTTCTCTCTGATTTTTTTCTCCGCGAAAGGGAATATATGGAGTTGGCGTTGAGGTCGGTGGACAGGGGGCGCGCCCCCCACCCTCATGGACTGGGTGTGGGCCCCCTGGCCTTGATTTTTTCGCCAGTATTTTTTATATTTTCCAAAAGTAATCTCCGTGGATTTTTAGGTCATTCCGAGAACTTTTGTTTCTGCGCAAAAATAACACCATGGCAATTTTGCTGAAACTAGCGTCAGCCCGAGTTAGTTTCATTCAAATCAAGCAAGTTAGAGTCCAAAACAAGGGCAAAAGTGTTTGGAAAAGTAGATACGACAGAGACGTAACTCCCCCAAGCTTAAACCTTTGCTTGTCCTCAAGCAATTCAGTTAACAAACTGAAAGTGATAAAGAAAAACTTTTACAAACTCTATTTTCTCTTGTTGTTGTAAATATGTAAAGCCAGCATTCAAGTTTTCAGCAAAGATTATGAACTAACCCTATTCACAATACACTTAGGTCTCATGTTTACTCATATCAATGGCATAATCAACTAACGAGCAATAATAATAAATCTCGGATGACAACACTTTCTCAAAATAATCATAATATGATATAACAAGATGGTATCTCGCTAGCCCTTTCTGAGACCGCAAAACAAAAATGCAGAGCACCTTTAAAGATCAAAGACTGACTAAACATTGTAATTCATGGTAAAAGAGATCTAGTCAAGTCATACCCAATATAAACTAATAGTAATGCATGCAAATGACAATGTGCTCTCCAGCGGGTGCTTTTTAATAAGAGGGTGATGACTCAACATAAAAGTAAATAGATAGGTCCTTCACAGAGGGAAGAAGGGATTTGTAGAGGTGCCAGAGCTCGATTTTAAAATAGAGATGAATAATATTTTGAGCGGCATACTTTCACTGTCAACGCAACAACTATGAGATCTCGATATCTTCCATGCTACATACATTATAGGCAGTTCCCAAACAGAATGGTAAAGTTTATACTCCCCCACCACCAACAAGCATCAATCCATGGCTTGCTCGAAACAACGAGTGCCTCCAACTAGCAACAGCCCTGGGGGAGTGTTGTTTAATTATTTTGATTTGCTTTGATCTATTTGATCATGGGACTGGGCATCCCAGTTACCAGCCATTTTCTCCTGAATGAGGAGCAGAGTCCACTCCTCTTGACAATAACCCACCTAGCATGGAAGATACAGACAACCCTAGTTGAAACATGAGCTGCTCGAGCATACAAAACAGAATTTCATTTGAAGATTTGGAGTTCGGCACATACAAATTTACTTGGAACGGCAGGTAAATACCGCATATAGGAAGGTATGGTGGACTCATATGGAATAACTTTGGGGTTTATGGAGTTTGGATGCACAAGAAGTATTCCGCTTAGTGCGGTGAAGGCTAGCAAAAGACGGGAAGCGACCAACTGAGAGAGCGACAATAGTCATGAACATGCATTAAAATTAATCAACACCGAGTGCAAGCATGAGTAGGATATAATCCACCATGGACATAAATATCGTGAAGGCTATGTTGATTTGTTTCAACTACATGCGTGAACATGTGCCAAGTCAAGTCACTCGAATCATTCAAAGGAGGATACCACCCTATCATACCACATCACAACCATTTTAATAGCATGTTTGTACATAAGGTAAACCATTATAAGCTCCTAGCTAATTAAGCATGTCATAAGAAACTATAATCTCTAATTGTCATTGCAAACATGTTTATTCATAATAGGCTGAATCAGGAACGATGAACTCATCATATTTACAAAAACAAGAGAGGTCGAGTTCATACCAGCTTCTCTCATCTCAATCAGTCCATCATATATCGTCATTATTGCCTTTCACTTGCACGGCCGAACGATGTGTATAATAATAATAGTAGTGCACGTGCATTGGACTAAGCTGGAATCTGCAAGCATTCAATTCAAGGGAGAAGACACTCTTGGTTAAATCAACAATCATGCATATAAGAGCCACTAAGCATTTTCATTATGGTCTTCTCCTCTCGACCCCCAGAGAAAAGAAAAGAAATAAAACTATTTACACGGGAAAGCTCCCAACAAGCAAAAGACGAACGAGAAATCTTTTTGGTTTTTATTTTTAATTACTACTACAAGCATGGAAATTAAAATAACTAATTTTGTTTGGTTTTTCTTAAGGTTTATCAAACACACAAGAAGAAAGCTAGAAAAGGAAATTAAACTAGCATGGATAATACAGTGAAAAGGTATGAGCACCGACAACTAGAATGAGTGTGTGAACATGAATGTAATGTCGGTGAGAAATACGTACTCCCCCAAGCTTAGGATTTTGGCCTAAGTTGGTCTATGGCCATGGATAGCCTGACTGATATCCGAAGTTATAACTGGGGTCGTACTGAGATGCAGCAGCCATTGCCTCCTGAGCTGCGATATGGTGACGAGCTGCCTCCGCTCTCCTCTCGTGTTCGTTTGCCTCCTCCCTGGTGGCAGCATATCTTCGTTTTGCCTGGTAATCAAAAAGGGAAGGAGCAGGGAGAGTGACATGGACAGCGCGACGTCTGTCAAAGATTAGTCGATACTGGAGGAATTTTTCATTCCTCGCAAGAAAATGATCACTGACCATAGCGTCATAATCTAAATAAGCGGGAAGCAACTCCCTATCACCCTCACGTGGAGGTATGCCAAGATAATTAGCAACACGGGTCGCATAAATCCCTCCAAACAAATCGCCAGATAAACCATTATTATGAAACCTACGTGCAACAATCGCCCCTAAGTTGTAATCTTTATTACCTAATACAGCACTCTTGAGAACACAAAGATCAGGGACACACATGTGACATGCTTCATCTTTACCATTAATGCATCTACCAATGAAGAGAGCAAAATAATGTATAGCGGGAAAATGAATGCTCCCTATGGTAGCTTGTGCTATATCTCTAGATTCTCCCACAATGATACTAGCAAGAAAGTCTTTATATTCAGATTTACGGGGTTCATTAACACTACCCCACTATGGGAGTTTGCAAGCAGTAGTAAAATCTTCTAGGTCCATGGTATATGATTGATCATAAATATCAAACAGGACATTTTGAGAATTACGCGAAGATGTAAATTTAAACCTTCTCACGAATGAATCAGTCAAATAGTAGTACTGAGGACACTTATCTTGCATGAAATCCTCAAGATCGGCATTGCGCACATACGCGTCAAATTCATTCTTGATGCCTGCATTGACCATAAATTCTTCCGACGGCCATTCACAAGGCGGCACGTCAGCTTCCCCTGGTGGTTCATCGTCTTGCTCACGCATTGCGCGCCTGGGTCCTTTCTTTGTTGAAGAACCAGCTTGGTATATTTTCCTAGACATATTTCTTCCTTTGAAAAATTTCTGAAATTTTTAGTAACTCAAAACAAAAGTGAATAAAACTCAACAAGATTGATAGCAACTACTCCCACAAGTGCCTAGAGCCTATATCATGCATTACAATTACTTGGGACCTCATAAATTAGACATGCAAGCTCAAGAACAGGGTCACCTAGGCAGCACAGATTTGCAATGAATAAAGCACTAGAACAAAAACTAATTGGACCACTGGAGGAGTCACATACCAAGGAACAATCTCCCAAAGCAGTTTTGTGAATGGAGCTTTGAGCAAGGAGATCGAAAATCGCAGCAATATGAGCTAGAACTCGTGCTTGAGCTGGATGGGGATTTTTTGGGAGGAAGATGGAGTGTGTGGGTGCAGGAATAAGTGAAGGGGGGCCACCATGGGCCCACGAGGCAGGGGACGCGCCCTGTAAGAGTGGGCGTGCCCTGGACCCTCGTGGCCAGGTGCTTGCCCCCTGCTGTGTTCTCGGTGCCTAAAATCCTCAAATATTCCATAAAAATCATACTAAATTTGCAGGGCATTTGGAGAACTTTTATTTTCGGGATATTTTTTATTGCATGGATAATTCAGAAAACAGACAGATAATACTATTTTTACTTTATTTATTCTAAATAACAGATAGTAAAAGGAGGGTACAGAAGGTTGTGCCTTCTAGTTTCATCCATCTCATGATCATCAAAAGGAATCCACTAACAAGGTTGATCAAGTCTTGTTAACAAACTCATTCCGAATAACATGGAACCGGAGAAATTTCGAATAACACTAGGTTACCTCAACGGGGATATGAACATCCCCAATAATAAGAATATCATACTTTTTCTTGACAGTAGGAAGAGGAAATTCAAGACCTCCAATAATGATAGTTGGAATTTTTCCAATAGAATTGATGCTATGAACTTGAGATTGTTTCCTCGGAAAGTGTACCGTATGCTCATTACCATTAACATGAAAAGTGACGCTGCCTTTGTTGCAATCAATAACAGCCCGTGTAGTATTCAAAAAGGGTCTACAAAGGATAATCGACATACTATCGTCCTCGGGAATATCAAGAATAACAAAGTCCGTTGAGATAGTGATGTTTGCAACTACAACAGGCGCATCCTCACAAATACCGACAGGTATAGCAGTTGATTTATCGGCCATTTGCAAAGATATTTCAGTAGGTGTCAACTTATTCAACTCAAGTCTATGAGATAAAGAGAGAGGCATAACACTAACACCAGCTCCAAGATCACATAAAGCAGTTTTAACATAGTTTCTTTTAATGGAGCATGGTATATTTGGTACTCCTGGATCTCCAAGTTTCTTTGGTATTCCACCCTTAAAAGTATAATTAGCAAGCATGGTGGAAATTTCAGCTTCCGGTATCTTTCTTTTATTTGTAATAATATCCTTCATATATTTAGCATAAGGATTTACTTTAAGCATATCAGTTAAACACATACGTAAGAAGATAGGTCTAATCATTTCAGCAAAGCGCTCAAAATCCTCATCATCTTTTTTCTTGGATGGCTTAGGAGGAAAAGGCATGGGTTTCTGAACCCATGGTTCTCTTTCTTTACCGTGCTTCCTAGCAACAAAGTCTCTCTTATCATAACATTGATTCTTTGATTGTGGGTTATCAAGATCAACAGCAAGTTCAATCTCTACATCATTAGTATTGCTAGGTTGAGCATCAACCTTAACATTATCATTAACATTATCACTAGGTTCATGTTCATCACCAGATTGTGTTTCAGCATCAGAAATAGAAATATCATTGGGATTCTCAGGTGTGTCTGCAACGGGTTCACTAGAAGCATGCAGAGTCCTATCATCTTTTCCTTCTTTTTAGAAGAACTAGGTGCATCTAAATTATTTCTCTGAGAATCTTGCTCAATTCTCTTAGGGTGGCCTTCAGGATACAAAGGTATCTGAGTCATTCTACCAGTTCTAGTAGCCACTCCAACAGCAAAGTCATATTTATTATTTAGTTCATCAAGCAAATCACTTTGAGCTTTAAGTACTTGTTCTGCTTGAGTGGTAACCATAGAAGCATATTTGCTAATGAGTTTAAGTTCACCTTTAACTCTGGCCATATAATCACTCAAGCGTCCTATCATGAAAGCGTTACTCTTTAACTCTCTACCAACATAAGCACTAAAACTTTCTTGTCTAGCCATAAAGTCATCAAATTCATCTAAACATTGGCTAAGAAATTTAGTAGACGGGATTTCAACTTTATCATATCTATAGAGAGAATTTACCTTTACTACCTGTGTCGGGTTATCAAGACAAGGTGTTTCTTCAATCGGTGGTAAATTAAGACCCCGTATTTCTTCAGCTTTAATACCTTTTTCTTTCGTAGATTTCTTTGCCTCTTGCATATCTTCAGGACTGAGAAATAGAACTCTCCTTTTCTTCGGAGTTGGTTTAGGAATAGGCTCAGGAGTTGGCTCAATTGGCTCAGGAATTGGCTCAGGAAGAGTCCAATTATTTTTATTAGTCAACATATTATTCAATAACAATTCAGCTTGGTCGACTGTTCTTTCCCTAAAAACACAACCAACACGACTATCCAAGTGGTCCTTGGAAGCATCGGTTAGTCCATTATAAAAGATATCAAGTATTTCATTTTTCTTAAGAGGATGATCAGGCAAAGCATTAAGTAATCAGAGAAGTCTCCCCCAAGCTTGTGGGAGACTCTCTTCTTTGATTTACACAAACTTATATATTTCCCGCAAGGCAGCGTCTTTCTTATGAGCGGGGAAATATTTAGCAGAGAAGTAATAAATCATATCCTGGGGACTACGCACACAACCAGCATCAAGAGAATTAAACCAAGTTTTAGAATCACCATTTAATGAGAACGGAAATATCTTAAGGATATAATAGTAGTGAGATTTCCCATCATTAGTGAACAGGGTGGCTATATCATTTAACTTAGCAAGATGTGGCACAACAGTTTTAGATTCATTGCCATAAAAAGGATCAGATTCAACCAAACTAATTATCTCAGGATCAACAAAGAATTCATAATCCTTATCAGTAACAAAGATAGGTGAAGTAGCAAAAGCAGGGTCATATTTCATTTTAGCATTCAGAGATTGCTGCTTCCATTTAGCTAATAACTTCTTAAGATCAGATCTATCATTGCAAGGAAGCATAGCTCTAGTAGCTTCTTTATTCATAACATAGCCCTTAGGAACAACAGGCAATTCATACTTAGGGGGAGAACCTTCCTCATCACTATCTTCAATAATATCGTCTTCAATAATTTCATTCTCTCTAACCCTAGCAAGTTGTTCATCTAGAAATTCACCTAATGGCAAAGTAGTATCAAGCATTGAAGTAGTTTCATCATAAGTATCACGCATAGTAGAAGTGGCATCATCAATAACATGCAACATATCAGAATTCATAGCAGTAGCAGGTTTAGGTGTCGCAAGCTTACTCAAAACGGAAGGAGAATCTAGTGCAGAGCTAGATGGCAGTTCCTTAGCTCCCCTCGTAGTTGAGGGAAAAATCTTAGTTTTTTCGTCTTCCAAGTTCCTCATAGTGATCAGCAGATATAAATCCCAAGTGACTCAAAGAATAGAGCTATGCTCCCCGATAACGGCGCCAGAAAATAGTCTTGATAACCCACAAGTATAGGGGATCGCAACAGTTTTCGAGGGTAGAGTATTCAGCCCAAATTTATTAATTCGACACAAGGGGAGCCAAAGAATATTCTCAAGTATTAGCAGTTGAGTTGTCAATTGAACCACACCTAGATAACTTAGTACCTACAGCAAAGTATTTAGTAGCAAAGTAGTATGATAGTAATGGTAACAGTGATAAAAGTAACGATAGCGGTTTTGTAGTAATTGTAACAGTAGCAACGGTAAAGTAAATAAGCAAAGCACAATATGTGGAAAGCTCATAGGCATTGGATCAGTGATGGATAATTATGTCGGATGTGATTCCTCGTGTAATAGTTATAACATAGGGTGACACAGAACCAGCTCCAATTCATCAATGTAATGTAGGCATGTATTCTGAATATAGTCATACGTGCTTATGGAAAAGAACTTGCATGACATCTTTTGTCCTACCCTCCCATGGCAGCGGGGTCCTAATGGAAACTAAGGGATATTAAGGCATCCTTTTAATAGAGAAATAGACCAAAGCGTTAGCACTTAGTGAATACATGAACTCCTCAAACTACGGTCATCACCGAGAAGTATCCCGATTATTATCACTTCGGGGTTGTCGGATCATAACACATAATAGGTGACTATAGACTTGCAAGATAGGATCAAGAATTCACATATATTCATGAAAACATAATAGGTTCAGATCTGAAATCATGGCACTCGGGTCCTAGTGACAAGCATTAATCATAGCAAAGTCATAGCAACATCAATCTCAGAACATAGTGGATACTAGGGATCAAACCCTAACAAAACTAACTTGATTACATGGTAAATCTCATCCAACCCATCACCGTCCAGCAAGCCTACGATGGAATTACTCAAGCACGGTGGTGAGCCTCATGAAATTGGTGATGGAGGATGGTTGATGATGACGACGACGATGAATCCCCCTCTTCGGAGCCCAGAACGGACTCCAGATCAGCCCTCCCGAGAGAGATTAGGGCTTGGCGGCGGCTCCGTATCGTAAAACGCGATGAAACTTTCTCTCTGATTTTTCTCTCCATGAAAGGGAATATATGGAGTTGGAGTTGTGGTTGGTGGACATCCAGGGGGCCCACGAGGCAGGGGGTGCGCTCAGGGGGAGGGGTGTGCCCCCCACCCTCGTGGATAGGGTGTGGGCCCCCTGGCCTTGATTCTTTCGCCGGTATTTTTTATATTTTCCAAAAGTAATCTCCGTGGATTCTCAGGTCATTCCGAGAACTTTTGTTTCTGCACAAAAATAACACATGGCAATTCTGCTGAAAACAGCGTCAGTCCGGGTTAGTTTCATTCAACTCATGCAAGTTAGAGTCCAAAACAAAGGCAAAAGTGTTTGGAAAAGTAGATACGACAGAGACGTATCAGAAGCCGGGGCCTGTGAGCCGCCCAAGATGCAGACGACGGCTCGAGGCTCCTGGAAGCCCCCAGCCCCCTCATCCTGATGGTGATCCTCGTTCCTTCTTGGCGGTGGAGGCAGAGGAGGCAGAGCTGTGTTGCCCTGAGGGCGCTCCTCATGAGGCTGCTCCCTCCAGGCGCCCTCGCGAGGCTGGCCCTGCCAGCGGTCCTCACGAGGTTGGTCGCGCCACTCCTGACGATGGTCGCGTCCGTCCCAGCGTCCTCCACCTCGGCCACCCCCACGACCATAGCCTCGATCATTGCGCTCGGGGCGTAGACCGAGGCGCCCGTCATGGAGGGGCCTGAGCTCCTGGCAGTCGTTGGTGTTGTGGCTGTGAATGTTGTGGAAGACGTAGAACGGCCGGTTGCTCTTGGATGACTCGCGGTGGTCGCAGCTTTGCTTTGTCTCTGGTTCGGCCGCAAGCATGGTTGGCCCCTTGCGCTTCACATCCTTGGTCTTGGTTTTCTTGTCTTCTGGATCAGCATCAGGGAGCTCGAGGAGGGAGAGGGTCCCTCCTCAGCCCTTGCGCACTTGTTCGCCATGTTGAACATCTGCAGAGCGGTGCAGAGATCCTCATGGATGGCTAGCTCCTCCTTCATCTTGACATGGCGAACGCCATCAATGAATGCTGAAATGATGGCCTCGTCCGACACCTTGGGGATCTTGAGCGAACGTTGTTGAAGCGCTGGATATACTTCTGCAGGGTCTCTCCAGGTTGCTGCTTGATGCGATGCAGGTCACCCGCGGCTGGCGGACGGTCGCGAGTGCCCTGGAAGTTGGCGATGAAGCGGCTGCGCATCTCCTCCCAGGAAGAAACCGACCCCTCGGTTAGGTTCAGGAGCCAAGAACGCACGCCATCCTTGAGGGCCATCAGGGACCAGTTCGCCATGATCTTCTCGTCGCCGCTGGCCGCCTCGATGCTCAGCTCATAGAGCTGCAGGAACTCGGCGGGGTTGGCGGTGCTGTCATAGCACGGAGGCAGGTCAGGCTTGAACACTTGCTTGGCCAGACGATGTTGCAGAGCTCTGAAGTGAACGCGCGACATCCTGCCGTGGCCACTGGAGGTCGTCGAGGGGGTGGAAACTAGTCCTGGTACACGCGCACCGCCACCTCCTGCGGCGGTATGCGGGCCTGGTGCTGGGGTGCTGGAAGCACGCGCGGTCCTCCTTGGGGATGCTACACCACCTGGCAGCTCACGTCCTCCCGAGCTGGCGCAGGGTGCGGCGGGTCGCGCCGTGGAGCCACACGCCTTGGCTCGATGATGACGCCCTGGGCCGGAGGTGGTGGAGGAGCCACGTGCGCCACGTCACTTGCTGCAGGTCGTTGCTGAGGCAGCGAACGAGCCGGCTCGGCGGAGCCCCCGTGCGCGACGCTGACGAGCTCAGCGATCCGCTCGAGCCACTCCTCGTAGAGGTCACCCACCGGGCGGTAGAGAAGGAGCTCCTGCGCAATGAGCAGAGCGGCCTGCGCATCCGCTTGGCCGCGGCGAGCGTGGGAGGACGAAGCTGCTGGGGTCAGCGATGGAGTAGCGGTGCGCCCGTCATGGCGCACCGACGGGTCCAGCGATGAAGCTTGCTGCTCGTGGCCGGCAGGGCCCGTGGCGGCGTTGGCCACCGGAGACGGAGCGCGACGGGCATAGCCGTCACCCACCGGAGCCGTTTGAGCGACGCAGGCAGCGACTGTAGCCCGACGCTCGGCGCGAGCCCGGCACGCGTTGCCCATGGAGGTGTTGGAGTGGTGATGGATCGATCGACGGAAGAGAAGATCTGACGCACCCCTACATGGCGCGCCAAATGTCGGATTAAGAGATCCGCAAACCCATGAGAGGTTCGAACTCTGGGGTGCATGCGGAGATCTCAACCTACCCAGCCTGCCTACTCGCGACCCTCCTAAGCCTAGCGCGTCAAGCTCAAAGAGACACAGAGACACAGTAGTTTATCCTGGTTCAGGCCACCTTGCGGTGTAATACCCTACTCCAGCGTTTTGGTGGATTGCCTCAGGGGGCTGAGGATGAACTATTACAATGGATGAACTGGCCTCAGGAGGTGAGGTGTTCTTGAGCTCAAGGGAGCTGGTGTGTGTGAGCTAGTTCCAATTGTCCCCTTATGGTGGTGGCTAGTCCTATTTATAGTGGCCTTGGTCCTCTTCCCAAATGTTGGCGGGAAGGGATCCCACAATGTCCGGATTTGAAAGGGGACAAGTAGTACAGCTTATCCTGACAAAAGTAGTCTTCGCCTGCGAAAAGCCTCTGGCCGTGATGCTACAGTGGGCTCGTCGATGACCTCCGTCCTGCCGTCCTGGCGGTCTTGGTCTCGTTGCACTAGAATGGAAACCTTTGGCTGATTCCTCGGGACTCTGCGCCTGTGGCTTGCCTCCCTTGCACCAAAGAGGAAACCTGCGCTCTGCGCCCGCCTGGCGCCCACCTGGCCTTGGTCGGCATGGCTCACGTCAGCTGAGCCTCGTGAGGAGAACCTTGCATAGAACTCTCCGCCCCTCAGGAGCCAGCCTGAGGAGGCTAATCCCCTCGGTGGACTTGGCGTCGTCCGCCTCGCGAGGCTTGGCCCCTCGCGAGGGTCTTGTGTTATTGATGCTGAAGCTGGGCCATACCAGGCCATCGATGGAGCCACGTGGTGGGCCGCAGGCAGGCAGGGCTAGATACCCCCATATCCAGGACGCCGACACTATCTTTTACTTTTATCTTCTATCGCTATACAAGAGTCATGGTGATCATCACCTTTCCCTTTTATACTTTTTCTTTTGGCAAGCACTGTGTATTGGAGAGATCCGGATATATATATCCACTCGGATGTAGGTTATCAAAAAAGTATTATTGTTGACATTACCCTTGAGGTAAAAGGTTGGGAGGCGAAACTATAAGCCCCTATCTTTCTCTCTGTCCGACTGAAACTTTGTACCCATAAATATCGCATGAGTGTTAGCAATTTTGAAAGACTAAATGATAGTTGAGTATGTGGACTTGCTGAAAAGCTCTTATATTGACTCTTTTCGATGTTATGATAAATTGCAATTGCTTAAATGACTGAGATAATAGTTTGTTAGTTTTCAATGAAGTTTTTGCTTCAAACTTTACCTTGTGAACGAATTGTTACTTTAGCATAAGAAATTATATGACAATATATGTTGATGTTCTAAAGATGATCATGATACCCTCATATCCGTATTTTATTTTATCAACACCTGTATCTCTAAACATGTGGACATATTTTTCGATATCGGCTTTCGCTTGAGGACAAACGAGGTCTGAGCTTGCGGGAGTTGATACGTCCATTTTGCATCATGCTTTTATATTGATATTTATTGCATTATGGGCTATTATTATACATTATATCACAATACTTATGCCTTTTCTCTCTTATTTTATAAGGTTTACATGAAGAGGGAGAATGCCGGCAGCTGGAATTCTGGACTGGAAAAGGAGCAAATATTAGAGACCTATTCTGCACAACTACAAAAGTCCTGAAACTTCACGGAGAATATTTTTGGAATATAAAAAAAATATTGGGCGAAGAAAGCACCAGAGGGGGGCCACCTACCATCCACAAGGGTGGAGAGCGCGCACCCCTGCCTTGTGCGCCACCTGGCAGGCCCCCGACGCCCATCTTCTGCTATATGGTGTGTTTTGACCTGGAAAAAATCAGAAGGAAGCTCTCGAGACGAAGCGCCGCCGTCTCGAGGCGGAACTTGGGCAGAACCAATCTAGGGCTCCGGCGAAGCTGTTCTGCCAGGGAAACATCCCTCCCGGAGGGGGTAATCGAAGCCATCGTCATCACCAATGATCCTCTCATCGAGAGGGGGTCAATCTCCATCAACATCTTCACCAGCACCATCTCCTCTCAAACCCTAGTTCATCTCTTGTATCCGATCTTTGTCACAAAACCTCAGATTGGTACCTGTGGGTTGCTAGTAGTGTTGATTACTCCTTGTAGTTGACGCTAGTTACTTTATTCGGTGGAAGATCATATGTTCAGATCCTTAATGATAATGAATACTCCTCTGATTATGAACATAAATATGCTTTGTGAGTAGTTACATTTGTTCCTGAGGACATGGGAGAAGTCTTGTTATAAGTAATCATGTGAATTTGGTATTCGTTCGATATTTTGATGAGATGTATGTTGTGTTTCCTCTAGTAGTGTTATGTGAACATCGACTACATGACACTTCAACATTATTTGGGCCTAGGGGAAGGCATTGGGAAGTAATAAGTAGATGATGGTTTGCTAGAGTGACAAAAGCTTAAACCCTAGTTTATGCGTTGCTTCGTAATGGGATGATTTGGATCCATATGTTTCATGCGATGGTTAGATTTATCTTAATTGTTCTTTTGTAGTTGCGGATGCTTTCGAGAGGGGTTAATCATAAGTGGGAGGCTTGTCCAAGGAGGGGCATCACCCAATCACCAGTCCACCCACATATCAAATTATCAAAGTAACGAACGTGAATCATATGAGCATGATGAAACTAACTTGACAACAATTCCCATGTATCCTCGGGAGCGCTTTGCTTTATATAAGAGTTCGTCCAGGATTGTCCTTTGCTACAAAAAGGATTGGGCCACCTTGCTTCACCTTTTTTACTTTTGTTACTTGTTACCCGTTACGAATTATCTCATCATACAACTATGTGTTGCCGATAATTTCAGTGCTTGCAGAGAATACCTTGTTGAAAACCGCTTGTCATTTCCTTCGGCTCCTCGATGGGTTCGACACTCTTACTTATCAAAATGACTAAGATAGATCCCCTATACTTGTGGGTCATCAAGACTCTTTTCTGGCACCGTTGCCGGGGAGTGAAGCGCCTTTGGTAAGTGGAATTTGGTAAGGAAACATTTATATAATGTGCTGAAATTTACTGTCACTTGTTACCATGGAAATTAATCCTTTGAGGGGCTTGTTCAGGGTATATTCACCTTGACCGGAAGATCAAAGTGTTGCTCCTCAACCTACTGCGCCTACTGAAAATATTTATTATGAAAATCCTTAGGGTATGACAAAGAAACTGCTAGCTAATCCTTATGCAGGAGATGGAACATTACATCCTGATATGCACCTAATCTATGTAGATGAAGTTTGTGGATTATTTAAGCTTGCAGGTATGCCCGGGGACATTTTCAAAAAGAAGGTCTTCCCTTTATCTTTGAAGGGAAAGGCATTGACATGGTTTAGGCTATGTGATGATATTGGATCATGGAACTACAACCGATTGAAATTGGAATTTCATCAAAAGTTTTATCCTATGCATCTGGTTCATCGTGATCGGAATTATATATATAATTTTTGGCCTCGTGAAGGGGAAAATATCGCTAAAGCTTGGTCCTACTAAAGTTGAAGAAGAAACTATTACTTATAATGTTGGTCCTATTGTTCCTACTGCTTATATTGAGAAACCACATTTCCCTGTTAGAATAAAGGATCATGCTAAAGCTTCAACTGTGGTTCGTAAGAGTTATATGATACGACTCCAACATATCTACTTTTCCAAACACTTTTGCCCTTGTTTTGGACTCTAACTTGCATGATTTGAATGAAACTAACCCGGACTGACGATGTTTTCAGCAGAACTGCCATGGTGTTATTTTTGTGCAGAAAACAAAAGTTCTCGGAATGACCTGAAAATCCACGGAGATTACTTTTGGAAAATATAAAAAATACTGGCGAAAGAATCAAGGCCAGGGGGCCCACACCCTGTCCATGAGGGTGGGGGTGTGCCCCCTCCCCCTGGGCGCGTCCCACTGCCTCGTGGGCCCCCTGGATGGCCACCGACCTCAACTCCAACTCTATATATTTGCTTTCGCGGAGAAAAAACTCAAAGAGAAAGTTTCATCGCGTTTTACGATACGGAGCCACCGCCAAGCCCTAATCTCTCTCGGGAGGGCTGATCTGGAGTCCGTTCGGGGCTCCGGAGAGGGGGATTCGTCGCCGTTGTCATCATCAACCATCCTCCATCACAAATTTCATGATGCTCACCGCCGTGCGTGAGTAATTCCATCGTAGGCTTGCTGGACGATGATGGGTTGGATGAGATTTACCATGTAATCAAGTTAGTTTTGTTAGGGTTTGATCCCTAGTATCCACTATGTTCTGAGATTGATGTTGCTTTGACTTTGCTATGCTTAATGCTTGTCACTAGGGCCCGAGTGCCATGATTTCAGATCTGAACCTATTATGTTTTCATGAATATATGTGAGTTCTTGATGCTATCTTGCAAGTCTATAGTCACCTATTATGTGTTATGATCCGACAACCCCGAAGTGACAATAATCGGGATACTTCTCGGTGATGACCGTAGTTTGAGGAGTTCATGTATTCACTATGTGTTAATGCTTTTGTCCGATACTTTATTAAAACGAGGCCTTAATATCCCTTAGTTTCCATTAGGACCCCGCTGCCACAGGAGGGTAGGACAAAATATGCCATGCAAGTTCTTTTCCATAAGCACGTATGACTATATTCGGAATACATGCCTACATTACATTGATGAATTGGAGCTAGTTCTGTGTCACCCTATGTTATAACTATTACATGAGGAATCGTATCCGACATAATTATCCATCACTGATCCAATGCCTACGAGCTTTTCACATATTGTGCTTTGCTTATTTACTTTACCATTGCTACTGTTACAGTTACTACAAAACTGCTATCGTTACTTTTACCACTGTTACCATTACTATCATACTACTTTGCTACTAAATACTTTGCTACAGATACTAAGTTATCCAGGTGTGGTTGAATTGACAACTCAACTGCTAATACTTGAGAATATTCTTTGGCTCCCCTTGTGTCGAATCAATAAATTTGGGTTGAATACTCTACCCTCGAAAACTGTCGCGATCCCCTATACTTGTGGGTTATCAAGACTATTTTTTGGTGCCGTTGCCGGGGAGCATAGCTCTATTCTTTGAGTCACTTGGGATTTATATCTGCTGATCACTATGAGGAACTTGAAAGACAAAAGAACTAAGATTTTTCCCTCAACTAAGAGGGGAGGTAAGGAACTGCCATCTAGCTCTGCACTAGATTCTCCTTCATTTTGAGTAAGCTTGCGACACCTAAACCTGCTCTCGCTATGAATTCGATATGTCGCATGTTATTGATGATGCCACTTCTACTATGCATGATACTTATGATGAAACTACTTCTATGCTTGATACTACCTTGCCATTAGGTGAATTTCTAGATGAACAACTTGCTAGGGTTAGAGAGAATGAAATTATTGAAGATGAGATTATTGATGATAGTGATCATGAAGGTTCTCCCCCTAAATATGAATTGCCTGTTGTTCCAGAGGGTTATGTTATGGATGAAGAAGCTGCTAGAGCTATTCTTGCTTGCAATGATAAATATGATCTGAAGAAGTTATTAGCTAAATGGAAGCAGCAATCTCTGAATGCTAGAATGAAATGACCCTACTTTTGCTACTTCACCTATCTTTATTACTGATAAGGATTATGAATTCTCTGTTGATCCTGAGATAATTACTTTGGTTGAATCTGATCCTTTTTATGGCAATGAATCTGAAACTGTTGTGGCACACCTTACTAAGTTAAATGATATAGCCACCCTATTCACTAATGATGAGAAATCCCGCTATTACTATATCGTTAAGATATTTCCATTCTCATGAAAGGGTGATGCTAAAACTTGGTTTAATTCTCTTAATCCTAGTTGTGTGCGTAGTCCCCAGGATATGATTTATTACTTCTCTGCTAAATATTCCCTGCTCATAAGAAATAAGCTGCCTTGCGGGAAATATATAATTTTGTGCAAATCAAGAAGAGAGTCTCCCACAAGCTTGGGGAGGCTTCTCCGATACTTAATGCTTTGCCGATCATCCTCTTAAGAAAAATGAAATACTTGATATCTTTTATAATGGACTAACCGATGCTTCCAAGGACCACTTGGATAGTTGTGCTGGCTGTGTTTTCAGGGAAAGAACAGTCGACCAAGCTGAATTTTTATTGAATAATATGTTGACTAATGAAAATAATTGGACTCTTCCTGAGCTAATTCCTGAGCCAATTGAGCCAACTCCTGAGCCTATTCCTAAACATACTCCAAAGAAGAGGGGTGTTCTATTTCTCAGTCCTGAAGATATGCAAGAGGCAAAGAAAACTATGAAAGAAAAAGGTATTAAAGCTGAAGATGTTAAGAATTTACCTCCTATTGAAGAAATACATGGTCTTAATATACCGCCCGTTGAAGAAACGCATTGTCTTGATAACCCGACACAGGTAGTAAAGGTAAATTCTCTCTATGGATATGATAAAGTTGAAATCCCGTTTACTAAGTTTCCTGGCCAATGTTTAGATGAATTTGATGACTTTATGGCTAGACAAGAAAGTTTTAGTGCTTATGTTGGTAGAGAATTAAAGAGTAATGCTTTCATGATAGGATGCCTGAGTGATTATATGGCTAGAGTTAAAGGTGAACTTAAACTCATTAGCAAATATGCTTCTATGGTTACCACTCAAGCAGAACAAGTACTTAAAGCTCAAATTGATTTGCTTGATGAACTAAATAATAAATATGACTTTGTTGTTGGAGTGGCTACTAGAACTGGTAGAATGACTCAGAAACCTTTGTATCCTGAAGGCCACCCTAAGAGAATTGAGCAAGATTCTCAGAGAAATAATTTAGATGCACCTAGTTCTTCTAAAAATAAGGAAAAAAATGATAGGACTCTGCATGCTTCTAGTGAACCCGTTGCAGACACACCTGAGAATCCCAATGATATTTCTATTTCTGATGCTGAAACACAATCTGGTGATGAACATGAACCTAGTGATAATGTTAATGATAATGTTAAGGTTGATGCTCAACCTAGCAATACTAATGATGTAGAGATTGAACTTGCTGTTGATCTTGATAACCCACAATCAAAGAATCAATGTTATGATAAGAGAGACTTTGTTGCTAGGAAGCACGGTAAGGAAAGAGAACCATGGGTTCAGAAACCCATGCCTTTTCCTCCTAAGCCATCCAAGAAAAAGGATGATGAGGATTTTGAGCGCTTTGCTGAAATGATTAGACCTATCTTCTTACGTATGCGTTTAACTGATATGCTTAAAGTAAATCCTTATGCTAAATATATGAAGGATATTATTACAAATAAAAGAAAGATACCGGAAGCTGAAATTTCCACCATGCTTGCTAATTATACTTTTAAGGGTGGAATACCAAAGAAACTTGGAGATCCAGGAGTACCAAATATACCATGCTCCATTAAAAGAAACTATGTTAAAACTGCTTTATGTGATCTTGGAGCTGGTGTTAGTGTTATGCCTCTCTCTTTATCTCATAGACTTGAGTTGAATAAGTTGACACCTACTGAAATATCTTTGCAAATGGCCGATAAATCAACTGCTATATTGCCGGTATTTGTGAGGATCTTTGTTGAAGTTGCAAACGTCACTATCTCAACGGACTTTGTTATTCTTGATATTCCCGAGGACGATAGTATGTCGATTATCCTTGGTAGACCCTTTTTGAATACTACACGGGCTGTTATTGATTGCAACAAAGGCAGTGTCACTTTTCATGTTAATGTAATGAGCATACGGTACACTTTCCGAGGAAACAACCTCAAGTTCATAGCATCAATTCTATTGGAAAAATTCCAACTATCATTATTGGAGGTCTTGAATTTCCTCTTCCTACTGTCAAGAAAAAGTATGATATTCTTATTATTGGGGATGTTCATATCCCCGTTGAGGTAACCTAGTGTTATTCGAAATTTCTCCGGTTCCATGTTATTCGGAATGAGTTTGTTAACAAGACTTGATCAACCTTGTTAGTGGATTCCTTTTGATGATCATGAGATGGATGAAACTAGAAGGCACAACCTTCTGCACCCTCCTTTTACTTTCTGTTATTTAGATTAAACAAAGTAAAAATAGTGTCGTGGAATTGTCACGACAGATGTCCTCGTGCAAGGACTTAGTCGTGGAGCCATCGCAACTAGGAAGCTTAAAGGGGTTAATCGGGAAAAAGGACACGAGAGGTTTTATACTAGTTCGGCCCCTTGCGGAGAAGGAAAGCCTACGTCTAGTTGGGTTGGTATTGCTTGATGTTTCGATGACCAAGGAGCGGAATATGCTATGCCCGGCTCTCGATGGGTCGTCTCTTGCCCTAAGCCGCCAGCAGGTCGTCCCCTTATATACACGGGTTGACACCCTGCGGCTTACAGAGTCCCGGCCGGCTTATAGACAGTATCCAGCTCGGTGACTAGTTAAATCTACCTTATGATACAAGTCATGCCATTGTGGCGGTTTACTACAACGGGCCTTAAGTCGTCTGGGGGCCTTAGGCCCTTTATTGAACTGCCATCTTCATGCTTGGTCTTGGGCTTCTTTCTGGTGAATCTTCTTTGCGTAACCCGGCCCCTCCTGGGCGGCTTACACAAATAGTTATATCCCCAACATTAGGCCCCAGATTGATTTGAACATGTTCATGTCAATCTTAAAATACCTTAAGAAATAAATCTTGATCTTACATTGTGTAGAAACTTTCTTTAACCCGCCATGACGTCATCTTTTGAATCCGTGTTAACCCGGCGTGACGTCATCCTTTCTTAAATTCCTTTTCTATTCCACCGTATCTTTCAACGGATCTCTGCTTTTATTGACTGCTCCGAAAATCGAGGCGTCGGGGCCGCTGGATAATTACTCTTATCTCCTTGTTTCCCGCACCGTCTCAGTTATCTTCTCCTTATAAACAGGTGCGACCTAGGTCTCCCATTCTCCTCCTTCCAGTCATCTTCTTCCTCTTGCCTCCTCTCGAGCTCCGCCACCGCCGTTGTCGAACTCCCTGTCTTCACCGTCTCAGGCCGCTGCATCAACCTGGTTGGATCAGAGAGACGCGACGAACCTCCGCAGCTCATCTATATCTGTAAGTTCCCTTCCCTTCCTTGCTTAGGTCCGCATTAAAGCTTCTTCGAGTCCGTCAGAGTTCATCGCCATTAGAGCCAAACCCTTGTTAGATTTCCTCTTCGACGCCTCTTCTGATCTGAGAATGATATAAAATGGCCGCGGTAGTTGTTTTCGCACTTGTTTTGGATAAAAAGCAGACCCCTTTCTCTGTATAAAAGCCTCATTTGAGCCTATGAACACATCTGCGTCAGTTTTTAGGTCTAGAAAATTTTCTTATCAGAACAGACCTTTGATCTCAAATTTTGGCAGAAGATTATGAAACCTGTTTTTATCACCCGGAAAACTTCTTCTGTTAAATGCCCTTAAACATAACTGTCCAGGTGTCCGGCTTAAATGAATAACACTGATCTGTGAACCTTGCCTACTTCTCATATCTTCAAGAATTTTGAACTGCTCGTGATGCTTGTAGCGGCTTAAATATTGTTGCACAGTTATCCTTATATCATTAGGCCCTTCGTAGCCGCTACCTTGATAATTTGGATATTTTCTCCCGGGTTAAAATTTGAACCGGAACTTCTTATTTTGTAATAGGCCAACTGTTGTCATGGCACCTAAGGCGACCAAAGCTCCTGTAACCTGCAACTGGGTCCATCCACAGCCACTAAGAGTAAACTGGCTGAGTTTGTGAATTCTGGCCATCTGCCAAAAAAGGAGGTCATGTCTTATCGTGTTCCTGACCCATCTGAAGAAAAGCCTCAACCCAAATAAGGGGAGGTGATAGTTTTCACGGATCACATGAGCCGGGGATTTGCCCCTCCCGGCTCAAAGTTCTTCAGAGAAGTTTTGAATTTCTTTGACCTTAGACCTCAAGACATTGGACCCAATTCCGTGTCAAATCTTTGCAATTTCCAAGTCTTCACGAGGTGTACACAGGAGGCGCCAAGTCTGCTTTGTTCAGAGAACTTTTTACTTGAACCGCAGAATGAGCGTGCCAACGGGCCTAGTCTTGAGCTTGGCGGTATCTCGATCCAGCGACGGAGAGACTGACTTTTTCCTTATGCTGAGCTGCCGAGTCACCCAAAAGATTGGAACCAGACATGGTTCTACTGTCAGGACACTTCTTCGGCTGATGAGAAGCCTCTGCCCAGCTTTCGCGCCCTGCGCCTTGAGTCCAACCATCCGCTGGCGGATAAACTGACCGCTGTTGAACGTCTGCCTCTTAATCCCACCATCAAGAAGATTAAAGCTCTTTTGGGAAATGGTTTAAATGGCATCGATCTGGTCCGAGTCTGGGTCACTTGGCGAATACTCCCATTAAGCCGCCGCTCTGGCTTAATGTGTACTTATCTGAGCGAAAAGGGCGACCCAATGCGTCATAGTCTGACGACTTACCGGATGATGTGGTGGATGCTACAACCCGATCCACCGCTGAAGGAGGGCTTTGTTATTAGCAATGCCTTGGTTTACTTCCTACGCAAAAAGAACCCGGCCCCTGCAGTAAGTTACCAATCTTACTAAATATTCTTTAACATGTTTACCTCCTTTGTACTTATAATTCTTTATCTTTTTCCACAGGCCGATGATAATTTCTGGAAGGTCAAATATGGCCATGAGGCTGCCAAACAAGCCAGGGCAGCCAAGAAGACCGAAAGGAAAGCCGCCAAGACGGGAACTTCAAAGAAGAAGAAACCCAGCGCCTCCGATTTGTTCAAATTGGATGACTCTTCTTCAGATGAGGAAGAGGTAATCCCTTACTCTCTTAACTCCTTTGTTATTATTTTATTAACATTTCCGCCTTTCAGGAGGATACAGGGAACATCCAAGCTCCTGGCGAAGAGGTAACTATAATCTCCTCCGACTCAGAGCCCTTGCCAAAGCACAAAATCCGACGGGTGACCCGGAAAGTAAGATTTTCACATCCTCTACCTTATCAAGATCCTCAATTTCTTTTGAAGCAACAACAGCTTGAAAGCCGGAGGCAGACCCGGACCAGCAAGGATGCAGAACTCTCTTCCGGTTACCCGATGTAAGCAGGAAGCGTCGGACTGAGGTCATCTCCGATTTACGTTCTGTTTATCCTTTGGCGGGTTTAATTCGTCATCCTCTCAATTCATCTGACTCCAATTATCAGGATACCTCTCCTTCCTCCGGCGAGTCTATGCAATCCAATATGCCGGCCTTCAAGACTGCCCCTGGGTAATATACCTTTGTCATCCTTATGCTTTGCCTTACTCATATTTTGTACTCAACCTTCTGTTTTGTCCACAGCGTGCAGGTGAAGCCCAGTAAGAGGGCAAAAAAGAATAAGCCATCCGAAGACCCGGTAGCAACTGAGCCAGAACTCGAACAGCTGCCCCTGACGCTTCTACTCATCAACCGCCGCCTGAACCGGCATATGAAATTCCAGCGCCATCTTCTGACCCGCCTGCCGAAGATACTTTCAACAGCTCTAATAAACCGCAAATTCCTAGCCCGGTCAAGACGACTGACCCGGAGGTTGAAATTTTGAAAAGCCAGTTTGTTGAACCGGGGCGGCCTACTGTCCTTGCCAGATGTACTGCCAAGGAAGAACTTGTCGAACGCCTGAAGACCAAACAGGACATCGCTGATTATGCTCACTTAAGCATTGGTGATATAGTCTCAGGCTATCTGAATCAAGTGCATAACAGCCGCGACCTAGAAATTGACATGGTGAAACAAATACAGCACAAATCTGAGGTATAACTCATTCTATTCTCCTGAATCTTACTTACTGTACCAGCCCCCAAGTCTACTGCTTATGAATAAATATGCTGTAGACTTAGATACCTGCTTACTGTTAGTTCATCCGGTTTAAAATAAAATATATTTAACCCGGTCATAACATGATAACTTAGAACGTGTGATACACATTAGCCCCCAAGTGTCAAGTATCTTTACTTGTAAAGTGCTTGAGACTTTAATATACATAATCCAGCATTATAAATTAAAATTTTCTTAAGCATACATTAGCCCCCAAGTGTCAAGTGTCTTTGCTTGCAAAGTGCTTGGGACTTAATGATATCTTACCATAACCTTGATTATAACCCGGCATCAACGCGGGCCTCCACCAGTCAATTTGAGTCAAAGATTGCTGACCTGAAGACTCGTCTGGCAGCCCAAGAACTTGAAATTCAAAAGGCTAACTCCAAATTTGCATTCAGCGTCTTTGAACAAGAGAAGTTGAAGAAGAATTTTGATGCAGAGAAGAAAAACTGGGCAGATGAAAAGGCCTCACTTGTGACCCGGGCCGAGACAGCAGAAGCAACTCTTGCCGAAGCAACCGCCGAGCTGTCCGGCTTAAAACGCCAGATATCTCAAATGGTCTCAGCAATCTTCGGTAAGTTACTATGTATAATCATGAATATCACCATGGTTCCTCTGATGACTATTTCAATTATTATCTCCGGCTTACCTTATATGTATAAACGCAGGCCCCAGGAGCACAAACCTCAAGCAAAATATGCTGATCAAGCTTAAGGCGGTGTACACTCTGGTGGAACAGCTATACACCGGGTCACAACGTGCTTTGGCCGTTGTGGCTTTATCAAATGATACTCCTTATCTCCTGCAGGATGTGCTCAAACGGCTTGGTGTTACCCCAACGGATTCAGGAGCTAAGGCGGGCATCTGCTAGAACGGGGCCATAGCCGCTTTAAGCCGGCCAAGGCATTGCTTCGAGTTAGACACGCGACGTTGCTCTTGGATATCCCAGCTTGAAGGAGGATGGCTCTGTATTCGATGAATCAGACTTCACTACCTGTGTGAGAGTTGTACGTCCTGTGGCCACCATCCTTGGCAATGATATTGATCTTACCAAGTATCAGCCGGGTTACGACAACGAGAACCGGAGGATTCCAACTCCTCATTATGATGACATCAGCCTGATTCCTCCAACTCGTAAGCATACCTTTGCTCCTGAAGTCGACCCAGCCGGTTTAATAGATGATGAAGCTGAATTTGAAGCCTTAAGCGGCATTGACTGGACCTCGTCAACCTTCCAGGACAAAGCAGCAGAGGCGGAGGGTGGAGAAGGATAACCCGGAATCTTCAAGCCCACCAAAGGAGTAACTCTTTGGTACTATGTCTTTGAAAAATGATGCTTCATTATTCGGACTCGGGAGTCTTGTAATAGGGTAGAAAAACCTCTTAACTCTGTCATGCCTTGGCGCATGTTTGTGGTGCTAATATTGTCATAAGCCGCTATCGTTATATACTTCCGCTTATGTTAATTGTTCCTTGACGTCCAAAACTTTCTTGCTTTATCCTGTGTATAAAACAAAAACAGAATTCCTTTGGCGTCTTATCACATCCGGGTCATATAGAATAGTGATAACCAAGTATGAACCAAAACATCATAAAACAGCCGGTTTATGATTATGACTATAATAATATACCTGCTATCTTATTTGAAACATACTTTACCGCTTATGTGATCCCAAAAGCGAGAGTTAAACTTAACTCGAAGGTTGGCACATATAATGTTTACTGGCCCTTAATATTATTTACCCTTACAGAGTAAAATAAATAATAAACTTAATTTTCAAAGGCCACCGATTGAATCGATCAAGAGAACTGTTCCAAAGGGGTTAAGCTAAGATTAGGATACGATCATATAGCCCCAATGGCTTTGGCGATGCCGATCAAGTAGGTATCGATACTATGTTCTCTTTGGTTCGAATACGACCTATGTTTGAACAAGAAGCCCCCAAGTGACCATTAGAGTTATTTAATGACGCTGATTAGAATACGATCCACGTCAGACCCAAAGGGGTTAAGCTATGATTCAAATATGATCAAGAAGCCCCCAAGTGGGTTTGGCAGTATGCCTATCAATTGGGTATCGACTGACTATGTTCTCTTTGGTTGAATATGACCTATGTTTGAACAGAAGCCCCATGTGACCATGGCTAGATTCAGATATGATCATAAGCCGGACCAAAGGGAAAGCCGGATTCAGATATGATCCGCTCCCTGTTGGTTGTTTCCACCACCTGGTAAAGAAGATATATAAACTTTTAAGGGTGGAAAGAAAAGAGGTCCTGCTTTATTGCTTTATATAATATATACATTGCTAAAAAAGGGAAAAACATATGTATTCTGAGAGCCGGTGGCTCAAGTATAGTAGGGCCGAAGATGAGCTATGTTCCACGGTCGGCGGGTCTCTTCCTCCGACTTACGTGAGTCTTTGTGTTCTCGAACATCGATGAGGTAGTAGGACCCGTTGTTCAGGTTTTTACTGACCACAAAAGGTCCTTCCCATGGAGGGGATAGTTTGTGCATATCAGACTGATCCTGGATGAGCCGGAGCACTAAATCGCCTTCTTGAAAAGTTCTGCTTCTAACCCGGTGGCTGTGATAACGGCGCAGGTCTTGCTGGTAAATCGCCGGACGGGCTATTGCCAAGTCTCGCTCCTCATCCAACAAGTCAAGTGCATCCTGACGAGCTTTTTCATTATCAGACTCAACGTAAGCCGCCACTCGGGGTGAATCATGCTGGATGTCACTTGGCAGAACCGCCTCTGCTCCGTACACCATGAAGAAAGGTGTATAACCTGTAGATCTGTTAGGCGTTGTGCTGATGCTCCATAGCACAGAGGGTAACTCCGCCACCCAACAACCCGGAGTTTGCTGCAAGGGAACTAAGAGCCAGGGTTTGATACCTTTCAAGATCTCTTGATTAGCTCTTTCTGCTTGACCATTAGATTGAGGGTGAGCAACAGCCGAAACGTCGAGCCGGATTTGCTCTCATTGACAGAACTCTTCCATGGCACCTTTGGAGAGATTAGTACCATTATCAGTTATAATGTTGTGTGGAAAGCCAAAATGAAAGATCACTTTTTTCATGAACTGAACCGTCGTGGCTGCATCACACTTACTGACCGGCTCTACTTCAACCCACTTGGTGAATTTATCCACTGCCACCAACAGGTGTGTCTTCTTATCCCTAGACCTTTTGAAAGGTCCAACCATGTCAAGCCCCCAGACCGCAAACGGCCAAGTAATTGTAATCATCCTCAATTCTTGAGCCGGCACATGAGCTCGTCGTGAGAATTTTTGACATCCGTCACATTTGCTAACCAGACCCTCCGCATCAGCATGAGCCGTCGGCCAATAGAAACCATGACGAAAAGCCTTGGCCACCAGAGATTTTGAGCCGGCATGATAACCACAATCTCCTTCATGAATCTCACGGCATATCTCGACCTTCCGCAGCGATACATAACGTTGAAATGCCCTTGATGACGCTGCGGTGATGCAACTCGCCATGAACAATTGTCATGGATTTGGACCGCCTGATGATTTGTCTTGCCAAGGTCTCGTCCTCAGGCAACTCTCCCCGGGTCATAGGCCAAAATATGGGACTGTCCAATCTGGGATGGCGTGGAGAGCCGCCACCAGCTGTGCCTCTGGGTCTGGCACTGCTAGCTCTTCCTCTGTAGGCACTCTGACAGAAGGGTTATGCAAAACGTCAAGAAAGGTGTTAGGCGGCACCGGCTTACGCTGAGACCCCAGCCGGCTTAAAGCATCAGTTGCCTCATTCTTCTGTCGATCAATGTGCTCTACTTGATAACCTTTGAAGTGCCCGGCCACCGTATCAACTTCACGACGATAAGCCGCCATAAGGGGATCCTTGGAGTCCCACGTGCCTGACACCTGTTGAGCGACGAGGTCCGAATCGCCCAAGCACCTGACCCGGCTCAAATTCATCTCTTTGGCCATCCGGAGACCATGGAGTAAAGCCTCGTATTCAGCTGCATTCTTAGTACAAGGAAACATAAGCCGGAGCACATAGCAAAATTTGTCACCTCGGGGGGAAGTTAAAACAACTCCAACCCCCGAGCCTTCCAACTGCCTGGACCCATCGAAGTGAATAGTCCAATATGCGTTATCTGGCTTCTCCTCTGGTGCCTGCAACTCCGTCCAATCATTGATAAAGTCCACCAAGGCTTGAGACTTGATAGTTGTACATGGCATATACTTCAAACCGTGAGGCCCAAGCTCAATGGCCCACTTGGCGACTCGCCCTGTGGCTTCCTGCTCGATGATGTCCCCAAGGGGCAGAACTTACCACGATTATAGGATGACCTTGGAAATCTTGCTTAGCTTCCGACTTGCCATGAACACCCCATAAACAAGTTTCGCCAATGCGGATATCTTTGCTTGGACTCTATGAGCACCTCATCGATGTAATAAATCGGCCGTTGAACTGGATGCTCCTTGCCGACCTCCTTACGCTCCACCACAATGGCAACACTAACAGCTCGTGAGTTAGCAACAACATACAACAACAACGGCTCTTTATCAATGGGAGCCGCAAGAACCGCGGCTCGGATAATTGTCTCTTTAAATCTTCAAAGGCAGCATTAGTAGCCTCCACCTGCATAAAAGTGTCATTTTCTTCATCATCTGATATAGTGGTAGAGCCTTCTCACCTAACCGGCTTATGAATCGACTTAAAGCAGCGAAGCGACCCGCCAGTCGCTGAACATCATTGATGCATGCCGGTTTAGCCAGAGAGGTAATCGCCTTGATCTTCTCCGGATTAGCTTCAATGCCCCTGTTTGAGACCAGGAATCCCAAAAGTTTGCCTGCCGGTACACCAAATACACATTTGTCCGGGTTAAGCATCATCTTATAGACCCAGAGATTATCAAAGGTTTCCTTTTAATCAGATATCAAGGTTTCCTTCTCTCTGGACTTCACCACAATGTCATCTACATAAGCATGAACATTGCGCCCAATCTGATTGTGGAGACAATTCTGTACACACCGCTGATAAGTCGCCTGGGCACTCTTGAGCCCAAATGGCATAGACACATATCAGAAGGCTCCAAATGGAGTAATAAAAGCCGTCTTCTCCTGGTCCTTAACTGCCATTTTGATCTGATGATAACCGGAGTAAGCATCCAAAAAACTCAAACGCTCGCAACCCGCTGTAGCATCAATGATTTGATCAATACCGGGTAGAGCAAAGGGATCATCCGGACAAGCTTTATTTAAGTCCGTGTAATCTACACACATCCACCAGGTGTCGTTCTTCTTGAGCACAAGCACCGGGTTAGCTAACCACTCCGGGTGAAAAACTTCCACGATGAACCCAGCCGCTAAGAGCCGAGCGACCTCTTCCCCGATAGCTTTCTGTCTTTCCTCATTGAACCGTCTGAGAAATTTCCTGACCGGCTTATACTTCAGATCAATATTAAGAGTGTGCTCAGCGAGTTCTCTCGGGACACCCGACATGTCAGAAGGTTTCCATGCAAAGATGTCCCGGTTCTCACGGATGAACTCGATGAGCGCGCCTTCCTATTTGGGATCCAAATTGGTACTGATGCTGAACTGCTTGGAAGAGTCGCCTGGAGTGAAGTCGACCAGTTTTGTCTCGGCGGCCGACTTAAATTTCAACGCCGAGTCTTGCTCTGTGGTTGGCTTCTTTAAAGAGGTCATATCCACCGGGTCAACATTATTTTGATAAAACTTCAGCTCCTCTTCGGCACAAACAGATTCAGCATAAGCCGCATCGCCTTCTTCGCATTCCAAGGCTACCTTTCGACTCCCATGCACAGTGATGGTGCCCTTATAACCCGGCATCTTGAGCTGTAGATAAACGTAACACGGTCGTGCCATGAACTTGGCATAAGCCAGTCGTCCAAACAGAGCGTGATACGGGCTCCTGATTTTGACTACCTCAAACGTCAGTTTCTCAGCCCTGGAATAATATTCATCTCCAAAGGCTACTTCCAGCTCGATCTTACCAACTAGATATGCCGATTTACCAGGTACCACCCCATGAAAGACAGTGTTGGACGTCCTCAAGTCCTTATCAGTCAACCCCATGCGGTGAAAGGTCTCATAATAGAGAATATTGATGCTGCTTCCTCCGTCCATGAGTACCTTAGTGAATTTATATCCACCAACCCGAGGGGCCACCACCAAGGTTAACCGACCGGGTTATCAACCGGAGGGGTGATCTTCCCTGCTCCATATGATGGGCTGCTCTGACCACCTCAAGTAACGGGGAACCGCCGGCTCAACAGAATTCATAGCCCTCTTATGAACCCTCTGGTCATGTTTGCACAAGTTAGTGGTGGACACATGGTATTGCCCACCATTCAACTACTTTGGATGGCTCTGATAACCTGACTGTTGTTGCCGTTGTCCCTCTTGACTGAGTTGCTGCTGATTATAGCCACCTTGACCTCCCTGAAAGCCGGAACTTGAACCGCCACCCGGGCCATGAAAGCCACCGGCCCCTGAGCCGCCGCCTGATCCGTGATTGCCATCGAACATGTTGGAATTCTTGAAAGCCTTCATGATCGCGCAGTCTTTCCATAAGTGGGTGGCGGGACGCTCCCGAGTACCGTGTCTCGGGCAACGCTCATTCAGAAGCTGCTCAAGAGATGGACCTGAGCCGCCAGATCGAGGGAGCGGTCTCCCCTTGCGTTTCTGGTTGTTACCTTGTGCATTAGCATTGGCCACAAACTCCGGGTTACCCTCCGCCTTACGCTTGTTGCCTCCTTGACTTACCGGGTTATGCTGCTGACCCTTTCCATTGCCGTTCTTCTTTCCCTTCCCTATCTTTTCCTCATCAGACGCGGGATCCTTGGTACTATCAGAATCGGCGTATTTGACTAAGGCTGCCATCAGCGTACCCATATCATTGCAATCACGCTTAAAGCGCCCCATCTTCTGCCTCAGCGGCTCAAAGCGACAATTCTAATGGAGCATAAGTACCGCAGAGCCGGCATCCATCTTATCAGATGAGTGTATTATTTCCTTGACCCGGTGCACCCAATGAGTTGTGGATTCACCCTCCTCCTGCTTACAATTGGTCAAGTCCACAATTGACATAGACTGCTTGCAAGTGTCCTTGAAGTTCTGGATAAACCGGGCCTTTAGCTCTGCCCATGAACTGATGGAATTGGGAGGCAAACCTTTTAACCAAGACCGGGCCGTTCCATCTAACATCATGGTGAAATACTTAGCCATTGCTGCGTTGCTGACCTCCAATAGCTCCATGGCCATCTCGTAACTTTCGACCCATGCCCCAGGCTGTAAGTCGGCCGTGTAATTCGGCACCTTTCGAGGTCCCTTGAAATCCTTGGGCAGACGTACATCCCGCAGAGCCGGCACCAAACAAGGGACACCACCGGTTCTAGTGGCCACTCCTGCTCCAACAGAAGTCGTCGGATACTCTGGGAGACCTTCATATGCCGCCTGCTGAGCCGTTAACTGAGCCGCCCGTTCATCCTCCTGACGTATTCGGTCCTACACCGGGTTATAGCCACCGGGCTGGTTACGACGCTGGGCATTGCTTGATAAAGCTTCTGACTCCATATGCCTGCTGTAACTCGGGCTCCGGTTTTGACGAGGTGCTAGCCAAGGCGGAGGAGTTGAATGAATCATGTCCCTGCTGTAAGAATAGGTCTCCTGCTGCGCCAAGGCCGTCTGAATAAGATCTCTGACCCTCCGGGTTTCCACCACTGTCGGGTCATCACCGTCCACTGGAAGAGCCGCCAGACGCGCCGATGCTGCTATCAAGTTCTCCATGGGGTTGGAGAAGTGACCCGGTGGTATTGGTATGTATCGGGGCGGGGCCATACTCCTGTGAGGAGGTGCCATCTCTCGGGGCTGAACCGATCCTCCGGCTCCGGGTGTCATAAACTGATTGGCTTTGGGCAGGTTGCTAGGACCAGCTCCGGGTGTCGTGAAAAGATTTCGAGGATCATAAACCGGAGGCAGACGGAACTGGGTTTTCTGATGTCTCCTTCTCATGACCTCATTGGATGCGTTCAGACTCATATTAAGCTATAAAGCCTCTGACTGGAGCCGCTGCGCCCGTGCGTCCAAAGCCGCCCGCTCCGTAGCTAACCTGGTGTCCTCAGCTGCCAAGGCCTCCTTGGCCAGCGCTATCTCCTCACGCACCTTTGCCACCTCCGCGTTATGCTCATCTTTATTTGCAGGAATAACCATGGTGGTTAGCAGGGCCGTCAACTTATCCATGAGATCCATCAGCACCTGATCCGGCGGGCGCACAGGGCCTCCTGCCCCCGGCCGCTCCTTACCTGGACGTTATTGTTGTTGCAGCCGTCGAGTTTTGACCGGGTTGAGTACCAGGCATGAAGACTCCTGCCCAGCTCGGCGGCTCATAGAAATCCGGAATGCTAGAGTCGTCAGAACAGCCCCCAAGCATGCCCTCTTGGACCTGATACAAAGAATTTGTTGAACCGGCGGATGAATCATCATCCGATGGGACGGCCGTCTCTCCGCCATCTTTAGATCCTTCAGGAAGTTCTTCTCCGTGGACACAGCCCACAAAGGCACGCTTCATGACGAGTTGAACTCGGGCGGGTCTCGCACGCTGAGCCGTCTCGACGAGGTCGGTGCAGTTGTCCGGCTCAGGGCCCGGCTCACCAATCCGGCCGATGAAGATGTGGATTCCGCCAAAGGGGACCCGCTACCCGTACTGAATTGAGTCGGCCTCGGGGCCCCAGTCTTCGTTGTCGATGTAGATCTTGCCGCGACAACTCTTGGTCATCCGGCCCACTGCGTATCCCTTGAGCCCTTCGCAGCTGCCCTTCAAGAACTCAAATCCACCGTGCGCTGGCCCCACGGTGGGCGCCAACTGTCGTGGAATTGTCACGGCAGATGTCCTCGTGCAAGGACTTAGTCGTGGAGCCATCGCAACTAGGAAGCTTAAAGGGGTTAATCGGGACAAAGGACACGAGAGGTTTTATACTAGTTCGGCCCCTTGCAGAGAAGGAAAGCCTACGTCTAGTTGGGTTGGTATTGCTTGATGTTTCGATGACCAGGGAGCGGAATACGCTATGCCCAGCTCTCGATGGGTCGTCTCTTGCCCTAAGCCGCCAGCAGGTCGTCCCCTTATATACACGGGTTGACGCCTTGCGGCTTACAGAGTCCCGGCCGGCTTATAGACAGTATCCGGCTCGGTGACTAGTTAAATCTACCTTATGATACAAGTCATGCCATTGTGGCGGTTTACTACAACGGGCCTTAAGTCGCCTGTGGGCCTTAGGCCCTTTATTGAACTGCCATCTTCATGCTTGGTCTTGGGCTTCTTTCTGGTGAGTCTTCTTTGCGTAACCCGGCCCCTCCTGGGCGGCTTACACAAATAGTTATATCCCCAACAAATAGTATTATCTGTCTGTTTTTTGAATTATCCCTGCAATAAAAAATATCCTAAAAATAAAAGTTCTCCAAATGCCCTGCAAATTTAGTATGATTTTTTATGGAATATTTGAGGAGTTTAGGCACTGAGAACACAGCAGGGGGGCAAGCGCCTAGCCACGAGGGTCCAGGGCGCGCCCACTCTAACTAGGCGCGCCCCCTGCCTCGTGGGCCCACGGTGGCCATCCTCCACTTATTCCTGCACCCACACACTTCATCTTCCTCCCAAAGAAATCACCATCCAGCTCAAGCACGAGTTCTAGCTCATTTTGCTGCGATTTTTGATCTCCTGGCTCAAAGCTCTATTCACAAAACTGCTTTGGGAGATTGTTCCTTGGTATGTGACTCCTCCAATGGTCCAGTTAGTTTTTGTTCTAGTGCTTTATTCATTGCAAATTTTTGTTGCCTAGGTGACCCTATTCTTGAGCTTGCATGTCAAATTTATGAGGTCCCAAGTAAATCTAATGCATGATATAGGCTCTAGGCACTTATGGGAGTAGTTGCTATCAGTTTTATTGAGTTTGATTCACTTTTATTTTGAGTTACTAAAATTTCAGAAATTTTTCAGAGGAAGAAATATGTTTAGAAAAATGTACCAAGGTGGTTCTTCAACAAAGAAAGGACCCAGGCGCGCTATGCGTGAGCAAGACGATGAACCACCGAGGGAAGCTGATGTGCGGCCTTGTGAATGGCTGTCAGAAGAGTTTATGGTAAATGCAGGCATCAAGGATGAATTTGACGCATATGTGCGTAATGCCGATCTTGAGGACTTCATGCAAGATAAGTGTCCTCAGTACTACTATTTGACTGACTCATTCGTGAGAAGGTTTAACTTTACATCTTCGCGTAATTCTCAAAATGTCATGTTTGATATTTATGATCAATCATATACCATGGACTTAGAAGATTTTACTACTGCTTGCAAACTCTCACAGTGGGGTAATGTTAATGAACCCCGTAAATCTGAATATAAAGACTTCCTTGCTAGTATTACTGTGGGAGAATCTAGAGATATAGCACAAGCTACCATAGGGAGCATTCATTTTCCTGCTATACATTATTTTGCTCTCTTCATTGGTAGATGCATTAATGGTAAAGATGAAGCATGTCACATGTGTGTCCCTGATCTTTGTGTTCTTAAGAGTGATGTATTAGGTAATAAAGATTACAACCTGGGGGCGATTGTTGCACGTAGGTTGCATAATAATGGTTTAGTTGCAGATTTATTTGGAGGGATTTATGCGACCCATGTTACTAATTATCTTGGTATACCTCCACGTGAGGGTGATAGGGAGTTGCTTCCCGCTTATTTAGATTATGACGCTATGGTCAGTCATCATTTTCTTGTGAGGAATGAACAATTCCTCCAGTATTGACTAATCTTTGACAAACGCCGCGCTGTCCATGTTACTCTCCCTGCTCCTTCCCTTTTTGATTACCAGGCAAAACGAAGATATGTTGTCACCAGGGAGGAGGCAAACGAACACGAGAGGAGAGCAGAGGTAGCTCGTCACCATGCCACAGCTCATGAGGCAATGGCTGATGCATCTCAGTACGACCCCAATTATAACTTTGGACATCAGGCTATCCATGGCCATAGACCAACTTAGGCCAAAAGCCTAAGGTTGGGGGAGTACATATTTCTCACCGACATTACATTCATGCTCACACACTTATTCTAGTCGTCAGTGCTCATACGTTTTCATTGTATTATCCATGCTAGTTTAATTTCTTTTTCTAGCTTTCTTCTTGTGTGTTTAATAAACCCTAAGAAAAACCAAAAAAATTTAGTTAGTTTAATTTCCATGCTTGTAGTAGTAATTAAAAAGAAAACCCAAAAAAATTTCTCGTCTTCTTTTACTTGTTGGGAGCCTTCCCGTGTAAATAGTTTTATTTTCTTTTCTTTGGGGGTCGAGAGGAGAAGACCATAATGAAAATGCTTAGTGGCTCTTATATGCATGATTGTTGATTTAACAAAGAGCCCATATTAACTTGTCTTCTCCCTTGAATTGAATGCTTGCAGATTCCAGCTTAGTCAATGCACGTGCACTATTATTATTATACACACCGTTCGGTCGTGCAAGTGAAAGGCAATAATGACGATATATGACGGACTTATTGAGATGAGGGGAGCTGGTATGAACTCGACCTCTTTTGTTTTTGTAAATATGATGAGTTCATCGTTCCTGATTCGGCCTATTATGAATAAACATGTTTGCAATGACAATTAGAGATTATAGTTGTTTATGCCATGCTTAATTAGCTAGGAGCTTATAATGGTTTACCTTGCGTGCCAACATGCTATTAAAATGGTTGTGATGTGGTATGATAGGGTGGTATCCTCCTTTGAATGATTCGAGTGATTTGACTTGGCACATGTTCACGCATGTTGTTGAAACAAATCAACATAGCCTTCACGATATTTATGTTCATGGTGGATTATAGCCTACTCATGCTTGCACTCAGTGTTGATTAATTTTAATGCATGTTCATGACTGTTGTCGCTCTCTCAGTTGGTCGCTTCCCAGTCTTTTGCTAGCCTTCACCTGTACTAAGCGGGAATACTGCTTGTGCATCCAAACTCCATAAACCCCAAAGTTATTCCATATGAGTCCACCATACCTTCCTATATGCGGTATTTACCTGTCGTTCCAAGTAAATTTGTATGTGCCAAACTCCAAACCTTCAAATGAAATTATGTTTTGTATGCTCGAGCAGCTCATGTTTCAACTAGGGTTGTCTGTATCTTCCATGCTAGGTGGGTTATTCTCAAGAGCAGTGGACTCCGCTCCTCATTCACATGAAAATGGTTGGTAACTGGGATGCCCAGTCCCATGATCAAAAAGATCAAAGCAAATCAAAATAATTAAACAAAACTCCCCCAGGGCTTTTGCTAGTTGGAGGCACTCGTTGTTTCGAGCAAGCCATGGATTGATGCTTGTTGGTGGTGGGGGAGTATAAACTTTACCATTCTGTTTGGGAATCGCCTATAATGTATGTAGCATGGAAGATATCGAGATCTCATAGTTGTTGCGTTGACAGTGAAAGTATACCGCTCAAAATGTTATTCATCTCTATTTTAAAATCGAGCTCTGGCACCTCTACAAATCCCTGCTTCCCTCTGCGAAGGGCCTATCTATTTACTTTTATGTTGAATCATCACCTTCTTATTAAAAAGCACCCGCTGGAGAGCACATTGTCTTTTGCATGCATTACTATTAGTTTATATTCACTACAAAACAAAGACACATCCGTGACATTTTGGGCCGAACGAAATTTTTTTCTGTCATACTTATGACACTTCTATGACGATAATTGTGACAAAACCCGGTATCATCATAGATGTGGTGGGCTCCTAATTCTATGACAGAAAATGGCTTTTCGTCCTGGGCGGGCCGGAGACGCAGCTGCATGACATTCTTTGGGTCGTCCATGACGGAAAAAACCGTGGTAGAAGCGAGGGCGAGGAAAATTTCGGGGAGTTCCCGGTTACGGTGGGTGGTCGGGGGCCGAGCATGCGCGTTTCTCTCGTACACATACATGCGTGTGTGCGAGGCATTGGCTCTAACTAAACCCGAGCAAGGCGTTGGGCTCTAACTGAACTCGAGCGATTGCATTGCAGGCTACGCGTTACTGAACCCGAGCGATCGAGCGATTCCTTCGCTACTGCTGCTAACTGAAGCCGATGGATGCTGCCTCTGGATGAACAGTGAGCGTTGCGGGGGTTTGGATGAACAGTGGGCGGTGGGGTGGATGAACAGGACCCAGTGGCGTTGCCTCTGGATGAACAGGACCCCGATCGATCGAGACGGTTGGGGCTGGATGAATAGGACCCCGTGGAGGGCTGGATGAACAGGACGACCCCATGGAGGGCTGGATGAACAGGACGACCCCATGGAGGGCTGGATGAATAGTAGACGGTGGAGGGGTGGATGAACAGTAGCCCGTGGAGGGGTGGTTGAACAGGAGCCCGTGGAGAGGGGTGGTTGAACAGTAGCCGGTGGAGTAGCGCGCAGTGGAGGCTGGATGAACAGGAGCCCGTGGAGGCTGGAGGAGGTCGACGGTGGATGAACAGTAGCCCGTGGAGCTGGAGGAGGTCGACGGTGGAGATGAACAGTATCCCGTGGAGTCCCGTTTTGCGGTAGGCCACACCCCTCCCGATGAACAGGACCCCCGTTTCGACCGTAGCGCTCCAACACAAGTCTGTTTCGTCCGTTTTGCGGTACGCCACACCCCTCCCGGTCAACAGGACCCCCGTTTCGACCATAGGAGGTCCGTTTCCTCCGTTTTGCGGTACGCCAGACCCCTCCCGATGAACAGGATCCCGTCTCGAACATGGCCGGTCGAACACAAGGCTGTTTCCTCCGTTCTGTGGTACGCCAGGCCTCGTTTCCATCGCATGTTCCGTCCAAGCCCTCCCGATGAACATGACGACGCATTCCGTTCCGACCCAGTCGGTTGGCTCCCCATGAACACGACGACAACGCTGTTTCTCCCTTCCGACCTAGCCATGTACACGAGCCCTGGCCGTACGTATGCGCGAGTAGGCGTTCGAGACCCCGCCCGTATGTACACATATGTGGTCGTATTTTCTTTCTCGCGACACCGGCTATGCGTGCGTGTACATGCTACGTCGCGCGCCTCTACTACGACGACGTCGCGGCGCCTCTACATCCACCAGTATGTACGTACATGTTCGCGACCAGAATGACAACGCTACTTATGCTTCGACCAGGTGGGTCCCGACTGTCAGGCACTTCCTTGCGTGTGAAGATGTAGTTGGTGGGTCCCAGCAGTCAGGGGGGCGAATCGTTTTTTTTGCCCGGACGCACTTCCTTGAGTGCGAAGATCTAGCTGGTGGGTCCCAGCAGTCAGGGGGGAAACGTTTTTTTTTTGCAAAATACAGTGGCCCATCCGGTGGGTCCCTGTTGTCAGGTGGAGGTATCATTATTTTCCGTGTAATAAGGAGGCACTTCCTTGCTGCGGCCGTGGACCCAGCTGTCAGCCTCTCCACGTACAGTCCACGTTCGATGGAAGTCGTTCCTTGACCACGTTGACCACGCCGCGCCGAGAGCACCACGGTGGTGGACGACGGCGAGGCCTAGGAAGGGGACGACACGGAGCTGGGGAATACGCGACAGTGGATGCCCACGCGGAGAGGACTACGAGGGTTCATTGGTTCGACTGCGGTGTGAGGCTACCATCTACGCAGAATAACAGGGGGTGTGGGTGAGTAGAGGGATGGCCTGGCCAGCGGTGGGAGTAGTATGGGGGTGATACGTCTCCAACGTATCTATAATTTATAAAGCATTCATGCTATATTATTATGTGTTTTGGATGTTTATGGCCTTTATTATACACTTTTATATTATTTTTGGAACTAACCTATTAATCGGAGGCCCAGCCCATATTGTTGTCTTCTTGCCTATTTCAGTGTTCCGAAGAAAAGGAATATCAAACGGAGTCCAAACGGAATGAAACCTTCGGGAGCGTTATTTTTGGAACGGAAGCGATCCAGGAGACTTGGAGTTGAAGTCAAGGAAGCTTCGAGGTGGCCACGAGGGTGCCCCCCCCTTACTGGGCGCGCCCCCTGTCTCGTGGGCCCCTCGAGGCTCCCCCGACCGACTTCTTTCGCCTATATATTCCCATATACCCTAAAAACATTGAAGACAACAATAGATCGGGAGTTCTGCCACCGCAAGCCTCTGTAGCCACCAAAAACCTCTCGGGACCCTGTTCCGGCACCCTGCCGGAGGGGGGATCCCTCACCGGTGGCCATCTTCATCATCTCGGCGCTCTCCATGATGAGGAGGGAGTAGTTCACCCTCGGGGCTGAGGGTATGTACCAGTAGCTATGTGTTTGATCTCTCTCTCTCTCTCTCTCTCTCTCTCTCTCTCTCTCTCTCTCTCTCTCTCTCTGTTCTCTCTATGGCATGATCTTGATGTATCACGAGCTTTGCTATTATAGTTGGATCTTATGATGTTTCTCCCCCTCTACTCTCTTGTAATGGATTGATTTTTCCCTTTGAAGTTATCTTATCGGATTGAGTCTTTAAGGATTTGAGAACACTTGATGTATGTCTTGCCGTGCTTATCTGTGGTGGCAATGGGATATTCACGTGATCCACTTGATGTATGTTTTGGTGATCAACTTGCGGGTTCCGCCCATGAACCTATGCATAAGGGTTGGCACACGTTTTCGTCTTGACTCTCCGGTAGAAACTTTGGGGCACTCTTTGAAGTAGTTTGTGTTGGTTGAATAGATGAATCTGAGATTGTGTGATGCATATCGTATAATCATGCCCACGGATACCTTAGGTGACAATGGAGTATCTAGGTGACATTAGGGTTTTGGTTGATTTGTGTCTTAAGGTGTTATTCTAGTACGAACTCTATGATAGGTTGAACAGAAAGAATAGCTTCGTGTTATTTTACTACGGACTCTTGAATAGATTGAGCAGAAAGGATAACTTTGAGGTGGTTTCGTACCCTACCATAATCTCTTCGTTTGTTCTCCGCTATTAGTGGCTTTGGAGTGACTCTTTGTGCTTGTTGAGGGATAGTTATATGATCCAATTATGTTATTATTGTTGAGAGAACTTGCACTAGCGAAAGTATGAACCCTATGCCTTGTTTTCTACCATTGCAATACAGTTTACGCTCACTTTTATCATTAGTTACCTTGCTGTTTTTATAATTTCAGATTACAAAAACTTATATCTACTATCCATATTGCACTTGTATCACCATATCTTCGCTGAACTAGTGCACCTATACAATTTTCCATTGTACTGGGTGTGTTGGGGACACAAGAGACTCTTTATTATTTGGTTGCAGGGTTGTTTGAGAGAAACCATCTTCATCCTACGCCTCCCACGGATTGATAAACCTTAGGTCATCCACTGGAGGGAAATTTGCTACTGTCCTACAAACCTCTGCACTTGGAGGCCTAACAACGTCTACAAGGAGAAGGTTGTGCAGTAAACATCAAGCTCTTTTCTGGCGCCGTTGCCAGGGAGGTGAGTGCTTGAAGGTATATCTTTAGATCTTGCAATTGAATCTTTTTGTTTCTTGTTTTATCACTAGTTTAGTCTATAAAAGAAAACTACAAAAAATGGAACTGAGTTTGCCTCATACGCTTCATCTTTTTAATATCTTTCGTGAGAATAATGGAAAGGAAAATTGTGCTCAATTGCTAGAAGAAGAATGCATTAAAATGCTCGGTGCTAAATCTTTGAATGATGAGCATGATTGTAATGTTGTTAGTATAAACTCCTTGAATATCCATAGTACTAATGATGATTGCACCAGTTATGATGAAAATGTCTCCTATAAGCATGTCGATTTTTGTGGAGAGCATTGGGTTTGCATAGATACACCAAATAGAGAAGATAGATATTGCAAGGGGAATAAGCATGTAGAAACTAAATTGTTGCAAGAAATGCTAAGGGTGAGTGCTGAAGAATTATATTTCCTTCGCCGTACTTGTGAACTTTGCAATGAAAGTGGTCATTTACATCTCCGGTGCAAATTGTTTCATGATCGAATCGTGTCCAAATATTGTGATGATTTGATATCCCTTGCACATTATAATGAACTTAGTTTGCTTATGGGTTACGAAGAAATGAAATGTTTAACTAAATTTCTTCCAGAATTTGCCTGTTATAACCTTCTTGAGTTTGATCTAGAGGAGATTTATATGTATTGTGCGGTGAATTGCATTGAAAATCCTTATATTGCCAATTACATAAAGAAAAGAAAGCAAATAGAAGATGATGAGAATACTAATGAAAGGGAAGAGACTTCCCAATATCCTCCTATTATTTCTATGATGAATCAGGTAACGAGGATGAGCTTTCTATTCAACCAATCTCATCAATAAGGAGCTCAAAGAATAAAGTTGAACACACACACATAATGTGAAGAAGAAAAAGAAAAAAAAGGAGCAACAAAGGTAAAAAGGTATCCCTCCCAAATGATGTTGCTCCTACTACTCATTGTGATGATGATAATTGTTATACTATTGGTGCTATCCATACTATTAATGATGAGAGTGATTATGCTTATGACATGAAAAGGCCCAAGCTTGGGGAAGCTATGTTTGATGAGGATGACATATTTGAGAATATATTTGCTAAAGTTAATGTTTGTCCCAAGCTTGGGGATGCTACGTTTAATGAAGATGATATTTTTAGCCTCCCAAGTTTTGATATGCAAAGTTGTTATGATGATAGCATGCCCCTTACCTATGATGATTATATTGATGAAAGTGGGTTTGGAAGAGTGTCAACTTTAGGAAGTAGTGATCCCACTATTTTGGAGGATGTTGAATCTTATTGTGATGAATATGAAAGTGGATTTGTAAGAGTGTCAACTTTATTTAGTGATGATTCCACTATCTTGGAAGAGGTTTCAATCGATTATGATGAGAACGAAGTTGCTACTTATGATGATTATTGTGATGAAACTTATGCTATAAAAGTAGTGATGACTATATTTATAAAACTTGTCATGATTATGATTACCCTTTTTCTGAACATTACTCTTTTAATGAGGAAACAATTTTTAGTATTCGAGTCTCTTATGATACTCCCACTATTCCGAATGAGAAGAATTTTGCTTATGAGGAGAGTAGTAAATTTTCTATGCTTGTAGATCATGAAAAGAATTCTTTAGGTGCTGGTGATATTGTTGAATTCATTCATGATGCTACTGAAAATTATTATGAGGGAGGAACATATGCTTGTAGGAATTGCAATAATATCAAGTTTCCTCTCTATGTGTTGAAAATTTTGAAGCTATGCTTGTTTTACCTTCCTATGCTAGTTGATTATTGTTCCAATAAGTTGTTTGCTCACAAAATCCCTATCCATAGGAAGTGGGTTAGGCTTAAATGTGCTAGTCATATGCTTCATGATGCTCCTGTTATGTTTCAATTCTTATATTTTATGTGAGCATCATTGCCATCATCATGCCTAGCTAGAAAGGCATTAAAGAAAAGCGCTTGTTGGGAGACAACCCAATATTTACCTTTACTGTTTTTGTGTGTTCACATGATTATGCTACTATAGTAATCATGTTTTATAGCTTTTGTTTCAATAAAGTGCCAAGTAAGACCTTTAGGATAGCTTGCGGTGATAGTTGTGTTGATCCTGCTGAAAATCAGAAGCTTTTGCACCCAGTAGATTAGTTTTGATAATTCACAGAAACGTGCTTTTGATCTGATTCTTTTTGCTCTAGATTGGTGCACGAATTCCTTAGGACTTCCTAAGTTGGTAGGATTTTTGGAGTTCCAAAAGTATACGTTTGATACAGATTACTACAGACTGTTCTATTTTTGACAGATTTTGTTTTATATGTGTTGCTTGCTTATTTTGATGAATCTATGAGTAGTATCGGAGGGTATGAACCATAGAAAAGTTGGAATACAGTAGATATTACACCAATATGAATTTAGAATGAGTTCACAACAGTACCTAAGTGGTGATTTATTTTCTTGTACTAACGGAGCTTACGAGTTTTCTGTTGAGTTTTGTGTTGTGAAGTTTTCAAGTTTTGGGTGAAGATTTGATGGACTAAGGAATAAGGAGTGGAAAGAGCCTGAGCTTGGGGATGCCCAAGGCACCCCAAGGTAATATTCAAGGATAACCAAGAGCCTAAGCTTGGGGATGCCCCGGATGGCATCCCTCTTTCGTCTTCGTTCATCGGTAACTTTACTTGGAGCTATATTTTTATTCACCACATGGTATGTGTTTTGCTTGGAGCGTCATTTTATTTTTTTAGTATTTGCTTGCTGTTATTTATAATAATGTTTTTCATCTATATTTTCAATAAAAATGTCAAGGATAGCCTTTACCATACTTAGTTTGCAAGTATACATGTTGTTGTTTCAAAACAAAAAGTTTACTGCTGTTGCAAAAATTCCCTAGAAAAGTCGGAGAATGATAAAATGATGAAACTTTTTGCATATTGAGCTCTGATAAATCTTATACAGTGTGGTAAATTGGAATAATTTTTGGATTTAGGGAAGTATTGATACTCTTGCATTCTTTACAAACTGTACTGTTTTGGCAGATTGCCGTTATGTTTGCATTGTTTTTTTTACCTTGGTTATGTTTGCTTGTTTAATGATTCTATTTGAGGATAGGAGTATTAAATATGCAGAGGCATTTAGTATGCAATGTTGAATAATAACTTTAGTGATTTGTTACAGTAGAAAATGATAAGGTTTTGCATTGGTTTATACTAACTTATCTCACGAGTTCTCGTTGAGTTTTATGTGGATGAAGTTTTTGAGAAATAGAGAAACCATGATATAAGAGGGATTAAGGAGACACAAAAGTTCAAGCTTGGGGATGCCCAAGGCACCCCAAGATAATATTTCAAAAAGTCTCAAGCATCTAAGCTTGGGGATGCCCCGTAGGCATCCCACCTTTCTTCTTCAACAACTATCGGTTAGTATCGGTCGAACCTAAGTTTTTGCTTCTTCACATGAGTTGTGCTATCCTTGCAATGTCATTTTATTTTGTTTTGCTTGCTATTTGAATACAATATCAAGATCTGAAATTCTTTAATGAGAGAGAGTCTTCACATAGTTACATAATTATTTAGCTACTCATTGATATTCACTTATATCTTGTTGGAGTAGTTTGTCATTTACTCGTGTGCTTCACTTATATCCTATGAGTAAATGGTTGAATGAAATGAATGTCATAAATCTGAAATTTTCTATGCTTCATTTGCTTATCCCATGGGGAGTAATGACTTCACATCTAAGAAGTAGAGGTTGTAAATTTATTGAAGGTTAGCAAGCATTGTATTGGTCATTTGAACAATTCATGAAAGAATATTGAAGGAAGAGAGATTTCACATATAAATATACTATCTTGGACATCTTTTATAATTGTGAGCACTCATTAATTATGACATGCTAAAGAGTTGATGTTGGACAAGGAAGACAACGTAATGGGTTATGTTTTCTCACATCTTAGTTAAAGCATATTGTCATGGATCATTCAAACATGTTGAGCTTGCCTTTCCCCCTCATGCTAGCCAAAATTCCTTGCACCAAGTAGAGATACTACTTGTGCTTCCAAATATCCTTAAACCCAGTTTTTGCCATGAGAGTCCACCATACCTACCTATGGATTGAGTAAGATCCTTCAAGTAAGTTGTCATGATGCAAGCAATAAGAATTGCTCTCTAAATATGTATGACTTATTAGTGCGGAGAAAATAAGCTTTATACGATCGTGTGATGTGGAAGTAATAAAAGCGACGGACTACATAATAAAGGTTCATATCACAAGTGGCAATATAAAGTGTCGTTCTTTTGCATTAAGATTTTGTGCATCCAACCCTAAAGGCACATGACAACCTCTGCTTCCCTCTGCGAAGGGCCTATCTTTTACCTTATGTCTTTTACTTTATGCAAGAGTCAAGGTGATCTTCACCTTTCCCTTTTTTTAATTTTATCCTTTGGCAAGCACCTCGTGTTGGAAAGATCCTGATATATATATCCAATTGGATGTAAGTTAGCATGAACTATTATTGTTGACATCACCCAAAGGTGAATACGTTGGGAGGCGAAACTATAAGCCCCTATCTTTCTCAGTGTCCGATTAAAATTCCATAGCCATAAGTATTGCTGAGTGTTAGCAATTGTAGAAGACCGTATGATAGTTGAGCATGTGGAGTTTGCTAAATCAAAGCTCTGACATAGACCCTTCCTGAAAATAAGATGAATTGTAATTGTTTGATGACTGAGAATGAAGTTTGTTAGCTTTCAAGAAAGTTTTTGGTCTATGCTTTAACATGTGAATAGCTTGTTACTTGATCTTGAGAAGTTTTATGAGATGAACTACTATTATGGCATATAATCATGCTAGAAAAGGTGATTGAAAATTATCATTGATCAAACTTGTGCACCTGCTAGCATTCACACTTCATAAATTCTTTCTTTTATCATTTACCTACTCGAGGACGAGCAGGAATTAAGCTTGGGGATGCTGATACGTCTCCAACGTATCTATAATTTATGAAGCATTCATGCTATATTATTATGTGTTTTGGATGTTTATGGGCTTTATTATACACTTTTATATTATTTTTGGGACTAAACTATTAACCGGAGGCCCAGCCCATATTGCTGTTTTCTTGCCTATTTCAGTGTTTCGAAGAAAAGGAATATCAAATAGAGTCCAAACGGAATGAAACCTTTGGGAGCGTTATTTTTGGAACGGAAGCGATCCAGGAGACTTGGAGTTGAAGTCAAGGAAGCTTCGAGGTGGCCACGAGGGTGCCCCCCCCTACTGGGCGCGCCCCCTATCTCGTGGGCCCCTCGAGGCTCCCCCGACCGACTTCTTTCGCCTATATATTCCCATATACCCTAAAAACATCGAAGACAACAATAGATAGGGAGTTCCGCCGCCGCAAGCCTCTGTAGCCATCAAAAACCTCTCGGGACCCTGTTTCGGCACCCTGCCGGAGGGGGGATCCCTCACCGGTGGCCATCTTCGTCATCCCAACGCTCTCCATGACGAGGAGGGAGTAGTTCACCCTCGGGGCTGAGGGTATGTACCAGTAGCTATGTGTTTGATCTCTCTCTCTCTCGTGTTCTCTCTATGGAACGATCTTGATGTATCGCGAGCTTTGCTATTATAGTTGGATCTTATGATGTTTCTCCCACTCTACTCTCTTGTAATGGATTGAGTTTTCCCTTTAAAGTTATCTTAACGAATTGAGTCTTTAAGGATTTGAGAACACTTAATGTATGTTTTGCCGTGCTTATCTATGGTGACAATGGGATATTTCACCTGATCCACTTGATGTATGTTTTGGTGATCAACTTGCGGGTTCCGCCCATGAACCTATGCATAGGGGTTGGCACACGTTTTCGTCTTGACTCTCCGGTAGAAACTTTGGGGCACTCTTTGAAGTACTTTGTGTTGGTTGAATAGATGAATCTGAGATTGTGTGAGGCATATCGTATAATCATGCCCACGGATACCTGAGGTGACAATGGAGTATCTAGGTGACATTACGGTTTTGGTTGATTTGTGTCTTAAGGTGTTATTCTAGTACAAACTCTATGATAGATTGAACGGAAAGAATAGCTTCGTGTTATTTTACTACGGACTCTTGAATAGATTGAGCAGAAAGGATAACTTTGAGGTGGTTTCGTACCCAACCATAATCTCTTCGTTTGTTCTCCGCTATTAGTGACTTTGGAGTGACTCTTTGTTGCATGTTGAGGCATAGTTATATGATCCAATTATATTGTTGAGAGAACTTGCACTAGCGAAAGTATGAACCCTATGCCTTGTTTTCTACCATTGCAATACCGTTTACGCTCACTTTTATCATTAGTTACCTTGCTGTTTTTATAATTCCAGATTACAAAAACTTATATCTACTATCCATATTGCACTTGTATCACCATCTCTTCGCCGAACTAGTGCACCTATACAATTTGCCATTGTATTGGGTGTGTTGGGGACACAAGAGACTCTTTGTTATTTGGTTGCAGGGTTGTTTGAGAGAAACCATCTTCATCCTACGCCTCCCACGGATTGCTAAACCTTAGGTCATCCACTTGAGGGAAATTTGCTACTGTCCTACAAACCTCCGCACTTGGAGGCCCAACAACGTCTACAAGGAGAAGGTTGTGTAGTAGACATCAGGGGGCGATGAGGCCTCCACGGCAGCACAGCCGGCCACGGGAGGCAGGAGCAGGCGGCACAAACGGCGCTACTTTGGGCGGCTGGAGCAAGAAGACCAGAGGTTGAAGAAGCACTATGGCCGTTGGATGGACATCATACGGTCACTGGAGCTAGAATCGTTCATATTGACTAAGTTGACAAAGCCCTCCGTCACCGTCAACTTAGTGGGCCCACAAGTCAGCCTCTCACCAAGGTGGGTCCCAGCTAGCAGGGGAGTTCATTTTTTTCTGCTTAATAAGGAGGCACTTCCGGTGGGTCCGAGCTGACAGCGAGGGAAACGTTTTTTTCACGAAATACGGTGGCTCGTCAGGTGGGTCCCAGCAGTCAGGGGGGAAACGTTTTTTTCGCAAAATACGGTGGCCCGAACAGTGGGTCCCTGCTGTCAGGTGGAGGAATCTTTATTTTTCGTGTAATAAGGAGGCACTTCCTTGCTGCGGCCGTGGACCCAGCTGTCAGCCTCTCCACATACAGTACACTTCCGATGAAAGTCGTTCCTTGACCACGTTGACCACGCCGCGTTCCGTTGCATGCATGCGTCCATGGGTGTGGTGCGTACCCACCGTTAGCCTCTCACGTACAGTCATCTTCCGACGACTCTTGGTTGTTGACCACGTTGACCACACTGTGCCGAGCGCACCAAGGCCGGTGGACGATGGTGAGGCCCGAGACTGGAACGACCCGGAGATGGGGAAGACGGGGCAGTGGAGTCACAGATGGAGATGAGTGGGAAACTTGACTGGTTCGTGTGCGCGACAGCACAGCCGCGGTGCCGCCCACGGGAGACAGGAGCAAGAACAGAGGTTGAAGAAGGAGAAAGACTGTTGGATTAACATCCAACTGTCCAGCTGCTAGAATCATTTGTTGATTAAGTTGACAAAGCCGTGTGTACACGTCCGCTTAGTAGGCCCACAAGTCAGCCACCAAATCTGGCGGGTCCCAGCTGTCAACGGGATGAATATTTTTTTCGCAAAACAAGGAGGCACTTCCTTCCGTGCGAAGATACAGCCGGTGGGTCCCAGCTGTCAGGTGGAGGAAACATTTTTTTCAGCTTAATAAGGAGGAACTTTCCTTGCGTGCGACCATGGACCTCGTGGGTCCCGGTATCGAGCTCTCCACGTCTGATCCTCTTCCGACGACTCGTTTGTTGACCACGCCGCACCGAGCGCAGCGAGGCGGTGGACGACGTCGAGGCCCCAGACGGGAACGACTCGGAGATGGGAAGACGCGGCAGTGGAGTCACAGATTGAGAGGAGGAGAGGCGTTATAACTGGTTCTGTTGCGGCATGGGGCTGCAGTCTGTGAAGAATAACATGAGGTGTCGAGGGGTGGAGGAATAGCCTGGCCGGCGGTGGGGTAGCGCTTCACAGCGGTGCGTGCTAAGCAGAGCCGCTAGCCGCCGGAGGCCGGATCAGGCGGTCCCGGCGACGCTGGAGGAAGAAGACGAGAGATTGAAGGTGCATACCAGCCGTTGGATATAAATCCAATGGCTGTGGATGTCACAATCATTTGTTGACCAAGTTGACAACGCCTGTGTAGGCTTCGACCTATTAGCCCACATGTCAGCCTATAAAAATGTGGCATATATTTAACCCTTGTTTTCTAGAATATACAGTCCATTTGCTGGGGTGGGTGAACAAATAATTTCGCGTCAATCAGGCCCATTTATATTTTCTAAGAAATCCCAAACCATTTGCACTTCTTTAAAATACACGAATTAGCTGGGCTCGTTATATATATAATGTTATGTTAGAAGGAGCAATTAATATCAAAGAATAAACCGGAGAGGCACATTCTTTTTATATATAATTAACAAATTAGCGAGTTATTGCTCAAAATAAAAATGAACCCATTATTATTAAATTGATCCTTAAAATCTTCGCAAGCTTTTGTACGCAATCACCAGGATTTTCCTTGTCTGTGAGTCAAAAACAATCAGGATTTTCCTTGCCAACTTCTGTTAAACATTTACTTTTATAAGTTAATAACATGTGGGATGTTTTTATAATGCGGCTTATTTCTGAATCAAATCAGCAGGTTGATTTGTAGCAGCCGCCAGAAAATGTAAGCAGTTGGGTTCGCTGATTGTATTGACCCACAGTTCAACTTGCTTTCTAGCGAAGTGATCAATTAATCTGATCAATTAATCTGTATAACGTACGAATACAGCAGCCATAGGTGCATTTTACTTTCTTTTTTTTATTATGCGCACCCTTACCCTACACCAGATTCTCCCGATACCCTAGCACAGTGTAAGAGACGAAAGGTCTTGGTCCGGTCGGGTCCGAGTCCGCGGCCGACGATCCACCCCTCTTCTGCCACCCGCCTCCCCGTGAGCTATTGGCCTTTCCTTACTCTCGCCGCCAGCCCGCCGGTACGCCCTCAACGGCCCGCGGCTTGCCGGAATCCGTCCCGTCTCGATCGTCAAGTCCGAGCACCGCGGGGATGGGGAAGGAGGAGGCCCGGGAGGCAGCCTCGAGACCCTCGACGATTCGATTCACTCGGCCGCCTCCCGCTCCAGTTCAAAACGGGGTACGTAAGGTTATTTCCGATCCTTGGTTCGTATTGATGTTGAAGGAAGTCGATGGGACCTGCGGATTTTCAACTTCCGCTCGTCCTTTTGTTGATTTCGCATACTGCATTGAGTCCACGTGGTATATCTAAGCGGCAGAGAGCATTCGGGATCAACGCCATTTCTCGTTTCTCGATTAATTCCTTTCCTCTTATTTAAATACAACTAGTACGGTTACATTAAATAATATTGGTCTTGCTGGGCCTACTACCCATGGCTACTAGTACTTATTTAATGCTTAGTGCATGCATGAATGTCGTGTAATTGACATCTAATGAATACATCCTGTCAGATGTTTGATTTTTATCAGAAATGAAATTTAGTAGTTGCTGTTCATTTAGTCTACATTAGCTATTTTGAGGGTGGGTAAATAAGATATTTAGTAAAAACCAAGGAAAACTTTGCATTTTTTAGCACAACATGTGAAAATCCACAACCTTTCGGTAACATTCTCAAATGGGAAACTATTAAAATCTCTAGATCTTGATTTTTCTTCTTCGAGAGAACGCCAATGGCATAGCATATTTTATACTGTAGAAGACCTTTTTAAAGTGTATCAGCTGACCCGGCTTACGAATTTATACCTCCTATAGGAAGGGGTAGGATAGAGCATCACCCACCCAACAAACTCACACCTAACTACTCTCTAAACAGGCATTGCCCATGCTAACTTCCATTGCTGAAATTCAGCCGAAAAAAGCGACACCATGGCACTCTCATACATTTAGCGCCACATTGCCAAAGATACCGGCATTCCGATGTCCTCTGTTTACATAAGCTCCATGAAACCAGAATCACCAAAGTATCTTGGTCACCAATTTTCAAGATTATTAGTCTTATCCTGAGCACTAGGAAAGGGGAATAGATTAAGCAGGCATGCATACAAAGGATGCGCTCCGGGGTATCCTCCTCCTGGAGACATAAGTAGCATGTCACCATGTGGTCTTGAGTAGCATGTGTAACTCGGTGATTGGATGTCCAAATTCTATACTGAATGGATAGCCAGATGAAGATCTTGCAAGTGAAAGGCTCCCAGCTTCTCCAAATGTAATTAGCCCCACTGAACCTCACTTGTCCTTGTCACATAAATTTCTAAACTGAACTAGCAGAGTAACTGCCATTCCAATCCAATTCCAGAGGAATCTGTCATTCTCGTCCACATTTCTATCTGCGTTGTGCACAGCATCCCAGAGTCGAACATACTGAATTAGACGAAGCGTAGCTGCCAGCAATGTCAGAACCCAGGTGTTAAGATTCAAAGCTTCAGCCACTGTTTTGTTGTTGAATTTCCTAATGCTAACCTTGTCAGTGACCAATGGAGCGATTTCACCGGCAGTTCTCCCATCAATCCACCTATCTTTCCAAAACAAGGTGGCATTTCCACTTCCAACCTGAGCCTTGGCAAGACTGTTGAAAACATCTCATGCCAAGGGGGCGTTTATCATTGGCAAACCTTGCCAGGTTCTGGTTGGATCTGTTCTTCGAAGTCACTCCCATCTAGCATGAAGGGCCACACCTTGCATCTCAAAATTCATGACCTCTAATCAACCATAGCATTTTGGTTTGCAGATATACCATGCCACTAGGCATTGACCCCCACGGACTTCGTCAGGACCAGCACAAAAGAAAGCAATCGTCCATTTTTCAATAAGTGAATAACCCACTTGGGAGCTTCAGTAATCAGAAGATCATGAAATTTTTATAAGACAAAAATTAGAAAATCATAAATTTAGGATTTCTTTTGATAAACACATAGATCATCTGAAAATAACATGATTTAAGCATCATTGATAATTGGACATTATTCCGACAACATGGTTTAATAATGTTTCTGGTTTGTTTTTTCTTCTATACATTCCATTTCAAGTTCCTAATTCTTGCAACAAAATTTATTAATTTTCTGATTTTTGTTGTTGCACGTTTTATCTAGTTGCTCTCTTAAGAAATACATAGGTGAAGAAAGAATTCGTAGATGCATCCCAGCTACATGATTTTGTAGAATATTTCTTGTCTACCTACTAGGATGAATAATTAGAAGCATTAGTTAAGGTTAATGTTGTATCCGTCAAAATTCGTATAGATTACTCCTTATACATGATAGAAATACTTTTTCTACCAAGTTAGAGCACATCCTGATGAAGTCACAGCGGCAGAGATAGAAGTGTTGTACTTTGTCATTTTAGCCTTTTCTTGTTACCTTACTTTTCTGAATGTCCTTTTCTCAATAGGGGTTTTCTGTATTGAATCTGGATGGCACTCCCGAAGACGTAAGAATAAGTTGGCGTGCCACTGTCCTGGCGTACAGATTGTGGTGTTTCAATTCAACGCCAGACCGATATCAATTTGGTCACGAAGCCAGAAGAAGTTGCATGCTACCCCAATCTGGACACTTCTTAGTATACTTGCATCTCGGAGGGAAATGGCTTTGTGCAGTAATTCATGGGCCATCTGGCTACCTAGATGGATACACAACGCAAAGCACAGGAGAAGATCTCAGAGTAAAAGAAAATGTGTCTGATAAGAAAGGATCTAGAGGAATATACATAGAAAGGTCTCAGTTGCTTCCATGGGACGGTGGCTACATGTACGCTGCGAATTGCCGTGTTGGACATTTGGGTTTGATAAACTCATTTTCAAGCACCTATAGGACTGTTCAAGGCATTGGTCCTGAGCTTAAGGATGAGACAGTGATATCCCGTGGAGAAACACTCATCCTCCATCTCTCAGAGGCTGGAAGGTCTGACATGCTATTTTCTTTTATCGATAGCAATTTCATCTCCGGATGCCTCCTGGGCAAGGAACTTCTTTATTCCGCCAGACACTGGAGGTGGAAATCTGAAAAACCACTGCTCAAAATGGAGGAAGTATATTCACCTGAGCTTGCGGATAAGAGTAAAGGAAGGATGATAAATCAAGGAGCCCCCAGGTCTGAGGGTAGGAGGATAGCTAAGTTTGCTGATAAGAAGAAAGGAAATATGGTAGATGAAGGAGCAAGGCTTTCAGATAAGAAGGGAAGGATAACAGATGAAGAAAAAGAATATGGAGCTGAGCTTGAGGAAGAATTGTCTGTTCTCGAAGACATTAGGCTGCTCCATAGGCCGAATTACACACGTGAATTGTTCTGTCTGGATAAGATGGTTGTACATCTTGCTGCCGGGCGCCCGGTGAGCAATGCATTAGAAGAATATCTGAGGCCCCAGGCGTCAGGTCCGGATTCAGAGTATCTTGTCACACCATTCCGCAAGTTCAGTCGTTCCCATGAGGAAAAGAAAAAAGAAACTAGCCCAGACATTGAGAAAACAACTAGCAACATGGAACGCCTGTGTGCTAAGTTGTTAGATAATCTGCATAAAAGCCTAAACGTCACACCCAATGTGAGCACGGCAGTAAACAGAGCAGGCATTGCAAATCTTGGTAATACATGCTACGCAAGTTGCACTTTGCAATCTCTACACTCGATTGGGGAACTCAAATCTGCATTGAATAGGTACCGTCTGAAACACCTTCAAAGTTTAATCTTCTTCGTATTTACTCATATTGATCACATTTTGTGCGCTTTTGTAGCTATCCAGACGATGTGCAGGTTAATGAGGATCAAGAATCACATAATTTGACTATTGCCACAAGAAACCTGTTCCATGAGCTTGATCAAAATACTGGTACTGTTCAGCCCCTGCACTTCTTACAGGTCAGCAATCAATTTGCTTTTACATACGTTTGGCAGTCAATTGGATGAGAAAAGTGAGTTTTGAGGGTTAATAAAGGCAGGGGCGACTACACTGGCTAGGCTTCCTTAGGCGCTAGTGTATCCTCCATTTTTACCAAAATACTCCTCAACTGTACAAGGCTACGGCATGGATGTGCATTGGAGCTCGTCTTGTTCTGTAGATGTGCTCAGGAGGAGAGGAGGGAGGAACACCAAAGCCAATGGGGCAGGCAGCGTTTCACCAACCTGGGCCCTTAGAGGAGCGTGCGTGGCCCGACTAGTCAGCAAGTGGCAAAAGCCCCACTCTAGTCGAAAAGAACGAAAATAGTGTTCTCGTCTCTTCTCTGTATTACTAGAATCCAGCCGTACAAGAAATTGGTGAGTAAGCGTGCCTTTGGTTAGGAGTGCGGGTTTTAAAACAAATGACTGGACCTTGTGAACTTGGAAGTGGTAGAAAACTAGAAATGGAAAAAGAGAGGCATGAGTGCAGGCAATGTGAAGCAGGGAGAAGCGTGGCATTTGTGTCCTATGCCTGTGGAGTGAACACAGTGATGTTGATGTATCCAAAATCAAAATAGCTGGTTCTGTTGGTGCTATATTTCTAAAACAGAATTGTCAAAAAATAATAGGTTCTAAATGCTATTTTTTGGTAATATTTTCTATGAATGCGCATGATATTTCCTGGGGATGAAATGCTTAGTCCATTAGAAAGAAACCTCTTTGTTTTTTCACGTGTTAATTTGACTTACACAAGATTGTATTTATACGTCATCCCTACAATTTAAGCCCAGTAACTTTCTTTGAGGTTACCCTTCTTTTCTGTCCTGGAATAGCCACCGAGTACGGAGATCAAGCGTGGGTTAGAAGAGGGATATGAGGCCATTTTGTAAGCAGAATCTGTAATCACCTAGACGTCTTTCAAATAAAATTTGGTTATACACATTGTCATGTACAGGCTTAAGATATGATCTAAAACAACTAGTTCTAACGACAAGTCTAAATATCAAGTAGCAGTCAGGATACTTGCTGGGTTTACATGGTAAGAAAAAACACGCGAGGCCAAGAGTAGATGCGGATGGATTATATGTTGATTACTTCATCAGCAAGCCTTTAATTTCTTTGGAAATATTACAATCTAGAGTCTAGTATTTATCTGGTCCAATTTTGAGCAGACGCTACGGGAATCATCCCCACAGTTCAAAGAAAAGGAAGGTGATGGGTACAGGCAACAGGTTCCATCTACTTCCCTATAATTAAGATGTAAGTCAAGTATCATCGTATTTATATGTTAAAAAATGTTTAAATTTTGCAGGATGCCGCAGAATGCTGGACACTTTTGGTGAATACAATTTCATCGACTCTTACAACACACGCAAGGTAACTATAACTTGGGTAGTTTTATTAACCATACATTAATGTTGTTGTTCACTCCTAATAATTATCTTTTCTATAGCTTAATTGTATATCAGTATTCACTGCCTATTCTATTTAATACGATTTTCTTTCTTCGATAGTGATCCAGCATCTGCACCAATAAAAGATATTTTCAAGATTGATCTTCTGGAGAGGTGCTCTCTCTCTCTCTCTCTCTCTCTCTCTCTCTCTCTCTGTGTGTGTGTGTGTGTGTGTGTGTGTGTGTGTGTTACCATCTGGGCTAGTAATATGTTACTGATTATTTCCTTTTTATTTGTAGGCACCACTGCACAGCGAATGGCGAGGATAAAGAATTCAAAATTTCAGTTTATGATCTTAAGTGTTCTATCTCTGATCGTGTACATCACCTCAACGAAGGACTTAAACTCGTAAGTACTTCTACAAAAACTATGCACATCCATATGGCCTCAATTAATGGATATTATATTCTCCTGTACAGCATTTAAGTTCTGAAGTTATTAGAGATTCTGAGAATGGGCATCCTGCGCATTATACAGTGACAACTACTATAAATGAGTTGCCTAGGTAAGGGTAGTTGATATGTTCGTTTGTTATGTTTTTATACTTTCTCAGTAATAACATTATGCAAATTCTTCTTCTTCAGCTACTTAAAAATTCAATTCGAGCGTACTGTTATCCAAGAAGGAAGGCAAATAAAAAAGAAAAATGTATGTAACATTCTTATTGCTGTCTATTTTCTCTTACAAACTACAGTTTTGAAAATATGTTATAATTTCCTTTTTATCTTATTTTGGTGTGTTATAGAAAGTGCAATATCCATTGGAGTTGGATGTTCGTGACTTTTGTTCAGCTGAGCTCAAAACTAAAATCCAAGCTTGTCGACAGGTATAGCACTCTCTTTTCGCTGTTCAAATCTGAATTGTTATGCTCTTTTATGCTAGCGTTGATTACAGCATTAAAATTGTTATGCTCTGTTATGTGAAGCAGTCGATAGGTGCAGAAAATGCTGGGTGCAACTCACTGAGTGCTCATGTGGAATCATCTTCATCAGATATGTACAAAGGCAAGTAATGTTTTGAAATTTTGTTGTTGGTACTAGTCTTGTTATTAAGTGTTAAGTGTATAGGTCTAGATCATGCTCAATTGTGTTGCATGGTGTTAGTGTTGTCGTAACTTGCCAGTCCTTGCTGTGAGGGCAGGGAGCATGTCGGTGACTATAAAAAATCATCAATGAGATTGGATCTCCTTGCCTAAGACCCTTTCTAGCCTGGAAGTAGTGACCAATGTCGTCATCGGCTTTAGTGCCCGCACCTTTCGCCTTGGACAAACATCTCAATCTAGTTACACCAATGTGATGTGAACCCCTTCATGCAAGGTTTGTTGAAGTGAAGATAATTAGAGTATCATACACCTACTCGAAGTCCACTTTGAGAAATCCCATCAAGCTTTTTCTAATGTAGCTCGTGGATAGTTTCATGTAGGACACACCACCCGCTCTAGGATGTCATCCTGGCATGAACGTTGTCTGTGTGGGTATGATTACACTAATGGCTGCCATTTGATTAGCGTACATTTTGGTGAAAAAATTAATACTGACATTCAAAAGGAAAATAGGGCGACATTGTCGGATCTGTACAGCTCCCTCTTTCTTGGGCAACAGAGTGATGACGCCAAAAATTAGCTGACACACATCAGTGTCCCCTTATTTTTTGAAAGATCCAGCATTCACTAGCTTTTCATTGATTTAGCAGAGGGAGAGTACAAAAGTTGTGGCCAAGTGACCTGAGAGAAAAATGAAACTGCTACTCATACAGCCTAGGAAGGAGAGGTACAAGAGCCTCTCCAGGTATTGTTCGTAATTTTTCACTTCGGGTCCCCGAATGGGGGCGCTATGCATGTCACTCTGGCAAGCCGCCATTGCTCCATATCACTTCTGCCTGTGTTGATCACGTCGCCGACATTGGGGGTTTTTTGCTCTGAAAGTGCAGCTGTTGCGCTTAAGCCAGATGCGCCACAAAAACAGGGCAAGCATCAGTGTCCGCTTTGGAAATCAACAAATAGTGCCATCAAATCCCCCTTGATCACCTCCTACAACTTGGTAAAACTCAGCAGGAAACCCGTCTGTACCAAGAGCTTTGTTATGGTCCACCTGAGAAACGGCCTCCCTAGCCTCCTTTTCCATGGAGTCAGCGGTCAGAATGGCATTCTCCTCTGGGAATAGCTGCAGTTTATCATCACTTCGATCTTTGTCAATAGGGAAAAAGTTGGTTACGTGTGTACAAGTTGGTGACATACATCTGCAATTGTGCCTCAGCAACTATGGAAATATGTGGTATTGTTGTCCCTTGAACATGTTTAATTTTAGCACAATGGGACCATTTGGATTCTTCTTCCTCATTAGCCTAGCTACATGCTTGTTGGCCTCCCTCTTGGAAGCCCGCTCAGCTACACTAAGGTGGGGTTTGCTCTATCTTAATATTTAGCACATCGACGAACCGTAAGAGATGCTTGTTTTCTTTCTTATAAACCCAGCTCGCATTTCTAGCCAACCCCATAGGAAGTCAAAGATCACGAATCTTATTCTGCCACCTTTCGATGGAGGTATGGCCTCTGATCTCTTTAGCCCATTCGGTTACAACCATCTTGAAGAAGCCCTCCCGGCTTAACCAGGAAATTTCAAAAGAAAAGTTTGTTTATTGCCGAGGTGGGTCGCAGTTTATGGTTAGATACCACCCTTTGTAGAGCCTGCGCCGTGACTAGCGGAAACTTTGTTCGCACTCTTACATTGGCCAAGACACAATCCAACTTCTCATAGATCAGGTTTTCGAAGTTTGGCCCAAGTAAATTATGGCACAGAGAGAATGATTTCTCTCAAGTCTAGGCTCTCGGTTACAGCATTAAAATTAAAGGACCAGTGAGCATCAAAAGAATTTATTATTTTCATATTCTTGTCAAATGTTGCTGAAGTACTTCTCAACCAACATTGGATGCGACTCTGAATAGTAAATCCGAACAAGCTCAGTTAAAAGCTCTAGTTTGAGGGCAGATTGGGCAGCACCATATTCAACCGCAAGTAGCCACTTAGAACCATCCACCTTGGTCACAGACATCATCCATGTGTCAATGTGTCCATTTTATCCCTAACAAAATGCCACCCTACCTACCATGAGAAGGTAGACAATGCCAAGCACAATCCAGCCCCCACTAAGGTTTCTCAAAAGGTGCAGAAAAATTTGATCTTCCCATCTCCATCAAGGCAAGAAAGTCCGGCTTGTGCTCCCGGACCTCTAACCAACACTATTGGGGGCTTTCTTTTCCCTAGTTAGTGCGACTTCGCACTCCAACTCAGCGATCCCTTTGACCATCTGAGCACCACCCCTCGTCCATGCTAGGTCACTACAGAGATTACTTAGTTTTGGGAAGCAACAAACCATGAGGACCGTCTTCCTCATTGCTTGTTTTAGTTGTGGTCAACCTGCTCAATAGCACAACCACCTGGTCAATCTCCGTGTTTTTGATCTCATGAATAGAACTAGCAACTTTGCTATTTATGCCAAGGGTAACCTCTAATTTAACTGCCTTAGTAGCTATGACATCACCAGGAACAGATATAACTACATTCTTTTTTATTAAATGTTGTACTTGTCGTGTGCTCGATGTCCAGGAGCTTTGCAATCTGCTTGGCACGATTCATGGGTGTCTTGTCACTGTCAAGCTGCACCACAATGTGGTTGCTCATCTGCGGGCCCACAGCCATATCAGGAATGATCACGGCAGCCACCGCCGCATGATTGCCAAAGTTGACATGCTGCATAACCCCGTGTCCCTGCCAGCCAATTCTCCCCACGCAGTGCTCCTCACTATTGAGGAGTGACCATCATCGCACGGGACAGAGTCAGAAACGGAGGAGACCATGGTGCTGAAAACCCCACCTTCTCACCCAGCTCAACCAGAACCGCACCAAACACAGCTGACCGAGGACATGCAGACTCCCTACCCCTGTCCGAGGCTGTCGGTGCTAAGGCAGCCCGCACCACCTTGGGCACCACCAGAGTTCAGAGCCGAGGCAGGTAACAGCCCTCTACCAGCTTAAGGACTGTCAATAGGCAACATCACCGGCGTGCCAGCCATGAGCAGCGAGGACAGCGAAGGCGCACACGTTTGCTTGGGCCAGATGTGAGGGTGCTTGGGCGCTGCTCCTCCCCCAATGATCTTTGCTCTGCCAAAATGTACTGCCTCTGCACTTTCGGTGGGGTGGCTGCTTCCTTCCATGACTTCATTTGGAAGAGCTGCACTCCATCGCTATCCAGTTCTTCGGGTGGCTGCTGGTTCAGGACCGGATCCACACTAGGAGCGTCCTCCTGCGGAAGCACATCATCACTGCGGCTGAGGCTGGCTGCCCCCTCTGCACTGCCAGATGCGAGACGGCAGATCACATGGTCTTCCGGTGTCCTTTCACCCGGATTTTCCGGTCCTCTCTTGGGTGTCCGATAGAGGATGGGGCGTCTGTGCGATCATTGCATCATGTGCTTCTTGCCCCTGCTGTCCCCGGTCACTTTGCGTCCACGTTTTTGCTGCTATGCTGTTCGTGGCTTTGGAAGCACCCCAACGGGATCGTGCTCAATGGCGACGTGCCCTCTGTCACACGCCTTAGGAGCTTGTGTCATGAGGACGCCATCCTCTGGAGGCGTCAGCTGCCTGCATCCCCGAGCTGTTAAGCAAAGCAGAGCCGACCCTGCCTCAAGCTGCTCGTCCTCCTCAACCAAGTCTGCCCAAAGATGGTATGGCGCCATGTGCGATGCACGAGCATGTGTCGACACAGGCAAGGGAAACGTCACCGAAGGAGCAGGAGTAGGCCCGGTTCACCAGGTTCTACCACTGTTCGGTCCAATCATAGTCAAAATCTGAGTTTGATCCTGGCTCAAAAGGAACGCTAGCTATATGCTTAACACATGCAAGTCGAACGTTGTTTTCGGGGAGCTGGGCCGAAGGAAAAGAGGCTCCTAGCTAAAGTTGTCTCGCCCTGCTTCAAAACTACAAGGCACGCGCTACGGCTTTGACCTAACGGCCTCCGTTTGCTGGAATCGGAATAGTTGAGGAGTATGCCTTCGTGTTTCGACAAGAACACCGAGAAAACCTGACTCAGCTCTACGTAAGACAGCAAAAGTATGGTTGAGCAATCGACATGATATATTTGCTCACATTCCAGGCGAAGGTCATAATTCGCAGGAACATTCTATAGTCTTAGTCAGAGGAGGTAGAGTGAAAGATTCGCCAGGTGTGAAATCCCATCGTATTCTAGGAGTCAAGGATTTGTTGGGAATTCCGGATCGTAGAAAGGGGAGACTCCACAACATGCGGATTTGCCAGTGTGGACTCCAACTATTGAACTGGATCATCCAGGAGCTCGACATATTTACCCAGGTAGGTGGAGCTGGGGAGTGGTGAGCGACTCTTGAACTGCTTGCCACTGAGATTATCTTGACCTTCACATTCAATTTCTTCTTGACAAGGGTGGGCGCTATTCATGGAAGGACACCCTCCTGGGCTGCAAGCAGCCTGGAGGCACGCTGCAGCCCCGGAGGGACGCTGCTAGCTCAAGCCGTCAGCGGAGCCGGACGCTTGTCAGTCACCGGCACGAGGCCGGTGGGTGGGTTTCCGGTTGCCGCCCGGAGCCTGCCGTCCTCAAGGCCACGCCCCCGCTGCCCCTAGCCCCGCGCAAGCCGCCTGCTGTTGCTGCGGTTGCCGAGGTGGGGTGGGACCCGGTGGCCAACTTCTTCAGCACCACCGACCCCGTCCTCCCCCCGCCGCCTCGCGTGGATGATGTGCAGCAGGAGCTCGACGAGTCCATCGCTACCGCGCTTGATCGCCTGCTCCAGTTCGCCGACAACTCGTCCGTTGCGGCCTGCAGCTCCATGGCCACCGCAGCCCAGACGAGCCTGCATGTGGGCGCTATGACGCAGCAAGTCATGCAGCTGCAGCTCAACGGTACCGACGATCCAGCGCCGCGCCTCTTCGTCGACGTCCCCCCTCCCGTCATCCCCGCTCCACCAATGCGCCGCTCCGCTGCCCCACCCAAGACCAGAGCCATCTCTGCCCCAGTCAGGCAAAGCGCGCGTCAAACTGCGCAGCAGTCCAGCATGCCGGTGGCGAAGAGGGCGTCCCTGCTGCTGGTCAAGCGCCTCGGCATGCTGGGACCCAAGGAGAAGATGACTGCAAAGGCCGCTGAAGCTCTTATTTGCCGTTTCGACGAGCCGCTGACGGAAGAGGACATCTCCATCATCGCCAAGCTCACGCGCCTCGACCCGGTGGCCCTCCGCATTGCAGGTGGCATGGCGGGGCCTGATACCGACGCGGACGCCGCGACTTAGTGTTGTTATGTTAGTTCTACTTAGTATTAGTCTCCGGCAGGGATTGGCATTAGGCCGATTTGAGTTAGGTTTCATGATCGATGACTGTAGTGTTTATGTTAGGGCTAGTTGGATCGCTTCGCGCCAGAGTAGTTTTGGGCTTGTTGATGGTCTCTGGCGCCCCCTCACTAGGCAGATGGTGTACTTGTGTTCGTCTCAGATCAATAGAATGTTGCTTCTGCTGGAGAAAACCATTGTTCCTTATGAGTAACACAACTGGTGCAATCTTGAGTTGGAATGTGAGAGGAATGAATTGGCCAGCAAAGCACGCAGCTGTGCGTGAGATTGCGGAGGCTCATCGAGCAAGCATTCTATGCCTCCAAGAAACAAAGCTGGAATCCTGGACACCCGCCGTTGTTCAGGAGCTAGGGGGTCGCAAGCTTGAGGGATGCGCTGTCCTGCCTGCAATGGGCACCAGGGGAGGAGCGGCCATTCTCTGGGATAAGGCTGTCATTAGTTTCACTCGGTCACGGGCAAAGTGACTGATCTGCAGGACAACTCCTCTTTCTGGCTGACGACTGTATATGGACCGGCTGACGATGTGCGTAAAGACGCCTTCCTGGCTGAGATGGCACACGCTGCACCGCCGCCGGGGGAGCCTTGGCTGATCAATGGAGATTTCAATGTCATCTATGAAGCAAGGGACAAGAACAATCTGAATTTGAATAGGAGGATTATGAGCAGGTTCAGGGCAGCTATTGACACGGCGGGCTTGCGTGAGATAAAGTGCAAAAACAGAAGGTTCACATGGACAAACGATCGGCAGGACCCAACAATGGTATGCATCGACAAGGTTTTCTGTAATGCAGAATGGGATGCCCTCTTTCCATCCTACATGGTAATGGCTGCGGCAACTGCGTGCTCGGATCACTGCCCGCTCGTGCTGGCCAACTCCGCAGCCCCAAAAAGGAGGCCTGTTTTCAGGTTTGAGTCTTTTTGGCCGCGTTTTCCCCGCTTCCACGACACGGTAAACCTGGCTTGGCAGCGGCCGGTAAATCACACATGCCCAGCCATAAGGATCAAGGTGAAAATGCAAAGGGTAGCTCATGATCTTAGCATATGGGCCAGAACTCACTTCAGCGATGCCAAGGTGCAGTTTCACCTGGCCTGTGAGGTTGTGCTGCGGCTGGACGTTGCGCAAGAGAAGCGTGCTCTCACTCCAAGCGAATTACCGAAAAAGGGTTTCCCCCGCTTTGTATTCCAAAGCAAACCATCATTGTACACAATGCTGGGGCGAGCAGCACAACAAGCCCAAAGAAAAAGAAGAAAAAAATGCCAACTGCGGCAGTTCGACAAAGTGCGGAAGACCCGCGACCGCTGCGCCCTCCAGAGACAAACCACCACAGCCCGAGGCTCCGGTCTACCGCGAACTAAGCAGCACCTCCAAGAAGGGATGCGACGCCGACGACGCTGCTGCCCGGACAAGTCCTAGGGTTTCCCCAGTACGCGGAGGGAGGTGGGGGATAGCCACTCCCGACACCCTCCAAGAAGGGATAGTGGCACCTGCCAGTGTCACCGCATCGGAGCCGGACGAACCGGCAAGGATTTCTCCCGCACGCCAAACCCCACCAGCCAATCGGAGCCGACCAGCCAAACCACCACCCAACTATGCGCCATCCCGGATGCGCCGCCACCTACACCGTCTCACTGCGAACACCACCACGAGGCCAAGAAGACCGGAGAGAAGATCCGAGCGACGGGAGCAGCAGCATCAAGGCCGAGCGGGAGGGAACCACCTCCACCGCCGTCGTGCGGGAGGCCCGCGCCTCCGGCACCGTCGCGGTAGCCGTCCGGACACGGCAGCGGGGCATACCAGGCCACCCCTGGCCCGGCCAGGCCCGAAACGGGCCCGCTAAGCCCCGCCGGCCACGCTGCAGCAAGATGGCCTCGACGCCGCTAGCACCCGCCGATCATCGCGCACCACCGCCGCCTCTGAAGGCCACGCCGGCGCCAGCGTGTCGCTGCCCGCCCGACCAGATGGAGCCGAAGAGCCTAGATCTGGGCGGCGGCGCCGCCCGCCAGCGCCGCTGCGCTGCCGCCAGCAGCAGCGCGCCGCCAGAGCTTCGCCCGCCGCCGCGCAGGACCGCCGCCGCTGAAGACACCGCCCGAGCTGCTCCGTCCAGCTGGAGAAATCCTAGACGGGAAGGGCGGGGCCGCCGCCCACCGTCGCCGGGCTAGGAGGCGGGCGCCAGCGACGCGCGGAAGGAAGGAGGAAGAGAGAGGGACGGGTGCTGCGGAGGAGGAGGGCGCGCCGGCCGCCAGAGGCGGCGTGATCGTGACGAGGAGGAGGGCCTTACTCAGGGACTTTAATACTTTTCTTGTTACTCCAAGCGAATTCAACCTGCGCAAGCAGCTAAAGCAAAGAATTCTGGGGCTGGCTGCGATTGAGAGAGCCCGCAAGAGACAAGCATCCCGGATCACCTGGCTCAAGGCGGGAGACGCCCTTACTGCTTTCTTTCAATCCAAGATCAACTCGTGCAGGCGGAAGAATTTCATTCACTCCATGGAGGTTGACAATGCTGTTGTCACTGGGCATGATGAAAAGGCCTCTGTTGCACACATGCATTTCTCCAACTTGCTGGGAAGAAAAGAGGACAGAAAGTGCTCGATAAACTGGGAGAAGCTGCACATGCCCACAGTCCAAAATGAGGGGCTTGACAATCCATTCACTAAGGCCGAAGTTTGGGCTGCAATCTTGGCGTCGCCGGCGGACCGGGCACCTGGCCCTGATGGATTCTCGGGCATGTTCTTCAAAAGCTGCTGGGGCACGATAAAGGAGGACATCATGGCCTTGTTCGATCATCTCTACAGGCTCGCCGGTGGAAATTTTTGCTGACCTGAACAGGGCTATGATTGCCTTGCTCCCAAAGAAGGATGGTGCTGTCAAAATGAGTGATTTCAGGCCGATTAGTCTCATCCACTCTATTGCAAAGCTGTTCTCAAAAGTCCTGTCCATTCAGCTAGCTAATGTCATCGACAAGCTGATCAGCCCAGCACAAACAGCATTCCAGAGGAAGAAGTGCATCCATGACAGCTAATTATAGGTGCAAAACACGGTCAGAAAGCTGCACAGAAGCAAAACCCCGACGCTGTTGCTGAAGCTCGACATTGCTCGGGCCTTTGATAGTGTCTCTTGGGAATATATCTTGGAGCTGCTGGAGGTTCTAGGTTTCCCCCGCGATGGAGAGATTGGATTGCCCTCCTTCTCTCGACATCCTCCTCCTCCTGTCTTCTAAATGGGGTGCCGGGGGACTGCATTGATCACTGTGGAGGGCTTAGACAGGGTGATCCCCTCTCGCCGCTGCTGTTTATTCTATGCATCAACCCTCTTCACCGCCTGCTAGAGGCGGCCACTAGGTTGGACCAGTTGGCGCCGCCGCCGCCGGCAGCGGCTAGGATGCGCACAAGCTTGTACGCCGACGACGCGGTCATCTTCATCAACCCCGTGCGCGAAGAGATAGATGCCCTGCTTGGCCTGCTACGGCAGTTCGGCGACGCCACGGGCCTGTAGGTCAATCCCTCCAAGTCGTTCGCAATCCCGATCCACTGCAGCGACATCGATCTGGCTGTGGCGCTACTGAATTTTGGTGGCACAACGACGCTCCCGACCACATACCTGGGCCTGCCCATCACGGCCAGGAGGTTTATGCTAGTTCACCTGCAGTTCATCCTCGATAGAATTAGGGCTAGACTGGCTGGCTGGAAGGGTAGATTAATGCCAATGGCCGGCCGCTGCGTCCTCGTATGCTGCGTCCTGTCCGCCATTCCAACTTTACGCTCACGGCGTTGCGGGAGCCCAAGAAACTATTCAAGGAAATCGATAAGTCTCGGCGACGTTTTCTCTAAGCGCAGGACGAAGAGATCTCGGGGGCGAAGTGCAAGATGGGCTGGAAGACAGTAACTGCGCAGGAGCTGCACGGTGGCCTGGGCATCCACGACCTGCCCAGGTTCGCCCGTGCGCTGCGGCTGCGGTGGTTGTGGCTTTGCCTGGCAGCAGCCTCACCGGCCTTGGGTGGGCACCGACACGCCTTGCGACAATGGCAACCAGGCTCTGTTCGCAGCCTGTACCTCCGTCACCATTGGGAATGGAACCATGGCCTCTTTTTGGTCCTCCTCCTGGCTGGGAGGTCGGCAGCTTTGCATGGCCTTTCCGGCGCTCTTTGCTGCATCCATCAGGAAAAACCGATCGGTGAAGGAGGTCTTGCAGGGTGACCGCTGGGTTCTTGATCTCAGACATGCCAACTACAGCGATGTCATTCGTCAAGTCATCGAGCTGGCCAGAGAAATCAGGAGCGCTGGCATCGTCTTGGAGGTCCAGACACCGGACACAATTCATTGGACACAGCACAGTTCGGGGATATACTCCACCAAATCTGCCTACACTGCCCAATTTGCAGGTGGACAGCACAGCAGCTTCAGAAGCTTAATTTGGAAGATATGGGCGCCGGGGAAGATCAAGATGTTCCTCTGGTTCCTTCACGAAGACAGGCTATGGTGCAATGACAGGTTGCAACGGAGGGGCTGGGAAAATGGCTACTTTTGCCCTCTATGCATGACAAATCTTGAGTCATCCTTTCACCTCTTTTGGGAGTGCCCAATTTCCTTGATGGTTTGGAACAAGGCTGCTGCCTGGACCGGCTACTAGGCTCTGAACCCTGCTGGTTGGTGCAATGCAACTACATCGACGGGCTGTGCCGAGAGGATACTCGCTGCTGTGGCTACAGGCAACCGCAAGGGCACCAAGTCGATGCTGGCCCTCATCGCTTGGCACATATGGCTGGAGAGAAACTCTTGTGTCTTCAGAGGGAAGCAGGCAGACGAGCGGCACATCGTCGAGGCATGTCGCCGGGATATGGAGCAATGGAGATTGGCAGGCGCAAAATGCATAGAGCATTCCTTCGGGGACATGACGTGAAGTATCGCCCAAAAGCATCCTCGCCTGGGGGCAAAGTTCCTCCCAGTGATCCGCTGTAATTTTCTTTCATCCATTTGATCGCTTGATCTGAAACATTTTGTCACTCTCTCCTGCTAAATCAATGAAACACCAGCCCCAAGCTGGTTTCTTCAAAAAAAAAATCTTCTTCCTTTTCTTGTCATATCATCAGGCATGTCTGAATCACGGTCCATATATATTACCCACACGAGCTTCCACTTCAAAACTGGGCTTTGTAGCCACTTTCTTTGGATACAAAATCCCTCTCTTCTACAAGAAAAGCCGGCTCAACCATCGGCACTAGGGCACAGAAAATTCTGTGCTGCCAAGTGAAAGCCATGCCCATCATCTGAGTTTTACCAGTGAGGGAGCCTACACCACACAAACCGAGATAATCCCCTCAAAGGTCTGAAGGGACACCGCTGATCAAGCACCCACAGAGCCTTCAAGTACCATTTAGAATCTACCTTCAAGGACCATTGGTTAAACTTTAGAGAGCATGCAGTATTTTGCATGTTGACCTGGCCAATGTGATAATCTGAGTGAGCTCTAGATTTGATTGAAATTGCAATTTGAACTCATTGTCGTGTCGTACATCCCACTGAAATTGATCCAGTGTGATTAGCTACTCTAGCTTGGCGGCCGTTGCAGCAGTAGACAGTCCCCCAGATGCACGAACAATTCCCGTCAGTGAGTTCTCTTGCCTTGTAAGAAACGAGGTGGAGTGCAGCATCTCGAAGAACATAAGCTCTTCTTGAGCATATCCGTAAATAAAGACCATGGGTTTTGGTAGCCTTAAAATCCGGCATGCTTTCTAATCGTGCTACGGAGACTCGCAAATATGGCATAGCACAGCTATACACTCAATAGACACATGCCCTTGAGGTTGCATCTGAAGCACTTGATCTTGAATTTTCACTCTTGTTTTTAGTCGTGTGGTCACGTTAACCGTTTTGGAAGAACCGGCAGTTCCACCATGCTGCTGCTGAACAGGGGCATCCCCGGCTACTGAATAACCACAATAGGCTCCACCTCACATTGCTCAACCGTGCTGCACAGGATGTACACACTGAACTGATGCTGGCATCTTCTGCAGCACAGTACCCGGTGCCAGTGCCGGCGCGTTAGGTTTGGCGCCTGTACCTTCCCGTCTCACTGCTCCCTACCCCTGCTTCTGTATAGCCGCCAGCTTGTTTGGCTACAGAAGGCAACAATGGGGGTCCTTGTCTGCAGCGGCGTCCGCCACCTCCCTTAAATATTCACCTCCACCACTTTTTACTCGAGTGGACGATTCCACATGAACCCTATGGGCAACATAATGGATCCTCCTATCTAGTAATGGAGGATCTAAACCAAAAGCATTTGGCCTTTACGCTGGTTGTTAGTGCTTGAGGGAGATGTAACTTTGTTATTAAATAACTCTTGTACACCTTTTCTCCTTTTATTACCTATATGACATGGGCAGAGCACCAGCCTTTCACATAAATAACATAATGAATCCCCGGCCAATGATGAGGCCCGCATGCTAGCATGCTGGCCCGAGTTGAGCCGACTCATATACCCACCCAACCCGTCCATGAAATTTGAAAACCTTATTGTTGATGCCTCGCGGTAGTAACCTGATCAGACAAACACCGGTTGGACTGCAAAAGACAATCTGGTTGCTGGTGATTGTTGAACCGATGTTGACAAAACCAATGTAGGTACGTAACACGCCACGCTGATGCCGCCATGGACAAAGACAGACCCGATGATCGCTGCTGCAGTGTCATTGAACCTGCCTGATGTAGGGCGTGTCCTAGTCCAAAAGGCAGTCATTCTGTTGGCACAAAAACAGAGCAGCGTTCATCGTGTGTTGTAGCTACTGGAGAGTGGTACTCGGGTCAAGCCAGTGTGGCTGGACGTGTGTGGGCATGTGTTATATAAAGCACTGTAATAGGTTTGTGTTGGTTGAGAGGCAACAAACGGAAAAAAGGCACAAGGCCTTGTTCCTCAAAACTCCTTGTGTGCGTTCTCAGAGGCACATGGCAGCCATAGTACAACTTAAAATTTTGATTTGTGCCCACGTGTGTGGATGTGGGTACATGGTTAGCATTTGCTTCACATCATGCACGACTAACTCTAACCTAAGCTCTTGTTAGTCATGTGCAGATGCATCTTCACTGGCTGGCATGTACGAACTGATCGCTGTCGTGACACACAATGGGGATACCCCAGATTCGGGACACTACATTGCTTGGGTCAAGCAAGAGGGTGAGTTGTGGATTCAGTATGACGATGCCATTGCAACCATGCATATTAGTCATGAAGTGTTGAACTTGTGTGGAGGAGGTGAGCAGCTAGCTATATTTTACTTACAATTTAAGAATCGAGATTTTGACATATGAATTCTCTAAACCAGAACTTGTCTCTTTTAAAGGCGAGGGTCAGATTGCGTATCTGTGCCTATACAGAGCTCGTGTTGTTCAAGGTTGTCTGGAGTCAGCTTGTGCCTAGTTGGTGTTGAAGTCGACCAGTGGAGTAGCTGCTGACTGAGTGCCACTGCATGTGTTGCCCCTTGCTCCTACACACCTGTACTCTCTATACAATGTGTGCATCGGATGTAATACGTACCATTCAGGAGAGTTCCACAATTCTACTTTGTATGAGAGCCTTGTGGCCTGTGAGACTTGGCCAACTCATGTAATGATACTGCCAACTTGGCTGGCAACCAATTCTATTTTCCGTTGGACTTATAATTGCGTTACTCTCTACACATTTCAAACAAGCACCTCACACTTGGTCCCAACGTTTCACTGTATTCTGGCTCTCCATTGAATTTATTGCCTCGGGTGGCCGGTTCAAGAGCTTTTGTTACCCTCTCTACACTCCAAGTCGGAACTTTTGGAGGTACTGCACTCATTCATCAATTTGTTTGCTCGTTGAACCTGCCTGATGGGAGGCATGTCCTAGTCCGAAAGGCACTCATTCTGGCACAGTGTGATTTTTAACATCCAACACGAACACCCTTGTTATGTCACGTTGCGGAAAGAGAAAGGGAGCGTAGTCAATGAGCAAACAAATTGTAACTGTAATTGTAATATAAAATCCCCGCTAAGCGCTAAGAGGACAAGACCCCAGTTCGCCAAGATTTTGTATAGGGGTGGGCGAAGAGACGATGATGGAAGATTATATGTAAAACAAATAAATGGTTTTCACCTTCATGAACGCACGAACGCAACTCGTTATAAATCAAACCAATTACTACCCAAATTTACGATGAGCTAGTGGATTCATGTTTTAACTTTCTATTATTTCCTTATGTAATAGTACAAATTAGCAAGGGTAACTAGTAAAAACAAAATAGTATATAGAAATTAATTCTATCTAGATCAACAAGATGTGGATTCCCCCCAAAATAACTGTCGATTGAAGGAGATCAGGAGACTTTTCGCGGGGGGCAGATCAGGAGACTAACCGAAGAAATTCAAGCCCCGTCGCGTACGTCGATCAAGCGCAGACTGAATTTGGGGAACTGAGGTGCTAGCGTTAGGGCACAGCCGCATGCCCCCATCGCTCAATTGCCCTAGCCCTAAGGACAGCGCAACAAACTGTGAGAGGAGAAAGCAAACGACTGGAAAATAGAACTTTATTTCTTTTTGTAGTCCAACGGGTAAAAGAACAAAGAAATCCCAACCACCATGGACTTGTGCGAGACCTATATCTCGCTTCACGCGAGATGGAACCTGCTCTCGCTTCAGGTGCAGTGCTAGCGAGCCGGCCCATAGCGACTCGATCGAGTAAGGTTCGTTCGCTATAGGTTTTCTTCGGGTATTTTGTTTTTGTGTTTTTTGTGGTTCTTTTTATTTTTTCACCGGTTTTCTTCGGTTTTTTATTATAACTTTAGTTTTATTTTGTTTTTCATGGGTTTTTTGTTTTTGTGTTTTTTGCGGTTCTTTTTTTCCACCCGTTTTCTTTGGGTTTTTTAATTATAACTTTAGTTTTATTTTTTCATTCATGCCTTTTTGTTTTTTGTGTTTTTTTGGTTCTTTTTGCTTTTCCACCGGTTTTCTTAGGTTTTTTTAATTATAACTATAGTTTTGTTTTGTTTTTCACGGTTTTTTCTTTTCTTCTTGGTTTTCACGGAATTTGTTCTATGATTTTCTTTGTTTCTTTCTTGGTTTCCCCCCCCCCCCTTTTTGCATCATTTTTCCTTTGGTTTTCTTGTTCCCTTTTTTGGGTTTTCTTTCGTTTCTTTATTGGTTTGCTTTTGTTTGTTCTTTGTTTTTACAAAAAGAAAATCGACACATGTCTACATTTTTGTTACACATTTTACAAAAAATACATCAAGAATATTCATTTAATACATATTTATCATTTTTTAATAAATGGTTAATATTTTTAAAATAATTGATGTCTATTGTTTTCATACACATTCTAAATTTTGGTACACATCTAAAACACTTTTAATACAGGTTTAACATTTTTCATATATATGATTAACAATTTTTAAATTATATACTTCTATGTCTAATTTTTTCGTACACATCATACATTTTCTATACATCTGATACAATTTTATACATGTTGAACATTTTATATATCGCGTTTAACATTTTTTATATACATGATTAACATTTTTTTAAACAGATATTTTGGATGTCTACTTTTTCATACACATTATACATTATGTGTGTTTCTCAGAATATTCTGCATACACACGTTTAAAATTTTCCCAATACATGATTAAGATTTATAAAAACTTATATTTTTATGCCTAATTTTTTCCATACACGTTGTACATTTTTGTATATATTTTCATATACATCGGAAACATTTTCTATATACACATTTACTATATTTCAATTAACATGTTTTAAATGTTTATGTAAAGTGTTTTTAGAGAGAGAGAGAGAGAGAGAGAGAGAGAGAGAGAGAGAGAGAGAGAGAGAGAGAGAGAGATATTTGGAAGTATAAACAGAAGTATAAAAAGAAAGCAGAAAAGAAAACAAAACAACCAGGAAAAAAACATGAAAAAGAGGAGGTTGTGGCCTATGGCCTCGCGCGTGCCTGGGCTGGCCCATCTCACATTCGTCTTCACGCAAGGCAACCCTACTTCTAGCATCAAGTGAGAGGAGCAGGAGTTCCTAATCGGCGTGAGCGCTATGTCTCGCATTAAGCGAGACAGATGGTTCTCTTGCGTCGAGGGTTTTCCCTTTTGTGCCCGTTGCCGGACCAACCCAGTTTCTCCTTTCTATAGTGAGTGAGGGTTTCCTTTTCCTCGCTTCTTATCCTGCTCGACACACCGAGCCCTCGCCTTCTCCTGGTTATCGTGTTCCCCTCTCGTAGAGCCACGGCGCCTGCGGCTGCTCTCCACGGTGAAGGCGAGGGCGGCCGGGGTAGCTTCTTCTCCTGCTCACTAATCTCTTCTTCTTCTCAGGTTTTCTTCTCTAGTCTTTGTGGTGAACGATTCATCTTGGGGAGAGGTATGGCACCGATCTACTCATTCTCCACTTTTTCCCTTCATTTCTCCTAGATTAAAGTTGTGTAGGTGTGATTTAATCGGTATGTTCTTCATCTAGGGTTTGGGAGTTTGCGAGATCTGGTACTAGGGGTGTGGATCCTAGCTAGGGTTTCATTGTTTGTGCAAGAGGTAGGGTACAAATGAACCCCCATTTGTGTATGTTTGTTTTTGCTGGGGTTTCGTGGTTTCCATCATGTGCATGTCGTGATTCTTTGTGTATTTTCGTTGACAAGTTTTCACAGAGGGGGGGGAGGTTTCAAAGGGTCTAAACAACAGTTGTAGAGGTAATAGTCCATCGAAATGGTGCCTTTGTGGTTTGTTTTTTGTTTATAGATTTGTTTTTTGTTTGTACGTGTGAAATTATTGTGTCTGGGTGGATTTGTTGGGTCATGGAGTTTTTGTTGTTGCATTTTGCATGTGAGAAATGCTTGTTGTATTTAGATGGATTAAAATAGTGATGCACTTTTTATGTTAGTGCTTGTACTATGTCTGCCATGTGTTAGTGTTTTTGTATTGTAATCAATGTGTTAGTGTTTTTGTATTGTAGCAATGTAGTAACACCTTATATGTATCTTAGTTGAACTCTGGTTATCAACAAGCAGTAGTAGTATTGTCGGATTGGATGGAATTGCTGCTACTTATGCAAATTGATGATACGGGTTAAAAAAAACTCCATCCGTCCCATAATATAAGACTTTATTACATCCATTTCGTGAGCAAATATGATGTAGACATTATTACATCTATTTTGTGAGTAAATCTGATGTAATAAGGTCTTGTATTATGGGACAGAAGGAGTAGTGAGGAATTTCTACTTCTAGTGGTTCTTCTCTGGTGCAATTTATACAATGTGCATGTAATAGTCTTTCAAGTGTTTGTGCACCCTGCCTACTCCATTTACGCTAGTTACGATCATTACCATTTAACTTTGTTATGTCTTGTCTTGTTCTTGTTCTGGTGCCCCAATAGCTAGTGTTGCTCTTCGGCAATTAATATCAATCTATTGTTGTTTGTTATACTATAAGTTTTCCTTCCAGAGTGATGCTTCTTTGTTTTCTGGTGGTGGCTTGGTTGTTTTGGTGTTGGCTTAGTTATACTATAAGTTGCTATGTTTTGCATAATTATGATGTTGCATTTTCTTCCTTTGTGTTAGTCTGCTTCTTGTCTTATTAGTAGCTGTTTGTACTTATTTTTTCTTTTTATTGTTTGTAATTTTGAGTAAGTTCATCAGTGGACCATGATTTGTTATGTTGTAGTGCTATTTTGTAAGGAGACAATATGGTTGGAAGGATGAAAGGTCATGAAGTCTTGGTACGTATTAAGACCAGGTTCTCTACTCTTAGGTTTAGCAAGGCCATCAAAAATCTGACTACCATATAGATAGGTCATGTTCACAAATATGATCTACATAATGCTCATCTACCAGCACTTCACTGTTCGGATTAACCTATTGCAATGGGTCCTTGATCATATGTGTTCAAAAACGTAGTAGAAAACAAAAATTCCGTCCTACGATTGGACCAAGAATACTATGAAGATGCATAAGAGGTTTAGATCGGATCTTTACGAACTTCGAGTTGCAGCGGAAGAAGAGTTGGTGAACAATCCCTCGAACCAAAGACCGAAAGCACGACCTTTCTACAGATTGCAAGCATACATGCTTCATGATCCGGCAGCGCTTCACTATCTGGAGCTAATCGTCGCTGGGGAATTAGAGGAGGGAGAAGGGAACCTCATGGGACTTCTTTATTACGGGAAACTTGAGAACTAGAACTAGATCAAGTATAAATCAAGTCTAGAACAAGATTAGAACTAGTGAGGGAGAGAGGGAGCGCCCGAGACAACAGGAGAAACTTATGTCTCTAGGGGGCGCCCCTCCTCATGTAGATATAGGTATAGGGAAGGGGGCAACCGACTTGGGGAAGGGTCCACCCCTTGCGGTGCCCCAAAGGGAGAGGGAGTCCCTCTCCCAATCCAATTCAGCCCCCAAAGCTTGTCCAACAAGCTAGGGGCGCCATACTCTTATTGGGCCTATAGGCCCAATAACTCTCCCCTATTAGCCCTTATTGATAATTTCTTTAGCATGTTGATATCAAATATATTCTAAAAGCCTCCTAATCAATATTAGAATGTTTTATCATTTATTTTAACATCTTTGGAAACATTTTCCATCTATATACACTACTCAGGATGCTGCTAATGCGACACTACGATCAGAGAACCTTCGACGAAACTGTGTGCGATGCAATAATCACAAACGATGGTGTAAAAATCCGTCAAAAAAGGTGTAAAACGTTTGCGATGGCGGACACATCAAATACGGTTCAGATTTTACTTGCGTGTGCGATGCTGGGCATATGGTTGATCTAGCAGAACTGTTTGCGATGAGGAAGAACAACAGAAACTGGCAGCCATATCAATGTGTGTGCAATATACGGCATACAGTTCGCTCCGATGAACTATGTGCTATTAGGGAATGCAACAGAAACGATCATCCAGATCAAGGTGTGTGTGTGATATACATCATACGGTTCACTCGGATAAACTGTTTTCGATTAGGTAAGAGAACGGAAACGTTTCATCTTAACAAGATGTGTGTGATATGCGGCATTTGCGATCAACCAAAAGAACACAAACGATTTGTGTAAACCCGATGTGTGTGATACGCAGCAAACAGCTCACTCGGATGAACTGTTTGCGATGAGAAATTATAACACAGACGGTTACTATAGTAAGTTTGTGTGCGATGATTATTAAGTTACACATACGTTGAAAAATAAGACTTTGAGAAACTAGTTGCGATGATTGGTAAGTTCCTATTCGTACAAAAAACTTTGAATAATGCAAACTAGTTGCTTGCGGTGGCTAGGAGTATCGCACACGATGCGTCTGCGAGTACTCGTGTGCGATGATTAGTAAGTTACACATACATTTCCTTATGTTAACATGTGTGTGAATTTGCAATATGGACAGTTAATATGCAAATGCCTTCTGGACATCGGGCACACGCTTAAAATCAAAGAACTGTGTACGATACTAATACTTTTCATGAAAATTTAAGAACTTGGCTAACAACATTTGAGTAAGATATATATAGTGGTTACACTATTAGACAAAAGGAGGGTCTTTTGTAACACGGTTTTGACAACCATATGGTCCATATCTAGATACTTAACATAGTAACAACTATCACATTTTAAGAGGCTAACGACCAACAACCATATGGTCCATATCTACATACTTAACATAGTAACAACTAGCACATTTTAAGAGGATGAGGGCCAACAACCACAACTATCCACTGGAAGCAGCTTGATCACGGCGACTCGACATCTCGTCAATGAAAAGGAAGAGCTCTCCTGTGCCTTGACAGAGCATGAGTATAACAGTGTCTCCAATTTTCCAATATGGATGCATTGCCACGACAAGTGAGAACTTGTTAATTTGAATGGTTCCATTTCTGCAGGAAATGCAGTACCTTGCAATCACTTTAGAGTTATTAGCAGGCACAAGTGTAATTCGACCACACTGGGAAATCGAACCAGGAACTGCTACAACGGGCAATTTCTGTTGAATGTAGAATAAAAACCTATTGTAACATATCGTTGAAGATATATGTAGTTTATGAGCATCAACATTAAAATAAGACTTTTTACCAGCGTTTTGTGCACACAATTGGTCTTGTTGAATGTGTGCACCATAGGTATAATTAATCCCATCTAAAATCCTGCGTTCATACGTTGTGCTATCTCTGTCAGATTATCAACAAAGTTTATGACATGCTTCAAGTCCTTCCAGTGAAATTTGGTACGCTTAGTAACATACAAATTGTTCACTATGCATCCAACATATCCTGCTTAAAATGTGGAAAGGTATTATTTATTACGAATATGGCAGAAGAATATATAGTTGTCATGCCCGGATAATCATGCAACAGTAATCTCACGTTAATGATGACACGTTACCTCTGTCACTGTAGTTAATCTCGGGTTAATTCAAAACCGTTTCAAATTTAAATCCTGAATAAGTCAAACGACAAAAGTTTTCAAATATTAAAAATAAAAATGTTTGGACTATGTCAATTATTGCATCGGTAATTATGGTGAAGTAAACACATTTTATAAAATGCCTAAATACTTTTAAATGAATTAAAACATAAAACAAATAATAAAAGAAAATACAAAAGGGAAAAACCAAACAGAAAACAAAAAAAAGGAGAAAACCCTCCCCCCGGGCCAGCCGACCCAACTGGCCGGCCCATTCGGCCACCGGCCCAACTGGGCAAAGGCCCAGCCGGCCACTCCCTCTCCTTATCCCCCACCCCGCAAACCCTAACCCACTCACCGCACCCACACCCCACTCTCCCCACGACGCCCTCCCTCCTCTCTCCCGATCTGGATCGGGATCCAGAGGAGGCCGCCGCCCTTCAGCCGCCGCCGCCCGGTGTTGTCCGCCACACGCCGGACCGCCTGGCCGCCACACGACGCCGCCCGTCCACCCTCCTCCCGACGGCCTCTGCTTCCTCCCGGCGCCGCCCGCCATCGCCGCCTCGACCCGACTCCGTCGCCCGAAAGCGTCGGGCGCCTTCGCGGACTTCCCGCGGATGCCTCCCCTCCGGCGCCGTCGCCGACCTCCACCTCGCCCCATCGCCCTTAACCCCACGGCCCCAGTGAGCCCTCCTCTCCTCCTCACTCTCCTCACGCGTCGTGCCGCACTCCGTCCCGCTCTCGCGCCCACCCTACCAGGCCGAGCTTCGCTTCAAGGCCTTCGCCCATGCACAACCGTGCCCCTGCTCCTGGCCGCGCCATGCGCCCGCTGCCTCCTCTCCGGTGTCCCCCTGGCCTCCACCTGTGCTTCGCTCCGGCCACGCCCGCGCCGATCAACTGCGCCGGCCGCGCCCGTGGCGGCCCCCACCGCGCCCTTGGGGCGCACTGACGTCGCCTCCCCACCCCTCGCCTTCTCGCACCACCACCGCGGCCTTCTACGCCCGTGCTCGTCGCTGCCCTCCCGTCGGCGTCCCTATCCGCGATCGCCAGTGAAGCCCGCTCGCGTGTAGCCTTGTGCCGCAGGCTATCGCCCGGCCGGCCGCGCCACCGTGTCGCCTTAGCCCATCAAGGCTGCGCCCGCTAGGGCCGCCGCCGCTTGCGCCCGCTAGCCGCCGCCGCCGAGTTCACTTGGCTCCTTGCCGCCAGTATTCCCGCCGCAAGACGCCCCCGCCAAGGCCTCTGTGCCTCAGACAAACGGGGCCCACCCCCTGTGAATGAAAATGAAATAAAAAATAATAATAATTAAATTAATAAAAATGAATTAATAAATAATAATTAAAATTAATTAAAATAATAATTAATTAAAGTAATTAAACCTGATTAGATTAACCTAACCACTAATTAAACTAGTTGACCCGGTTTAATTAACCTGCTAATTAAACAGCCAATGACAGGTGGGTCCCACTGGGCCCACACGTCTGGTTGACCAGTCAACTCTGTTGACTGCTGATGTCAGCATGACATCATGCTGATGTCATTAGATCCATTTTTCGAATTAAATAAATAATTAATTAAATTCCAGAAATTAATAAAATCTTTAGAAAATCATATCTTTTAATCCGTAACTCGGATTAAAATATTTTCAACATGAAAGTTGCTCAGAACGACGAGACAAATCCGGATACGCAGTCCGTTCGTCCGCCACACACCCCTAACCTATCGAACCCGCAACTTTCCCCCTCCGGCTCCTTTGCCCGAAAACACGAAACACCGGGGATATTTTCCCGGATGTTTCCCCCCTTAACCGGTACCACCTCATACCACGTTAGGGCACCCCTAGCACCGTTACTTGTCATGTCATGCATCCATATGCATCTGTTTGCATGGTATTCATTGTTTCTTCCCCCTCTTCTCTCTAGTAGACTACGAGACCGACGTTGTTGCTGCCCAGTACGACTACGGAGTTGACGACCACTCTCTCTTGCCAGAGCAACCAGGCAAGCCCCCCCCCTTGATCACCAGATATCGCCTATTCTACTCTATCTGCTTGCATTAGAGTAGTGTAGCATGTTCTTGCTTTCTCATTATACCTATCCCGATGCATAGCATGTCCTTGTTACTCTTGTTGTTACCTTTACCGCACTCCTATATGCTTAGTATAGGATGCTAGTATTCCATCTGTGGCCCTACATTCTTGTCCGTCTGCTGTGCTATACTATCGGGCCGTGATCACTCGGGAGGTGATCACGGGTATATACTATATACTTATACATGATACATGTGGAGACTAAAGTCGGGTCGGCTGGTGGAGCACCCATGAGTCGATCTTTGTGGCGGAGCGACAGGCAGTTGAGACCGCCTAGGAGAGAGGTGGGCTGGCCTGTTCGGCGTTCGCGGATACTTAACACGCTTAACGAGATCTTGGTATTTGATCTGAGTTGGCTACGAGCCTATACGCACTAACCAACTACGTGGGAAAGATATGGGCACTCGGCGTCGTGGTATCAGTCGAAGCACTTCGTGACGCCAGCGACTGAGCGGCGCGCGCCGAATTGGACTAGAATGCCACTAGGCGAGGCGCTTCGGCTGCCCTCGCAAGCGCAGTGTGTGTTCGGGGTGATGGGCCTGACCCACGGGTGCCTAGGTTTAGACCGGCGTCTTGACCTCTCTGTTGAGCCTAGGTGGGGCTGCGGACGTGTTGATCTTCCGCGGCGGGCATGACCCAGAAAGTGTGTCCGCCAAATGGGATCAAGCGTGTTGGGTTATGTGGTGCACCCTGCAGGAAGTTAATCTATTGAATAGCCGTGATCTTGATGCAGGACAACTTGAGTTGTACCTTGACCTTATGACAACTAGAATCGGATACTTAATAAAACACACCCTTCCAAGTGCCGATACAACCGGTGGTCGTTCTCTCTCGTGGCAACGAGGAGGGATCGCCGGTAGGATTATTGCTATGTGATGTTACTTGGAGGACTTCAACCTACCCTCTTCTACATTTGCAAGGCGAAGGTGACGAAGCGTAGTCTTCGATAAGACTAGCTATCCCCTCTTATTACGGCATTCTGCGATTCGGTCCTTCGATATGGCCCTTTACACATATATCCATGCATATGTAGTGTAGCTCCTTGCTTGCAGTACTTTGGATGAGTACTCACGATTGCATTGTTCCCCCTTTTCCCTATCTCCACTCGATTGCTGCACTGCACGATGGAGCCGGGAGCCGACGCCACCGTCGATGGCGACTACTACTTTGGAGGTGCCTACTACTACGTGCAGCCGGCGACGGCGACCGAGAGTAGTTAGGAGGATCCTGGCAGAGGCCTGCACCTCTTCGATCAGTATCCCGGTTTGTGCTAGCCTTCTTAAGGCAACCTTGTTTAACTTATGTCCGTACTCAGATATTGTTGCTTCCGCTGACTTCGTCTATGATCGAGCACTTGTATTCGAGCCCTCGAGGCTCCCTGGCTTGTATTATGATGCTTGTATGACTTATTTATGTTTTAGAGTTGTGTTGTGATATCTTCCGTGAGTCCTCGATCTTGATCGCATACGCGTTTGCGTGTATGATTAGTGTACGATTGAATCGGGGGCGTCACAAGTTGGTATCAGAGCCGACTGCCTGTAGGAATCCCCCTTCCACACTTCTTGGCCGAAGTCAAGTCTAGACGTTGCAAAAACTTTTACTAACATGGTTGTGCGGCTCATGGGCCCACGTCGCCATTGGGTGGTATTAGGATCTTTTATTCCTTGTCTATACTCTGGGACTCTGATCTCTCTTCTATTCGGTTTAAATGATTTTGCTAAAATCTAACTCTAGGTTCCCGTTACTACTTCCTCCCGGAGAGCCCCTTATTACAACGATCGCCTGCTGCACCAGAAGGTTCCGAAGATACTATTCGTTGTTTCTCGTGACGCTTGTGCCGACCGCTTTTGCAAATCCCTACCACTATTATCGGTATGGATAACTGGACACACTTGCCTACATTCAATCCCATTGATCTTGTTATTACAGGATGCCCTGGACTACTCTCCGTTGTTCCGAGAATCCTTTGAGCTTACTGCCCTGAAGTTCTTGCCTAATGAATACCCCCTACGGATAATTCCTCGCACTTGTCGAGTATCCGCTCATCCCCAGTTGTTCTTGTGTTTCACAAAAGTCTTCGCAATGCTATTCGATCCTCCAAAAAAAATCCTTAGCAGCTTATTGCTCTGCAATACTTGTCTGCTTGCATGATGGATGCTTTCCATATGTCTGGCAATATTTGTTAAAGTATCCTTAGGCACCGTCATTCTGATCCTATTGATTCAACATGAGTGCGAATGCACACAATCATTAGTTGATCCTCTTAAATTAACTTTCGACTCAGACGTCATTTTAAACATGAGCTTGATCTCGAACAATCAAATTGTTGTCGATTTTACCCCTAAGCTTACTCAACTTATCCATCCTTAATCATAGTGTTTGCTTCTGATCCTTTGATTTGGTAATCATAATTCCTTTACATGTGAGCTTTGAATTAGTCAGTTGCTTCTATAATCCAATGCCTTCGCATTGTTTCTTCCTCTGGTTGTGTGCCAATACTCACATCAGTTTCACTATGGACCGTCGGATCCTTTGTTGAAATATCATCCGACAGTGTCCTTCGTATACAAAAACCTCGAGAAGTTCTTTCCCTGATACATAATGCCTTAGGTAAATTGTATCCTCTGCTTTCTCAACCATGCTCTGCCTTCGAGCTTGAGTTAATTACTTCTAAAGATTCTGGTATATGATTCTAAGATGCCTCGATGGGATTGAACCAACGCCTCCCCTCATCGGTGTGAACCCGAAAGATTTCATGAGTCATACTTATCTGGTATTGCACCAGGTAAAACTTTCAACAACTAATGTCATCTTCAAAATACGAGAGGTGAATGGAAGATTATGCATTGAGGAAGTGGGAGTCGACCTTGAACTTTGTGTTCATGCCCATGGACGCGATGTATATCCTATCATGGAAGCTTCTTGTAATAATAACTATTTCCTTGATAGCTAACATATGGTATCTGTGAATTGATCCCTTGCAACCGTGGTTCCGACCATGATTGTTCTTCTTTGATTCCATTTCTCGGACAAGTTAAAACAATTGTCTTCTATGGATCGATACACCAGTCCAGCCTTTACTTTGATCTTGTGTCGAGTATTACCCCCTGGTATCTCGAGATTATCTTGGAACTGCATAACTTTTTATGGGTTCATCAAGTACTACCTTCCCATTGATTCCAATTTTTCACGGGCTCTGAGTTATTAAACACTCAAAGACACCGATAACTGAACCGAGTCCGCACTACGGTTCAACAACTCTTCAGTAAGCTTCTATAACTACGAGTTTGTACCCGATCACGCCATTCCTAGCCTGTTTGGCTATATCATTGTCGTGACGATTCTAACTGTGCTACCTGGTCCTCATCCTCGGAGCACCAATTTGCAACGATAGCTAAGCTTACGACGATTTTCCTCGTCATACCCTTTCACCTTAAACAACAAGCTTGAGTTCGAGTTTGTGTCGTAACTATGGTTCCAATAACCTCTTGCTTCATCATTCCTTTGACTTGATGTAAATGGCGATTGATTACATCTGCATGAAATCTCTCGACAATTGTGTCGTGATCATCATCAACCTTATGAGCTCTTCCATGAATTCAATTGAATTCATGATGGGTAATACCATCCTTGCCCCTCGATGATTCCTGTTCTCATCGACCACCTTATTGCCTTCCGTTCAACACAACTTGTTCGTGTTTTGTGTAAACCTTGAGATCCCTGCTACCCAGCAGTTGATCTTCCTTACCTCGGAAGTATTACCATCTCTTTTTATCAAGAATGTGGTGAGAATTTCACCACCTCTTAAGAATTCTTGATATCATAATACTTCTTGCCATCTTCGTTCATTCCTTGGTCCCCGTATTGTTTTCAACCGGATTACCGGCAATTGAGCTATGACGTGTGAATTCAAAACTTCTAGCAACCCTATTGCTTTGAAGTGAATGGGTGATAGTTCATTCTAAGTCTTTCGATAATTGAATCACCATTCTAACATTGGCCGTGCAACCCAACCCATATTTCGGGTGCACCATTCAACCAATGTTTAATTATGTATGTTTTCCTCGAGCATATCCCATTATATCATTTGATCTGACAAATGTTATCTCCTTGTTCACTTAATTGTGGAAATCCATCTTTTGGGAATCTCGGTGAATTGCCGTTGAGTTCACCAGACACCTCCTTGTCCTCTCCTTGGGTTAATGATGGACTCTTGTTAACGGAAATCACTTCATAGTTCATTTCCCCGAGAATCTTACAATGTCATCTCGTCAATTTGCGTTGCACCTTTTCTTCTCAGGTATCCTAAGTCTGAGGTATCCTGACACCAATCGGATCTGAATCTCGGTCAAATATGATGGTTGGGACAACTTTCCAAGAGTTATGATGTTGATCCTTTGATGACCCGGTAACATGATGTCATGCCTAGCACCCCGGCTGGAGGACCTATCATTATAGATTCCTTTCCAGCAAGGTTATCCATTCATCCATGAGGAAATTGTAAGACTTATTCTACAAGTTATTCCTGATGGATCCTTCGTGTTTCCAAAGTCTGATCTTCACCTGAATACCATGTCAATGCTATCTCGAAGCATGTCAATGGTACTCCGATTTTCAACAAGAACATTTGAAGCCCAATGCTAAATGTTTCTTGCTCAATTATCCAAACACCGATTTATGGGTAATGTCATGAAAATTCTCTCCCCTACCTAAAGAGTTTTCTACATTATATCCTGTCATGGATATCATGCTCGCTTATCCTTGGGAAGGATATACCCTCGAAATATGTGTTTAAACACATTTTCCTTTCCATTGTTCTGTTTAATCCGAGAATCTCATTTTCCTTTCCATTGGTTTGCTTAACCCTTCTTGTGATCTATGTGTAAAACACCTTGGTGTACAAACCGTGTCAGTAAGACCCTGTTTCTATTGTTGATGACATTCCGGTAACCACTGATGGATGAGAACTTTGCCTATTGGTCCGCCTCGTTCAATGAGCAGGAAAATGGTTCTCTTCGTCCCTCGCCCTTGGTACCGACGTTGTTGCCGACATAACTGGCAGGCTATCCTCTGACATGCCTTGCTTACATGATCGTGCAAGACGTTACCACCCTTCCTACTCTTAACCCACATGATGGGCCCATAACCCACAGTTCCACATGATCGAAACCTGACTCTCCTACACCCCCTATTCCCAAGGTTGTTCCTCGTGTGTGACTTCGTATGTAATTCGTGAGCCAACTTCCTAGTGATCCATTCCGGTATCAGACGCAATACTTATTCCCGTTGCTCTGAACCCCTTTCGCACTCTGCTTCAGGCAATGAACGATTGCCTATCCGCTTGAAACTTCTTATTGCACCGTCTTACTTTGCTCTCGATGTGTGTCATTTGTTCAACTCGAGAGATACTCATATGTTCATTCTTGGGATACCCCTAGATGAATTTCCCTTAGAACATCCTATCACTGTAGAGCTGCCCCTTACCTATTCGTAAGTACGATGGAGTTCCCCGAAGAAAGGACGACAACTGCATCATGACGCTTTGGAATAAAGAATTGAAGACATCAACGAAAGGGATTAACTTCTTCGAGAAGATCCGTTAGAATATCGTAACCAGAACTTTCCCCCTTACTCTCCTCTTAAATCTCGGGACGAGATTTCTTGTAGTGGAGGAGATTTGTCACGCTCGGATAATCATGCAACAGTAATCTCACGTTAATGATGACACGTCACCTCTGTCACTGTAGTTAATCTCGGGTTAATTCAAAACCGTTTCAAATTTAAATCCTGAATAAGTCAAACGACAAAAGTTTTCAAATATTAAAAATAAAAATGTTCGGACTATGTCAATTATTGCATCGGTGATTATGGTGAAGTAAACACATTTTATAAAATGCCTAAATACTTTTAAATGAATTAAAACATAAAACAAATAATAAAAGAAAATACAAAAGGGAAAAACCAAACAGAAAACAAAAAAAAGGAGAAAACCCTCCCCCCGGGCCAGCCGACCCAACTGGCCGGCCCATTCGGCCACCGGCCCAACTGGGCAAAGGCCCAGCCGGCCACTCCCTCTCCTTATCCCCCCAGCCCGCAAACCCTAACCCACTCACCGCACCCACACCCCACTCTCCCCACGACGCCCTCCCTCCTCTCTCCCGATCTGGATCGGGATCCAGAGGAGGCCGTCGCCGCTCGACGCCGCCCCGCGCCCGGTGCTGTCCCGCCACACGCCGGACCGCCCCGCCGCCACACGACGCCGCCCCGTCCACCCCTCCTCCCCGACCGGCCTCTGCTTCCTCCCGGCGCCGCCCCGCCATCGCCGCCTCGACCCCGACTCCGTCGCCCGAAGCGTCCCGGAGCGCCTTCGCCGGACTTCCCCGCCGGACTGCCTCCCCTCCGGCGCACGTCGCTGACCTCCACCTCGCCCCCATCGCCCTTAACCCCACGGCCCTGATGAGCCCCTCCTCTCCTCCTCACTCTCCCTCACGCTGTCGTGCCCGCACCGTCCCGCTCTCGCGCGCCCTGTGGCCGAGCTCACGCTTCGCGCTTCGCCCATGCACAACTGCGTTTCGCTCTGCCGCGCCATGCGCCGCTGCCTCCTCTCGGTGTCCCTCGACCTCCACCGCAGCCGCTCCGCCACGCCGCGCCGATCAATCTGCGCGGCCGCGCTTGCGTGGCGGCCCCCCATCGCGCCTTGGGGCGCCAGCGTCGCCTCCCCACCTCGCCTTTCGCACCACCACCGCGGCCTTTTCACGCCGCGCTGCCGCTGCTCCCTCCGTCGGCGTCCCTATCCGGCGATCGCTGTGAAGCTCCCTTCGCGTGCAGCCTTGTGCCCTTGCAGGCCACTCGCCGCCCGGCAGCCGCCACTGCCGCCTTAGCCATCTGCTGGTTGCGCCCGCTAGAAGCCGCCGCCGCTTGAGTTCGCTTATTTCGCCATACAGAATCCGCCGCCAAGACGCCCGACCAAGGCCCTCGTGCCTCGTATAAACGGGCCCACCCTCGTGAATGAAAATGAAATAAAAATAATAATAATTAAATTAATAAAATGAATTAATAAATAATAATTAAAATTAATTAAAATAATAATTAATTAAAGTAATTAAACCTGATTAGATTAACCTAACCACTAATTAAACTAGTTGACCCGGTTTAATTAACCTGCTAATTAAACAGCCAATGACAGGTGGGTCCCACTGGGCCCACACGTCTGGTTGACCAGTCAACTCTGTTGACTGCTGATGTCAGCATGACATCATGCTGATGTCATTAGATCCATTTTTCGAATTAAATAAATAATTAATTAAATTCCAGAAATTAATAAAATCTTTAGAAAATCATATCTTTTAATCCGTAACTCGGATTAAAATATTTTCAACATGAAAGTTGCTCAGAACGACGAGACGAATCCGGATACGCAATCCGTTCATCCGCCACACACCCCTAACCTATCGAACCCGCAACTTTCCCCCTCCGGCTCCTCTGCTCGAAAACACGAAACACCGGGGATATTTTCCGGATGTTTCCCCCTTAACAGTACCACCTCATACCACGTTAGGGCACCCTAGCACCGTTATTTGTCATGTCATGCATCGATATGCATCTGTTTGTATGGTATTCATTGTTTCTTCCCCTCTTCTCTCGGTAGACTACGAGACCGACAGCGCTGCTGCCAAGACGACTACGGAGTTGACGACCACTCTCTCTTGCGAGCAAACAGGCAAGCCCCCCCTTGATCACGGATATCGCCTATTCTACTCTATACGCTTGCATTAGAGTAGTGTAGCATATTATCGCTTCGTTATACCTATCCCGATGCATAGCCTGTCCTTGTTACTCTGTTGTTACCTTTACCGCACTCCTATATGCTTAGTATAGGATGCTAGTATTCCATCTGTGGCCCTACATTCTTGTCCGTAGGCTAGGTCTGCTTTCGGCCGCCCTCGCAACGTGCATGTGTGTTCAGGGTGATGGGCCCAGACCCTGGCGCCTAGGTTTAGACCCGCGTCTTGACCTCTCTGTTGAGCCTAGGTGGGCTGCGGCGTGTTGATCTTCCGTGGCGGGCATGACCCAGAAAGTGTGTCCGCCAAATGGGATCAAGCGTGTTGGGTTATGTGGTGCACCCTGCAGGAAGTTAATCTATTGAATAGCCGTGATCTTGATAACGGGACGACTTGGAGTTGTACCTTGACCTTATGACAACTAGAATCAGATACTTAATAAAACACACCCTTCCAAGTGCGGATACAACCGGTGGTCGCTCTCTCGTGGCAACGAGGAGGGATCGCGGTAGGATTATTGCTATGTGATGTTACTTGGAGGACTTCAACCTACCCTCTTCTACCTGTTGCAAGGCGAAGGTGACGAGGCGTAGTCTTGATAAGACTAGCTATCCCCTCTTATTTCGGCATTCTGCATTCAGTCCATCGATATGGCCCTTTACACATATATCCATGCATATGTAGTGTAGCTCCTTGCTTGCGAGTACTTTGGATGAGTACTCACGATTGCATTGTTCCCCCTTTTCCCCTATCTCTACTCGATTGCTGCAACTGCACGATGGAGCCGGGAGCGACGCCACCGTCGATGACGACTACTACTTTGGAGGTGCCTACTACTACGTGCAGCCACCGACGACGACCAGGAGTAGTTAGGAGGATCCAGGCGGGAGGCCCGCGCCTCTTCGATCTCAGATCCCAGTTTGTGCTAGCCTTCTTAAGGCAACCTTGTTTAACTTATGTCTGTACTCAGATATTGTTGATTCCGCTGACTCGTCTATGATCGAGCACTTGTATTCGAGCCCTCGAGGCTCCTGGCTTGTATTATGATGCTTGTATGACTTATTTATGTTTTAGAGTTGTGTTGTGATATCTTCCCGTGAGTCCCTGATCTTGATCGTACACGTTTGCGTATATGATTAGTGTACGATTGAATCGGGGGCGTCACAATAGTGCACATAATTTGGTAAATAGAATTTATTATTGCCTAGGAACGGAGTTAGAAAATGAAATCCCAATTGGTTGCTTAAATAGTGATCAATTAGTCAGAACAAATACCCCTATTTTTCTAAGTAATATGACAGTATGGAGAAAGTTTAAAGGGCACTAACCTCGATCAGACTTTGATCGGTTGATGACGTTGGGGAAGTAAACATCCATGTTAGTTAGATCAGGCTGTGGTGGACGCACTAGAATTTTATTGCCAGCTTTCAGTTCATAACACTTAGACATCTTTCTCGAAAGGTCCGCATTAAAATAGGAGTGACCATCTTTATCAAGTTTTATGCTAACCGTCATTGTATGTCCATGCTGCGTTGTCAATATGACATCCTGGGAGTCATCAACAAATTAAAGACCAAGATTTCCTTCTACTCCTATTCTTGCAAAGCAAGGGATGTACTGCTTGAAATGAAAATTAAGATCGTAAATTAGATATATTGAAATAACAGAGCAATATGCAAATATGGGAGTAACTGATAGAGCAGATCAATATATGAATGAAAGCAAAGTACAAAAATATATAATTAGAAATAGATAATGTAACAAAGATTTGATGCAAATATATAGATAATGTAGCAATAGACAGTATATGTTCACATATTTAGGCCATGCCGACCGTGGTACGTTGAGATTGAACATACCGAGCACTCCCTGAAGTCATTCAGAATGGTGAGATAGAACTTCGTTTCCGACTGGCCGCGACCACGCTTGCCCGGTTTGTGCTCGCACTGCGGACACATGAATGAACACCCACAAATCAGCTAGAACAAAAATGATTCCACGGCGATTTCCGCCGGTTGATTAACAGCGATGGACCGACTGCGATAAGAGATGAGTGAATGTTTCGCTAAGTTGACACTACTAGGGAAAACCCTAGTAGTAGCGCGGGTTTTGAGGCTATCAGCAGCGCGGGCAAGCGCGCTACTACTATGGCGCTTCTGACTAATCGTTAGTAGTAGCGCCACAAGACACGCCGCTACTATCGTTGACTATATCAGCAGCGCTGCTGCGAACGCTACTCTTAGTTAGCTGTAGCGCTTTCCTAGCCCTCGCCATGCTATATCTTTCATCATTTTCCCCCGCTTCCTACCCCTTTTCGTTTCGGTTTCAATAAAATGCAATTTCCAGATACTAGGTACTACCAGATACTAGTACTCCCTCCGTTCCAAATTACTCTGCCGTGGTTTTAGTTCAAACCACGACGAGTAATTTGGAACAAAGGGAGTACTAGATAACAATTTCATGTATAGTCAACATGCATCCTCAAGCAGTACAAGGTCATATCGACGACGATCATCATATGTAGTTCTAGATGATATCGACGATGATCATCATATGTAGTTCTAGATGATATCGACGACAATCATCATATGTAGTTCTAGATGATATAGCCACACACACATATGTAGTTCTAAATGATATCAAAGACGATCATCATCCTCAAGCCTGGGCGGTTGGTGTTCCTGATAGTAATTATTATGGCCTGTCCAACACAAAGATTCTTGCCATCGAGGAATTTCTTCCACCCAACCGAGTGTAAGTGTGTGCGACCGTCCGTGTCCACGCGGTAAGTACAGGTTGTGACGGAGCCCCTTGCGGTAAGGCATAGTCCAGCTGAGCTTTCTTCATCAGGCTCGATACCATAACTCACAGATAGGCTCTTTGCCAATTTCTGAATAAGAAAAACATATCAATTAATAAATAGCCTCGCACATACTCTTGCAAATAAGTATATATGGATTATCCACACTATTAATAGTTCCTTAGATGCTACACTAATAAGCATGTGATCGACTAGATTCCACACAACATACCATATCGTTGAACTCTACACTAGAGCATATCATCGACTAGATTCCACACAACATACCATATCATTGGACTCTACACTAAGCATATCATCGGATAATTTGCATTTGTAAATATAACATACCATATCATGTCGATCGACCATAGTACTTGTCAGGCGGGTCACGAATGACACCCCGACAAAGTCAGCACGTGGTGGAATTATGTCCCATAGGTTGCACACCTCCTCCTCGCTCAGCCTCATTCTTTGAGCTACGATGGCTTCATGAAGAGGGTCCTCATCATCTTCATCGAGTGGGTCCTCATTATCTTCATCATCTTCGTCATCTTCATCATCTTCCACCAGGTTGATATAAATGATAGCCAGCTTGGGTCTTTCTGCTCTGAAGGAGAAGCTGATCAACTCACCACCAGTAAGACGCATGCGGGCGAGGAAACGGGCCCATCCATCTCCTCCAATCTGCGAAATATTTCGTCCTTTCTCGACCTCCATAGTGTACGGCCCCCCAGGAGCCTCAAATGTCACAGTGTCTCCTGTCAGCTTGTTGAATTTCAACCTCACATTGCATGGGACAATCTGTGTAAAAAAAAGCAAAATGACACAATGCAGTAATGCCAACACTAAAAATAAAATAGTTGTTACATTTCATATAATTTCTTACCAAGATGATTTAAAACTCACTGGAAGTAGATGCCGAATAGCTTGCCACTTGCAAGGCTGCTGACGCACCTTGACTTGCACAATCGACATGGTGGTGGTGGTGGTGGCGCCATTTTCCTAAAGCAATATGCAGAGTGCCAAATCTTCAGAGCTATCAACTAGCATACTAAATCAACTAAATCAAAATGTTCTATAAATCAACTAAATCAACTAGCCTATTAAATCAACTTGCCTACTAAATCAACTAAATCAAAATGTTCTATAAATCAACTAAATCAACTAGCCTACTAGATCAACTTGCCTACTAAATCAACAAAATCAAAATGTTCTAAATCAACTAAATCAACTAGCCTACTAGATCAACTTGCCTACTAAATCAATAAAATCAAAATGTTCTAAATCAACTAAATCAACTAGCCTACTAGATCAACTTGCCTACTAAATCAACAAAATCAAAATGTTCTAAATCAACTAGCCTACTAAATCAACTAAATCATATGAACTAAATCAAAATGTTGCATATGAACTAGCCTACTAAATCAAAATGTAGTAGGGAGGAGGGTTGTGGATGGAGGAGGAGGAGGAGAAGGAGGGCGATCGGAGGAGGGAGGAGAGAGTAGGGACGGAGGAGGAAGGGCGGAGCGAGGAGGGGGCCGGGCGCGGGCGAGTCGAGGGAGGACGGAGGAGGAGGAGGTACCGAGTCCAGCAAGGAGGAGGACGTGACGACGGCGCAGAGGGAGGATGGGTGGCGATGGCGGCTCTGCGGGGAGGACCTGGGGGGGGCTGAGGGGAGGTCGAGTGAGTGTGAGTGTGAGTGTGTGGATAGGATAGAGGAGAGCGTGGGTGGTGGGAGGTAGCTAGTTTTAGCAGTAGCGCGGTATAGGTAATTGCGCTACTGATAAACTACCTAGCAGTAGCGCCCTTCCAATTAACATGCTGCTGCTATAACTAGCTTCACGACGGGGTCGTGGGAATAGTAGCAGTAGCGTGGCTTATTGGGGGCGCGCTACTGCTACTTTTATTTCAGCAGCGCGTTGTAGTGGAACGCGCTACTGATAAATTGCAGCAGCACCTTATTTTAAAACTCCCTGCTGGTAAGATCCTGTGTATAGGCTTTTCCCTAGTAGTGTGATTACCTTCTCCATGAGAAAAATCCCCGGGCCAATTGATACGTCTCTGTCGTATCTATAATTTTTGATTGTTCCATGCCAATATTATTCACTTTCATATACTTTTTGGCAACTTTTTATATTATTTTTGGGACTAACATATTGATCCAGTGCCCAGGCCAGTTCCTGTTTGTTGCATGTTTTATGTTTCGCAGAATATCCATATCAAACGGAATCCAAACGGGATAAAAATGGACGGAGGTTATTTTTGGAAAATATGGAAAATTCCAAAAGAAAAATCCACGCGAGACGGTGCCCGAGGTGGGCACGAGGCAGGGGGCGCGCCCCTCCCCCCCAGGCGCGCCGCCTACCCTCGTGAGCCCACCGTAAGACGGTTGATGCTCTTCTTTTTCCGCAAGAAAGATAATATTCGGAAAAAAATTGGGCGAAGGTTTCAGGACAATCGGAGTTACGGACCTCCATATATACGCGAAACGGTGAAACAGAGCCGTAATGTAACGCAGTAAAAGCAGAGATAGATCCAATCTCGGAGGGGGTCTCGCCCCTCCCAAGCCATGGGAGCCAAGGAACAGAGGGGAAACCCTTCTCCCATCTAGGGATAATGTCAAGGAAGAAGAAGAAGGAGGGGGGGGCTCTCTCCCCCTCGCTTACGGTGGCGCCGGAACGCCACCGGGGGCCATCATCATCACCGTGATCTTCACCAACACCACCGTCATCTTCACTAACATCTCCATCACCTTCCCCCTTGTATATTCAGCTGTCCACTCTCCCGCAACCCGCTGTACCCTCTACTTGAACATGGTGCTTTATGCTTCATATTATTTTCCTATGATGTGTTGCCATCCTATGATGTCTGAGTAGATTTCTATTGTCCTACCGGTGATTGATGAATTGCTATGATTGGTTTGAGTTGCATGTTTTATTATTGGTGCTGTCCTATTGTGCCCTCCGTGTCGCGCAAGCGTGAGGGGTTCCCGCTGTAGGGTTTGCAATATGTTTATGATTTGCTTATGGTGGGTGGCGTGAGTGACAGAAGCACAGACCCGAGTAAGTAGGTTATTTACGTATGGGATAAAGGGGACTTGATACTTTAATGCTATGGTTGGGTTTTACCTTAATGAATCTTTAGTAGTTGCGGATGCTTGCTAGAGTTCCAATCATAAGTGCATATGATCCAAGTAGATAAAGTATGTTAGCTTATGCCTCTCCCTCAAATAGAATTGCAATAATGATTACCGGTCTAGTAATATAGTCAGTTGCTTAAGGGACAATTCCACAACTCCTATCACCACTTTTCCATACTCGCCATATTTACTTTAGTTGTGTTTTTATCTAAGAAGCCCCTAGTTTTATTTTCGTGCTCTTTACTTTCTTGCAAGCTTACCCGAAAACACCTACAAAGTTCTTCTAGTTTCATACATGTTTCCAGTAAAGCGAACGTCAAGTGTACGTAGAGTTGTATCGGTGGTCGATAGAACTTGAGGGAATATTTGTTCTACCTTTAGCTCCTCGTTGGGTTCGACACTCTTACTTATCGAAAGGGGCTACAATTGACCCCCTATACTTGTGGGTTATCAAGACCTTTTTCTGGCGCCGTTGCCGGGGAACAATAGCGTGGGGTGAATATTCTCGTGTGTGCTTGTTTGCTTTATCACTAAGTAATTTTTATTTGCTGTTCTTAGTTGTTTTCTGTCTTTAGTTATGGGTAGGAAACGCAAAATACCAAAAAAATTAGTAGTACCTACTGAACCAATGGTTGAAGAACCACTCAAAATCTATCACACTGCTGAAGATTATTACTTGGATCATCTTCGATCCCTATGTGCTCGGGCTGAAACCCCAACTAGCTTAGTTGAGGGAAAATCTTTAGATGAGCATGCTTGTTATGTGCGACACCGTATATCTGAAAAAGGGAAACTTTTACAGCATCAAATTGATACTATGCAATGTTATGCTTGGAATTTATGCTATTATTATGATTTTACTTGTTGTTCTGAAAACCCTAAGAAACACCTTCCCTACCAATGTGAGCTTATTGATAATGGAATCTTATCCTCGTATGCTAAGGGTGTTTATAATTACTATGATGTTCAACAAATTGAAGAATTTGTTGCTTTTAAGGGTGCTTACGAAATTGCTTGTTTGATTGAAAAGTATGGTGCTACTCTTTACGAATCTGAAAAATTTGCCATACTTAAATATTGCTATGATAATTATGCTTCTAATCCTTATGTTAAACCATATATTGAGAACTACTCCACTGTCCAAGAAGAGACTAATATTTTGCAGGAAACTATGGAAGAAGAAATTGATGAAACCGTGAGCTCATTGGATGAAAAAGATGATGAGGAGAGCGAAGAACAAAAGGAGGAAGAGCGGATTAGCTACCCATGCCCACCTTCTAATGAGAGTAACCCTCCAACTCATACATTATTTAATTCCCCTTCGTGCTTATCGAAGGATGATTGCTATGATGATTGTTATGATCCCGTTGATTCTTTTGAAATATCCCTTTTTGATGATGCTTGCTATGCTTGTGGCCAAGATGCCAATATGAATTATGCTTATGGAGATGAACTTTCTATAGTTCCTTATGTTATGAATGAAATCGTTGCTATTGCACCCACACATGATAGTCCTATTATCTTTTTGAATTCTCCCGACTACACTATATCGGAGAAGTTTGCCCTTATTAAGGACTATATTGATGGGCTGCCTTTTACCGTTGCACATGATGATTTTGATAGATATAATATGCATGTGCTTTCTTCTCCTACTTGCAATTATTATGAGAGAGGAACTATATCTCCACCTCTCTATGTTTCCCATACAATAGAATTGCAAGAAACTGTTTATACTATGCATTGGCCTTTACTATGTGTACATGAATTGTTCTTTTATGACATGCCGATGCATAGGAAGAGAGTTAGACTTCGTCATTACATGATATATGTTACTTTGTGCTCACTACTAAATGCCAAATCATTGCTAATTAAAATTGGCTTTGATATACATTGGGATCCGGGTGGATTCATTACTTGAGCACTATATGCCTAGCTTAATGGCTTTAAAGAAAGCGCTGCCAGGGAGACAACCCGGAAGTTTTAGAGAGTCATTTATTTCTGTTGAGTGCTTTATTTTAGTTTAAAAACAACCAAAATAAAGAGGGGAACCTAAAAACTTTCTCAAAAAGGAAAGTGAAAGTGAGAAAGACAAGCATTGTTGAAGTGGGAGAGCTCCTTGAACTTTGTTCATGCTCACGGCAACTTTGTGAATCTTGATTACAGAAACTTTTAAACAAAAATAATTATCCCCTTGTACAATTCCATTGTATTATAAAAATAATGTGCCAAGGTTTGCCTTTAGGATGTTTACAATACTTGTTGGTTTGTACGGTGCAAGACAGAAACTTTGGCTGTAGTGCGCGAATTTTAATTTTTTACTGGAACGTCAAATGGTTCTGGTTATTTTTGCACTTTCTTGCTGTACAACTTGTTTATTTTTCCTAATTTTGGTAGATATTTTCAAGTATCATAAGTATGGTGAATGTTCAGATTGCTACAGACTGTTCTGTTTTTGACAGATTCTGTTTTTGATGCATAGTTTGCTTGTTTTGATGAAGCTATCAATTTATATCAGTGGATTAAGCCATGAAAAAGTTATATTACAGTATACACAATGAAAAAACAAAATATGAATTGGTTTGCAACAGTACTTAGAGTGGTGATTTTCTTTATTATACTAACGGATCTTACCGAGTTTTCTGTTGAAATTTTGTGTGGATGTAGTGTCTAATCGAGGATGTCTCGATATGAGGAGAAGGAAGAGAGGCAAGAGCTCAAGCTTGGGGATGCCCGAGGCACCCCAAGTAAATATTCAAGGAGACTCAAGCGTCTAAGCTTGGGATGCTGGGGAGGCATCCCCTCTTTCTTCAACAAGTATCGGTATGTTTTCGGATTCGTTTCGTTCATGCGATATGTGCAAATCTTGGAGCGTCTTTGCTTTAGTTTTCATTTTTCTTTTATGAACCATGCTGGTATGAGATAGTCCTTGGTTGATTTATAGAATGCTCTATGCACTTCACTTATATGTTTTGAGTATGGCTTTATAGAATGCTTCATGTGCTTCACTTATATCATTTGAAGTTTGGATTGCTGGTTTCCCTTTACATGGACAACCGCCATTTGTAGAATGCTCTTTTGCTTCACTTATATTTGTTAGAGCATGGGCACATCTTTTGTAGAAAGAATTAAACTCTCTTGCTTCACTTATATCTATTTAGATTGATGACAGGAATTGGTCATTCACATGGTTAGTCATAAAATCCTACATGAACTTGTAGATCGCTGAATATGATATGTTTGATTCCTTGCAATAGTTTTGCGATATAAAGATGGTGATATTAGAGTCGTGCTAGTTGAGTAATTGTGAAATTGAGAAATACTTGTGTTGAGGTTTGCAAGTCCCGTAGCATGCACGTATGGTGAACCATTATGTAACGAAGTCGGAGCATGAGGTGTTTATTGATTGCCTTCCTTATGAGTGGCGGTCGGGGACGAGCGATGGTCTTTTCCTACCAATCTATCCCCCTAGGAGCATGCGCGTAGTACTCTGTTTCGATGACTAATAGATTTTTGCCATAAGTATGTGAGTTCTTTATGACTAATGTTGAGTCCATGGATTATACGCACTCTCACCCTTCCATCATTGCTAGCCTCTTCGGTACCGTGCATTGCCCTTTCTCACCTCGAGAGTTGGTGCAAACTTCGCCGGTGCATCCAAACCCCGTGATACGATACGCTCTGTCACACATAAGCCTCATTATATCTTCCTCAAAACAGCCACCATACCTACCTATTATGGCATTTCCATAGCCATTCCGAGATATATTGCCATGCAACTTCCATCATCATCATATACATGACTTGAGCATTTATCGTCATATTGCTTTGCACGATCGTAAGATAGCTAGCATGATGTTTTCATGGCTTGACCGTTTTGACGTCATTGCTACGCTAGATCATTGTTAGAAATATGCCCTAGAGGCAATAATAAATTAGTTATTATTATTATATTTCCATGGTGAGCCATCAGTCGGACGGAGTTTAACGTAAAGCTCCAAGGGAGTGTCAACAGTCTTCTCATCATTGAGTTGAGCTCGAGTGATCAAGTCATGACGTTAAAGGAAACATCGGCTCTTCCGAGATCTTATGTAAGGAATACTAGAAAAAGTAGAGCAAAAGATCGCAATTTGTCGATTTCAATCTAAGGTGCACCTTGCCTTTTTCAGGTAGCTTTGTTACGCCTATTCAGCTAGGTGGGGCATTGGTCATAGCCAAGTCGAAGGGAAAAATAAGGTAATGAGATGATGGTGCCATCAAGAAGTTTTCACTAACGTAGTAGCGGCCAAAATGAAACTCTTGCATGAAAGACCGGATTTGACTTAAGATGAATGGCGTTGGGGTTTTTCAAATGAAACCCGCGATCGTAAAGTCACCAACGGAGCCATACAATCTATCTAGTAGTGTGCCATGGCACGGTACTCGCTTCGGCGATGGAAGGAGCAACTGTCTATTGCTTTTATCTCATCCAAGATAGTGTCTCGCCTCCCATAAAATAGATAAGCCTGTAGTTGAGCACCTATCTGAAGGCCCAATCGGCATCAGTAGTTGCACGCAACTCTAAAGAAGACGATGACGGAAAAAAGGACGGCTCGAGAAAAGGTACCTCGAATATATCTAAGAATCCGATGAACTGCTGCAAAGTGAACTGACCGGGGGGCAGCCATGAAAGGCTGACTTTCTTAGGAAAAGCCATCTGGGCAAGAGATCGTCAGATAAACCAAACTGCCGACCCATCGTATGCATCAAGCGTCGGATCAGATAATGGTGAGCCATCAGTCGGACGGAGTTTAACGTAAAGCTCCAAGGGAGTGTCAACAGTCTTCTCATCATTGAGTTGAGCTCGAGTGATCAAGTCATGACGTTAAAGGAAACATCGGCTCTTCCGAGATCTTATGTAAGGAATACTAGAAAAGTCTCGTCTTTTGTCATTCTTTGCTCCTTTTTCACTCAATGATTCCTTCGAATTTGCCCCAAAAAGCCTTTTCTATTTATCCATTTTAATTTCATCATTAAATAGAAACCCTTTTGGATTTTTTTTCATTGTATTGAAAGAATTTTCAAAATGTAAACGAGAAATTAATTAGAAAAAATTAGTTCTATAATTGCAAGTTAGAAAAAAGAATAATCGTTTATTATCCATGCTATAATTGTATTGATAGGAAACTCAGATACATGTGTGGGTACATAGACAACACCATGTCCCTAGTAGGCCTCTAGTTGACTAGCTCGTTGATCAATAGATGGTTACGGTTTCCTGACCATGGACATTGGATGTCGTTGATAACGGGATCACATCATTAGGAGAATGATGTGATGGACAAGACCCAATCCTAAGCTTAGCAAAAAGATCTTGTAGTTCGTATGCTAAAGCTTTTCTAAAATCAAGTACCATTTCCTTAGACCATGAGATTGTGCAACTCCCGGATACCGTAGGAATGCTTTGGGTGTACCAAACGTCACAACGTAACTGGGTGGCTATAAAGGTGCACTAAGGGTATCTCCGAAAGTGTTTGTTGGGTTGGCACGAATCGAGACTGGGATTTGTCACTCCGTGTGACGGAGAGGTATCTCTGGGCCCACTCGATAGGACATCATCATAATGTGCACAATGTGACCAAGGGGTTGATCACGGGATGATGTCTTACGGAACGAGTAAAGAGACTTGCCGGTAATGAGATTGAACAAGGTATCGGGATACCGACGTTCGAATCTCGGGCAAGTACAATACCGCTGGACAAAGGGGAGAGGGCACATCAGCCCACTAAGGGGATGAGCGCCCCTCCCACCCCATCTCACGTAACCTGGTGAGGTGGGGGCGCCACCCCTAGGGCAGCCGCCCCTCCCGGCTTGGGGGGCAAGTTTCCTAGGGGGTGGGGGCGCCAAAACCCATCTAGGGTTTCCCCTATGGACGCCGCCCCTCCCCTAGGGAACCCTAGGGCGCCTCCCCCTCCTCCCTTCCCCCTATATATAGTGAGAGAGAGAGAGAGAGAGAGGGCAGCCGCACCCTTCCCCTGGCGCAGCCCTCTCCCTCCTCCAACACCTCCTCCTCCTCCTAGTGCTTGGCGAAGCCCTGCCGGAGAACCACGAGCTCCATCACCACCATGCCGTCGTGCTGTCCGAGTTCTCCCTCAACTTCTCCTCTCCCCTTGCTGGATCAAGAAGGAGGAGACGTCCCCGGGCTGTACGTGTATTGAACGCGGAGGCACCGTTGTTCGGTGCTTAGATCGGAATCAACCGCGATCTGAATCGCTGTGAGTACGACTCCTTCATCCGCGTTCTTGTAACGCTTCCGCTTAGCGATCTTCAAGGGTATGAAGATGCTCATCCTCTCCCTCTCTTGTTGCTAGAATCTCCATTGATTGATCTTGGTGATGTGTAGAAAATTTTGAATTTCTGCTACGTTCCCCAACAGTGGCATCATGAGCTAGGTCTATTGCGTAGATTCTATGCATGAGTAGAACACAAAGTAGTTGTGGGCATTGATTTTGTTCAATATTCTTACCATTACTAGTCGAATCTTGTTTCGACGGTATTGTGGGATGAAGCGGCCCGGACCGACCTTACACGTTCACTTACGTGAGACAGGTTCCACCGTCTGACATGCACTTGTTGCATAAGGTGGCTAGCGGGTGCCAGTCTCTCCCACTTTAGTCGGATCGGAATCGATGAAAAGGGTCCTTATGAAGGGTAAACAGCAATTGACATATCACGTTGTGGTTTTTGCGTAGGTAAGAAAGTTCTTGCTAGAAACCCATAGCAGCCACGTAAAACATGCAAACAACAATTAGAGGACGTCTAACTTGTTTTTGCAGGGTATGCTATGTGATGTGATATGGCCAAAAAGAATGTGATGAATGATATGTGATGTATGAGATTGATCATGTTCTTGTAATAGGAATCACGACTTGCATGTCGATGAGTATGACAGCCGGCAGGAGCCATAGGAGTTGTTCTTGTTGACTTTACTTTATTGCTAAACCGTTAGCCATAGTAGTAGAAGTAATAGTTGGCGAGACAACTTCATGGAGACACGATGATGGAGATCATGATGATGGAGATCATGGTGTCATGCCGGTGACAATGATGATCATGGAGCCCCGAAGATGGAGATCAAAAGGAGCAAAATGATATTGGCCATATCATGTCACTTTTTGATTGCATGTGATGTTTATCATGTTTATGCATCTTATTTGCTTAGAACGACGGTAGTAAATAAGATGATCCTCATTAAAATTTCAAGAAAGTGTTCCCCTAACTGTGCACCGCTATGAAAGTTCGTTGTTTCGAAGCACCACGTGATGATCGGGTGTGATAGATTCTAACGTTCGCATACAACGGGTGTAAGCCAGATTTACACACGTGAAACACTTAGGTTGACTTGACGAGCCTAGCATGTACAGACATGGCCTCGGAACACAAGAGACCGAAGGTCGAGCATGAGTCGATAGTAGATACGATCAACATGAAGATGTTCACCGATGATGACTAGTCCGTCTCACGTGATGATCAGACACGGCCTAGTTGACTCGGATCATGTAATCACTTAGATGACTAGAGGGATGTCTATCTGAGTGGGAGTTCATTAGATGAACTTAATTATCCTGAACATAGTCAAAAGCCCTTTGCAAATTATGTCATAGCTCGCGCTTTAGTTCTACTGTTTTTGATATGTTCCTAGAGAAAATATAGTTGAAAGTTGATAGTAGCAATTATGCGGACAGTAGAAGGCTTATGTCCTTAATGCACCGCTCGGTGTGCTGGACCTCGAACGTGGTCTGTGGATGTTGCAAACATCTGACATACACGTTTTGATGACTACATGATAGTTCGGTAATGTTAAATGGTTTAGAATTGAGGCACCGAAGACATTTTTGAAATGTCACAGAACATATGAGATATTCCAAGAGCTAAAATTGGGATTTCAGGCTCGTGCCCACGTCAAGAGGTATGAGACCTCCACGAGTTTTCTAGCCTACAAACTAAGGGAGAAAAGCTCAATCGTTGAGCTTGTACTCAGATTGTCTTGGTACAACAATCACTTGAATCGAGTGGGAGTTAATCTTCCAGATGAGATAGTGATGTTTCTCCAAAGACATTGCCACCAAGCTACTAGAGCTTCGTGATGAACTATAACATAACAGGGATAGATATAATGATCCTTGAGCTATTCGCAATGTTCGACACTGTGAATGTAGAAATCAAGAAGAAGCATCAATTGTTGATGGTTAGTGAAACCACTAGTTTCAAGAAGGGCAAGGGCAAGAAGGGATACTTCATGATATGGCAAATCAGTTGCTGCTCTAGTGAAGAAACCCAATGTTGAACCCAAACTCGAGAATGAGTGCTTCTGTAATGAGAGGAACATACACTGAAGCAGAACCACCCTAGATACTTGGTAGATAAGAAGGCAGGCAAGGTCGACAGAAGTATATTGGATATACATTATATTAATGTGTACTTTTATAGTACTCCTAGTAGCACCAGGGTATTAGATACCGGTTCAGTTGCTAAGTGTTAGTAACTCGAAATAAAAGAGCTACGGAATAAACGGACACTAGCTAAAGGTGAGATGACGATGTATGTTACAAGTGTTTCCAAAGGTTGATGTGATCAAGCATCGCCTGCTCCCTCTACCATCGAGATTGGCGTTAAACCTAAATAATTGTTATTTGGTGTTTGCGTTGAGCATAGACATGATTGGATTATGTCTATCGCAATACGGTCATTAATTTAAGGAGAATAATGGTTACTCTATTTATTTGAATAAATACCTTCAATGGTCTTGCACCTAAAAGACTGGTTTATTGAATCTCGATCGTAGTGATACACATTTTCATGCCAAAAGATATAAGATAGTAATGATAGTACCACTTACTTGTGGCACTGCCATGTAAGTCATATTGGTATAAAATGCATGAAGAAGCTCCATGTTGATGGATCTTTGGACTCACTCATTTTTGAAAAGTTTGAGACATGCGAACCATGTCTATTGGTGTATACGCATGAAGAAACTCCATGAAGATGGATTATTTGGACTCACTTAATTTTGAATCACTTGAGATATGCAAATCATACCACATGGGCAAGATGACTGAAAAGCCTCGTTTTCAGTAAGATGGAACAAGATAGCAACTTGTTGGAAGTAACACATTTTGATGTGTGCAGTCCAATGAGTGCTAAGGCATGCAGTGAATATCGTTATGTTCTTACTTCACAGATGATTTGAGTAGATGTTGAGTATATTTACTTGATGAAACACAAGTCTGAATTATTGAAAGGTTCACGTAATTTCAGACTGAAGTTGAAGATCTTCGTGACAAGAGGATAAAATGTCTGTGATGTGATCATAGAGATGGATATCTGAGTTGCGAGTTTGGTACACAATTGAGACATTGTGGAAATTGTTTCACAACTAACACCGCCTGGAACACCATAGTGTGATAGTGTGTCCGAATATCATAGATGCACCCTATTGGATATAGGGCATACCATGATGTCTCTTATCGAATTACCACTATCGTTCATGGGTTAGGCATTAGAGACAACCGCATTCACTTTAAATAGGGCACCACGTAATTCCATTGAGATGACACCGTATGAACTATGGTATAGAGAAACCTAAGCTATCATTTCTTGAAAGTTTGGGGCTGCGACACTTATGTGAAAAAGTTTCATCCCGATAAGCTCGAACCCAAAGCGGATAAATACATCTTCATAGGACACCCAAAACAGTTGGGTATACCTCCTATTTCAGATCTGGAAGCAAAAGTGTCGGTGTACAGAAAGAAGGGTACACCTTTTAACTGTGCACGGGCAGTCTGAGCCGCGGGCGCCGCCACACTAAGCAAGGCGAGGGAGGTAAGCCAAGGTAAGGCCGAAGCCCAAAAGGATCAGAACAACGCCAAGACCAAGACCACAAAGAGCAAAGGGACGAAGCGAACTCCCCCGGCAAGATCCTTGTCGGGGTGCGGTTTTAGCAAACCCGGCAAGGCCCTTGCCCGGGCGGCTCGCCCCACGCCTACGGAGCGGATCACCCTTGAGTCCACTGCCCCCATGGGGCAAAGGATTCGGGAGACATCCCCGTGGTGGCATGCAAATCTTTGTGAAGACATTCAAGATCACATACACACTATCAAAGATGATGACCCTTGGCGGGATCTTGGCCAAGAAGGACCACGAGGCCCCCGGCAAGAGCCTTGCCGGGGATGACAGCAGGCGCCGCGGCAAGACCCTTGCCGGGGCCCCGGCAAGGCCCTTGCCGAGGCTGCGGCAAGGCCCCTGCCAAGGACACCCATAGGGCCACCATCAGGCCCACGCCAGTCAAACCTTCACCGCCGTTCGCATGCAGCTGCCAACCCAACCAGTTGGGCAGGCACCTGCGTGGCGGCAAGCGGATTTTCGTGGAGACCCACCACGGCGCCACCTCAGCTGCCTGCCTGCCTACATGGCACCACAGGCACCGCTCGCCAGGGTGCCTGTCAACGCGAAGGGAAGTGGCGGCGGACGAGACTAGGATCTCCCCCGTCCCCGGTAAAGCAAGGACATCTAAGCAAGACGCATTTATGGAGCCTTGTCATGTAATGCGAGGGATAAACTCGTATAGCTGTACCCTGTCCACCTCCTGTACGCCACTGTGGCAACCCCTTTCCCTATAAAAGGAGGCCCAAGGAGACCACGAGGGGGATTCGGCTTTTTGGAGCTCTTCACGCCCCATAGCTAGCTGAGGAACACAAATAAGCTAACCACCAAAGCAGTAGGGTTTTACGCATCTTGCGGCCCGAACCCGGGTAAAGGAACCCGTGTGCTATCTGTTTGATCCGCTCTTCTCATGACCCCGCGCCCCGCAACCGTAGTAGGGATTTTTGTGATCCTATAGGTGTCGTCTCCGCACCGACATCTTTGGCGTGCCAGGTAGGGGGGCGCAGTTGTGAGAATCGGCTCTAGCAGTTAGCTCGACGCTTCTTCATCATCATGGCGCCCAAGAAGAAGACGACGGTGGCCGTTGTCCCGTCGGGAGCCGGGCATCCCGCCCCGACGCGGGCGAGCAGCGGACCGGTCGCAGAAAGGACCAGGGGTGCCATTCGCGAACACCAACACCGTCCCAACAACCGAAGTCTAGGAGGCGGCGATGTTCGTGCGCCTGGCAACGGGCTGCACGCCGCCAAATCCAAAGATGGAGCCAGGCTCTCCGCGGGTGGCGCGGGGCCTTCCAAGATTGCTGCCACCCCGCTCGTGGGTGACGCGAGGGCTTCCAAGACTCCCACGTCGGCGCCGACGACGCGTTCTTCTCAAGCGACGCGCGGCGAACGGCGTAGTCACGCCGAGGACCCCGGCCGTCGCCGCGGAAAGAGCCCCGAGCGCCACTCCCGGGATTCAGAAGACCTGCCCGCTTGCCGAGGCGCTAGAGGAGGTGGCGTGCGACCGCGGGGTCGTGATAGAGCTCCTTCTGACATGGTCAGAAGTTGAAGTGCATCGCGATCCGTGCAGGTTTCGCTGCCACCAATGCCAGTGGAAGCCTTGGCACGCGCGCAGTTGCTCCTCGATTTTCCTCCCACTACGGGGAATCTCGACGAATGGAGAGCCACTATCCGAAGCCTTGTTGCGGTGGCCAACAAATACGGACCAGGTCCGGTGGAGCCCCCGGGTCGACGCTCCAACGGAGTTCCACGCACCAATGGCGGGAGAGCCGGTGGCGCTGCAACCACAGTGCACTCGCCTCCTCCTCGCCCGGTACCGCGGGCGCCCGCCCGTCCCGACGTTACGTGCGACGAGATCTCCGTAGCATCGTCCGACCCGTGGGCCCACCGTGACCAGCGCCACGTCCTTCGGGAACGAGAACATGAAGACGCTGGAACCACTATCGAGCGCCAGCGTGGAGCGCGCCACCAATCAGACAGGCGAGCAGGGCCTGTTGTGAGCCACCCGGCACCGGGGAGACCTGGAGGCTTACCCTATGAGGTAGGCTGCCCGGCTTTTACCCGTGAGCTACGGCAGTTCCAGTGGCCCACTCACCGCACCTTTAAACCCGATGTGGGCGAGAAGTACAGTGGCCAGACCCACCCGTCCGAGTTCCTCAGCGTCTACACCATCGCGATGCAAGCTGCTGGAGCCCGCGACGATAAGGTGCTTGTGAATTACTTCCCATTGGCTCTTAAACCCAACGCCATGTCGTGGTTGATGCACTTGCCGGTAGACTCTATTTCCTCCTGGTCGGATTTGTGCCATGAGTTCGTGGCGCCTTTTACCGAGGCCACCAAGCCCATGGCTGCGAGTGACCTGCACGTCATTCCCCAGAAGGGAGGCGAGAGTCTCCGCAAGTATATTCAGAGGTTCAGCCGGGTACAGTACAATATCCCTGATGTTCACCCTGCCGCCATCATTAGCGCATTCCATCAGAACGTGCGTAACCGCAAGATGCGCAAAGAGTTGGCAATGAACAAGGTGAGAGATGTAGCAGAACTCTATGTTCTTGCTGAAAAATGTGCCCGGGCTGAGGAGGGAAGGAAGTACCCTGGCGAAGACGCTGGCGTGGAAACCGACTCCTTAGATGAGGATATTGCCACCCCGACAAAGAAAGGCCGGCGCCGCAACAGGAAGCGCAAAGGAAAAGTTGTGCTTGCCGTCGAGGGATCTGATGACGCCGGTTCCACCAAGAAAACCAAGGCAGACGACCCCGGCAAGGAGGTCGCCGGATGTGTCGCCTGCCGGGCCTTGGCGGCTGCCGAGAAGCCAGGAAACTCCGACAAGCGATACTGCAAGATCCATCGCACCAAAGGCCATGCTCTCCAGGACTGCCGACAGGTTGAGCTCCTTGCTGAAAAGCAAAAGGCCGAGTATGAGAGGCGAGACAAGGAGAAGGGCCCAGACGGTGCTGAGGGGTCCGACAAGAAGCGTGACAGCCAGGCGGGCCATCGCGGCAAGGACAAGCAACAGGAGAGGCCGCCGGGCCGTGATGTAAAGCCGAAGACAGCGATCACGAAGAGGATGACGAATCCGCGACCAAGAGTTTCGTAAAGCTAAAGAGGCCATAAAGCGCCGACGGCGGCGCCTCGCATACTTCTCACCGCCGGCTTAAGCGATTGGCGCGAGAGATCACAACAGCAGAGCCGTGTTTGATGCCCAAAGGTCGCTGAAGTGGTCAGACACCTATCATCTTTGACACTGAGGACCACCCTGATCGCACCACTGCGGTCGGGTGCTTGCCATTGTTGGTTTCACCAACAATATGCAACCTCAAGGTGACGAAGATGCTAGTCGATGGCGGGGCCGGTCTGAACCTGATCTCGCCTGCCGTGATTGAGAAACTACAAATTCCCGATGGAGACCTCGAAGAGACGGGCACGTTTCAGGGGGTCAACCTGGGAAGAAGCCAACCCAAGGGAAAGGTCACGCTGCCCGTGACTTTTGGAAGCAACCTGAACTTCAGGACGGAGAGGATCGTGTTCGATGTTGCCAAGATCCCCTTGCCCTACAACGGGATCCTTGGCCGCCCAGCACTGGCCAAGTTCATGGCGGCGTCGCACTACGCCTACAACACACTGAAGATGCCGGGACCTGTGACGATCATTACCATCCCCTCCGACAAGAAAGATGCGTTGATTTGCGTTGACCAATTATAGCAGCAAGCGGTTGCAGCAGCTGCCGCCGCTAGGGCGCTTGCTCCTGCCGCTGGGACCCCGGGAGCGAAGAAGAAGAAGAAGACCGGTGAGGCCTCGGACACCCACTCCGGCAAGCGCACCTCTTCGGAGTGTAGCGCTGCCGTCGAGGACGTACCAGAGAGCTCCACCGGTGGAAACAAGAAGCCCAGGGCCATACCGCCGGGAACCAAGAAGGTCTCTGTCAGTGAGGATGGCACGGGAGGGGCTTTTACCATAAGCTCCACCCTTGACGACAAATAGGAAGACGCGCTCATCACCTTCCTGCAGGCGAATGTCGATGTGTTTGCATGGCAAGCTTCCGACATCCCCGGTGTTCCCAGGGAGGTGATTGAGCACCACCTTGCTGTCTGCCCTCATGCGCGGCTCGTCAAGCAGAAGGTCAGGAAGCAAGCTTTGGAACGACAAGAGTTCATCACGGAAGAGATCCGGAAACTGGAAGCAGCGGGTTTGGTAAGAGGAGTGCTCCATCCAACGTGGTTGGCCAATCCAGTCGTGGTGCGCAAGGCAAACGGGAAGTGGAGACTGTGTATTGATTACACATACATCAATAAGTCTTGCCCTAAAGACCCCTTCCCGTTGCCGCACATCGACCAGATTGTTGACTCCACGGCTGGGTGTGATCTGCTGTCATTCCTCGATGCCTACTCTGGCTACCACCAGATCTTCATGACAAGAGAAGACGAAGAGAAGACATCATTCATCACCCCATGTGGTACGTATTGTTTCATACGGATGCCTTTCGGGTTGAAGAGTGCTGGTTCAACGTTTGCAAGGGCGGTCCAGATCGGTTTTGAAGCCCAGCTCCATAGAAATATGGAGGCTTATATGGATGACATAGTGGTCAAAACCAAGGATAGGGCGACCCTCATACCGGATTTGCAAGAAACATTTGCAAACCTGCGCAAGATCAATCTCAAGCTGAACCCTGAGAAGTGCGTCTTTGGCGTCCCATCCGGCAAGCTCCTCGGGTTCTTGGTGTCACAGCGTGGGATAGAGGCCAATCCGGACAAAATCAAAGCTATAGAGCAGATTGAAGCACCCAAGCGGATCAAAGATGTGCGTCGGCTTGCTGGTTGCGTCGCTGCCATGGGCAGGTTCATCTCCAAGTCTGCCGAGCGTGCCCTCCCCTTTTTAAAGATCCTAAAAAAGGCGGGCCCGATGGAGTGGACGCCGGAAGCCGAAGCGGCTTTACAAGGGTTGAAGAAGTACCTCTCCTCCGCGCCAATACTAGTTGCGCCTAGGCCACATGAGCCATTGCTGCTATACCTGGCGGCAACGGACCAGGTGGTCAGCGCCGCACTGGTGGCGCAGAGAGAGGTTGACGATGAGGAAATGGCAGTGGCAGAGCCCGACACCACCGATGCAGAGACAACACAGCCGGTTGAAGTGCCGCCGAAGAAGAAAATGATGCAGCACCCGGTCTACTTTGTTAGTTCCCTCCTGCAGGGGGCTAGATCAAGGTACTCCGGTGTGCAGAAACTGCTCTTCGGCCTCCTTATGGCCTCGAGGAAGCTGCGTCACTACTTCCAGGCACACGAGATCACTGTCATCACTCGCTTCCCTCTGCAACGAATATTGCACAATCCGGACGCAACGGGAAGAATTGTGGAATGGGCACTGGAGCTGTCCAGCTTTGGCCTCAAGTTTGAAAGTACCTCGACGATTCAGAGCCGAGTCCTAGCAGAGTTCATTGCAGAATGGACCGCAACACCCGACGAAGAAACTCAAGAGACTGCTCTCCCCGGCAAAGAGGCAAGTTGTGATTGGATCATGTACTTTGATGGAGCTTTCTCCTTCACAGGCACGGGGCTGGCGTCTCGCTTGTCGCGCCACCGGAGAGCACCTCAAGCACGTGATCCGATGCACTTCCCTGTGGAGGTCTCAACAAACAATACGGCAGAGTACGGGGGGCTGCTTGCCGGTCTTAGGATCGCGGCGGACCTCGGAATCAAGAAACTCATCGTCAGGGGAGACTCGCAGCTTGTCGTCAAGCAAGTCAACAAGGATTACCAGAGCCCGTCGATGAAGGCCTACGTCGATGAAGTGAGAAAGCTGGAAGAGCGTTTCGACGGTATACAGGCTGAACATGTTCCCCGAGCGGAGAACGATGTCGCCGATTACCTGTCAAAACGCGCTGCCCTCAAGCTACCTGTGGAACCAGGTACCTTTGTGCTTCAGCTAACTCAGCCATCCGTTGATCCATCAACAAAGCAGAGTAAGAGGAGGAAATCAGGGCCCGGCAAGTACTTTCCCGCCGAGCTCCCCGGGGCCGCCGGCAAGGATGTTGCCAGAATCTCGAGCCCGCCACGGACGATCGCTCCGCGGGCATCAAGCTCTTGCCGTCGAGACAGCCGCTCTGAAGCGGAGGAAATGCCTTTAGTCCTCGCCGTCGAGCCCCAGGCTCCGGCGTGGGCACAACATACCGTCCGATTCCTCCAAACAGGGGAACTTCCCGAGGAGCAGGAAGAAGCGGAAAAAGTAGCCCGTCGCTCTACCATGTACCAGTTCGTCGATGGCGCCCTGCATGTAAAGAGGCTGAACGGTGTGAAATTGAAGTGTATCCCTCGAGAGGAAGGACTGGAGCTGTTGGCGAGATACACGGAGGCATATGTGGATCCCACATTGTCAAGGGCCCTTGCCGCAAGGCATTCCGGCAAGGTTTCTTCCGCCCACCGCCTCCAGGATGCGACAACACTAGTCACCAGGTGTGAAGCATGTCAGTTCCATTCAAAGAAGCTTCATCAGCCAGCTCAAGCCCTTCAAACCATTCCTCTCTCCTAGCCCTTCTCGGTCTGGGGGCTCGACATACTGGGCCCTTTCCCCCGCGCTGTCGGGGGCTTTGAGTACTTGTACGTTGCAATCGACAAGTTCACAAAGTGGCCGGAAGTGGAGGCAGTAAGGAAGGTCACAGCTCAGTCAGCCGTCAATTTCTTCAAGGGACTGGTGTGCCGTTTTGGCGTGCCCAACAGGGTTATCACCGACAACGGCACACAGTTCACAAGCCACACCTTCATGCAATATACCCAAGACCTCGGCAGCAAAGTCTGTTTTGCTTCCGTTGCTCACCCGCGGAGCAATGGTCAAGCTGAGAGGGCAAATGCTGAAGTACTGCGAGGCTTAAGGACCAAGACCTTCGACAGGCTGCACAAGAGTGGAAGGCGCTGGATTGATGAGTTGTCGGCGGTTCTTTGGTCGATCAGGACGACGCCAAATCGAGCCACCGGCCAGACACCTTTTGCCCTGGTATACGGGGCAGAAGCAGTTCTCCCCACTGAACTCATATACGGGTCACCTCGAGTGCTCGCTTATGACGAGCTCGAGCAAGAGCAACTGCGGCAAGATGACGCAGTGCTCCTTGAGGAAGATCGTCTTCGGGCGGCTGTGAGAGCAGCACGCTACCAGCAAGCCTTGCGCCGCTACCATAGCCACAAGGTTCATGCCCGAAGCCTTGAGGAAGGCGACCTTGTCCTTCGGCACATTCAATCGGCCAAGAATTCCAACAAGTTGACGCCAAAGTGGGAAGGCCCTTACCGGGTAACACGAGTCACCAGGCCCGGCGCAGTCCGCCTGGAGACCGAAGATGCCGTTCCAGTGAGTAACTCCTGGAACATTGAGCATCTTCGCAAGTTTTACCCGTGAGGCGCGGCTTGCCGGGCCCCCGGCAAGCCACCTTTTGTACAAGCATTGCCGATGATGCATGTAACCCTTTGTACAAAGCCAGGCGCAGACCCTGAGCATAAATAAATGAAGCGCTGGCGCCCTAAGTTATAGCATGCATGCTAGGTCAAGTCTCGTCCTTGGTTAGGGTTGGTAGTGCTTGGCGGCGACTAACCCCTAGCTTAGAGGTCGAGTGTGCGTCTCTTTGCCGTTCTTTTGTCTCCTTTGATTCGCAGGACTCATAGATATCCTTGCCGGATCACTTGAGGAGGAAAGAGGAAAAAGAGGGATGGATCGGCATCTAGACCCCGGCAAGCCAGCATTGCCGGGGGCTGCAAGTATGAAGATTCACCCACAGCAATCCAGAGTTGCCGGGGGCTGCAGCTTCAGATAAGTTCTTCATTCCTTATCATGCATTCCCTTATGGACTGAGGTATGTGAAACCTCGTTGTTTCCCAAGCTACCGAGCTCCCCTAAAAACTCTAGGCCCTAGGGCTCGTTCCTGGGGCCAGGTTTGGTCGTAGTCACGGCAGCAAAAGGATGAAACGAGGAGCCTGAACCCGCCTCATCCCTGCCTCCGCCAAAAGCGTGAGGAAGGTCGAGTGAAGTGGGAAGACGGCAGGGCCTGTTGCCGGGCAAGGGAATGTTTATCTTAGAGATATCAAGGACTTATTCCTTGTCATGGGTTCTACCCGCAAACAAACGGCCCGGCAAGCATCCCTTTTCATTAAAAACATTCCACTCAGGTACAGTCCATAGAGAATGAAAAACATGAATGATGGGATTACAAGTTTTAAATTCAGCCAAGGCCCGAAGGCTTACAAAAAAAAGATAAGGTACCCGTAAAGCCTTCCTTGTCCCTCTCCTCAGGAGGCAGGTAAAGGGGGCGAAAAGGGCAAAAGGAGCGCCTAGGTGAACTACGGGTGGCAGGAGGCACCAAGAGAACATCTCGGTGGCCGTCCGAAGGCTGGATGGTGATGGCAGCCCCGGAAGCAGAGCTCGAAGACGAGGCGGCAGGACGTCAGCACGCGTCGAAGGCCTTGCCGCCCGCCCTCTTCCTCTTCCGCAGCCTCCCGACGCCAGCCGCCCAAGGAGACGACCCCGAGAAGTTCAGGAAGCCGGCGACACGGATGATGGGATCGCCGGTGCCGCACGGAGCGACGCCGAAACCTAGTCGGAACCGTCGTCCTGCCGCCTGCTACCCTCGTCGTCGCTGCCGCTGTCCTCCTCGCCACTCCCGCTCGAGGAGGAGCCTTTGCTATCAGAAGAACTCTCCACGCAGCACCGTGCCCGAGTCCCGAAGCACCCGAAGACCTTGACGGAGAGGAGGCCGCCCTCCATCAGCTTGAAATGGAGAGTGAGCCCCGCCGTCAAGCGATGGATGTGGGCGAACGTCTTCCACCCTCGACCAAGATACATCACCTGAGGGGCTGGAAAGTCGACGCGAACTCGCGTACCGCTGATCCAACAGCCCCTCATGTGCAGCCGCAGTGATTCCGGCGGATCCCGCTCCATCTCGCTCGCGAATGGAGTCGGGAGGCGAAGGCGACGGCGAGGTGGCCGGCGCAGCCTGACGAAGAACTCACAAGGGTCATCCCCAACATGGCCCTTCGTGGGGGGAGGAAGCACTGGCGGAGGCAGGACCGGCACGCCGCCCCGTTCTCCTCTTCCCCGAGCGCCTCGGCCTCGCCCGCGACCTCGTCCGCGGCCTCGCCCCCTCCCCATTCCCCTCACGGCCGGCTCTGCCACCGCAGGTGAAGGAGAAGGAAGGATGCGTTGTCGAGCGGCGACCCTTGCCGCCACCGTTGAAGAGCCAGGATTCCCTCTCTCCATGGCGGATGGAGGGAGGGGGAGCAGAAGCTGAAGAAAGGAGAAGATGGAAGAATGCGGGACGACGTTCCGCCCCCGCTCTTTATAAAGGAACGGGGTGGGGGCACGGCCGCCCCGCTCAGCCAATCAAGACGTGGAAGGCGTAGGGAACCGGGGCCAACCCGCTGCCTCGGCCCGCGACGGCCCGGTTTCCCGCCTCCACCGTTCGCCACCCCAAGCGCATGAGAGCCACGTGGCAGGCATGCGGGACCGAGGCGACGGGTGAGGTGACCTCTCCCCACCCCGTGATCGTGGGGAGTGGACGCCTTGAAGACCACGCCCCGGCCCCGTTCAGTAAATGAGCCGCGCCTCCACGCCTCCCCCCGTTTATGGGGAAGGCGCGAGCCGCCCCCCTTTCACTGCGACGTGGCGCATGCGCGCAGAGCTCAGCCCTACGCATGCCGCCCACATCACGCACGCCTCCCCACGCCGAGCCACGCGCGGGAGGCATGGGAAGCGCAGTGCGTGAAAAAACTTACCACGGTAAAAACCACCCTGCCTACCCGCGCACCGTTTTTGGGCCTAGCCCAACGACGCGATCGCGCTTACGTGTGGCCCAGGCCCGGGGGCTCCTGTCGGTGTACAGAAAGAAGGGTACACCTTTTAACTGTGCACGGGCAGTCTGAGCCACGGGCGCCGCCACACTAAGCAAGGCGAGGGAGGTAAGCCAAGGTAAGGCCGAAGCCCAAAAGGAGCAGAACAACGCCAAGACCAAGACCACAAAGAGCAAAGGGACGAAGCGAACTCCTCCGGCAAGATCCTTGCCAGGGTGCGGTTTTAGCAAACCCGGCAAGGCCCTTGCCCGGGCGGCTCGCCCCACGCCTACGGAGCGGATCACCCTTGAGTCCACTTCCCCCATGGGGCAAAGGATTCGGGAGACATCCCCGTGGTGGCATGCAGATCTTTGTGAAGACATTCAAGATCACATACACACTATCAAAGATGACGACCCTTGGCAGGATCTTGGCCAAGAAGGACCACGAGGCCCCCGGCAAGAGCCTTGCCGGGGATGACAGCAGGCGCCGCGGCAAGACCCTTGCCGGGGCCCCGGCAAGGCCCTTGCCGAGGCTGCGGCAAGGCCCCTGCCAAGGACACCCGTAGGGCCACCATCGGGCCTACGCCAGTCAAACCTTCACCGCCGTTCGCATGCAGCTGCCAACCCAACCAGTTGGGCAGGCACCTGCATGGCGGCAAGCGGATCTTCGTGGAGACCCACCACAGCGCCACCTCAGCTTCCTGCCTGCCTACATGGCACCACAGGCACCGCTGGCTGTAGCGTGTCAACGCTATGAAGGAAGCGGCGGCGACGACTAGGCTCTCCCCCGTCCCCGGTAAAGCAAGGACACCTAAGCAAGACGCATTTATGGCGCCTTGTCATGTAATTCGAGGGATAAACTCGTATAGCTGTACCCTGTCCACCTCTTGTACGCCACCGTGGCAACCCCTTTCCCTATAAAAGGAGGCCCAAGGCGACCAGGAGGGGGATTTGGCTTTTTGGAGCTCTTCACGCCCCATAGCTAGCTGAGGAACACAAATAAGCTAACCACCAAAGCAGGAGTAGGGTTTTACGCATCTTGCGGCCCGAACCTGGGTAAAGGAACCCGTGTGCTATCTGTTTGATCCGCTCTTCTCATGACCCCGCGCCCCGCAACCGTAGTAGGGATTTTTGTGATCCCATAGGTGTCGTCTCCGCACCGACAAAAAGTGATTGTTTCTAGAAACGGGTCCTTTCTCGAGGAAAGGTTTCTCTCAAAAGAATTGAGTGGGAGGATGGTGGAGACTTGATGAGGTTATTGAACCATCACTTCAACCAGTATGTAGCAGGGCACAGGAAGTTGTTCCTGTGGCACCTACACCAATTGAAGTAGAAGCTTATGATAGTGATCATGAAACTTCGGATCAAGTCACTACCAAACCTCGTAGGTCGACAAGGATGCGTACTGCGTCAGAGTGGTACGTAATCTTGTCTTAGGAGGTAATGCTGCTAGACAACAATGAACCTACGAGCTATGGAGAAGCGATGGTGGGCCCGTATTCCGACGAATGGCTCGAGGCCATAAAATTCGAGAGAGGATCCATGACTTTGGAAGAACTACTTGATGGTCATAAGGCTATTGGGTACAGATGGATTTTGAAAGGAAGGCAGACAATGATGGTAAGTATCACCATTAAGAAAGCTCGACTTGTCGTTAAGATGTTTTCCGACAAGTTCAAGGAGTTGACTACGATGAGACTTTCTCACTCGTAGCGATGCTAAGAGTCTGTTGGAATTATATTAGCAATTACTACATGATTTATGAAATCTTGCAGATAGGATGTCAAAACATTGTTTCCTCGACGATATCCTTGAGGAAAGGTTGTATGTGATACAACCAGAAGGTTTTGACAATCCTGAAAGATGCTAACAAGTATGCAAAGCTCCAGCAATCCTTCTAAGGACTGGAGTAAGCATCTCGGAGTTGGAATGTACGCTTTGATGAGATGATCAAAGATTTTGGGTTTATACAAAGTTTATGAGAAACTTGTATTTCTAAAGAAGTGAGTGGGAGCACTATAGAATTTCTAATGAGTATATGTTGTTGACATATTGTTGATCAGAAATGATGGAAATCATATAGGGTTATTTGAAAAGTGTTTTTCAAGGGAAAACCTGGATTAAGCTACTTGAAAAATTGAGCATCAAGATCTATAAGGATAGATCAAAAACGCTAAATGGCACTTTCAAATGAGCACATACCTTGACATGATCTTGAAGGTGTTCAAGATGGATCAGTCAAAGAAGGAGTTCTTGCCTGAGTTGTAAGGTATGAAGTTAAGAGTTAAAGCTCGACCACGGCAGAAGAGAGAGAAAGGACAAAGGTCGTCCCCTATGCTTCAGACGTAGGCTCTGTAGTATGCTATGTTGTGTACCACACCGGAAGTGTGCCTTGCCATGAGTCAGTCAAGGGGTACAAGAATGATCCAGTAATGGATCATTGGACAACGGTCAAAATTGTCCTTGGAGTAAATAAGGACATCTTTCTCGATTATGGAGGTGATAAAGAGTTCGGCGTAAAGGGTTACGTCGATGCAAGCTTTAACACCTATCCGAGTGACTCTGAGTAGCAAACCAGATACGTATAGTGGAGCAACCATTTGGAATAGCTTCAAGTGGAGCGTGGAAGCAGCATTTACAATATGACCTAGGGATTTTGCGAAGTGCATACGGATCTGAATGTTGCGACCGTTGACTAAAACCTCTCTCACAAGCAAAACATGATCAAACCCCAGAACTCATTGAGTCTTAATCACATGATGATGTGAACTAGTTTAGTGACACTAGTAAACTCTTCGGATGTTGGTCACATGGCGATGTGACCTGTGAGTGTTAATCACATGGCGATGTGAACTAGATTATTGACTCTAGTGCAAGTGGGAGACTGTTGGAAATATGCCCTAGAGGCAATAATAAATTAGTTATTATTATTATATTTCCTTGTTCATGATAATCGTTTATTATCCATGCTATAATTGTATTGATAGGAAACTCAGATACATGTGTGGGTACATAGACAACACGATGTCCCTAGTAGGCCTCAAGTTGACTAGCTCGTTGATCAATAGATGGTTACGGTTTCCTGACCATGGACATTGGATGTCGTTGATAACGGGATCACATCATTAGGAGAATGATGTGATGGACAAGACCCAATCCTAAGCTTAGCACAAAGATCGTGTAGTTCATATGCTAAAGCTTTTCTAATGTCAAGTATCATTTCCTTAGACCATGAGATTGTGCAACTCCCGGATACCATAGGAATTCTTTGGGTGTACCAAAGCCACAACGAATCGGGTGGCTATAAAGGTGCACTAAGGGTATCTCCGAAAGTGTTTGTTGGGTTGGTACGAATCGAGCGGGATTTGTCACTCCGTGTGACGGAGAGGTATCTCTGGGCCCACTCGGTAGGACATCATCGAATGTGCACAATGTGACCAAGGGGTTGATCACGGGATGATGTGTTACGGAACGAGTAAAGAGACTTGCCAGTAACGAGATTGAACAAGGTATCGGGATACCGATGATCGAATCTCGGGCAAGTACAATACCGCTGGACAAAGGGAATTGCATACGGGATTGCTTGGATCCTTGACATCGTGGTTCATCCGATGAGATCATCGTGGAACATGTGGGAGCCAACATGGGTATCCATATCCCGCTGTTGGTTATTGACCGGAGAACGTCTCGGTCATGTCTGCATGGTTCCCGAACCCGTAGGGTCTACACACTTAAGGTTCGGTGACGCTAGAGTTGTTATGGGAAATAGTATGTGGTTACCGAAGGTTGTTGAGTCCGGATGAGATCCGGACATGACGAGGAGCTCCGGAATGGTCCAGAGGTGAAGATCGGTATATTGGACGAAGGGTATTGGAGTCCGGAATTGTTCCGGGGTACGGTGATGACCAGCGTGTCAGAAAGGGGTTTGGAGGCCCGACAAGCTTTGGGGGCCTTATGGGCCAAGGAGAGGGCACATCAGCCCACTAAGGGCTGGCGCCTCCCACCCCATCTCACGTAACTTTGGTGAGGTGGGGCGCCACCCCTAGGGCAGCCGCCCCTCCCGGCTTGGGGGCAAGTTTCCTAGGGGGTGGGCGCCAAAACCCATCTAGGGTTTCCCCTATGGCCGCCGCCCTCCCTAGGGAACCCTAGGCGCCTCCCCTCCTCCCTTCCCCTATATATAGTGAGAGAGAGAGAGAGAGAGAGGCAGCCGCACCTTTCCGGCGCAGCCCTCTCCTCCTCCAACACCTCCTCCTCCTCCTAGTGCTTGGCGAAGCCTGCCGGAGAACCACGAGCTCCATCACCACCATGCCGTCGGTTGTCTGAGTTCTCCTCAACTTCTCCTCTCCCTTGCTGGATCAAGAAGGAGGAGGCGCCCCGGGCTGTACGTGTGTTGAACGCGGAGGCACCGTTGTTGGTGCTTAGATCGGAATCAACCGCGATCTGAATCGCTGCGAGTACGACTCCTTCATCCGCGTTCTTGTAACGCTTCCGCTTAGCGATCTTCAAGGGTATGAAGATGCTCATCCTCTCCCTCTCTTGTTACTAGAATCTCCATAGATTGATCTTGGTGATGCGTAGAAAATTTTGAATTTCTGCTATGTTCCCCAACAATCATTGCACATCCCGGTACACCGCCAGAGGCATTCATATAGAGTCATATCTTTGTTCTAGATATCGAGTTGTAATATTGAGTTGTAAGTAAATAAAAGTGTGATGATCATCATTATTAGAGCATTGCCCCAGTGAGGAAAGGATGATGGAGACTATGATTCCCCCATAAGTCGGGATGAGACTCCGGACTTTATGAAAAATAAAAGAGGCCAAAGAAGCCCAAATAAAAAAAAGAGAGGCCAAAGAAGCCCACAAAAAAAAAAGAAAATAAAAAAATGAGAGAAAAAGAGAGAAGGGGCAATGTTACTATCCTTTTATCACACTTGTGCTTCAAAGTAGCACCATGTTCTTCATATAGAGAGTCTCTTAAGTTATCACTTTCATATACTAGTGGGAATTTTCATTATAGAACATGGCTTGTATATTCCAACGACGGGCTTCCTCAAATGCCCTAGGTCTTCATGAGCAAGCAAGTTGGATGCACACCCACTTAGTTTCAGTTTGAGCTTTCATACACTTATATCTCTAGTGCATCCGTTGCATGGCAATCCCTACTCCTCGCATTAACATCGATTGATGGGCATCTCCATAGCCCGTTGATTAGCCGCGTCGATGTGAGACTTTCTCCTTTTTTTTGTCTTCTCCACATAACCCCCATCAGCATATTCTATTCCACCTATAGTGCTATGTCCATGGCTCACGCTCATGTATTGTGTGAAAGTTGAAAAGGTTTGAGAACGTCAAAAGTATGAAACAATTGCTTGGCTTGTCATCGGGGTTGTGCATGATGTAAATATCTTGTGTGGTGAAGATGGAGCATAGCCAGACTATATGATTTTGTAGGGATGAGCTTTCTTTGGCTATGTTATTTCAATAAGACATAATTGCTTGGTTGGTATGCTTGAAGTATTATTGTTTTTATGTCAAAGGATAGACTATTGCTTTGAATCACTCGTGTCTTAATATTCATGCCATGGTTAGACATATGATCAAGATTATGCTAGGTAGCATTCCACATCAAAATTATCTTTTTTCATTTACCTACCGAGGACGAGCAGGAATTAAGCTTGGGGATGCTGATCGTCTCCTTCAGTATATATAATTTTGATTGTTCCATGCCAATATTATTCACTTTCATATACTTTTGGCAACTTTTATATTATTTTGGGACTAACATATTGATCCGATTGCCAGTGCAGTTCATGCATTGCATGTTTTATGTTTCGCAGAATATCCATATCAAACGGAATCCAAACGGGATAAAAACGGACGGAGCTTATTTTTGGAAATATGGAAAATACCGGAAGAAAAATCCACGCGAGGCGGTGCCGAGGTGGTCACGAGGCAGGGCGCCCTCCCCCAGGCGCGCCGCCTACCCTCGTGAGCCCACCGTAAGGCGGTTGATGCTCTTCTTTTGCCGCAAGAAAGATAATATTCGGAAAAAAAATCTGGGCGAAGGTTTCAGGCCAAACGGAGTTACGGATCTCCATATATACGCGAAACAGTGAAACAAAGCCAGAACAGAACGCTGAAACAGAGAGATAGATCCAATCTCGGAGAGGCTCTCGCCCCTCCCAAGCCATGGGAGCCAAGGAACAGAGGGGAAACCCTTCTACCATCTAGGGAGAAGGTCAAGGAAGAAGAAGAAGGAGGGGGGCTCTCTCCCCCTCGCTTCCGGTGGCGCCGGAACACCGCCGGGGGCCATCATCATCACCGCGATCTTCACCAACACCACCGTCATCTTCACTAACATCTCCATCACCTTCCCCCTTCTATATTCAGCGGTCCACTCTCCCGTAACCCGCTGTACCCTCTACTTGAACATGGTGCTTTATGCTTCATATTATTTTCCGATGATGTGTTGCCATCCTATGATGTCTGAGTAGATTTCTATTGTCCTATCGGTGATTGATGAATTGCTATGATTGGTGTGAGTTGCATGTTTTATTATTGGTGCTGTCCTATTGTGCCCTCCGTGTCGCGCAAGCGTGAGGGGTTCCCGCTGTAGGGTTTGCAATATGTTTATGATTTGCTTATGGTGGGTGGCGTGAGTGATGAAGCACTGAGACCGAGTAAGTAGGTTATTTACGTATGGGATAAAGGGGACTTGATACTTTAATGCTATGGTTGGGTTTTACCTTAATGAATCTTTAGTAGTCGCGGATGCTTGCTAGAGTTCCAATCATAAGTGCATATGATCCAAGTAGAGAAAGTATGTTAGCTTATGCCTCTCCCTCAAATAGAATTGCAATAATGATTACCGGTCTAGTAATATAGTCAGTTGCTTAAGGGACAATTCCACAACTCCTATCACTACTTTTCCACACTCGCCATATTTACTTTAGTTGTGTTTTTATCTAAGAAGCCCCTAGTTTTATTTTCATGCTCTTTACTTTCTTGCAAGCTTACCCAAAAACACCTACAAAGTTCTTCTAGTTTCATACTTGTTTCCGGTAAAGCGAACGTCAAGTGTACGTAGAGTTGTATCGGTGGTCGATAGAACTTGAGGGAATATTTGTTCTACCTTTAGCTCCTCGTTGGGTTCGACACTCTTACTTATCGAAAGAGGCTACAATTGATCCCCTATACTTGTGGGTTATCACCAATCCTGCAGAAAACCCAGTCGACCAGAGTCTAGAATGTCGGCGCAAATAGGCGGCGGAAAGCGGTAGGGGCGAAATCCCGTGCCATTTGGAGCGCGACCTCTTCCCGCTGACAACAGAGCCGTCGAGCTTATGGTGGCCGCCGCGATAGAAGTTGATGAGGTGCAGAGTTGCGGAGGATTCTGCGGCGAGTGGGTGGGGAAGGGGGACAGGGTTTTCTTTTTTCCTTTTGCATGTGTGAGTGAACACACACGGTTTGCAGAGGCGACGGAGATGAATCGTGTGTGATAGTAAATTACCGGGATTGAATGGGAATCCAAATTTCCTTTGTCCTTTGTCCATGAGTTTTTTCTATGATGAACATAAACCCTGCTAATCACCGTGTTCAAAGTTGGCACTTTTCCGGGTTAATTTACAATATTTAGGGGATTATGTGCATTTTCTAGGCATTAATGCACATAACTCAAATTCAAACAATCATAAAAGGTGCACGAGAATGGTCTGGAAAACCATGGTCGTGCTATTTAGTAATTTCTCATGCCTTTTACAAGGAATGGGCAGATATTTCAAGGGAATGTGTGGCCTCACCATGCCCTGGTAAAAAATTGAGAATGTTTGTCTTATGTCGTCATGCACGCCATTCATAAATCAAACCATCACCTAGGAAATTTCATGGTTTTGAGGGGAATCAACAAGATTGAAGGGGTCAGGAATCCAAATTTCCTTCCTAGCTTGTCATTCAGTTTTTTCTACAATCAACATACTCCCTCGAATGCAACCTGCTCAAATTCGGCATTTTTCCGGGCTCATTTACCATATTAGGGGATTATGTTCATTTTCTAGGCATTAATCCACATAATTCAAATTCAAACGATCGATGCATGAAAAGGTGCACACAAACGGTCTGAAAAAACCATACTCGTGGTATTTAGTAAATCCTCAATCCTTTTACAGGGATTTCAAGGGAATGCATGGCAATAGTCAACCAAAACGCGTCATTTACTGGGTTAGCAACTATAGAAAAATGAAATACATGCTTGAAAAACATGAAGCCTAACATGGTGCCATCATGGTATGGCCTCACCCTGCCCTGGTTAAAAGCTGAGAAGGTTTGATTAATGTCGTCATGCACGCCCTTCACAAATCGAACCATCACCGAGGAAGTTCCATGCTTTCGAGAGGGAAATCACCAAGATTGAAGGGGAATCCAAATTTCTGTCCTAGTTTATCATTCAATTTTGTCCAACGATCAACATACTGCCACAGATGCAACGTGTTCAAATTTGACATTTTTTCGGGCTCATTTACCATATTTAGGGGATCATTTGCATTTTCTAGGCATTAATGCACATAATTCAAATTTGAACAATCGGTGCATGAAAAGGTGCACAAGAACGGTCGTGCTATTTAGTATATTCTCATGCCTTTTACAAGGAATGGGCAGATATTTCAAGGAAATGTGTGGAAATAGTCAACCATAAACACGTCGTTTACTGGGTTAACAACTATACCAAAATGAAATACATGCTTGGAAAACATGACGCCTGGCGTGGTGCCATGGTATGGCCACATCGTGCCTTTGTAAAAATTTGATAATGTTTTCCTTATGTCGTCATGCACGCCTTTCATAAATGGAACCATCACCGAGGAAGTTCCATGGTTTCGAGGGGGAAATCACCAAGATTGAAGGGGGATCCAAATTTCCTTTGTCCTTTGTCCATGAGCTTTTTTCTACAATGAACATGCACCCTGCAAATCACCACGTTCAAATTTGACACTTTTTCGTGTTCATTTACCATATTTAGGGGATTATTTGCATTCTCTAGGCATTAATGCACATAATTCAAATTCGAACAGTCGGTGCATGAAAAGGTGCACAAGAACGGTCTGGAAAACCATCCTCGTGCCATTTAGTAAATTCTCATGCCTTTTACAAGGAATGGACAGATATTTCGAGGAAATGTGTGGCAATAGTCAACCATAAATGCATCGTTTACTGGGTTAACAACTATACAAAAAATGAAATAAATGCTTGAAAAACATGACGCCCGGCGTGGTGCCATGGTATGGCCTCACCATGCCCTGGTAAAAATTTGAGAATGTTATCCTTATGTCGTCATGCACGCCTTTCATAAATCAAACCATCACCGAGGAAGTTTCATGGTTTCGAGAGGGAAATCACCAAGATTGAAGGGGGATCCAAATTTCCTTTGTCCTTTGTCCATTAGTTTTTTTTCTAAGATGAACATACACCCTGCAAATCACCACGTTCAAATTTGACACTTTTCCGGGTTCATTTACCATATTTAGGGGATTACGTGCATTTTGTAGGCATTAATGCACATAATTCAAGTTCAAACAATCAGTGCATGAAAGGGTACACAAGAACGGTCTGGAAAATGATGCTCGTGCCATTTAGTAAATTCTCATGCCTTTTACAAGGAATGGACATATATTTCGATGAAATGTGTGGCAATAGTCAACCACAAACGTTTGTTTATTGGGTTTTCAACTATAGAAAAAATGAAATAAATGATTGAAAAACATGACGCCTGGCATGGTGCCATGGTATGACCTCACGATGCCCTAGTGAAAATTTGAGAAGGTTTGGCTTATGTCATCATGCACACCCTTCATAAATCGAACCATCACCAGGGAAGTTCCATGCTTTTGAGAGGGAAATCACCAAAATTGAAGGGGAATCCAAAATTTCTTTGTTCTTTGCCCTGGAGTTTTTTCTATGAAGAACATACACCCTACAAATCACCGTGTTCAAATTTGGCATTTTTCTAGGCTCATTTACCATTTTAAGGGATTATGTGCATTTTCTAGGCATTTGGTGCATATAAATCCAATCCAGCTATAGCTGCACGATGTGATGTGAGGGACGTGGATTGCCGTTCGATCGCGGTGCATCCTACGGTGCACACGCGCGATCCGCGTGGCTGAGGTTCCGGCCAATTATAACGCAACACACAATAGCCTCAGCGCATGTTGTTTCCGGAAGCGACCGAGATGAACCGTGTGCGATAATGAATGAGCATAATTGTAAGGGAAGCCAAATTTCCTTTGTCGTTTGTCATTGAGCTCTTAAAAACCACCGCACTGTACGGCTGCCCGGCGCCTCCGTCCCAGAGCTCTCTCCAAGCGTCGTTCATGGCACCGCGGCGCACAGTAACTGGTAAGGAAGCAATGGCATCCCACCGCGCCGCGTTCCTTGTTGCCTGCAACCGCACACATGGTAAGGAAGCGACGGTATCTCGCCGCACAGAGTTCATCGCCGCCGGTGTCCACACAATTACGTGAGTGGACTTTGAGGCTACCATGGCCGAATGGGCGGTGGATCTAGAGGCAGCACAGGAGGATCAGAAAAGGCAGAAAGCAGTCAAGAAAAGAGAGTCCCGCCGTGATGACCCACAAGTATAGGGGTTCTATCGTAGTCCTTTCGATAAGTAAGAGTGTCGAACCCAATGAGGAGCAGAAGGAAATGACAAGCGGTTTTCAGTAAGGTATTCTCTGCAAGCACCGAAATTGTAGGTAACATAGTTTTCTGATAAGATAATTCGTAACGGGTAACAAGCAATGAAAGTAAATAATGTGCAGCAAGGTGGCCCAATCCTTTTTGTAGCAAAGGACAAGCCTGGACAATTTCTTATAATGAGAAAAGCGCTCCCGAGGACACATGTGAATTACCGTCAAGCTAGTTTTCATCACGCTCATATGATTCGCGTTCGGTACATTGATAATTTGATATGTGGGTGGACCGATACTTGGGTACTACCCTTTCTTGGACAAGAATCCGACTTATGATTAACCCCTATTGCAAGCATCCGCAACTAAAAAAGGAGTATTAAGGTAAACCTAACCATAGCATGAAACTAGTGGATCCAAATCAGCCCCTTACGAAGCAACGCATAAACTAGGGTTTAAGCTTCTGTCACTCTAGCAACCCATCATCTACTTATTACTTCCCAATGCCTTCCTCTAGGCCCAAATAATGGTGAAGTGTCATGTAGTCGACGTTCACATAACACCACTAGAGGAGAGACAACATACATCTCATCAAAATATCGAACGAATACCAAATTCACATGACTACTAATAGCAAGACTTCACCCATGTCCTCAGGAACAAACGTAACTACTCACAAAGCATATTAATGTTCATGATCAGAGGAGTATTAATATGCATTATGGATCTGAACATATGATCTTCCACCAAGTAAACCAATTAGCATCAACTACAAGGAGTAATCAACACTACTAGCAACCCACAGGTACCAATTTGTGGTTTTGATACAAGATTGGATACAAGAGATGAACTAGGGTTTTGAGAGGAGATGGTGCTGGTGAAGATGTTGATGGAGATTGACCCCCTCCCGATGATAGGATCATTGGTGATGACGATGGTGATGATTTCCCCCTCCCGGAGTGAAGTTTCCCCGGCAGAACAGCTTCGCCGGAGCCCTAGATTGATTCCGCCAAGGTTCTGCCACATGGCGGCGGAGTTTCGTCCCGTAAGCTTGCTTATGATTTTTTTCTAGGGCAAAAGCCTTCATATAGCAGAAGATGGGCACCTGAGGGCCACCAGGGGGCCGAGGAGACAGGGGGCAGGCCCAGTAGGGGGGGGGGGATGCGCCCCCACCCTCCTGGCCAGGGTGTGGGCCCCCTCTAGTATTTTCTTCACTCAATAATTCTTATTAATTCCAAAAGTGACTTCCGTGGAGTTTCAGGATTTTTGGAGCTGTGCAGAATAGGTTTCCAATATTTGCTCCTTTTCCAACCAGAATCCCAGCTTTCCGCATTCTCTCTCTTCATGATAAACCTTGTAAAATAGGAGAGAATAGTCATAATTTTGAGACGTAATGTGTAATAACAGCCCATAATGCAATAAATATTAATATAAAAGCATGATGCAAAATGGACGTATCAACTCCCCCAAGCTTAGACCTCGCTTGTCCTCAAGCGAAAGCCAAAATAGAAAAATATGTCCACATGTTTAGAGATAGAGGTGTCAATAAAAATAAAATACGGACATGAGGGCATCATGATCATTCTTATAAAAGAAACATATATAGATTTTATCATATGATTTCTTATGCTCAAGTAACAATCTATTCACAATGTCAAGTATGGTTCAGAAACTTCATTGAGAACTAACAAACTAAAATCTGAGTCATTGAAGCAATTGCAATTTATCGTAACATCAGAAAGAGTCAAGAATAGAGCTTTTCAGCAAGTCCACATACTCAACTATCATATAGTCTTCTACAATTGCTAACACTCATGCAATACTTATGGTTATGGAGTTTTAATTGGACACTGAGAAAGATAGGGGCTTATAAGTTTGCCTCCCAACGTATTCACCTTTGGGTGATGTCAACAATAATAGTTCATGCTAACTTACATCCAATTGGATATATATATCAGGATCTTTCCAACACGAGGTGCTTGCCAAAGGATAAAATGAAAAAGGGAAAGGTAAAGATCACCTTGACTCTTGCATAATGTAAAGACATAAAGTAAAAGATAGGCCCTTCATAGAGGGAAGCAGAGGTTGTCATGTGCTTTTAAGGTTGATGCACAAAATCTTAATGCAAAAGAACGTCACTTTATATTGCCACTTGTGATATGAACCTTTATTATGCATTCCGTCGCTTTTATTACTTCCATATCACACGATCGTATAAAGCTTATTTTCTCTGCACTAATAAGTCATACATATTTAGAGAGCAATTTTTATTGCTTGCAACATGACAACTTACTTGAAGGATCTTACTCAATCCATAGGTAGATATGGTGGACTCTCATGGCAAAACTGGGTTTAAGGATATTTGGAAGCACAAGTAGTATCTCTACTTGGTGCAAGGAATTTGGCTAGCATGGGGGGGGGCAAGCTCAACATGTTTGAAAGATCCATGACAATATACTTTAACTGAGATGTGAGAAAACATAACCCATTACGTTGTCTTCCTTGTCCAACATCAACTCTTTAGCACATCATACTTAATGAGTGCTCACAATCATAAAAGATGTCAAAGATAGTATATTTATATGTGAAAACCTCTCTTTCCATATTACTTCCTATTAATTGCAACGATGATCAAAACTACGTTTGTCAATTCTCAACAACTTTTATGCCTCATACTCTTTATATGTGAAGTCATTACTATCCATAAGATCAATATGAACTCTTTTATTTCTTTCTGTTCTTTCTATTTTCTCAGATCATCGCAAGATAGCAAAGCCCTTGACTCAACACTAATCTTTATTATAGATAGCTCACAGACTCGATTACATAAATACATCACAAAGCAAAACTCAAAACTACTTTATACCAAAGCTTTATTCTACTAGATCAAGATATTACTAAAAGGATCGAACTAAGTAAAACGGTAAAGATATGAGTGTGATGGTGATACGATACTGGGACACCTCCCCCAAGCTTGGCAGTTGCCAAGGGGAGTGCCCATACCCATGTGATTATGTCCTGGGAGGTGGTGAAGAAGGAGTTGTTAATGATGTAGGCTTGTCGTCCATCTTCCAAGGCATAGGCTCACCATCATAGAAGGATGATCGAGTCTCCGGGATCCTCAAATCTGCAGCCAAACTCATCCTCTTGAATCTATATTCATACTCATAGTTTTGGTTTTACTGGTCATAGATTTGGGCTTGGAGGTGCTCGATTTTCTCTTGAAGCTTGAAGATAGTCTCCCCAATGATCTTAGCATCTAGCTTGTGGTTATTGGTGAACTCCGCGATCATCATCTGGTTGGCGTTGAGTCCTCGCTCCAACATCCCTTGGCACTTGAAAACTTGTTGCTCCATGGCTTCGAGCTTTGTTTCCACGCTTCCGGTACGCCTTGGTCCCTCCACATCGCGGATGTGCAGCACCCCCTCACGCATCTCAATGGTTTGAGGGTGTTGCAGCACCTCCGCAAGATAGGGGTTGATAACCCTCTCAAAAAACTTGTCCTTGGGAGCGCTTGGAGACGTCATGGTGCTCTAGATCTGTCAGAAAAACAGCTCGAAACGAAAACAGAGGATTTTTGCGTGATACAATGGTCAAAACCTTCGGGGGATTATATAATGAATTTTTACCGACCAATAGAAGAAAACGGAGTCCGGGAGGCACACGAGGTGCCCACGAGATAGGGGGGCGTGCCCAGTAAGGGGGGCGCGCCCTCCACCCTCGTGGAGGCCTCGTGTCCTTCCCGGATTACTTCTTGCTTCCTAAAATTCTTAAATATTCCAAAACGGAGGAAAATTGCCATTAGAATTGTTTTGGAGTCGGTTTACTTACCGCACCACATACCTATTCCTTTTCGGAGTCCGAAACATTCTGGAAAGTGTCCCTTATGTATTCCTCCAGGGTTACGGTTTCAATAATGTCAGATTCAACATTGATAGTATTAACTGAGATATAATGTTTGATTCTTTGACCGTTCACCATCCTCGGACTTGTGCCTTCTAAGTTGTTGATTTTTATGGCACCGGAATGATAGACCTCCTCGATAACGTAAGGACCTTCCCACTTAGAGAGAAGTTTTCCTGCAAAAAATCTTAAACGAGAGTTGAATAGCAACACATAATCACCTACGTAAAACTCACGCTTTTGTATTCTTTTGTCATGCCATCTTTTGACTTTTTCTTTGAACAACTTGGCATTTTCATAGGTCTGGGTTCTCCATTCATCAAGTGAGCTAATATCAAATAACCTCTTCTCACCGGCAAGTTTGAAATCATAGTTGAGCTCTTTAATAGCCCAATATGCTTTATGTTCAAGTTAGAGAGGTAAGTGACATGCTTTTCCATAGACCATCTTATACGGAGACATACCCATAGGATTTTAATATGAAGTTCTATAGGCCCATAATGCATCATCAAGTTTCTTGGACCAATTCTTCCTAGATCTATTAACAGTCTTTTGCAAAATTAATTTGAGCTCTCTATTGCTCAACTCTACTTGACCACTAGACTGAGGGTGATAAGGAGATGCAATTCTATGATTAACATCATACTTAGCAAGCATTTTACGAAAAGCACCATGAATAAAATGTGAACCACCATCAGTCATGAGATATCTAGGGACTCCAAACCTTGGAAAAATAACTTCTTTAAGCATCTTAATAGAGGTGTTATGATCAGCACTACTAGTTGGAATAGCTTCTACCCACTTAGTAACGTAATCAACAGCAACTAAAATATGTGTGTATCCATTAGAGGCAGGAAAAGGTCCCATATAATCAAAGCCCCAAACATCAAATGGTTCAATAACAAGAGAATAATTCATAGGCATTTCTTGAGGTCTACTAATATTACCTATTCTTTGACATTCATCACAAGACAAGACAAACTTACGGGCATCTTTGAAGAGAGTAGGCCAATAAAACCAGGAATTGCAATACCTTATGTGCAGTTCTATCTCCAGCGTGGTGTCCTCCATATGCCTCGGAGTGACACTTGCGTAGGATCTGTTCCTGTTCATGCTCAGGTACACAACGTCTAATAACACCATCTACTCCTTCTTTATAAAGGTGTGAGTCATCCCAGAAGTAATGTCTTAAATCATAAAGGAACTTTTTCTTTTGCTGGTATGTGAAGCTAGGTGGTATAAATTTAGCAATAATGTAATTATCATAATCAGGATACCATGGAGGAGTACGAGAAGCATTAATGACCGCTAATTGTTCACCAGGAAAGCTATCATCAATAGGTAGTGGGTCATCAAGAACATTCTCTAACCTAGACAAGTTGTCTGCAATGGGGTTCTCAGCTCCCTTTCCGTCAATAATATGCAAATCAAATTCTTGGAGCAAGAGAACCCATCTAATAAGTCTAGGCTTAGCATCTTTCTTTTCCATGAGATATTTAATAGCAACATGATCAGTGTGAATAGTAACTTTAGAATCAACAATATAAGGTCTGAACTTATCACAAGCAAATACAACTGCTAAGAATTCTTTTTCAGTAGTAGCATAATTTCTCTGGGCAGTATCAAGAGTTTTACTAGCATACTGGATAACATTCAATTTCTTATCAACTCTTTGCCCTAGAACATCACCTACAGCATAATCACTAGCATCACACATAATTTCAGAAGGTAAATTCCAATCAGGTGGCTGAACAATAGGTGCATTGATCAAAGCTTTCTTAAGTATTTCAAATGCTTCTACACAATCATCATCAAAGACAAAAGGAATATCTTTTTGCAATAAATTAGTCAGAGGCATAGAGATTTTAGAAAAGTCCTTAATGAACCTCCTATAAAAACCGGCATGACCAAGGAAACTTCTTATACCTTTAATGTCCTTGGGACATGGCATCTTTTCAATAGCATCAAATTTAGCTTTATCAACTTCAATACCTCTTTCAGAAATTTTATGCCTCAGGACAATGCCTTCATTAACCATAAAGTGGCAATTTTCCCAATTTAAGACGAGACTAGTGTCTTCACATCTATGCAAAACTCGATCAAGGTTGCTCAAGCAATCATCAAAAGAGGATCCATAAACGGAGAAATCATCCATGAATACCTCACAAATCTTTTCACAAAAGTCAGAGAATATAGCCATCATGCATCTTTGAAAGGTAGCAGGTGCATTACATAAACCAAAAGGCATACGTCTATAAGCGAAAGTACCGAAAGGAAAGTAAAATTAGTTTTTGATTAATCCTCCGCTGACACAGGTATTTGAGAGAAACTAGAATAACCATCTAGAAATAAGAAATGTGTATGTTTGGATAGTCTTTCTAGCATTTGATCAGTAAAAGGTAAAGGGTAATGATCTTTCTTAGTAGTTTTATTTAATTTACGGAAATCAATTACCATCCTATAACCTGTACAATTCTTTGCGGGATCAATTCATCTTTATCATTAGGAACGACAGTAATACCTCCCTTCTTAGGAACACAATGGACAGGACTTACCCAATCACTATCAGCAACGGGATAAATTATACCTGCCTCAAGGAGCTTTAGTATCTCCTTTCTTACCACTTCTTTCATCTTAGGATTTAACCGTCGTTGAGGATCTCTAACTGGTTTGGCATCTTTCTCCACTTTTATTTTGTATTGGCATAGAGTGGGACTAATGCCCTTAAGGTCATCCAGAGTATATCCAATAGCAGCATGGTGCTTCTTCAGAGTTTTCAATAATCTTTCCACTTCTTGCTCTGAAAGGTTAGCACTAATAATAATAGGATATATCTTCTTTTCATCAAGATAAGCATATTTAAGATTATCAGGTAAAGGTTTGAGCTCAAACACGGGATCACCCTTGGGTGGAGGGGGATCCCCTAGGATTTCAACATGCAAGTTGTGGTTCAGAATAGGACCCTGTTGAAGGAATACTTTATCTATTTCCCTTCTTTCATCCATAAACATATCATTTTCATGGTCTAGCAAATATTGTTCTAACGGATCAGTAGGAGGCACGACAATAGAAGCAAGACCAATAATCTCATCCTTACTAGGTGATTCTTTATCACGGGGTTGTCTACGAAACTTAGCAAAATTGAACTCATGAGACATATCCCCTAAGCCAATTGTAACAATATCCTTTCTACAATCAATCCTAGCATTAACAATATTCAAGAAGGGTCTACCAAATATAATGGGACAAAAGTCATCTTGTGGAGGACCAAGAACAAGAAAATCAGCAGGATATTTAACTTTCCCACACAAGACTTCAACATCTCTAACAATCCCAACTGGTGAAATAGTATCTCGATTGGCAAGCTTAATAGTAACATCAATACCTTCCAACTCAGCGGGTGCGATATCATGCATAATTTCTTTATATAAGGAAATAGGTATTGCATTAGCACTAGCACCCATATCACATAAGCCATGATAACAATGATCTCCTATTTTAACAGAAATAACAGGAATGCCTACAACAGGTCTATGTATCTTAGCATCTGGTCTAGCAGTATTAGCAGTTTCACCACATAAATAAATAACATGCCCATCTAAATTATCATCCAAGAGATCTTTAACCATAGCAATACTAGGTTCAACTTTGATTTGCTCAGGAGGAGTATATGTTCTAGTATTGCTCTTACGAACCATAGTTGAAGCTTTAGCATGATCCTTTATCCTAACATGGAAAGGTGGTTTCTCAACATAAGTAGTAGGAACAATAGGATCATTATAAGTGATGTTCTTTTCTTCAACTGTAATAGGTGCAACTACTTTTACTTCAGTGGGAGGATTATATTTAAACAACTTCTCCTTAGGGAGATCAACGTGAGTAGCAAAAGATTCACAAAAAGCAGCTACTATCTCAGAGTCAAGTCCATATTTAGCGCTAAATCCACGAAAAGCATCGGTATCCATAAAAGATTTAACACAATCAAACTTAGGTGTCATACCTGACTCCTTACCATCATCGGAACCCCGATCTTCAGAGTTGCGTTTGTTCTTTCCAATAAGTCCCACTTGAATTCAATAGTCTTCAGCATATAATAACCAGCACAGGAAGTATCAAGCATGGTGCGATCACTGAGAGAAAGCCGAACATAAATTTTTTGAATAATCATATCTCTTGAGAGCTCATGATTGGGGCATTAATGTAACATTGACTTAAGCCTCTGCAAGCTTGAGCGATGCTTTCTCCTTCGCGAGGCCATAAATTATATATGTAATTACAATCATGATGAACAAGATGCATAGTGTAGAACTTCTGGTGAAATTCCAACTTCAATCGTTTATAGTTCCAAGATCCCGTATCATCACATAGCCTATACCATGTCAATGCGTCTCCCTTAAAAGATAAAGGGAAGACCTTCCTCTTAACAACATCATCGGGTATACCTGCAAGCTTAAATAATCCACAAACTTCATCCACAAAGATAAGGTGTAAATCGGGATGCAATGTTCCATCTCCTGCAAAGGGATTAGCTAGCAGTTTCTCTATCATACCCGAAGGAATCTCAAAGTAAACATTTTCAGTAGGTTCAGTAGGTTGAGGAGAAACTCTTTGCTCTACTGGTCGGGGTGAAGATACCCCGAACAAGCCTCTCAAAGGATTAGTTTCCATAGTAACAAGTGACGGAAAATTTCAGCACACTATATAAATGTTTCCTTACCAAGTTCCACTCACCAAAGGCGCTTCACTCCCAGGCAACGGCGCCAGAAAAGAGTCTTGATGACCCACAAGTATAGGGATCTATCATAGTCCTTTCAATAAGTAAGAGTGTCAAACCCAACGAGGAGCAGAAGGAAATGACAAGCGGTTTTCAGTAAGGTATTCTCTGCAAGCACTGAAATTGTAGGTAACAGATAGTTTTGTGATAAGATAATTCGTAACGGGTAACAAGCAATGAAAGTAAATAAGGTGCAGCAAGGTGGCCCAATCCTTTTTGTAGCAAAGGACAAGCCTGGACAATTTCTTATAATGAGAAAAGTGCTCCCGAGGACACATGGGAATTACCGTCAAGCTAGTTTTCATCACACTCATATGATTCGCGTTCGGTACTTTGATAATTTGATATGTGGGTGGACGGGTGCTTGGGTAATGCCCTTTATTGGACAAGCATCCCACTTATGATTAACCCCTATTGCAAGCATCCGCAAATACAAAAGAAGTATTAAGGTAAACCTAACCATAGCATGAAACTAATGGATCCAAATCAGCCCCTTACGAAGCAACACATAAACTAGGGTTTAAGCTTCTGTCACTCTAGCAACCCATCATCTACTTATTACTTCCCAATGCCTTCCTCTTGGCCCAAATAATGGTGAAGTGTCATGTAGTCGACATTCACATAACACCACTAGAGGAGAGACAACATACATCTCATCAAAATATCGAACGAATACCAAATTCACATGACTACTAATAGCAAGACTTCACCCATGTCCCCAGGAACAAACGTAACTACTCACAAAGCATATTAATGTTCATGATCAGAGGAGTATTAATATGCATTATGGATTTGAACATATGATCTTCCACCAAGTAAACCAATTAGCATCAACTACAAGGAGTAATCAACACTACTAGCAACCCACAGGTACCAATTTGTGGTTTTGATACAAGATTGGATACACGAGATGAACTAGGGTTTTGAGAGGAGATGGTGCTGGTGAAGATGTTGATGGAGATTGACCCCGTCCCGACGAGAGGATCGTTGGTGATGACAATGGTGATGATTTCCCCCTCCCGGAGGGAAGTTTCCCCGGCAGAACAGCTCTGCCGGAGCCCTAGATTGATTCCGTCAAGGTTCCGCCTCGTGGCGGTGGAGTTTCGTCCCGTAAGCTTGCTTATGATTTTTTCCAGGGTAAAAGCCTTCATATAGCAGAAGATGGGCACCGAAGGGCTACCAGGGGGCCCAGGAGGCAGGCGTCCCGGTGAGGCGTCCCCACCCTCTGGCAGGTGTGGGCCCCTCGGTATTTTCTCCGCTCAATAATTCTTATTAATTCCAAAAGTGACTTCCGTGGAGTTTCAGGATTTTTAGAGTTTCCAATATTTGCTCCTTTTCCAGCCAGAATCCCAGCTGTCGGCATTCTCCCTCTTCATAATAAACATTGTAAAATAGGAGAGAATAGCCATAAGTACAGAGACATAATGTGTAATGACAACCCATAATGCAATAAGTATTGATATAAAAGCATGATGCAAAATGGACGTATCACGCCGCCGTAAGAAAGAGGTCGCGCGCTGTGGTGAGGAGAGCTTGCCAGAGATTGAAGCACGGTTGGCTGCCGCCTACAAGGCCGGGAAGGAGAACGCCGGTGTCTGGGCAGCATGCCCCGATGACAACATGTCATAAGTAGTTTAGGTTTTTAGTATTAGAGAAAATTACTAGTAGTACTTTAAGTTTGTAGTATTAACGTATAATGTTGGTAAGAGCATCCTTTGAGGGCTTTGAGCGTTGATTAGCATGTGTGACTGTGTGCGCTTTTTGCGTTAATCATTAGAAGATCATAAAACACATGGTTTCTATGCCATACCCGTGTGATTTTTTTTTGCGTTAATGATCCATAAGTCTGTTACCTGTGTGATGGTTCCTAATAAACCAGGCGTACCATTGAACGAAAAAATGACTACACGTGTACATTTGTTTGGAGATGGGAACTGCCATTTTCTGTTTTCTCGCACACGAGTACTTTACGCGCTTGTCTCTGTTGTGTGTTCCCCCGCCCAAGTTTCAAGTTTCGCAGCGAAATTTTCATTAGGCGCGCAATTTCAGAATTTATTCCTCCAACCACATCCCCACCCATCAAATTTCCTCGGTATCTCCCCCCACTTCCCCCTCCCCCGCCTCCCCCTACCGGCAACTCAAACTGCCGCCGCCGCAACCACAGCTTCAACCACATCTATGTTCTGCTCGGATCTAGTCAGGTAACCCACCGATCTCTATCACAGCCCCGACCTAATTGCTTAAATGGCACTTGCGAAACATCCTCATGCCTCCAAATCCTCATCGTCCCTACCTCCAGAGCATCGCTGCGCAAGCCCAACCACATATCATGTGGAGGTCGAGGAGCTGATGGCGGTCCATGGCGCGATGGCCGTTGTGCGTGTTGACCCGGAGGAACACCTCGCCTCCGCCGCCGCCGACATGGTGCAGGCTCTGGCCCAGAAGAAGTGCCCCTATGACTACCCCCTAGGACTTAACAGGTATGATTTGACCAGCTAAATCTTACCAATACCACTTGCAATGGCTATGTTTTGTACGGTTGATGTATTAAGCATGTTCCTGCCTTGTTTATTTCAGTACTGCACACTGTGTGATGTTCAACAATTAACTGTTCAGTTCAATTTCACCAATACCAGCAACAAACTTTGCTACCATGCTACTCTCCGCAATGAAGATATACTAGAGATGTTGCCCATTTGCTCTTTTTGGTGGATGCTAACCCTATTGTACTTAACATGCCTATCCATGTACTTACGCAGGGCCATAACAGGCGATGCTGTTGTCTGCCGTCGAGGTTAGCTACATCCCATGTCTTACAGTATTTTACATCATTTGTGCAATTGCAGTTTGGCTTCTAACATTTACTTGCTTCTTGTAGGTACACATGTCGGGGGCACTGATCCACGCTTCAACCCGAAGGAAGAGCTCGCCTCCGCCGCCGCTGACTTTGGGCGGGCTGGCCAAGATGAAGTGCCCCAGCAACTACCTCTCAGGACTTACCAAGTGTGAACTCACCAGTTCAATCTTACCAACACTAGTTGCAATTAATGGCTATGTTTTGTACGGTCGATGTCTTAAGCATCTTGTAGTAAACATGCCTAAAACGTTTTAGCTATTTTCCCTACCTTTTTATAGACAACTGGGCCATTATCTGCTCTGGCAGCACTTGCCTTGTGATGTTTAACTCTGCCAATTGCATTTTTATCAGTACCGGTTTCAATGGCCATTAAGCCTGTTGCAATTAACAGTTGTATCCATTTTTAAACAGTTGTATTTCAATGACTACAAACTTACAAAACATGAATTAGGATCCTGTTAAGCCTGTTGCAATTAACAGTTGTATCCATTTTTAGTCTGTCCCTTTGCTACCATGCTACTCTTTTGCAATGAAGATATGACTACAGATGCTGCCGTTTTATTACCATTTGCTATTTTTGGTGGATGTTAACCCTGTTATAGTTAACATTGGCTTTCCATGTACTTACACATGACTATAATGGGCGACGCTGTTGTTTGCCGTCGAGGTTAGCTGCATCCCATGTCTTATACACCATCTATTCCTAAATTCAAGTATTTTTAGAGATTCCAATATAGACTACATAAGGAGCAAAATGAGTGAATCTAGATTCTAATCTAAACTATATCTATAATTCTATATACATCCGTATGTAGTTCATATTGAAATCTCTAAAAATACTTGTACTTAGGAATGTAGGAAGTTGTATTTTACATCATTTGTGCAATCTCATTTAGCTTCTAACATTTACTGGTCGCTTGTAGGTACGTATATGAGTGGTACTGATCCACGCTTCAATCCCTTTTGCGTATGGGGCAATGAGATATTCATGAACAAGCGTCAAGTGAGGAAACTAAGAAAGATTGTTAGACGAAAGAAACGGGTGATGGGAATTAAGCTCTTTATTTACACTTTGTTCAAGACATCAGTGAACTTTAGGATGGTAAATAATCTGTTGCCTTTTCCCCCTGCCCACAACAAGTTACTCTATTAGACCTCATGATCTGATATTTTTCTCTTTTCAGTGGTTTCGGAAGCTATTTAATGATGATTACCTTGCAAACTACATGACTGGAGTGGAGGCAACTAAGGTTAAAGTATATAATTCATGCTACCATGATAATGCTCTATAAGTCTTCTTGAAGGCGGTGAAGGATGAGCGGGCGATCGTCACAAGGGCTGGACAAAAGTTGTTCGTGCCTATGGCATGCAGGAAGGCACATTATGGGCATTCCGCTTCTTCAACAACATAGGCAGTCAAAATGATTTACACTTGTCTCTTCACCTTTACCGCTTGTAAATATTGTGGTTCATCATAGTTCATTGCTGTCTAATCCTGTGTTACTGAACATATTGTACTGACAATTTTATTTATGGATTCGTTGTTTAACCATTGTGGTGAGAATTTGAATTGCACGTTTCATATTTCAAAATTTCCAATTCGAATTATAAATTACAGCCAAAAAAAGTTGTACAAGTGCGAATAAAATAATGTGCACACAGTTAGAAAGAGAACAGCGTGTGCGATGAAAAAAGAAAACAGACGGTTCTTTGACGTGAAACATTTGCGATGCCTGTCGGACGCACACACGGTTTCGTCTCATATGCGTGTGTGATTCATGGTAATTCGGCAAACGTTTCAAACCAGTGTTCATGTGTGATAGGAATACCAATCGCACACAGTTACAAAAATGTACACGTTGGCGTTAGTAGAGGCACCGCACACATTTTACATTCTTGAACCGTGTGCGATAACGTACCTATCACAAACATACCGGCAGATTTAATGTTGATGTCTAACTTTTTCACACGACTACAGCAGCCTAATCATTTGGGATGTACATACGAACGAAAACGCTTTCCCTGGATTGACTGTGTGGGATGTACATATGAACGGAAACGTTTTCCTTGGATTGACTGTGTGGGAAGTACATACGAACGGAAAGGTTTTCCCTGGATTGACTGTGTGGTATGTACATAAGAACGGAAACGTACTCCTTGGATTGATTGTGTGAGAAATGTTTTTCTGGGATTCACCGTGTGGGATGTACATACGAACGCAAATAATTGGGTTTCGATGCCTCGCCCGATCGCACACGAGCTCATTTTGCCACAACCTGTGTTCCAGGAGGGCCTATCCCCAACAGTTACTGGGTCGTGTGGGAAGGACCGCCCTATCGCCCACACTCACTTGGCAACGGTTCCAAATGCCGTCGCAGAAAGGGGTTAAAAACCGTTTATATAGCACCAACGAGTACCAGTGATATCAATTCCCGTTATTACCGGGTGTAACAGCCTGATTTCTGCCCTTTTTTTTTGAGGATTTTGCCTGAGTTTTCTTTTTCCATGGCTATGTGGTCTGGAAACTGAAGAAGATGAACTCTTCTTTGCTTCCAGAGTGGCTTGTCATACAAAAATCCTTCCCAAGACCCCGTCATTTTCATCCTAGCCCAAATCCCAATATTCTTTTTATTGGGAATATTCATTTTCTATTAAAGGAATTATCCTTTTTGCCCTAGGTTGTGAAGCAACTTATATTTGCCTCACTCATAAAATTCCTGAATAATTCTCATAAATTGTTTGGGTCATATCTTCATCAAATATGGAAAAATATTTCATTTGCCATGTTTATCATCATGCTCAAATAATTCATTTCCTATTCTGTCCTAAATGGCACATTGTGAAGCAAGTGCTATTTTCCTTTGCCCTATTAACCTCAAACTCCTTGGACATCTTTTCCTGTCCATATCATTGCCACATGCCAAAATGCAACCTCATTTGCCTAGTAGTCATTTAATTATGATTTTTCAAAGTTTCTGTCCAGAAAGAAACTTTGTGAAGGAGGTACAAGCTAGGCACATCCAAATGAGTTGAAATTTTTCATGGCCCTTCATATCATCATATCATAGCCCTCCACAAAAGTTGAGCTCATGTCATGCCTCCATGTGAGCACAACTTCAAATCTTTGTTTCTGTCCAAAATTTCAGTTTGTGAAGCAAGTATATTTTATCTTGCTCCATTATGGCTGCAATTTTTTAGGCCTTATCTTATCCATATAACTAATCTCCACCCAATTTGGGCATATTTCATCTAGCCATTTTCCCTCTAGAAGTTTTGCAAGTTTCTGGTAAGTGGAAATGTTTGTGAAGCAAGTACCATTTTGGTTTATCCAAATGATATGCAACCTTTTCCAGCATCTTTATATGATCAAATAACTCTTCCTTGCCCAAGTTGAGCTTAATTTGGTATCCCATGTGAGAGTATCATCATGATTTTGATTCCGGACCCTTTTAGTCAGTTACAAAGCAACTATATTATGCCTTGATCTTTTTGCCTCCAAAACTCCCAGGATCGTAGTACCTCTTATCCTAAACACCCCAGACAACACCTTTGGCTCCAATCACTTTCCGGTTGATCGGCGGTTGCTCTGCCAAGTTTGATGCAACAAACTTGGAGGAAGAATCCCATCGATCCAGTGCACCTCTTCTTCAACCATCACTTCCCCCAACCTCGGTGATGCATGGACTTGTCACCGGACATCTCGAGGCAGCCTCTCTTGTCCTCTTCATGTCGGGCGCGGTGACCATCGTTTTAGCATGCCATGGCGCATCCAGGCGTCGTTTTGCCTCGACCTGCTCGTGCTCGTCGTCTTCGCAGCGTGACCTGTCCGGCGTGTTTCCAGCGTCGTCGCCGTCCCCTGGACCTCTCTCCCCCTCCGAAGCCTCCTCGCTGGCGCTTGTCATCAGCTACCACAGGCAAACTGTTGCCGACCGTCGTCTTCCTCCTCGGCCTCTTCCCCTCGTGACCTGAACACTTTGCTCGTCTCCGTGATCCTCCCTTGGCCTCTCCCTCGCCCACGTGCCTGTGCCCCTCCGGTTTCCTCGTCCTTCACGCGTCGGCAGCTGCGTCAGTGACCTACCGCCTCTGTCTTCGCCATGTCCGCTTGCGGAGATCTCCCGAGCTTTCCCGAGCTCGCCCGAGGCCTTCCGCACCCCGTGAATCTCCTGGACAAGGCTCCCCTCCCTCCCCATTGCTCTGCTCGCTCCAGCGCGCCGTTACACGCATCGCCGTGATCGTGCGTCTCAGCCCTCCCCCATCCGCCTATAAATAGGCTACCCCGAGGCCTCTCGGCCTCATCTAGCTTCTTCCCTTCCTCCTAACTTCTTCCCTAACCAGTCAAACAAGCTCGAGGAGCTCTCTGCTCCTCCAATGGTCGCCTAGTTCACCGCCGGCCTCGCCCAAATTGGTGCAACGCCGTGCTTCCCTCTCCTCATTTCCACCATCAGCATCATCTACCACCTCACCAGACCCTTACTGCTCCTTTCCTAGATCGCCGGAGCCCTGTAGTCCCTTCCCCCAATCTCGGCCGAAGCCGCCGTCTGCCGCGGTCGAAACTGCTCTCAACTCCGCCCTCCCCGAGTTTTGCGCTACCCATGGATGAGTGCGGCTCTTTGCACTGAGCCCGTGGGTAGGTCGGCCAGCGAGAATGGCGCTCTGTGCCGCCGGAGATCATTGGCGCGCGCCCGGCCAAGGCCCTTCTCTGTTCCCCGTCGCGAGCTTGAAGAAGGAGGAGCGGGAGGAGAGAGAGGGCAGCGTGGGTCCCACCTGTCGGCCACACGAGGCACACGCTGACGTGGATAAGTGGACGCGCAGTTGCCGTTGGTACGTCTTCATGCGCTGAAAGCGTATTCTCTGGGTGCTTCAGATCAGAGTACGTTTTCGTTATCCTGAAAGCGCATTTTACCTTTGTTTCAGCCAGGAATACGTTTACCCGAAGAGAAGGTGTATTTCTTCGTAGTGTGCTTTCTGTTTTAGCCACCAGGGGCCTGTTTGTAGAGTTATTTTTACAGATTGGTCCCTGAACTTCGTCAGGCTATAACTTTTTGCGACTCCGATTGAGGTGAATCCATCGCCCACGTCTTCGTCTCGTCGAGCCCATTCTGTCCCTATCATTTTCAATATGGTTTGACATACGGGAAATTACCATTTTGCCCTTGCCCCTAATCAGCCCCCTCTGAGAGAGAACCCTTTCCGGCGATTCTTTCCACGGCTTCACCGCACATCTCCCCGGAGTATTCTTCACCACAGGCAAGCCACAACACCCACTTGCATGATGGTCATGTAGTAGCCATGGTTTTTAACTTGAACATTTAATAACTGTCTGTTTGTTTACCTGCAACTGTTATCGTTGTTTCGGTATTGCTTATGGTTTCATGTTCACCTTCGTGCTTTGTTTCAGTGCATCTGGTTATCATTTGTCTTGCTAGTATTACTTTCCTGCTTGGTAGTAGTACATGTTGATGTTGGTGATGGTCTTTGGTGCATGACTATCGTCTGTTTCGAGTGCCGTTGCTATGCATGTTCCTTTGCATCCATTTGGTTAAACGCTCGCATGATAGTGTTATCGTTATGTCATTGCATGGTATTTACTTCTGATGCTAGTGATTATGCTATGCTTATGAGTAGTGTTATGCTTGTGATAATCATGCTCGTCAGTATGCCATGCTCATCTAGATAAATGCTTCACTGTTGTTATGCTTAAGATTTATGCTGCATCCATGTTTATGTTGATATCATGATCATGCATTGTAGTTGCATCATGTTATTTTTCATATGACTCAGCTTATTGCATTCAAGTTTAACCGGACTTAATTGAACTTGAACAACTATTGGCTGAGTCATGGTGCCACCATATCGAGCTGACCAGTGCAACCACATTTGCCTTGGGTATGGGCAGGGCCCTAGCAGTCTATTGTCATGCCTATCGCCGGTGCCTCCAACGAGGGAAGGTTATGCATGGGCGCTACCTTGGCCGGGTAGGACGGCATAAGCCTTGTGTGCCCAAGTTGTTTGCGCGCTTTTGTCCCCGTTTGGGAATGTTTTTGTTTTGCCACGACAGTGGCCGTAAGACCTTTGGTAGGAACGGGCCACCCAGGACTGAACCCAAAGGGGGTGTTGGTCTGAGTGGCCGGGAGAGTGTCATGGCAGTAGATCTGTTTTGTCGGAACGCCGTTGGTCCACCCGAATGGGAGTGCGAGGCTGATACGTCCATTTTGCATCATGCTTTGATATTGATATTTATTGCATTATGGGCTGTTATTACTCATTATGTCACAATACTTATGCCCTTTTCTCTCTTATTTTACAAGGTCTACACGAAGAGGGAGAATGCCGGCAGCTGGAATTCTGGGCTGGAAAAGGAGCAAATATTAGAGACCTATTCTACACAACTCCAAAGTCCTGAAACTCCACGGAAGTTTTTTTTGGAATTAATAAAAAATACTGAGCAAAGGAAATACTAGAGGGGGGCCACCCACCGTCCACGAGGGTGGGGGGCGCGCTCCCTGCCTTGTGGGCCACCTGGCAGCCTCCGGTGCCAATATTTGGCTATATGAAGTCTTTCGCCCTGGAATAAAATCAAGAGGAAGCTTCTGGGACGAAACACCGCCCCCACGAGGCGGAACCTTGGCGGAACCAATCTAGGGCTCGAGCGGAGTTGTTCTGCCGGGGAAACATCCCTCCGGGAGGGGGAAATCATCACCATCGATCCTCTCATCGGGAGGGGGCCAATCTCCATCAACATCTTCACCAGCACCATCTCCTCTCAAACCCTAGTTCATCTCTTGTATCCGATCTTTGTCTCAAAGCCTTAGATTGGTACCTGTGGGTTGCTAGTAGTGTTGATTACTCCTTGTAGTTGATGCTAGTTGGTTTATTCGGTGGAAGATCATATGTCCAGATCCTATATGCATATTAATACCCCTCTGATTATGAATATGAATATGATTTGTGAGTAGTTATGTTTGTTCCTAAGGACATGGGAGAAGTCTTACTAGAAGTAGTCATGTGAATTTGGTATTCGTTCGATATTTTGATGAGATGTATGTTGTCTTTCCTCTAGTGGTGTTATGTGAACGTCGACTACATGACACTTCACCATTGTTTGGGCCTAGAGGAAGGCATTGGGAAGTAATAAGTATATGATGGGTTGCTAGAGTGACAGAAGCTTAAACCCTAGTTTATGCGTTGCTTCGTAAGGGGCTGATTTGGATCCATATGTTTCAGGCTATGGTTAGGTTTACCTTAATTCTTCTTTCATAGTTGCGGATGCTTGCGAGAGTAGTTAATCATAAGTGGGATGCTTGTCCAAGGAAGGGCATCACCCAAGCACCGGTCCACCCATATCAGATTATCAAAGTAACGAACGCAAATCATATGAGCATGATGAAAAACTAGCTTGACGATAATTCTCATGTGTCCTCGGGAGCGTTTTCCTTTATATTAGAGTTTGTCCAGGCTTGTCCTTTGCTACAAAAAGGATTGGGCCACCTTGCTGCACCTTATTTACTTTTGTTACTTGTCACCCGTTACGAATTACCTTATCACAAAACTATCTGTTACCGATAATTTCAGTGCTTGCAGAGAATACCTTACTGAAAACAGCTTGTCATTTCCTTCTGCTCCTCGTTGGGTTCGACACTCTTACTTATCGAAAGGACTATGATAGATCCCCTACACTTGTGGGTCACCAAGACTCTTTTCTGGCGCCGTTGTCGGGAAGTGAAGCGCCTTTGGTAAGTGGAACTTGGTAAGGAAAAATTTATATAGTCTGCTGAAATTTACTGTCACTTGTCACTATGGAAAGTAATCCTATGAGGGGTTTGTTCGGGGTATCTTCACCCCGACCAGTAGAGCAAAGAGTTGCTCTCAACCTACTAAACCTACTGAAAATGTTTACTTTGAAATTCCTTCGGGTATGATAGAGAAACTGCTAGCTAATCCTTTTACAGGAGATGGAACATTGCATCCCGATTTGCACCTAAGCTATGTGGATGAAGTTTGTGGATTATTTAAGCTTGCAGGTATGCCCAGGGATGTTATCAAGAAGAAGGTCTTCCCTTTATCTTTGAAGGGAAAGGCATTGACATGGTTTAGGCTATGTGATGATATGGGATCATGGAACTACAACCGATTGAAATTGGAATTTCATCAGAAGTTTTATCCTATGCATCTTGTTCATCGTGATCGTAATTATATATATAATGTTTTGCCTCGTGAAGGAGAAATCATAGCTCAAGCTTGGGGGAGGCTTAATTCGATGTTATATTCATGCCCCAATCATGAGCTCTCAGGATAAATTATTATTAAAAAAATTTATGCTCGGCTTTCTCTCAACAATCGCTCCACGCTCGATGCTTCTTGTACTGGCTCTTTCATGATGAAGACTATTGAATTCAAATGGGATTTATTGGAAAGAATTAAACGCAACTCGGAATATTGGGATCTCGACGAAGGTAAGGAGTCAGGTATAACACCTAAGTTTGATTGTGTTAAATCTTTTATGGATACCGATGCTTTTCGTGAATTTAGCACTAAATATGGACTTGACTCTGAGATAGTAGCTTCTTTCTGTGAATCATTTGCTACTCATGTTGACCTCCCCAACGAGAAGTGGTTTAAATATAATCCTCCCATTGAAGTAAAAGTAGTTGCACCTATTAAAGTTTAAGAAAAGACTATCACTTATAATGATCCTATTGTTCCTACTACCTATATTGAGAAACCACCTTTCCCTGTGAGGATAAAGGATCATGCTAAAGATTCAACTGTGGTTCATAAGAGTAATACTAGAACACCTACACCACCTGAGCAAATTAAAGTTGAACCTAGTATTGCTATGGTTAAACATCTCTTGGCTGATAATATTGATGGGCATGTTATTTACTTCTGTGATGAAGCTGCTAGAATTGCTAGATCCGATACTAAAAATAAACATAGACCTGTTGTAGGCATGCCTGTTATTTCTGTTAAAATAGGAGATCATTGTTATCATGGCTTACGTGATATGGGTGCTAGTGCAAGTGCAATACCTCATTCCTTATACAAAGAAATTATACATGATATTGCACCTGCTGAGATCGAAGAAACCGATGTTACAATTAAGCTTGCCAATAGAGATACTATTTCACCAGTTGGGATCGTTAGAGATGTTGAAGTCTTGTGTGGGAAAGTTAAATATCCTACTGATTTTCTTGTTCTTGGCTCCCCACAAGATGACTTTTGTCCCATTATATTTGGTAGACCCTTCTTGAATACTGTTAATGCTAAGATAGTCTGCAAAAAGGATATTGTTATGATTGGTTTAGGGGATATGTCTCATGACTTTAATTTTGCTAAATTTCGTAGACAACCCCATGATAAAGAATTGCCTAGTAAGGATGAAACTATTGGTCTTGCTTCTATTGCCGTGCCTCCTAATGATCCTTTAGAACAATATTTGCTAGACCATGAAAATGATATGTTTATGAATGAAAGAAGGGAGATAGATGAAGTATTCTTTAAACAGGGACCTATTTTGAAACACAACTTGCTTGTTGAAATTCCAGGGGATCCTCCACCACCCAAGAGTGATCCCGTGTTTGAGCTTAAACCACTACCTGATACTCTTAAATATGCTTATCTTGATGAAAAGAAGATATATCCTGTAATTATTAGTGCTAACCTTTCATAGTAGGAAGAGGAGAAATTATTGAAAACTCTGAAGAAGCATCGTGCTGCTATTGGATATACTCTTGATGATCGTAAGGGCATTAGTCCCACTCTATGCCAACACAAAATAAAGTTGGAGAAAGACGCCAAACCAGTTGTTGATCACAAACGACGGTTAAATCCTAAGATGAAATAAGTGGTAAGAAAAGAAATTCTAAAGCTCCTGGAGGCAGGTATAATTTATCCCGTTGCTGATAGTCAGTGGGTAAGTCCTGTCCATTGTGTCCCTAAGAAGGGACGTATTACTGTCGTTCCTAAGGATAAAGATGAATTGTTCCCGCAAAGAATTGTTACAGGTTATAGGATGGTAATTGATTTCCGCAAATTAAATAAAGCTACTAAAAAGGATCATTACCCTTTGCCTTTTATTGATCAAATGCTAGAAATATTATCCAAACATACACATTTTTGCTATCTAGATGGTTACTCTGGTTTCTCTCAAATACCTGTGTCAAAAGAGGATCAAGAAAAGACCACTTTTACTTGCCCTTTCGGTACTTTTGCTTATAGACGTATGCCTTTTGGTTTATGTAATGCACCTGCTACCTTTCAAAAAGATGCATGATGGCTATATTCTCTGACTTTTGTGAAAAGATTGTTGAGGTTTTCATGGATGATTTCTCCGTTTATGGATCTTTTTTTGATGATTGCTTGAGCAACCTTGATTGAGTTTTGCAGAGGTGTGAAGAAACTAATCTTGTCTTGAATTGGGAAAAATGCCACTTTATGGTTAACGAAGGCATTGTCTTGGGGCATCAAATTTCTGAAAGAGGTATTGAAGTTGATAAAACTAAAGTTGATGCTATTGAAAAGATGTCATGTCCTAAAGATATTAAAGGTATAAGAAGTTACCTTGGTTATGCCGGTTTTTATAGGAGGTTTATTAAGGACTTCTCTAAAATTTCTAGGCCTCTGACTAATCTCTAACAAAAAGATATTCATTTTGTCTTCGATGATGATTGTGTAGAAGCATTTGAAATACTTAAGAAAGCTTTGATTTCTGCACCTATTGTTCAGCTACCTGGTTGGAATTTACCATTTGAAATTATGTGCGATGCTAGTGATTATGCCGTAGGTGCTGTTCTAGGACAAAGAGTTGATAAGAAACTAAATGTTATTCAATATGCTAGTAAAACTCTAGACAGTGCCCAGAGAAATTATGCTACTACTGAAAAAGAATTTTTAGTAGTTGTATTTGCTTGTGATAAGTTTAGACCTTATATCGTTGACTGTAAAGTAACAATTCACACTGATCATGCTGCTACTAAATATCTTATGGAAAAGAAAGATGCTAAACCTAGACTTATTAGATGGGTTCTCCTACTACAAGAATTTGATTTGCATATTATTGATAGAAAGGGAGCTGAGAACCCCGTTGCAGACAACTTGTCTAGGTTAGAGAATGTTCTTGATGACCCACTACCTATTGGTGATAGCTTTCCTGACGAGCAATTAGCTACCATAAATGCTTCTCGTACTGCTCCATGGTATGCTGATTATGCTAATTACATTGTTGATAAATTTATACCGCCTAGTTTCACGTACCAGCAAAAGAAAAAGTTCTTCAATGATTTAAGACATTACTTCTGGGATGACCCACACCTTTATAAAGAAGGAGTAGATGGTGTTATTAGACGTTGTGTACCTGAGCATGAACAGGAACAGATCCTATGCAAGTGTCACTCCGAGGCTTATGGAGGACACCACGCTGGAGATAGAACTGCGCATAAGGTATTGCAATCCGGTTTTTATTCGCCTACTCTCTTCAAGGATGTCCGTAAGTTTGTCTTGTCTTGTGATGAATGTCAAAGAATTGGTAATATTAGTAGACGTCAAGAAATGCCTATGAATTATTCACTTGTTATTGAACCATTTGATGTTTGGGGCTTTGACTATATGGGACCGTTTCCTTCCTCTAATGGGTACACACATATTTTAGTTGTTGTTGATTACGTTACTAAGTGGGTAGAAGCTATTCCTACTAGTAGTGCTGATCATAACACCTCTATTAAGATGCTTAAAGAAGTTACTTTTCGGAGGTTTGGAGTCCCTAGATACCTAATGACTGATGGTGGTTCACATTTTATTCATGGTGCTTTTCATAAAATGCTTGCTAAGTATGATGTTAATCATAGAATTGCATATCGATATCACCCACAGTCTAGTGGCCAAGTAGAACTGAATAACAGAGAGCTTAAATTGATTTTGCAAAAGACTGTTAATAGATCTAGAAAGAATTGGTCCAAGAAACTTGATGATTCATTATGGGCTTATAGAACTCCATATAAAAATCCTATGGGTATGTCTCCATATAAAATGGTTTATGGAAAAGCATGTCACTTACCTCTCGAACTAGAACATAAAGCATATTGGGCCATTAAAGAGCTCAATTATGATTTCAAACTTGCCGGTGAGAAGAGGTTATTTGACACTAGCCCACTTGATGAATGGAGAACTCAAGCCTATGAGAATGCCAAACTGTTTAAAGAAATTAAAAGATGGCATGACAAAAGGATACAAAAGTGTGAGTTTAATGTAGGTGATTATGTGTTGCTTTTCAACTCTCGTTTAAGAATTTTTTGGAGGAAAACTCCTCTCTAAATGGCAAGGTCCTTACGTTATCGAGGTGGTCTATCATTCCGGTGCCATAAAAATCAACAACTTCAAAGGCACAAATCCGAAGGTGGTGAACGGTCAAAGAATCAAAAATCACATCTCAGGTAATCCCATAAATGTTCAAACCAATGTGAGTGAAACCGTAACATCGGAGGAATACATAAGGTACACTTTCCAGAACGTTTCAGACTCCGAAAAGGAATAGGTATGTGGTATGGTAAGAAAACCGACTCCAAAATAGTTCTAATAGTAATTTTTTCTCCGTTTTAGATATTTAAGAAAATAGGAAAATAAGATGTAGTCCGGGAAGGACACGAGGCGTCCACGAGGGTGGAGGGCGCGTCCCTTGCCTCGTGGGCACCTCATTTGCTCTCCGGACTCCGTTTTCTTGCACTGTAATTCTTTCTGTCGGTGAAAATTCATTACATAATCTCCCGAAGGTTTCGACCCTCGTATCACGCAAATATCCTCTGCTTTTGTTTCGAGCCGTTTTTCTGACAGATCTGGATCACCATGACGTCTTCAAACGCTCCCAAGGACAAGTTTTTCAAGAAGGTCATCAACCCCTACCTCGCGGAAGTGCTGCAACACCCTCAAACCATTGAGATGCATGAGGGGATGCTGCACATCTGCCATGGTGGGCGCACGGCAGATGCCAAGGGATGGCTAAAGAGAGGAGGAGGCTCAAGGGCGCTGGTGGGCTCCAGAGGCGAGGTTGGTATGAGCGGGCGCGGGGACGCCGGACATACCCAGGTTCGGGGCTCTCCGGAGAGATAACACCCCTAGTCCTGCCGACTGTAGTTGATGTTCGATAGTACAACGATGCTCCTAGAGATGTATGGAGGAGGAAGGGAAGCTGGCCAAGGCTTAGGCTACTCCTTCTCTCTGGGTGGATGTTGCTGCTTTTGTGGCTAGTTTCTCTTCTACCTTACATGTCATGCCCGTATGCGAGGGCCCCTTGGGGGTTTTATAGACCAACCCCCAGGGGTATAATGGTAATGTTACAAGTTGGTGGGTCCGGGTTGTCGGCGTCCAGGGACCCAGGCTGGGGCCCGCTGGGGGCCTGTGGTTCGCGGGGTTCCCCTAGGTGCGGGCCTCGCATGCCTAGGGGGACTGTGCGCCATCTTGTCGATCGTCAGGGCGTGGCCGAGTCGAGTCGTGTACAGTGGCGCTCCGTCAGGTTGCCGCTTGCTGTCGTCAGCAGTGAGGGCGGAGGCACTGTAGCCATGACAACCCTGGTCAGCGGGTAGGTTAGGGGCACTTTGCCACGCTCCGGCTGACCAGAGGCATGGGCGGGGCACTGTTGCCTCGGTCATCGGTAGCTGAGGACTCGTCCCATCGTACGGCCTGGATGGGACGGGAGCTGACCCGTGGCTGGATTGCGGAGCACGCCACGGGTGGAGCTGGCTTGTCGAGGAAGCTTCGGTTGTGCCGGGGTTCGGCTGTCTTGTGCTGGTTGCTGAGGCCGAGTCGACGTGTCTTGCTTGGTCGGAGAGCTTGGCCGGGTTGCGGGGCTTGGCCGGGTCGAGCGACCCGGCCAAGCACGTGCCGGCTTGAGGGGTGGTGCCGGCCCCATTGTTTTTGAAAAGGATCCGGGTTCCGTTGCCTGCCCGGGGTTCATCCCCCCGATAATAGTCCCTGAAGCTGTGAAGGTCCGCCGTCTTCGGATGAGTGGGCCTTCACAGTTTGCCCCTTAAGCAAGGCGGATTCTGCAAGCGCTGGGTCTGGCAACACCCACTATGTGCCGGTTTTCTCGAAAACCGGATCGCGGCGTCCCGGCGGGGGTGGGAACCAAGGAGTCCGTCGAATCTTGGGGCAATCCCCCGGTCTTCGCGCGGGCGCCATGTGGTGCCCGGAAGTCGGAGGGGCCTGACAGGCCACGCGCATGACGGGATGAAGCGACGGGCTGGGGCCCGCCACCACGCACCCTTGGTCCACGCGCTTGGATTTATTGCGGCGTCCGGGGGTCGGTTGGTCTTCCCCGGGCAGTTACTACGTATGTACGTGCACACTTATTGCGGCGTAGTGGAAAGGGCGCGTGCAGACAATCCCACTTCCCCATGTTCAAACCGAGGGTTATAAATCGGGGGGCAGGGGGTCGACGGACATTATTCTTGCTCACGCCCTCCTGCCCCTTTGCTCTTGCCTTGCTCCTTGCAACCGACGCACTGCGGCGCCCGCTGCCCGAGCAGAACTTCGCCATCGTCCATCTTCTTTCTCCTTCTCCTTCTTTCGTCCATGGAGCTGCCGTCGGGCTCTTGGATGGGCTCGAACATCACCAGCGAAGACATTACCCATCTTTGGGCGTCGTGGCGCTTGCCGCGGGAGACGGATATCGTCGTCCGTCTGCCGCGCGGCGAGCAGAGGCCGTAGGCCGAGTAGTCGGAGCGCGTGGTCTTCCTCACGCACTTCGAGCGCGGATTCGAGCTGCCGGCGAGCACCTTCTTCCACACGTTCTTGGAATTCTTCAGGCTCCAGCCGCATCATCTTGGTGCCGGCGCCATCGTCCAGCTTCCGGCTTCGTCATCCTCTGCGAGGGGTACCTGGGGGTCGAGCCCACGATCGAGCTCTGGGCGCGCCTCTTCTCCCTGAAGTAGCAGGGCCGGTCGGTCGAAGAGTTCGCCGACTACGGTGCCGCTGTCATCTTGAAGCGGTTGGGGGCGGACTTCCCAAAGATCCTGCTGGAGGATTCTGCCAAGAAATGGCAGAACTCCTTCTTCTACGTCCGCAACTTGGGTGTGGACCGCATCAATCTTCCGCCCTTCGCCATCGCGGCGCCACGGGCAAAGATGAACTGGGGCTAGTCCCCCAGGCGCCCGTCGCAGGAGATTCTCAATCTCTGCGAGCGGGTGACGGTGATGAGGATGCGGGAGGGGCTCACCGGCAACGACCTCATCGCCGCACTCATCATGCGCCGGGTTCTCCCGCTGCAGAGGCGCTCCTGCCTCATCTGCGAGATGGACGGCCTTCAAGATCCCAACCGCATGGGGTTGACGCGGCTGACGGCGGAGCAGATCGCGCGCCGAGTGAACAACATCTCCAAGGCCAACCTTGGGGAGGCCTGGCGGTTCGGCAAGGTGCCGTACATCGAGTTGAATCCGGCGCCACAGGTGAGTGCCTGGTCCCCTTACTTTGCTGCTGCGCACCTCCTCGTTCGTCCTGACGTGACGCGGGAGGTGCTTCTGAATGCGATCCGACATCCTTACGCCCGAGCTCTGTTGCAGGTGGTGCCGGTGGCGCCGGTGGAGCCCGCGGCCCACGACGGGGAGGAGCAAGCCGAGGCCGACGCCAGCGCTGGGCGTCGTGCGGGTAAGTCTTGTATTTTCCTTCGTGTTTTTGTTGATCGCAGCTTGGCACGGGCGATGCTGATGCCAGTTGTTGGTGCAGTGGCGTAGGGCGGGGGAGGCGGCGACACGGGCGGAGCCGGGTCATCGTGTGGGGAGGCGCCGAGCCGCTCACACGGGAAGGACAGCGTTGCGCTGCGGCCCCGGGCCCCGAAGCGCACAGCGGACCCGGCCGCGGCCGGGAGGCCGGCCAAGAGGAAGCGCGGCGCCGGGCATGGGAGGCCAACCCCGGTCCTGGTCTTGTCAGGGTAAGCTTCATCTCCTGTATGCATCCGGACTATCGAGCTAGCCTTGCTTCTTTTGCTCATTCTGTCTTCTTCCTCTTCAGGTCGCCAATCGCGTTGGCGAGGGCGGCGGCGGATGCCGCAGCTGCCGAAGGGACCATGTTCCGCAGGAGCCGGTCCGACCTCGTCGACCAGGTCGAGGAGGAGGGACGGGCCGACTCGGACCTCGGCCTGGACCCGAACGACGCCGATGGCTTGGCCTGGAGAGACAGGAACAAGTCCGAGGCAGAGCTCGAGGCGGCGTCGGTCCGGGCTTGGACCAACGCGGCGGCGGCATGGGCGCGAGCCGGAGCGGAGCCGGTCTGGCGCGAGATGCCGGCGGGCTCGGTGGTGGCGGCGACGGTCTTCAACCCATTGTCGATGAGGGAGCGCGACCGTGATTGCCGGGCTGAGGTGGTGATCCTCGACCAGGAGGTCGTGGAGGTGGAGGATGATACCCCTCCGCGAGTCGATGTTGTCGAGGGGGCGGGGGATGATGGAGGTGGAGGCGGCGCCGTCTTGGAGGAGGAGCTGCGGCGGCGGCATGCGAGGCACGCGGCGGCGGTGCGGAGGCCACCCCGCAGCCGGGCGGTGGTGGCGCAGCAGGCGTCCGGCGTCGGGCGAGGCGGCGACGCAGGCGCCCCAAAGATCCGGGTTGTCGACGGCGTCGGAGAGGGCGTCGGAGGAGGTGTCGGCCGCGTCGGGAGCGGCCAGCGGGGAGCACGCCTTGGTGCCCCGGCAGGGAGGACGCCGGACCGCCGCGCTGCAGCTGGCGCGGAGCGGGGGCGCCGTGGTCTTTGGACCTCAGACCCAGGAGGAGGCAGCGATGGACGCCATCAGCCGCCGCCTACGCGGCCGGATGGATCGGCTCGAGGCCTTCGCCCAGGCCGAGGTGGAGCGGACGCGTGACCTGGAGCGCGCCGTTCTGGTAAGCTTCTTCTTTTTCGCAGTTTCTTCTTTGTGGGGGCGCGCCAGTGCACCCACTAGGTGTAGCCCCCGAGGTTCAGGCCAACTACGTAGTAGTTGGGTCGAATCTTTAGAGCGTTGTCCTTGTTCTGATTTTTGCTTTCTTCAGCAACTCGACGCCTACCGGGTCGGCGCCTTCAACCGTCTCTTGGGCAAGTACCGGGAGCTCAAGGAGCAGCTCACCGCCAAGGAGGAGGAGCTTCGCGTCGCCGCAGGTATCTTCATGCTCTTTTGTAGTGGGGGCGCGCTAGCGCACCCACTAGGTGTAGCCCCCGACATTCGGGTCAACTGTGTAACAGTTGGGCCAAATCTGAAGTCTTGTTTTCTTCTTCGCTGAATCTTCCTTTTTTGTAGCCGAGGTGTCGTCCTGGCAGACTCGTCTGCTCCGGGCTGGTCATCACTATGACCGGCTTGTTGCCGACACTGGCCGTCTTGGTGCCGAGGTAGTGCAGGCGAGGGCGGAGGCGGCCGCGGCCCGGCGGTCGCTCGACGAGGCCAACCAGCTGCAAGAGCAGCTGGCGGGTTATAAGAACCGCCTCGAGGCCGAGGTGGAGCTCCTTAAGGCGGAAGCAGCCAAGGCGGTGGAGGCGCAGCAGGCCCTGGTCGAGGCGGACCACCAGCGCGGCTGGCTGGCCGACGACAAGGGCCCGATCCAGGCCGAGGTGGATTGCCTGCGGGGGCAGGTTACCACGGTTGAGGGGGCCCTATAGGACGAGGCCCGCCGTCGCGAGGCGGCCGAGAAGGCGGTCGACGACAAGGACGCCGAGCTGAAGGCGGCCCTTGCAAAGGCGGCTGATCTAGAGAAGACGCTCCAGGAGCGCGACCACACCATTGACCGGGAGCGGCGTGGTATGTTGCTCGAAGCGCAGCACCTGGAAGAGTCCTTCTCCAGTAAGTGCTTTTCTTGTGTTTTGCCGGGTCGGTATCCGACCTTTCATCCTTGCTGTCCTTTTTCTGATATGCTCCGTTTTTTCTGGCAGGAGCCTTTTGGGAGATGCAGCGGCTGGCGGAGGAAGCCGTCTGCTTTCAGCGCGACCCGACCGGAGTCGTTGGATCCGGGACGGAGCCGCGGGTGGCGTGGACCTTCTCGGAAATCATTGCCGCCGTTGAGGCCCGCCTGCGGGTCTTGGGGCAGCAGATGGGGCGGCTGTCTCAGGCCGGCACCGCGATGACGGCGGCCCTCTGGCTAGACTCCGTCGAGACGAGCAGCTTCACGCGCCTGGCGCGTTGGCTGGAGATGGGGCCAGACTGGTTTCATTAGTTGCGCGTCTCCGCCGCTCGTGCCGGCGCTGAGATGGCGCTCCGGTTCGCGCTGTCTTGGCATCCGGACCTACAGCTGGATGCGCTGATGGGCCAGCGGGCCGGCTCGGAGCAGCTGCTGGAGGAGCATGCCGGCCGGATTTCTTCCCGGGCCAACTACATTGCCGAGTTCGCCTTCCACGACGAGTTCCACCCGGAGCGAACAGAAGACGGCAAGGTCGTGGACGGCGACGACTACGGCCTGCTTCTCCGCGACCCGGAGGGGAGCTCTGAGGAGACGGGCGTCTACCGTGATGGGGGTGCCGAGGAGGACACCGGTGCCTTGCTGGACCTGGAGGCCGCCAGGGGAGAGCTGTCGATATCGCGACACGGCGCTGGAGATGCCTGAGACACTTTTAGTAGAATTTGTTAGGTAGCAGGTCCACCCACCCACTAGGGGGTTTAGGGTGTAATGAACTCGGGCCGTGGGCCTTTTAAATATTTATGTGTATATGTCGTGAATGTTCCTGCTTTTGCTTTTCGTTTTTCGGATCGACTTCTTGCGCTTTTCCTTCCTCAAACCTCCCCCCCCCCGCGAGTCAGACGGCCGAGTCTCCGGTCCGTGACAAGGAGTTCGGTTCTTCGAGAGGAGCACTCAGGACTTGGGTTCTTCAAAACTTTGAGCGCGGGCGAAACACCCACTGGGCCGGCTGGCGGCAACCCGGCGGAGCCAGTTGGCGAGCAGCCGGTCGTGCGGCTGTTCATTTTCTGAGCGGCGGACTGGGTTGATCGACCCAACAGCCTTTGACTTGGCGTTTGAAGCGTGAAGGAGCTCTGGCCCGTTGTACTTGCCAGCCGACAGCCGAAGCCGGATCTGCGGCTTTAGGGAGAAGTGGGGAACCGCAGCATCCTTACTGTATCAGGAATCACCAAGTAAGGCAGCGGGGTGGCGATCGAGCCGGCCAGCCCTCGAGCCCCAGGGTCGAGCGGGTCAGACTGGTGGTCGGGTTCAGTGGCATAGAGATGCAAGAAAGTAGGGACACAATAAATTGGTCAGCAAAAGGCAGCCCCTGAGTCTCGTTCGGGAACTCCATAGTTTCATGCGTTTACAAAAGGCGACGATACATACACTCGTGCGGCTAACTATAAAACGGGCGGAGGAGTTCAGTGTTCCACGGCCGAGTCGTTTCTTCGCCGGCGGTATCTCTCTTACACTTGTTTGACTTGCGAGCGTCGATGAGGTAGTAGGCGTTGCGGTCGCGCAAGGCCCTGCTCACGATGAATGGGCCTTCCCATGGAGGGACAGCTTGTGCTGGCCTACTTGCTCTTGGACGAGTCAGAGGACGAGGTCGCCCTCATGAACGTGAGGGCTTGATCTTCTTGTTGTGGTAGTGCCTCGTGCCTTCTTTGGTAGATGGATAACGGTGGCGCCAGAGGCGAGCTTCTTGAAAGGTGATGATCGTCTCAATGTATCTATAATTTTTTATTGTTCCATGCTATTATATTACCCCTTTTGGATGTTTATGGGCTTTATTTTACACATTTATATCATTTTTGGGACTAACCTACTAACCGGAGGCCCAGCTCGTATTGCTGTTTTTTTGGCCTATTTCAATATTTCGAAGAAAAGGAATATCAAACGGAGTCCAAACGGAATGAAACCTTCGGGAGCGTGATTTTTGGAACGAACGTGATCTAGAGGACTTGGACTGCAAGCCAAGCAGCAACCGAGGCGGCCACTAGATAGGAGGGCGCGCCCAACCCTACAGGGCGCGCCCCCTGTCTTGTGGGCCCCTCGGGCCGCCATCAACATACTTCTTCCTCCTATATATGCCTACGTGCCCTGAAAACATCCAGGGAGCCAACGAAACACAATTTCCACCACTGTAACCTTCTGTATCCGCGAGATCCCATCTTGGAGCCTTCGCCGGCGCTCCGCCGGAGGGGGAATCGACCATGGTGGGCTTCTACATCAACACCATAGCCCCTCCGATGAGTTGTGAGTAGTTTACCACAGACCTTCGGGTCCATAGTTATTAGCTAGATGGCTTCTTCTCTCTTTTTGGATCGCAATACCATGTTCTCCCCCTCTCTTGTGGAGATCTATTCGATGTAACTCTTTTTGCGGTGTGTTTGTCGAGATCCGATGAATTGTAGGTTTATGATCAAGTTTATCTATGAGAAATATTTGAATCTTCTCTGAATTCTTTTATGTATGATTAGTTATCTTTGCAAGTCTCTTCAAATTATCAGTTTGGTTTGGCCTACTACATTGATCTTTCTTGCCATGGGAGAAGTGCTTAGCTTTGGGTTCAATCTTGCGGTGTCCTTTCCGAGTGACAGCAGGGGCAGCAAGGCGCGTATTGTATTGTTGCCATCGAGGATAAAAAGATGGGGTTTATATCATATTGCTTGAGTTTATCCCTCTACATCATGTCATCTTACTTAAAGCGTTACTCTGTTCTTTTGAACTCACCAGTTCAATCTTAACAACACTAGTTGCAATTAATGGCTATGTTTTGTACGGTCGATGTCTTAAGCATCTTGTAGTAAACATGCCTAACACGTTTTAGCTATTTTCCCTACCTTTTTGTAGACAACTGGGCCATTATTTGCTCTGGCAGCACCTGCCTTGTGATGTTTAACTCTGCCAATTGCATTTCTATCAGTACCGGTTTCAATGGCCATTAAGCCTGTTGCAATTAATAGTTGTATCCATTTTTAAACAGTTGTATTTCAATGACTACAAACTTACAAAACATGAATTAGGATCCTGTTAAGCCTGTTGCAATTAACAGTTGCATCCATTTTTAGTCCGTCCCTTTGCTACCGTGCTACTCTTTTGCAATGAAGATATGACTACAGATGCTATCGTTTTATTACCATTTGCTATTTTTGGTGGATGTTAACCCTGTTGTAGTTAACATTGGCTTTCCATGTACTTACACAGGACTATAATGGGCGATGCTGTTGTTTCCCGTCGAGGTTAGCTGCATCCCATGTCTTATACACCATCTATTCCTAAATTCAAGTATTTTTAGAGATTCCAATATATACTACATAAGGAGCAAAATGAGTGAATCTAGATTCTAATCTAAACTATATCTATAATTCTATATACATCCGTATGTAGTTCATATTGAAATCTCTAAAAATACTTGTACTTAGGAATGTAGGAAGTTGTATTTTACATCATTTGTGCAATCTCATTTAGCTTCTAACATTTACTGGTTGCTTGTAGGTACGTATATGGGCGGTACTGATCCACGCTTCGATCCCTTTTGCGTATGGGGCAATGAGATATTCATGAACAAGCGTCAAGTGAGGAAACTAAGAAAGATTGTTAGACGAAAGAAACGGGTGATGGGAATTAAGCTCTTTATTTACACTTTGTTCAAGACATCAGTGAACTTTAGGATGGTAAGTAATCTGTTGCCTTTTCCCCCTGCCCACAACAAGTTACTCTATTAGACCTCATGATCTGATATTTTTCTCTTTTCAGTGGTTTCGGAAGCTATTTAATGATGATTACCTTGCAAACTACATGACTGGAGTGGAGGCAACTAAGGTTAAAGTATATAATTCATGCTACCATGATAATGCTCTATAAGTCTTCTTGAAGGCGGTGAAGGATGAGCGGGCGATCGTCACAAGGGGTTGGACAAAAGTTGTTCGTGCCTATGGCATGCAGGAAGGCACATTATTGGCATTCCGCTTCTTCAACAACATAGGCAGTCAAAATGATATACACTTGTCTCTTCACCTTTACCGCCTGTAAATATTGTGGTTCATCATAGTTAATTGCTGTCTAATCCTGTATTACTGAACATATTGTACTGACAATTTTATTTATGGATTCGTTGTTTAACCATTGTGCTGAGAATTTGAATTGCACATTTCATATTTCAAAATTTCCAATTCAAATTATAAATTGCAGCCAAAAAAAGTTGTAAAATGCGAATAAAATAATGTGCACACAGTTAGAAAGAGAACAGCGTGTGCGATGAAAAAAGAAAACAGACGGTTCTTTGACGTGAAACGTTTGCGATGCCTATCGGACGCACACACGATTTCGTCTCATATGCGTGTGCGATTCATGGTAATTCGGCAAACGTTTCAAACCAGTGTGCGTGTGTGATAGGAATACCAATCGCACACAGTTACAAAAATGTACACGTTGGCGTTAGTAGAGGCACCGCACACATTTTACATTCTTGAACCGTGTGCGATAACGTACCTATCACAAACATACCGACAAATTTAATGTTGATGTCCACCTTTTTCACACGACTATAGCAGCCTAATCGTTTGAGATGTACATACGAACGAAAATGCTTTCCCTGGATTGACTGTGTGGGATGTACATATGAACGGAAACGTTTTCTCTGGATTGACTGTGTGGGAAGTACATACGAACGGAAAGGTTTTCCCAGGATTGACTGTGTGGGATGTACATAAGAATGGAAACGTACTCCTTGGATTGACAGTGTGAGAAATGTTTTTCTGGGATTCACCGTGTGGGATGTACATACGAACGCAAATAATTGGGTTTCGATGCCTCGCCCGATCACACACGAGCTCATTTTGCCACAACCTGTGTTCCAGGAGGGCCTATCCCCAACAGTTTCTGGGTCGTGTGGGAAGGACCCCCCTATCGCCCACACTCACTTGGCGACGGTTCCGAATGCCGTCGCAGAAAGGGGTTAAAAACCGTTTGTATAGCACCAACGCGTACCAGTGATATCAATTCCCGGTATTACCGGGTGTAACAGCCTGATTTTTGCCTTTTTTTGAGGATTTTGCCTCAGTTTTCTTTTTCCGTGGCTATGTGGTCTGGAAACTGAAGAAGATGAACTCTTCTTTGCTTCCAGCATGGCTTGTCATACCCAAATCCTTCCCAAGACCCTATCATTTCCATCCTAGCCCAAACCCCAATATTCTTTTTATTGGTAATATTCATTTTCTATTAAAGGAATTATCCTTTTTGCCCTAGGTTGTGAAGCAATTTATATTTCCCTCACTCATAAAATTCCCAAATAATTCTCATAAATTGTTTGGGTCATATCTTCATCAAATATGGAAAAATATTTCATTTGCCATGTTTATCACCATGCTCAAATAATTCATTTCCTATTCTGCCCTAAATGGCTCATTGTGAAGCAAGTGCTATTTTCCTTTGCCCTATTAACCTCAAACCCCTTGGACATCTTTTCCTGTCCATATCATTGCCACATGCCAAAATGCAACCTCATTTGCCTAGTAGGCATTTAATTATGATTTTCCAAAGTTTCTGTCTAGAAAGAAACTTTGTGAAGGAGGTACAAGCTAGGCACATCCAAATGAGTTGAAAATTTTGCATGGCCCTTCATATCATCATATCATAGCCCTCCACCAAAGTTGAGCTCATTTCATGCCTCCATCTAAGCACAACTTCAAATCTTTGTTTCTGTCCAAAATTTCAGTTTGTGAAGCAAGTATATTTTATCTTGCTCCATTATGGCTGCAATTTTTTTAGGCCTTATCTTATCCATATAACTTATCTCCACCCAATTTGGGCATATTTCATCCAGCCATTTTCCTTCTAGAAGTTTTGCAAGTTTCTGGTCAGTGGAAATGTTTGTGAAGCAAGTACCATTTTGGTTTATCCAAATGATATGCAACCTTTTCCAGCATCTTCATATGATCAAATAACTCTGCCTTGCCCAAGTTGAGCTTAATTTGGTATCCCATGTGAGAGTATCATCATGATTTTGATTCCGGACCCTTTTAGTCAGTTACAAAGCAACTATATTATGCCTTGATCTTTTTGCCTCCAAAACTCCCAGGATCGTAGTACCTCTTATCCTAAACACCCCAGACAACACCTTTGGCTCCAATCACTTTCCTGTTGATCAGCAGTGCTCTGCCAAGTTTGCTGCAGCAAACTTCAGAGGAAGAATCCCATCGATCCAGTGCACCTCTTCTTCAACCATCACTTCCCCCAGCCTCAGTGATGCATGGACTTGTCACCAGACATCTCGAGGCAACCTCTCTTGTCCTCTTCATGTCAGACTGCACGGTGACCATTGTTTTAGCATGCCATGGCCGCATCCAGAGCGTCGTTTTGCCTCAGCCCTGCTCGTGGTTGTCGTCTTCGCGCGCGTGACCCTGTCCAGCGTGTTTCCCGCATCGTCGCCGTCCCCCTGGACCTCTCTCCCCACCAAAGCCTCCTCGCTGGCGCTCGTCATCGCGCGCCCATGGGAAAACTGTTGCCGACCGTCGTCTTCCTCCTCTGGCCTCTTCCCCCTCGTGACCCTGGGCGCTGCTCGTCTCTGTAAACCTCCCCTTGGCCTCTCCCTCGCCCCTGTGCCCTGTCCCCCTCCAGTTTCCTCGTCCTTACGCGTCGGCAGCCGCGTCTGTGACCTACCCGCCTGTGTCGTCGCCATGTCCGCTTGCCGGAGCTCTCCCGAGCTTTCCCGAGCTCGCCCGAGGCCTCCCGCACCCCGTGAATCTCCTGGGCAAGGCTCGCCTCCCTCCCCATTGCTCTGCTCGCGCCAGCGCGCCGTTACACGCGTCGCCGTGGCCGTGCATCTCGGCCCTCCCCCGTCCGCCTATAAATAGGCTACCCCGAGGCCTCTCAGCCTCATCTAGCTTCTTCCCTTCCTCCTAGCTTCTTCCCTAACCAGTCAAACGAGCTCGAGGAGCTCTCTGCTCCTCCAATGGTCGCCTAGTTCAGCGTCGGCCATCGCCCAAATTGGTGCAACGCCGTGCTTCCCTCTCCTCATTTCCACCACCAGCATCATCTACCACCTCACCAGACCCTCACTGCTCCTTTCCTAGATCGCCGGAGCCCTGTAGTCCCTTCCCCCAATCTCGGCCGAAGCCGCCGTCTGCCGCGGTTGAAACTGCTCTCAACTCCGCCCTCCCCGAGTTCTGCGCTACCCATGGATGAGTGCGGCTCTTTGCGCTGAGCCCGTGGGTAGGTCGGCCAACAAGAATGGCGCTCTGTACCGCCGGAGATAATCGGCGCGCGCCCGGCCAAGGCCCCTCTCTGTTCCCCGTCGCGAGCTTGAAGAAGGAGGAGCGGGAGGAGAGAGAGGGCAGCGTGGGTCCCACCTGTCGGCCGCACGAGGCACCCGCTGACGTGGATAAGTGGACGCGCAGTTGCGGCTGGTACGTCTTCGTGCGTTGAAAGAGTATTCTCTGGGTGCTTCAGATCAGAGTACGTTTTCGTTATTCTGAAAGCGCATTTTACCTTTGTTTCAGCCGGCAATACGTTTATCCGAAGAGAAGGTGTATTTCTTCGTAGTGCGCTTTCTGTTTTAGCCACCAGGGGCCTGTTTGTAGAGTTATTTTTACAGATTGGTCCCTGAACTTTGTCGGGCTATAACTTTTTGCGACTCCGATTGAGGTGAATCCATCGCCCACGTCTTCGTCTCGTCGAGCCCATTCTGTTCCTATCATTTTCAATATGGTTTGACATACAGGAAATGACCATTTTGCCCTTGCCCCTAATCAGCCCCCTCTGAGAGAGAACCCTTTCCGGCGATTCTTTCCGCGGCTTCACCGCACATCTCCCGAGTATTCTTCACCCAGTGCAAGCCACAACACCCATTTGCATGATGGTCATGTAGTAGCTGTGGTTTTTAACTTGAACATTTAATAACTGCTCGTTTGTTTACCGCAATCGTTATCGTTGTTTTGATCGCTTATGGTTTCATGTTCACCTTCGTGCTTTGTTTCGATGCATCTGGTTATCATTTGTCTTGCTAGTATTACTTTCCTTCTTGGTAGTAGTACATGTTGTTGATGTTGGTGATGGTCTTTTGTGCATGACTATCGTCTGTTTCGAGTGCCGTTGCTATGCATGTCCCTTTGCATCCAGTTGGTTAAACGCTCGCATGATAGTGTTATCGTTATGTCATTGCATGGTATTTACTTCTGATGCTAGTGATTATGCTATGCTTATGAGTAGTGTTATGCTTGTGATAATCATGCTCGTCAGTATGCCATGCTCATCTAGATAAATGCTTCACTGTTGTTATGCTTAAGATTTATGCTGCATCCATGTTTATGTTGATATCATGCTCATGCATTGTAGTTGCATCATGTTATTTTTCATATGACTCAGCTTATTGCATTCAAGTTTAACCGGACTTAATTGAACTTGAACAACTGTTGGCTGAGTCATGGTGCCACCATATCGAGCTGACCAGTGCAACCACATTTGCCTTGGGTATGGGCAGGGCCCTAGCAGTCTATTGTCATGCCTCTCGCCGGTGCCTCCAATGAGGGAAGGTTATGCACGGGCGCTACCTTGGCCGGGTAGGACGGCATAAGCCTTCTGTGCCCAAGTTGTTTGCGCGCTTTTATCCCAGTTTGGGAATGTTTTTGTTTTGCCATGACGGTGGCCGTAAGACCGTTGGTAGGCACGGGCCACCCAGGACTGAACCCAAAGGGGGTGTTGGTCGGAGTGCCCGGGAGAGTGTCATGGCAGTAGATCTGTTTTGTCGGAACGCCATTGGTCCACCCAAATTGGAGTGCGAGGCTGATACGTCCATTTTGCATCATGCTTTGATATTGATATTTATTGCATCAAGGGCTGTTATTACTCATTATGTCACAATACTTATGCCCTTTTCTCTCTTATTTTACAAGGTTTACACGAAGAGGGAGAATGCCGGCAGCTGGAATTCTGGGCTGGAAAAGGAGCAAATATTAGAGACCTAATCTACACAACTCCAAAAGTCCTGAAACTCCACAGAAGTTATTTTTGGAATTAATAAAAAATACTGAGCGAAGGAAATACTAGAGGGAGGCCACCCACCGTCCACGAGGGTGGGGGGCGCGCCCCCTGCCTCGTGGGCCACCTGGCAGGCCTCCGGTGCCAATCTTTGGCTATATGAAGTCTTTCGCCCTGGAATAAAATCAAGAGGAAGCTTTTGGGACGAAACACCGCCTCCACGAGGCGGAACCTTGGCGGAACCAATCTAGGGCTCCAGCGGAGTTGTTCTGCCGGGGAAACATCCCTCCGGGAGGGGGAAATCGTCACCATCATCATCACCATCGATCCTCTCATCGGGAGGGGGTCAGTCTCCATCAACATCTTCACCAGCACCATCTCCTCTCAAACCCTAGTTCATCTCTTGTATCTGATCTTTGTCTCAAAGCCTTAGATTGGTACCTGTGGGTTGCTAGTAGTGTTGATTACTCGTTGTAGTTGATGGTAGTTGGTTTATTCGGTGGAAGATCATATGTTCAGATCCTATATGCATATTAATACCCCTCTGATTATGAATATGAATATGATTTGTGAGTAATTACGTTTGTTCCTAAGGACATGGGAGAAGTCTTGCTAGAAGTAGTCATGTGAATTTGGTATTCGTTCGATATTTTGATGAGATGTATGTTGTCTTTCCTCTAGTGGTGTTATGTGAACGTCAACTACAAGACACTTCACCATTGTTTGGGCCTAGAGGAAGGCATTGGGAAGTAATAAGTAGATGATGGGTTGCTAGAGTGACAGAAGCTTAAACCCTAGTTTATGCGTTGCTTCGTAAGGGGCTGATTTGGATCCATATGTTTCAGGCTATGGTTAGGTTTACCTTAATTCTTCTTTCATAGTTGCGGATGCTTGCGAGAGTAGTTAATCATAAGTGGGATGCTTGTCCAAGGAAGGGCAGCACCCAAGCACTGGTCCACCCATATCAGATTATCAAAGTAACGAACGCAAATCATATGAGCATGATGAAAAACTAGCTTGACGATAATTTCCATGTGTCCTCGGGAGCGTTTTCCTTTATATTAGAGTTTGTCCAGGCTTGTCCTTTGCTACAATAAGGATTGGGCCACCTTTCTGCACCTTATTTACTTTTGTTACTTGTCACCCGTTACGAATTATCTTATCACAAAACTATCTGTTACAGATAATTTCAGTGCTTGCAGAGAATACCTTACTGAAAACCGCTTGTCATTTCCTTCTACTCCTCGTTGGGTTCGACACTCTTACTTATCGAAAGGACTATGATAGATCCCCTACAATTCTGGGTCACCAAGACTCTTTTCTGGCACCGTTGCCGGGAAGTGAAGCGCCTTTGGTAAGTGGAACTTGGTTAGGAAAAATTTATATAGTCTGCTAAAATTTACTGTCACTTGTCACTATGGAAAGTAATCCTTTGAGGGGTTTGTTCAGGGTATATTCACCCCGACCAGTAGAGCAAAGAGTTGCTCTCAACCTACTAAACCTACTGAAAATGTTTACTTTGAAATTCCTTCGGGTATGATAGAGAAACTGCTAGCTAATCCTTTTACAGGAGATGGAACATTGCATCCCGATTTGCACCTAATCTATGTGGATGAAGTTTGTTGATTATTTAAGCTTGCAGGTATGCCCGGGGATGTTATCAAGAAGAAGGTCTTCCCTTTATCTTTGAAGGGAAAGGCATTGACATGGTTTAGGCTATGTGATGATATGGGATCATGGAACTACAACCGATTGAAATTGGAATTTCATCAGAAGTTTTATCCTATGCATCTTGTTCATCGTGATCGTAATTATATATATAAAGTTTTGCCTCGTGAAGGAGAAATCATATCTCAAGCTTGGGGGAGGCTTAATTCGATGTTATATTCATGCCCCAATCATGAGCTCTCAAGAGAAATTATTATTCAAAATTTTATGCTCGGCTTTCTCTCAACAATCGCTCCATGCTCGATGCTTCTTGTACTAGCTCTTTCATGATGAAGACTATTGAATTCAAATGGGATTTAGTGGAAAGAATTAAACGCAACTCGGAATATTGGGATCTCGACGAAGGTAAGGAGTCAGGTATAACACCTAAGTTTGATTGTGTTAAATCTTTTATGGATACCGATGCTTTTCTTGAATTTAGCACTAAATACGGACTTGACTCTGAGATAGTAGCTTCTTTCTGTGAATCATTTGCTACTCATGTTGACCTCCCCAACGAGAAGTGGTTTAAATATAATCCTCCCATTGAAGTAAAAGTAGTTGCACCTATTAAAGTTTAAGAAAATACTATCACTTATAATGATCCTATTGTTCCTACTACCTATATTGAGAAACCACCTTTCCCTGTGAGGATAAAGGATCATGCTAAAGATTAAACTGTGGTTCATAAGAGTAATACTAGAACACCTACACCACCTGAGAAAATTAAAGTTGAACCTAGTATTGCTATGGTTAAACATCTCTTGGCTGATAATATTGATGGGCATGTTATTTACTTCTGTGATGAAGCTTCTAGAATTGCTAGATCCGATACTAAAAATAAACATAGACCTGTTGTAGGCATGCCTGTTATTTTTGTTAAAATAGGAGATCATTGTTATCATGGCTTATGTGATATGGGTGCTAGTGCAAGTGCAATACCTCATTCCTTATACAAAGAAATTATGCATGATATTGCACCTGCTGAGATAGAAGAAACCGATGTTACAATTAAGCTTGCCAATAGAGATACTATTTCACCAGTTGGGATCGTTAGAGATGTTGAAGTCTTGTGTGGGAAAGTTAAATATCCTACTGATTTTCTTGTTCTTGGGTCCCCACAAGATGACTTTTGTCCCATTATATTTGGTAGACCCTTCTTGAATACTATTAATGCTAAGATAGACTGCAAAAAGGATATTGTTATGATTGGTTTAGGGGATATGTCTCATGACTTTAATTTTGCTAAATTTTGTAGACAACCCCATGATAAAGAATTGCCTAGTAAGGATGAAACTATTGGTCTTGCTTCTATTGTCGTGCCTCCTAATGATCCTTTAGAACAATATTTTCTAGACCATGAAAATGATATGTTTATGAATGAAAGAAGGGAGATAGATGAAGTATTCTTTAAACAGGGACCTATTTTGAAACACAACTTGCTTGTTGAAATTCCAGGGGATCCTCCACCACCCAAGAGTGATCCCGTGTTTGAGCTTAAACCACTACCTAATACTCTTAAATATGCTTATCTTGATGAAAATAAGATATATCCTGTTATTATTAGCGCTAACCTTTCAGAGCAGGAAGAGGAGAAATTATTGAAAACTCTGAAGAAGCATCGTGCTGCTATTGGATATACTCTTGATGATCGTAAGGGCATTAGTCCCACTCTATGCCAACACAAAATAAAGTTGGAGAAAGACGCCAAACCAGTTGTTGATCACCAATGATGGTTAAATCCTAAGATGAAATAAGTGGTAAGAAAAGAAATACTAAAGCTCCTGGAGGCAGGTATAATTTATCCCGTTGCTGATAGTCAGTGGGTAAGTCCTGTCCATTGTGTCCCTAAGAAGGGACGTATTACTGCCGTTCCTAAGGATAAAGATGAATTGATCCCGCAAAGAATTGTTACTGGTTATAGGATGGTAATTGATTTCCGCAAATTAAATAAAGCTACTAAAAAGGATCATTACCCTTTGCCTTTTATTGATCAAATGCTAGAAAGATTATCCAAACATACACATTTTTGCTTTCTAGATGGTTACTCTGGTTTCTCTCAAATACCTGTGTCAAAAGAGGATCAAGAAAAGACCACTTTTACTTGCCCCTTCGGTACTTTTGCTTATAGACGTATGCCTTTTGGTTTATGTAATGCACCTGCTACCTTTCAAAAAGATGCATGATGGCTATATTCTCTGACTTTTGTGAAAAGATTGTTGAGGTTATCATGGATGATTTCTCCGTTTATGGATCTTTTTTTGATGATTGCTTGAGCAACCTTGATTGAGTTTTGCAGAGGTGTGAAGAAACTAATCTTGTCTTGAATTGGGAAAAATGCCACTTTATGGTTAACGAAGGCATTGTCTTGGGGCATCAAATTTCTGAAAGAGGTATTGAAGTTGATAAAACTAAAGTTGATGCTATTGAAAAGATGTCGTGTCCTAAAGATATTAAAGGTATAAGAAGTTACCTTGGTTATGCCGGTTTTTATAGGAGGTTTATTAAGGACTTCTCTAAAATATCTAGGCCTCTGACTAATCTCTTACAAAAAGATATTCATTTTGTCTTCGATGATGATTGTGTAGAAGCATTTGAAATACTTAAGAAAGCTTTGATTTCTGCACCTATTGTTCAGCCACCTGGTTGGAATTTACCCTTTGAAATTATCTGCGATGCTAGTGGTTATGCCGTAGGTGCTGTTCTAGGACAAAGAGTTGATAAGAAACTAAATGTTATTCAATATGCTAGTAAAACTCTAGACAGTGCCCAGAGAAATTATGCTACTACTGAAAAAGAATTTTTAGCAGTTGTATTTGCTTGCGATAAGTTTAGACCTTATATCGTTGACTCTAAAGTAACTATTCACACTGATCATGCTGCTATTAAATATCTTATGGAAAAGAAAGATGCTAAACCTAGACTTATTAGATGGGTTCTCCTACTACAAGAATTTGATTTGCATATTATTGATAGAAAGGAGCTGAGAACCCGCTCTGCATAACTTGTCTAGGTTAGAGAATGTTCTTGATGACCCACTACCTATTGATGATAGCTTTCCTGACGAACAATTAGCTGCCATAAATGCTTCTCGTACTGCTTCATGGTATGCTGACTATGCTAATTACATTGTTGATAAATTTATACCGCCTAGTTTCACGTAACAGCAAAAGAAAAAGTTTTTTGATGATTTAAGACATTACTTCTGGGATGACCCACACCTGTATAAAGAAGGAGTAGATGGTGTTATTAGACGTTGTGTACCTGAGCATGAACAGGAACAGATCCTACGCAAGTGTTACTCCGAGGCTTATGGAGGACACCATGCTGGAGATAGAACTGCACATAAGGTATTGCAATCCGATTTTTATTGGCCTACTCTCTTCAAGGATGCCCGTAAGTTTGTCTTGTCTTGTGATGAATGTCAAAGAATTGGTAATATTAGTAGACGTCAAGAAATGCCTATGAATTATTCACTTGTTATTGAACCATTTGATGTTTGGGGCTTTGACTATATGGGACCGTTTCCTTCCTCTAATGGGTATACACATATTTTAATTGCTGTTGATTACGTTACTAAGTGGGTAGAAGCTATTCCTACTAGTAGTGTTGATCATAACACCTCTATTAAGATGCTTAAAGAAGTTAATTTTCTGAGGTTTGGAGTCCCTAGATACCTAATGACTGATGGTGGTTCACATTTTATTCATGGTGCTTTTCATAAAATGCTTGCTAAGTATGATGTTAATCATAGAATTGCATATCCATATCACCCATGCCTAGTGGCCAAGTAGAACTGAATAATGAGCTTAAATTTATTTTGCAAAAGACTGTTAATAGATCTAGAAAGAATTGGTCCAAGAAACTTGATGATTCATTATGGGCTTATAGAACTGCATATAAAAATCCTATGGGTATGTCTCCATATAAAATGGTTTATGGAAAAGCATGTCACTTACCTCTCGAACTAGAACATAAAGCATATTGGGCCATTAAAGAGCTCAATTATGATTTCAAACTTGCCGGTGAGAAGAGGTTATTTGACACGAGCTCACTTGATGAATGGAGAACTCAAGCCTATGAGAATGCCAAACTGTTTAAAGAAATTAAAAGATGGCATGACAAAAGGATACAAAAGCGTGAGTTTAATGTAGGTGATTATGTGTTTCTTTTCAACTCTCGTTTAAGAATTTTTTGGATTAAAACTCCTCTCTAAATGGCAAGGTCCTTACGTTATCGAGGAGGTCTATCATTCCGGTGCCATAAAAATCAACAACTTCGAAGGCACAAATCCGAAGGTGGTGAACGGTCAAAGAATCAAACATTACATCTCAGGTAATCCCATAAATGTTGAAACCAATGTGAGTGAAACCGTAACCTCGGAGGAATACATAAGGGCCACTTTCCAGAATGTTTCAGACTCCGAAAAGGAATAGGTATGTGGTATGGTAAGTAAACCGACTCCAAAATAGTTTTAATAGCAATTTTTTCTCCGTTTTAGATATTTAAGAAAATAGGAAAATAAGATGTAGTCCGGGAAGGACACGAGGCGTCCACGAGGGTGGAGGGGGCGTCCCCTGCCTCGTGGGCACCTCGTTTGCTCTCCGGACTCCGTTTTCTTGCACGATACTTCTTTTTGTCGGTAAAAATTCATTATATAATCTCCCGAAGGTTTTGACCCTTGTATCATGCAAATATCCTCCGCTTTTGTTTCGAGCTGTTTTTCTGACAGATCTGGATCACCATGACGTCTTCAAGCGCTCCCAAGGACAAGTTTTTCAAGAAGGTCATCAACCCCTACCCCGCGGAAGTGCTGCAACACCCTCAAACCATTGAGATGCATGAGGGGGTGCTGCACATCTGTCGTGGTGGGCGCACGGCAGATGCCAAGGGATGGCTAAAGAGAGGAGGAGGCTCGAGGGCGCTGGTGGGCTCCAGAGTCGAGGTTGGTATGAGCGGGCGCGGGACGCTGGACATACCCAGGTTCAGGGCTCTCTGGAGAGATAACACCCCTAGTCCTGCCGACTGTAGTTGATGTTCGATAGTACAACGATGCTCCTAGAGATGTATGGAGGAGGAAGGGAAGCTGGCCAAGGCTTAGGCTGCTCCTTCTCTCTGGGTGGATGTTGCTGCTTTTGTGGCTAGTTTCTCTTCTACCTTACATGTCATGCCCGTATGCGAGGGCCCCTGGGGGGGTTTTATAGACCACCCCCCAGGGGTACAATGGTAATGTTACAAGTCGGTGGGTCCGGGTTGTCGGCGTCCGGGGACCCAGGCTGGGGCTCGCTGGGGGCCTGTGGTTCGCGGGGTTCCCCTAGGTGCGGGCCTCGCATGCCTAGGGGGACTGTGTGCCATCTTGTCGATCGTCAGGGCGTGGCCGAGTCGAGTCGTGTACAGTGGCGCTCCGTTAGGTTGCCGCTTGCTGTCGTCAGCAGTGAGGGCGGAGGCACTGTAGCCATGCCAACCCTGGTCAGCGGGTAGGTGAGGGGCACTATTGCCACGCTCCGGCTGACCAGAGGCATGGGCGGGGCACTGTTGCCTCGGTCATCGGTAGCTGAGGACTCGTCCCATCGTACGGCCTGGATGGGACGGGAGCTGACCCGTGGCTGGATTGCGTAGCACGCCACAGGTGGAGCTGGCTTGTCGAGGAAGCTTCGGTTGTGCCGGGTTCGGCTGTCTTGTGCTGGTTGCTGAGGCCGAGTCGACGTGTCTTGCCGGGTCGGAGAGCTTGGCCGGGTTGCGGGGCTTGGCCGGGTCGAGCGACCCGGCCAAGCACGTGCCGGCTTGAGGGGCGGTGCCGGCCCCGTTGTTTTTGAAAAGGATCCGGGTTCCGTTGCCTGCCCGGGGTTCATCCCCCCGACAATAGTCCCCGAAGCTGTGAAGGTCCGCCGTCTTCAGATGAGTGGGCCTTCGCAGTTTCCCCCTTAATCAAGGCGGATTCTACGAGTACTGGGTCTCGCAACACCCACTATGTGCCAGTTTTCTCGGAAACCCGACCGCGGCGTCCCGGCGGGGGTGGGAACCGAGGAGTCCGTCGAATCTTGGGATAATCCCTCGGTCTTCGCGTGGGCTCCACGTGGTGCCCGGAAGTCGGAGGGGCCTGTCAGGCCACGCGCATGACGGGACGGAGCGTCGGGCTGGGGCCCGCCGGCGCGCGCCCTTGGCCCACGCGCGCGGATTTGTTGCGGCGTCCGGGGGTCAGTTGCTCTTCCCCGGGCAGTTACTGCGTATGTACGTGCACACTTATTGCGGCATAGTGGAAAGGGCGCGTCCAGACAACCCCACTTCCCCACGTTCAAACCGAGGGTTATAAATCGGGGGACAGGGGGCGACGGACATTATTCTCGCTCGCGCCCTCCTGCCCCTTTGCTCTTGCTTTGCTCCTTGCAACCAACGCACTGCGGCACCCGCTGCCCGAGCAGAACTTCGCTGTCGTCCATCTTCTTTCTCCTTCTCCTTCTTTCGTCCATGGGGCTGCCGTCGGGCTCTTGGATGGGCTCGAACATCACCAGCGAAGACATTACCAATCTTTGGGCTTCTGAATGCGATCCGACATCCTTACGCCCGAGCTCTGTTGCAGGTGGTGCCGGTGGCGCCGGTGGAGCCCGCGGCCCACGACGGGGAGGAGCAAGCCGAGGCCGACGCCAGCGCTGGGCGTCGTGCGGGTAAGTCTTGTATTTTCCTTCTTGTTTTTGTTGATCGCGGCTTGGCACGGGCGATGCTGACGCCAGTTGTTCGTGAAGTGGCTTGGGCGGGGGAGGCGGCGACGCGGGCGGAACCGGGTCGTCGCGTGGGGCAGCGCCGAGCCGCCCACACGGGAAGGACAGCGTTGCGCTGCGGCCCCGGGCCCCAAAGCGCACGGCGGATCCGGCCGCGGCCGAGAGGCCGGCCAAGAGGAAGCGCGGTGCCGGGCATGGGAGGCCAACCCCGGTCCTGGTCTTGTCAGGGTAAGCTTCATCTCCTGTATGCATCTGGACTGTCGAGCTAGCCTTGCTTCTTTTGCTCATTCTGTCTTATTCCTCTTCAGGTCGCCAATCGCGTTGGCGAGGGCGGCGGCAGACGCCCCAGCCGCCGAAGGGACCATGTTCTGCAGGAGCCGGTCCGACCTCGTCGACCAGGTCGAGGAGGAGGGACGGGCCGACTCGGACCTCGGCCTGGACCCGAACGACGCCGTGGGCTTTGCCTGGAGAGAGAGGAATAGCGCCGAGGTAGAGCTTGAGGCGGCGTCGGTCCGGGCTTGGACCAACGCGGCGGCGGCATGGGCGCGAGCCGGCGCGGAGCCGGCCTGGCGCGAGAGGGCTCAGTGGTGGCGGCGATGGTCTTCGAGCCGTCGTCGGTGAGGGAGCGCGACCGTGAGGGCCGGGCTGAGGTGGTGATCCTCGACCAGGAGGTCGTGGAGGTGGAGGATGATACCCCTCCGCGAGTCGACGTTGTCGAGCGGGCGACGGCTGATGGGGGTGGAGGCGGCGCCGTCTTGGAGGAGGCGCTGCGGGCGGCGGCGTGCGAGGCACCGCAGCGGCGGTGACGGAGGCCACCCCGCAGCCGGGCCGGTGGTGGCGCAGCAGGCCGCCCTGGCGTTCGGACCGAGGCGGCGATGCAGGGCGCCCCAACAGACGGGTTGTCGACGCGCGCCGGTGAGGGCGTCGGAGGAGGTGCCGCAGCGTCGGGAGCGGCCAGCGGGGAGCACGACTTGGTGCCCCGGCAGGGAGGACGCCGGACCGCCGCGCCGCAGCGGCGCGGAGCGAGGGGGCCATGGTCTTCGGACCTCAGACCCAGGAGGAGGGAGCGATGGACACCATCAGCCACCGTCTGCGCGGCCGGACAGATCGGCTCGAGGCCTTCGCCCAGGCCGAGGTGGAGCGGTCGCGTGACCTAGAGCGCGCCGTTCTGGTAAGCTTCTTCTTTTTCGCAGTTTCTTCTTTGTGGGGGCGCGCCAGCGCACCCACTGGGTGTAGCCCCCGAGGTTCGGGCCAACTACGTAGTAGTTGGGTCGAATCTTTAGAGCGTTGTCCTTGTTCTGATTTCTGCTTTCTTCAGCAACTCGATGCCTACCGGGTCGGCGCCTTCAACCGTCTCCTGGGCAAGTAACGGGAGCTTAAGGAGCAGCTCACCGCCAAGGAGGAGGAGCTTCACGTCGCCGCAGGTATCTTCATGCTCTTTTCTAGTGGGGGCGCGCTAGCGCACCCACTGGGTGTAGCCCCCGTGATTCGGGCCAACTGTTTAACAGTTGGGCCAAATCTTAAGTCTTGTTTTCTTCTTCGCTGAATCTTCCTTTTTTGTAGCCGTGGTGCTGTCCCGGCAGACTCGTCTGCTCCGGGCCGGTCATCACTATGACCGGCTTGTTGCCGACACTGGCCGTCTTGGTGCCGAGGTAGCGCAGGCGAGGGCGGAGGCGGCCGCGGCCCGGCGGTCGCTCGACGAGGCCAACCAGCTGCAGGAGCAGCTGGCGGGTCATAAGAGCCGCCTCGAGGCCGAGGTGGAGCTCCTTAAGGCGGAAGCCGCCAAGGCGGTGGAGGCGCAGCAGGCCCTGGTCGAGGTGGCCAGCAGCGCGGCCGGCTGGCCGACGACAAGGGCCGGATCCAGGCCGAGGTGGATCGCATGCGGGGGCAAGTTACCACGGTTGAGGGGGCCCTGTAGGACGAGGCCCGCCGTCGCGAGGCGGTCGATGACAAGGACGCCGAGCTGAAGGCGGCCCTTTGAAAGGAGGCCGATCTGGAGAAGACGCTCCAGGAGCGCAATCACACCATTGACCGGGAGCGGCGTGGTACGTTGCTCGAAGCGCAGCACCTGGAAGAGTCCTTCTCCAGTAAGTGCTTTTCTTGTGTTTTGCCGGGTCGATATCCAACCTTTCATCCTTGTTGTCCTTTTTCTGATATGCTCCGTATTTTCTGGCAGGAGCCTTTCCGGAGACGCAGCAGCTGGCGGAGGAAGCCGTCCGCTTTCAGCGCGACCCGACCGGAGTCGTTGGATCCGGGACGGAGCCGCGGGTGGCGTGGACCTTCCCGGAAATCATTGCCGCCACTGAGGCCCGCCTGCAGGTCTTGGGGCAGTAGATGGGGCGCCTGTCCCAGGCCAGCACCGCGATGACGGAGGCCCTCTGGCCGGACTCCATCGAGCCGAGCAGCTTCACGCGCCTGGTGCATTGGCTGGAGATGGGGCCAGACTGGCTTCATGAGTGGCGCGTCTCCGCCGCTCGTGCCAGCGCTGAGATGGCGCTCTGGTTCGCGCTGTCTTGGCATCTGGACCTGCAGCTTGATGCGCTGATGGGCCAGCGGGCAGCCTCGGAGCAGCTGCTGGAGGAGCAAGCCGGCCGGATTGCTTCCCGGGCCAACTACATCACCGAGTTCACCTTCCACGACGAGTTCCACCCGGAGCGGACCGAAGACGATAGGGTCGTGGTCGGCGACGACTACGGCCTGCTTCTCCGCGACTCGGAGGGGAGCTCTGAGGAGACGGGCGTCTACCTTGATGGGGGTGCCGAGGAGGACACCGGTGCCTCGCTGGACCCGGAGGCCGCCAGGGGAGAGCCGTCGACGTCGCGACGCGCCGCTGGAGATGCCTGAGACACTTTTAGTAGAATTTGTTAGGTAGCAGGTCCACCCACCCACTAGGGGGTTTAGGGTGTAATGAACTCGGGCCGTGGGCCTTTTAAATATTTATGTGTATATGGCGTGAATGTTCCTGCTTTTGCTTTTCGTTTTTCGAATCGACTTCTTGCGCTTTTCCTTTCTCAAACCTCCCCATGAGTCGACGGCCGAGGCTCCGGTCCGTGACAAGGAGTACGGTTCTTCGAGAGGAGCGCGCAGGACTTGGGTTCTTCAAAACTTTGGGCGCGGGCGAAACACCCACTGGGCCAGCTGGCGGCAACCTGGCCGAGCCAGTTGGCGAGCAGCCGGTCGTGCGGCTGTTCATTTTCTGAGCGGCGTACTTTGTTGATCGACCCGGCAGCCTTTGACTTGGTGTTTGAAGCGTGAAGGAGCTCTTGCCCGTTTTACTTGCCAGCCGACAGCCGAAGCCGGTTCTGCGGCTTTAGGGCGAAGTGGGGGACCGCGGCATCCTTACTGTATCAGGAATCACCAAGTAAGGCGGCGGGGTGGCGATCGAGCCGGCCAGCCCTCGTGCCCCAGGGTCGAGCGGGTCGGACTGGTGGTCGGGTTCAGTGGAATAGAGACGCAAGATAGTAGGGACACATTAAATTGGTCAGCAAAAGGCAGCCCCCGAGTCTCGTTCAGGAACTCCATAGTTTCATGCGTTTACAAAAGGCGACGATACATACACTCATGCGGCTAACTGTAAAACGGGCGGAGGAGTTCCGCGTTCCATGGCCAGGTCGTTTCTTCGCCGGCCGTATCTCTCTTGCGCTTGTTTGACTTGCGAGCGTCGATGAGGTAGTAGGCGTTGCGATCGAGCAAGGCCCTGCTCACGATGAATGGGCCTTCCCATGGAGGGGACAGCTTGTGTTGGCCTGCTTGCTCTTGGACGAGTCGGAGGACGAGGTCGCCCTCGCGGAACGTGAGGGGCTTGATCTTCTTGCTGTGGTAGTGCCTCAGGCCTTGCTGGTAGATGGACGAATGGCTAAGCGCCAGGAGGCAGGCTTCTTCGAGCAGGATGATACGTCTCCAACGTATCTATAATTTTTGATTGTTCCATGCTATTATATTACCCCTTTTGGATGTTTATGGGCTTTATTTTACACATTTATATCATTTTTGGGACTAACCTACTAACCGGTGGCCCAACCCGTATTGCTGTTTTTTTGCCTATTTCAGTATTTCGAAGAAAAGGAATATCAAACGGAGTCCAAACGGAATGAAACCTTCGGGAGCGTGATTTTTGGAACGAACGTGATCTAGAGGACTTGGAGTGCAAGCTAAGCAGCAGCCGAGGAAGCCACGAGATAGGAGGGCGCGCCCAACCCTACAGGGCGCGCCCCCTGTCTTGTGGGCCCCTCGGGCCGCCACCGACGTACTTCTTCCTCCTATATATGCCTACGTACCCCGAAAACATCCAGGGAGCCAACGAAACACAATTTCCACCACCGTAACCTTCCGTGTCCGTGAGATCCCATCTTGGATCCTTCGCCGGTGCTCCACCGGAGGGGGAATCGACCATGGAGGGCTTCTACATCAACACCATAGCCCCTCCGATGAGTTGTGAGTAGTTTACCACAGACCTTTGGGTCCATAGTTAGTAGCTAGATGGCTTCTTCTCTCTTTTTGGGAACTCAATACCATGTTCCCCCCTCTCTTGTGGAGATCTATTCGATGTAACTCTTTTTGCGGTGTGTTTGTCAAGATCCGATGAATTGTAGGTTTATGATCAAGTTTATCTATGAGAAATATTTGAATCTTCTCTGAATTTTTTTATGTATGATTAAGTTATCTTTGCAAGTCTCTTCGAATTATCAGTTTGGTTTGGCCTACTAGATTGATCTTTCTTGCCATGGGAGAAGTGCTTAGCTTTGGGTTCAATCTTGCGGTGTCCTTTCCGAGTGACAGCAGGGGCAGCAAGGCACGTATTGTATTGTTGCCATCGAGGATAAAAAGATGGGGTTTATATCATATCGCTTGAGTTTATCCCTCTACATCATGTCATCTTGCTTAATGCGTTACTCTGTTCTTTATGAACTCAATACTCTGGATGCAGGCAGGAGTCGATCGATGTGTGGAGTAATAGTAATAGATGCAGGCAGGAGTCGGTCTACTTGTTGCGGACGTGATTCCTATATACATGATCATGCCTAGATAATCTCATAATTATTCGCTTTTCTATCAATTGCTCGACAGTAATTTGTTCACCCACCGTAATACTTATGCTATCTTGAGAGAAGCCTCTAGTGAAACCTATGGCCCCTGGGTCTATCTTTTATCATATAAAGTTCCAATCTACTTTTATTTGCATATTTAATTTTTGCATCTATATTATAAAATACCAAAAATATACTTATCTTATCATACTATCTCTATCAGATCTCACTTTCGCAAGTGGTCGTGAAGGGATTGACAACCCCTTTATTGCGTTGGTTGCGAGTTCTTTGTTTGTTTGTGTAGGTGCGTGGGAATTTTGAGTAGCCTCCTACTGGATTGATACCTTGGTTCTCAAAAACTGAGGGAAATACTTACGCTACTATTGCTGCATCACCCTTTCCTCTTCAAGGAAAACCAACGCAAGCTCAAGACGTAGCAGGAAGGATTTCTGGTGCCGTTGCCGGGGAGGTCTTCGCTCAAGTCAAGACATACAAGGTACCCATCACAAACTCATCTCCCTCGCTTTTACATTATTTGTCATTTGCCTCTCGTTTTCCTCTCCCCCACTTCACCCTTGCCGTTTTATTTGCCCTCTCTTTCCCAATCTTCTCCTCTCTTTTTTGCTTGCCTTTTTTCTGTTTGCTTGTGTGTTGGATTACTTGTTGCCATGGCACAAGATAATACCAAATTGTGTGATTTCTCCAATACCAATAATAATGATTTCCTTAGTACTCCGATTGCTCCTCTTAATGATGCCGAGTCTTGTGAAATCAATACTGCTTTGCTGAATCTTGTTATGAAAGATCAATTCGCCGGCCTTCCTAGTGAAGATGCCGCTACTCATCTAAACAACTTTGTTGATTTGTGTGATATGCAAAAGAAGAAAGATACGGATAATGATATTGTTAAATTGAAGTTATTTCCGTTTTCACTTAGTGCTAAAGTTTGGTTTTCGTCTTTGCCTAAAAATAGTATTGATTCTTGGAACAAGTGCAAAGATGCTTTTATCTCTAAGTATTTTCCTCCCGCTAAGATCATCACTCTTAGGGATGATATTATGAATTTTAAACAACTTGATCATGAGCATGTTGCCCAATCTTGGGAAAGAATGAAATTGATGATTCGCAATTGCCCTACTCATGGTTTGAATTTATGGATGATCATACAAAATTTTTATGCCGGTTTGAACTTTGCTTCTAGAAATCTTTTAGATTCGGCCGCGGGAGGCACGTTTATGGAAAGCACATTAGGAGATGCTACAAAACTTCTTGGTAATATTATGGCTAATTATTCCCAATGGCACACCGAAAGATCTTCTAGTAAAAAAGTGCATGCTATAGAAGAAATCAATGTTTTGAGTGGAAAGATGGATGAACTTATGAAGTTGTTTGCTACTAGAAATACTCCTCTTGATCCCAATGATATGCCTTTGTCTACTTTGATTGAGAATAATAATGAATCTATGGATGTGAATTTTGTTGGTAGGAATAGTTTTGGAAACAATGCTTATAGAGGAAACTTTAATTCTAGACCGTTCCCTAGTAATTCCTCTAATAATTATGGAAATTCCTACAATAATTCTTATGGTAATTTTAATAAGATGCTCTCTGATTTTGAGAATAGTGTGAAAGAATTTATGATTTCTCAAAAGAATTTTAATGCTTTGCTTGAAGAAAAATTGCTCAAAGTTGATGATTTGGCTAGGAACGTTGATAGACTTTCGCTTGATGTTGATTCTCTTAAACTTAGATCTTCTCCTCCTAAGCATGATATCAATGAGTCTCTCAAAGCCATGATAATTTCCATTGATGAGTGCAAGGAAAGAACCGCTAGATTGCGTGCTAAGAAAGATTGCTTTGTAAAGGCGTGTTCTTCTAGTTTCAATGAAAATAATGATGAAGATCTTAAAGTTATTGGTGTGTCTCCTATTAGATCTTTGTTTTGCAATATGAATCTTGATAATAATGGGACTGGAGATGAGTCAACTTTAGTTAGAAGGCATCCCAAGAATTCAGAGTTTTTAGATCTTGATGCTAAATTTGGTAAAAGTGGGATTGGAGAGGTCATGACTTTAAATAGTATTGAACCCACTATCTCGGATTTCAAGGAATTTGATTATGATAATTGTTCTTTAGAAGGTTGTATTTCCTTGTTGCAATCCATTGTTAATTGTCCGCATGCTTATAGTCAAAATAAAGCTTTTACCAAACATATCGTTGATGCCTTGATGCAATCTTATGATGAAAAACTTAATTTGGAAGTTTCTATACCTAGAAAGCTTAATGATGAATGGGAACCTACTATAAAGATTAGAATTAAAGATCATGAGTGCTTTGCTTTGTGTGATTTGGGTGCTAGTGTTTCCACAATTCCGAAAACTTTATGTGATATTCTAGGTTTCCATGATCTTGATGGTTGCTCTCTAAATTTGCACCTTGCGGATTCCACCATTAAAAAGCCAATGGGAAGGATCAATGATGTTCTCATTGTTGCAAATAGAAATTTGGTGCCCGTAGATTTTATCGTTCTTGATATTGATTGCAATCTTTCTTGCCCTATTATTCTTGGTAGACCTTTCCTTAGAACGATTGGCGCGATTATTGATATGAAGGAAGGGAATATTAGATTCCAATTTCCATTAAAGAAAGGCATGGAGCACTTTCCATGAAAGAAAGTCAAATTAACTTATGAATCTATCATGCGAGCTACTTATGAATTGAGTGCCAAAGATGGCATTACTTAGATCTATCTTCGCTTTTATGCCTAGCTAGGGGCGTTAAACGATAGCGCTAGTTGGGAGGCAACCCAATTTTATTTGGGTTTTTTTGTTTTTGTTCCTGTTTAGTAATAAATTTTGCATCTTCCTTCTGTTTAGATGTGTTTGTGCCAAGTAGAACCTATAGGAGAACCTATGGTGATAGTTAATTTGATTCTGCTGAAAAACAGAAACTTTGCGCACACGAATTTAGTTTTGTTAATTCACAGAAATGTGGTTTTGCATTGATTATTTTTGCTTCTGATCAATAGACAAATTGTCCAGGACTTCCTATTTTTGGTAGGATTTTTAAAGTTCCAGAAGTTTCCGTTAGTTACAGATTGCTACAGACTGTTCTGTTTTTGACAGATTCTGTTTTTCGTGTGTTGTTTGCTTATTTTGATGCATCTATGGCTAGTAAAATAGTTTATAAACCATAAAGAAGTTGGAATACAGTAGGTTTAACACCGAAATAAATAAAGAATGAGTTCATTACAGTACCTTATGTGGTTGTTTTGTTTTCTTTCACTAATGGAGCTTATAAGATTTCCTGTTGAGTTTTGTGTTGTGAAGTTTTCAAGTTTTGGGTAAAGCTTTGATGGACTATGGAATAAGGAGTGGCAAAAGCCTAAGCTTGGGGATGCCCAAGGCACCCCAAGATATTCAAGAATATCCAAAAGCCTAAGCTTGGGGATGCCCCGGGAAGGCATCCCCTTTTTCGTCTTCGTTCATTGGTAACTTTACTTGGAGCTATATTTTTATTCGCCACATGATATGTGTTTTGCTTGGAGCGTCGTGTATTATATTAGTCTTTTCTTTTTAGTTTACCACAATCATCCTTGCTTTACACACCTTTTGGGAGAAGCCTACTTGATTGAATTTGCTAGAATACTCTATGTGCTTCACTTATATCTTTTGAGCTTGATATTTTTGGCTCTAGTGCTTCACTTATATCTTTTAGAGCACGGCGGTGGCTTATTTTTGTATAAATTGCTAGTCTTTCATTCTTCACTTATATTATTTTGAGATTCTTTTAGAACAGCATGGTATTTGCTATGGTTATAAAATTGGTCCTAGAATGGTAGGCATCCAAGTTGGGTATAATAAAAACTATCATAGGAAGTGAATTGGATGCTATGATCAATTTGATACTTGATAATTGTTTTGAGATATGGAGGTAGTGATATTAAAGTCATGCTAGTTGGGTGATTATGAATTTAAAGAATGCTTGTGTTGAAGTTAGCAAGTCCCGTAGCATGCACGTATGGTTAAAGTTGTGTAACAAATTTGAAACATGAAGTGTACCTGGCTTGTGCGTCCTTATGAGTGGCGGTCGGGGACGAGCAATGGTCTTTTCCTACCAATCTATCCATCTAGGAGCATGCGCGTAGTGCTTGATTTTTGATGGCTTCTAAATTTTTGCAATAAGTATATGAGTTCTTTTGACTAATGTTGAGTCCATGGATTATACGCACTTTTACCTTTCCACCATTGCTAGCCTCTTCAGTACCGTGCATTGCCCTTTCTCACCTTGAGAGTTGGTGCAAACTTCGCCAGTGCATCCAAACCCCATGATACGATACGCTCTATCACACATAAACCTCCTTATATGTTCCTTAAAACAGCCACCATACCTACCTATTATGGCATTTCCATAGCCATTCCGAGATATATTGCCATGCAACTTTCCACCGTTCCGTTCATCATCATCATGACATACTTTACTTTTGTCATATTGCCATTGCATGATCATGTAGTTGACATCGTATTTGTGGCAAAGCCACTATGCATAATTTTCATACATGTCACTCTTGATTCATTGCACCATCCCGGTACACCGCCAGAGGCATTCATGTAGAGTCATATCTTGTTCTAGTTTCGAGTTGTAATTCATATGTTGTAATCAATAGAAGTGTGATGATCATCATTATTAGAGCATTGCCCAAAAATAAAAAAAAGAAAGGCCCAAAAAAAATAAAAATATAAAATAAATAAAAGGGGCAATGTTACTATCTCTTTTTCCACACTTGTGCTTCAAAGTAGCACCTTGTTCTTCATGTAGTGAGTCTCATATATTGTGCTTCAAAGTAGCACCATGTTTTCATATAGTGAGTCTCATAGTTGTCACTTTCATATACTAGTGGGAATTTTTCATTATAGAACTTGGCTTGTATATTCCTACGATGGGCTTCCTCAAATGCCCTAGGTCTTCATGAGCAAGCAAGTTGGATGCACACCCACTAGTTTTCTCTTGTTGAGCATTCATTTATAGCTCTAGTGCATCCATTGCATGGCAATCCCTACTCTTCATGTTGACATCAATTGATGGGCATCTCCATAGCCCGTTGATTATCCTCGTCAATGTGAGACTCTCTCCTTTTTTGTCTTCTCCACACAATCCCCATCATCATATTCTATTCCACCCATAGTGCTATATCCATGGCTCATGCTCATGTATTGCGTGAAGGTTGAAAAAGTTTGAGATTATTTAAGTACGAATCAATTGCTTGGCTTGTCATCGGGGGTACAGAAGTTGGGAGCATCTTTGTGTGACGAAAATGAAGCATAGCCTAACTATATGATTTTGTAGGGATGAACTTTCTTTTGCCATGTTATTTTGAGAAGACATGATTGTTTTGATTAGTATGCTTGAAGTGTTACTATTTCTTTTATCAATATGAACTTTTACTATGAATCATTTGGATCTTAACATTCATGCCAGAATAAAGAAAATTACATTGAGAATTATGCTAGGTAGCATTCCACATCAAAAATTCTGTTTTTATCATATACCTACCGAGGACGAGCAGGAATTAAGCTTAGATGCTTGATACGCTCCAACGTATTTATAATTTTTGATTGTTCCATGCTATTATATTACCCCTTTTGGATGTTTATGGGCTTTATTTTACACATTTATATCATTTTTGGGACTAACCTACTAACCGGAGGCCCAGCCCGTATTGATGTTTTTTTTTTTGCCTATTTCAGTATTTCGAAGAAAAGGAATATCAAACGGAGTCCAAACGGAATGAAACCTTCGGGAGCGTGATTTTTGGAACGAACGTGATCCAAAGGACTTGGAGTGCAAGCCAAGCAGCAGCCGAGGCGGCCAAGAGATAGGAGGGCGCGCCCCCTTGTCTTGTGGGCCCCTCAGGCGGTCACCGACGTACTGTTTCCTCCTATATATGCCTACGTACCCCGAAAACATCCAGGGAGCCAACGAAACACAATTTCCACCACCGTAACCTTCTGTATCCGCGAGATCCCATCTTGGAGCCTTCGTCGGCGCTCTGTCGGAGGGGGAATCGACCATGGAGGGCTTCTACATCAACACCATAGCCCCTCCATGAGTTGTGAGTACTTTATCACGGACCTTCGGGTCCATAGTTATTAGCTAGATGGCTTCTTCTCTCTTTATCATGTTCTCCCCCTCTCTTGTGGAGATCTATTCGATGTAACTCTTTTTGCAGTGTGTTTGTCGAGATCCGATGAATTGTGGGTTTATGATCAAGTTTATCTATGAGAAATATTTGAATCTTCTTTGAATTCTTTTATGTATGATTGAGTTATCTTTGCAAGTCTCTTCGAATTATCAGTTTGGTTTGGCCTACTAGATTGATCTTTCTTGCGATGGGAGAAGTGCTTACCTTTGGGTTCAATCTCGCGGTGTCCTTTCCGAGTGACAGCAGGGGCAGCAAGGCACGTATTGTATTGTTGCCATCGAGGATAAAAAGATGGGGTTTATATCATATTGCTTGAGTTTATCCCTCTACATCATGTCATCTTGCTTAATGCGTTACTCTATTCTTTGTGAACTTAATACTCTAGATGCAGGCAGGAGTCGGTCGATGTGTGGAGTAATAGTAGTAGATGCAGGCAGGAGTCGGCCTACTTGTTGCGGACGTGATGCCTATATACATGATCATGCCTAGATAATCTCATAATTATTCGCTTTCTATCAATTGCTCGACAGTAATTTGTTCTCCCACCGTAATACTTATGCTATCTTGAGAGAAGCCTCTAGTGAAACCTATGGCCCCCGGGTCTATCTTTTATCATATAAACTTCCAATCCACTTTTATTTGCATCCTTACTTTTTGCATCTATATTATAAAATACCAAAAATATATTTATCTTATCATACTATCTCTATCAGATCTCACTTTTGCAAGTGACCGTGAAGGGATTGAGAACCCCTTTATTGCTTTGGTTGCGAGTTGTTTGTTTGTTTATGTAGGTGCGTGGGACTATTGAGCACCCTCCTACTGGATTGATACCTTGGTTCTCAAAAACTGAGGGAAATACTTATGCTACTATTGCTGCATCACCCTTTCCTCTTCAAGGAAAACCAACGCCGTCTTCGCGGGCTTCTCTGGCTTCGGCTTCGGTGTACATCGTGACGTGCGGCGAGTCAAACTCGACGTCGGTCGGGATGACGGCTTCGGCTCCGTAGACGAGGAAGAACGGGGTGAACCCCGGTCGACCAATTCGGCGTGGTGCGGAGACTCGAGAGAACGGCCGACAACTCGTCAAGCCAGCTGCTGGGTGAGCGGATGAGTGGCTCAACGAGTCGTGGCTTGATGCCGGACAGGATGAGTCTGTTGGCCCGCCCGACCTGCCCGTTGGACTGCGGATGTGCAACGGAGGCTAGGTCGAGGCGGATGCCAGAGACGGAGCAGTATTGCTCAAGCGCGCCCTTGGCGAAGTTGGTGCCGTTGTCCTTGATGATGCTGTTCGGCATCCCGTAGCGAACCGCTATGTCCTTGATGAACCGGACGGCTGTTGGCCCGTCCAGTTTCTTTATCGGCCGTGCTTCGATACACTTGGTGAACTTGTCCACTGCCACCAGCAGGTGCATCATGCTGCCTCGAACGGTTTTGAAGGGTCCCATCATGTCGAGTCCCCAGACCGTGAAGGGCCAGGCGATCGGAATGGTGCGGAGTGCTGACGCCGACTGGTGGCTGCCTTTGCTGAAGCGCTGGCATCCCTCAACTTGAGGACGAGTGACTCGGCATCTTGGAGGGCCGTGGGCCAGTAGAAGCCGTGGCGGAACGCCTTGGCCACCAGGGATCGCGACACAGCGTGGTGCCCGCATTCGCCCTGGTGTATGTCGAGGACGATGTCGATGCCCTGTTCCTGCTCGACACAACGCTGGAACACACCGGTGGAGCTGCGCTTGATGAGCTCGTTGTTGGCGTGATGGACTACCGGGACGAGGCGATCATGGCGAGCGTGTCGGCCGCTTTGTTCTCCGCGGGCGGGACGTGGAGGAACTCGCGGCCCTCGAAGGACCCGGACAACTTCTGGACGAGGAAGCGGTAGCTTGCCATGTTGGAGTCGCAGGCGTCCCACTCGCCGGAGCACTGCTGCACCACCAGGTCCAAGTCTACGTAGCACAGGATGCGCCGGATGCCAAGTTCCTTGGCAAGTCGGAGGCCGTGCACAAGGGCTTCATACTCGGCGACGTTGTTGGAGGCGGCGCAATGGATTTGGAGCGCGTAGCGGAGTCGGTCGCCCTTCGGAGACGATAGTACGATGCCGGCCCCCAGGCCGAGTCGCATCTTGGACCTGTCGAAATGCATGCCCCAATGCGTCGAGTCGGGGGGCGGTGGCAAGTACTGGGTCTCGGTCCAGTCGACGAGGAAGTCGGCCAGGCGCCGTGCTGACCACGGTGATGACGTGCTCTTGGAACTACTGCTTTAGCTTCTTGGCAGTGAAGTACACGCCGTAACACATCTTCTGGTAGTGCGGGTAGTTCTGCTTGGAGATGGAGAGCACGTCACTCAGGTAGTACGGCTTGGATCTTGCCCTTCTCTGGTTGCTCGACCACCAACACCGTGCTGACCGCCCGCGAGGTCACGGCTATGTAGAGCAACAACGGCTCCTTGTCGGTCGGCGCGGCCAGGACTAGTGCAGTGGAGAGCATTTGCTTGAGGTCTTGGAAGGCCTCGTCTACCTTGTCTTCCCATTTGAACAACTTCGTTTTCTTCATCAGCTGGTACAGGGGTAGCGCCCTCTCGCCTAGCCGGCTTAAAAACCGGCTGACCGAGGCCAAGCATCTGGTGAACTTCTGGACATCGCGCAGCCTAGCCGGCTTGCGCATGCGCTCGATGGCCTTGATCTTCTCCGAGTTCGCCTCAATGCCGTGTTCCGAGATGAGGAAGCCGTGTAGCTTTCCGGCCGGGACGCCGAAAACACACTTTTACGGGTTAAGCTTGCCCTTGTATTCGTGAAGGTTGGCGAATGTTTCCTTCAAGTCGTCGAGGAGCGTGAGGTGCTGCTTGGTCTTCACCATGATGTCGTCCACGTAAACGTAGATATTGCGGCCGAGTTGCGGCAGCAGGCACTTCTGCATGCAGCGTTGGAATGTGTCGCCTGCGTTCTTCAAGCCGAACGGCATGGTGATGTAGCAATACGCCCCAAAGGGCATGATGAAGGACGTCTTCAGGGCATCGGCCAGGTCCAGCTTGATCTAGTGGTAGCCGGAGTAAGCGTCCAGGAAGGACAGGAGCTCGCACCCGGTGCTCGAGTCGATGACTTGGTTGATACGCGGGAGGGCGAACGGATCCTTGGGACAGGCCTTGTTAAGGCTGGTGTAGTCGATACACATGCGCCAGGTCTTGTTCTTCTTCAGGACAAGGACTGGATTGGCCAGCCACTTGGGGTGAAACACTTCCATGATGAAGCCGGCCGCCAAAAGCTTGGTGACCTCTTCACTAATGGTTCTTCTCTTCTCTTCGAAAAAACATTGTAGGGGTTGACGGACAGGCATCGCGTCCTTGCGGACATGAAGTTTGTGCTCGGCGTACTTCCTCGGGATACCCGGCATGTCTTTGGGGGTCCATGCAAAGATATCCCGATTCTCACGGAGGAAGTCGACGAGCTCGCCTTCCTATTTGCTGTCGAGGCGGGCGCCTACGATAACGTACTTGCTGCAGCTGGGGTCTTCCGAGTTCAGCTTCACTTTCTTGGTCTCCTTGGAGGGCTCGAAGGCGACCTCGTCGGCCGAGTCCTTGGTCGGGATCGACACGGCCGAGCCCTCGCCTACCATGGCGACGATCCGGTCGAGCTGGCGCCGCTCCTCGGCAATGACCAGTGACTCAGACAACTTGGCGCCGTCTCGGGCGCACTCCAGGGACTTGCGGTAGTCGCCGGTGATGGTGATGAGGCCCTTGGGACCCGGCATCTTCATCTTCAGGTACACATAGTGGGGAACCGCCATGAACTTGGCGAGCGCGGGTCGGCCCAGTAGAGCGTGGTACGTGGTGGACAGGTCCACCACCTCGAACCAGATTGGTTCGCGTCGGAAGTGGCTGCTGTCACTGAACAGGACGTCGAGCCGGACCCGGCCAATAGGAGAGCAGGAGAGGCTGTTGGAGATATGCCCTAGAGGCAATCATGTATGATGATATTTCCTATGTGTTTATGAATAAAGATAGTCCTTGGAAATTATCAGTGATGTGTGTCAGCAAGTATGTGACTTGTTTGTGGGACTATGCATTGTATGATGACTGTCCTAAAAGGTCCCTTGTCAACAGGGTTGTGTGGACGCACAGCCGACTAGACTAGCATATGACATGGTCGATGGCTCGGTCTCACTAGCCATGGAGCATTGGATGCTAACCGGATAATATGGACTTGGAAAAGTCTGGTCGGATTCGACGTAGTCGGATCCGAGTCGAGATAAGGTCCGAGTCGGACAGACCCAACTATGAGACGCAATGATATGTCATCTGTGAGTACCTAGTACAACATACGTTCTGTGTCCTAAGACCTGAGCTGACGCATGTACTCGAGATGGTGATAGACTTGCTTTGGGCCGACCAAACGCTACTCCGTGACTGGGTAGTTACAAAGGTAGGTTTCGGTTTGTCCAGTCCCATGTTGCGAGACATGGTCGAGCAAGATGGGATTTGCCCTCCGATCAGAGAGATATACTGGGCCCTCGTGTGATCCGACCAGGATAAGCATGGCCATGCGACAAGGATTATGAGATAATCCAGATTGTGGTCGGTATCACTTGAATGAGAAAGAGGTCGGGCTAGCACAAGGATGACAGTCTCGCCTTGAGCCCTACAACATATATCGTGTGGCAAAGGGGATGAAGTGTGACACGCCAGGCTGTGTTCGCTTAACCAGCTTCATAGTCTGCTTGGTGGTCGGCACGCCTTGCTAGAGGCCGCTGCCAACCGTGCAGGTCGGAGGTGATCCGACCTGTGACCAAGCCGACTTGAACCTAAGGGGTCGCGCGCTTAAGGGAAGGAACCTACGAGGTCGGTTCGTAGGACACTGGTTGGATGTGATCCGAACTGGACTAGGAACGTGACCGAGTAGACTTGGGGCTTTAGGATCCGTGTGAGGCCCAAGTGTTGAGCCCGCGACAGACGCCTATATAAAGTGGAGGTGCGGCACACTCAGTAGGTTGATCGCTTCGGCGCTGCGCCTAGGGTTTGCATGTGTTGCGAATAGCCACCTCCACTCGCCGCCGACTGTGTGATCGGACCTAGCAGTCCGCCGCACGGTGTTCCTCCTGCACGCGCGGATACCGTTAGAGGTGGTGCACTTGCGCCGCTCCGGCGAACTCGTACGTGGGATCGGAGGACCGGCCGCTCGAGGGAGATCGGACGAGGAGGAGACGATCCACGCGACGCACCGCCGAACTTTTCTTGCTGCACGCATCAAGGCGTCTAGTGGTAACGAATCGTGATCCATCTCCCGTAGCATGTTCCTGGATGTTCTGCGCGTAGGAAAATTTTAATTTGCAGTCGACGCACCCTACCGTAGAACCCAACAGTGGTATCAGAGCCTCTGCTATAAGTTTTGGATTCAGATTGTATGCATATTAGATATGCGGAGGCATCAGATGAGATCTGTTGTCCTTGAAGAGATCGGCTATGTGCACGGTTGATGTGATCAACTGCACATGGGGATCGTTGAGGCTATGATTTCTGTCAATCGGGATCAATGAGGTCGTGACACGATCTACCCCTACCGGTCGGTTATCCGCCATCGGGGTTAACAGTGAAATGTAAATCCGAATCAGATTCGGCGATGATCGATGAGATCGGTCAGATCAGAAAATTCGGCCATGTATTTCGTACCCGAAACACAAACCGGTAGAATGCGATTCTATGCATAACTTTGTTTTGCAGGTTTGATGTGAATAGTATGGCTCATGTGTATGTGATGCATGTGTGTAATTTATACGTGGCCTGCCTGTCATGTTTGTTAGCCGGCAGGAGCCAAAGTGCTGTCATTATATTGTATAACAACCTGCGTGTCGACTTGTGACTCTATGTAAATTCATTATTAGTTGTAGTAGTTGGATAATAGAGATCAGGTTGGTGGCTTGGCGTCCCGGCGTGACAAACAAGATGGAGTTCGTAGATGGTCATCGGAGTCGGAGCTGACCTGGAAGAACGTCCATGAAGGAGCCATACTATTTCACAATATGTGTTATATTTGTGATTGTTATGCTTCTTTGTTTCTATGAATGCTAGAATGATAGAATGATCCTCATGAATATCAAGCTTAATTGCCATCCCCGATGTTGCACCTTCGCACGCCAAGTACGCCTAGTAGTGGGCTCATAAAATTGGGGTGCTCGCTGGGTGTCCTTGAATCAAGGGTTCGTGGTCGGACACGGACATGCATCGCATCAAAGTTAACTTGACAAGGCTATCAAAACGGTTTTGGGCCTTGTGGCAAAGAAGGTTGGGAGCCGGGGTAGGAGATACCTTCCCAACCGACAGGAGTCGTATAGAGATACGATTAGCAAGGAGTTGCTTACTTGATAGGTATGTTGGCTAGCAGTCATGCTAAAGCTCACTAGTCGCATGCGCTAGTCGGATCCTGAATCACTGAGAGTTTGTGGAGGGATGCTGACTTTAGTGGGAGTATTTCTGTTTAGGTCTAGAATTACTCTACATAAACACATTGCTTAGTGATTGCATATTTTCTGTTGTAGATCAATGACACCACCTGCTCAACCCAACTTTGCATTGAAATCAATTCTGGAAAAGGATAAACTGAATGGAACAAACTTTACCACCTGGTATAGAAATTTGAGAATTGTTCTCAAGCATGATAAAAGGAACATGTTCTAGAGGATCCACTTCTAGAGGAACCTGCCAATAATGCTAGTGCCACAGCTAAGAATGCCTACCAGAAACTCGTTGATGAATCAACGGAGATCCGCTGTCTGATGCTGGCTTGTATGGAGCCCGATTTGCAACAACATTTCAAAAATGTTGAGGCTTACGATATGATCGAGAGTCTCAAGAGCATGTTTCGTATACGTGCTAGGACCGAAAGGTTCAACGTCTGGCGATCCTTGATGGATTGCAAGCTGAAGGAAGGAGATCCACTAAGCCCACATGTGATCAAGATGATTGGATATGTGCAAGCTTTGGATCGTTTGGGCTTCCCGCCTTGGATGAGCTGGCATCGATGCTGTTCGGTTCTCTTCCGCCCAGCTATGGGACGTTCATCTCGAACTATCATATGCATGGCATGGATAAGAAGCTCACTGAATTGCATGGGATGCTCAAGGTGGTAGAGCAGGATATTAAGAAAGGCACGCATCAAGTGTTGATGGTGCAGAAATCGGCTAAGTTCAAGAAGAGCTGGTCCAAGAAAAAGGCTAAGGCAAAGGGCACAGAGACGGTAACCTCTGCCGCTGCGCCGAAGTCTGGACCGGACTCAAAGACCGTTTGCTATCACTGCAAGGAAACCGGTCACTGGAAGAGGAACTGTAGCAAGTGGCTTGTAGAGCATGGCAAGAAGGCCGGGAATGCTGCTTCAGGCACAGGTACACTTGTTGCATATGTTATAGACATTTACCTTGCTGACATACCTAGTAGCTCTTGGGTATTTGATACCGGATCGGTTGTTCATATTTGCAACTCGATGCAGGGGCTGGTAAGAACTAGGCGTGTGGCACAAGGGGAGATTGACATCAGGGTCGGCAACAAAGCAAGAGTTGCTGCGTTGGAGGTCGGCATGATGCAGCTCCAGCTTCCTTCCGGATTCATAATGGAATTGAATAATTGTCATTACATTCCTGCACTTAGTCGGAACATTATTTCTGCCTCATGTTTGATGAGTCAAGGTTATGAATTCAATTTAAAGGACAATGGTTGTTCGATATTTTTGAATGGTATGTTCCACGGCTATGCACCCATTGTTGATGGGCTATTTATATTGAATCTAGAACAGAACCGGTCTATAACGTGAATGTCAAGAGGCATAAGCCTAATGAGATAAACCGACATACTTCGGCATTGCCGGCTTGGACACATTAGTCTGAACGCATGAAGAAGCTCCATGATGATGGGCTCCTAACTTCGTCCGACTTCGGTCGTTCGAGACATGTGAATCATGCTTGCTCGGCAAGATGACTAAGTCTCCTTTGCAAAGAGTTGCGAGAGGCGCCCGAGCTGTTGGAGCTTATACACAGTGATGTGTGTGGTCCAATGAGCACAACCGCCAGAGGTGGCTATCAATGCCGTGACTTTTACCGACGACTTGAGTAGATATGGATATATCTATTTGATGAGGCACAAGTCGGAGACTTTTGAAAAGTTCAAAGAGTTTCAGAACGAGGTTGAGAATCAGCTCAGCAAGACTATAAAGCTTCGCGATCCGATCGTGGAGGTGAGTACATGAGCCAGAGTTTGATGATCATCTGAAAAGTCGAGGTATAGTACTCAGCTCACACCTCCGGCACGCCACGAGAAACGGGCGTGTCGGAACGGAGGAATAGGACCTTGTTGGACATGGTCCGTCTATGATGAGCAAATCAGATTTACCCTTGTAATTTTGGGATACGCCTAGAAACTGCAGCTTTACACTTAATAGGGTACCATCAAAATCAGAGACAAGACACCACATGAGATGTGGACCGGAAGAGTCCCAGTTTGTCTTTTCTAAAGATTTGGGGTTGTGAAGCATTTGTCAAGCGACTTATGTCAAACAAGCTTACACCCAAGTCGAATAAATGCATATTCGTGGATATCCGAGGGAAACCTTGGGATATAGCTTCTACAACCGTGAGGAGAACAAAGTGTTTGTTGCTCGAACGGGTTTTCCTTGAGAAAGAGTTTCTCACGGGAGGCCGTGGGAGGACGGTTCGACTCGAAGAAATTCGAGGACCACTCAGGGACGGCTCGGCTGGTGATGAGATCATACCGGAGTCAGTCAGGGAACCTGTAGTGGAAGCGGCACCGGAACCACGGAGGTTGAAAAGATTGCGCAAAGTGCGCGATGTATTGTTGCTAGAAAGCGACGAGCCGACCACATATGTGGAAGCGATGGTGAGCCCAGATTCCGAGGCATGGCTGGTGGCCATGAGATCCTAGTTAAAGTCCATGGATGAGAATCAAGTCTGGGACTTGGTTGATCCGCCACCTGGCATAACTGTCATTGGTTGCAAATGGGTCTTTAAGAAGAAAACCGATGTGGATGGAAATGTTCAGATCCACAAAGCTCGGCTTGTCGCTAAAGGTTATGGACAAGTTCAAGGATATGACTACGACGAGACTTACTCGCCGGTAGCGATGCTGAAATCGGTGAGGATCATACTAGCTATAACTGCATATTTCGATTACGAGATATGGCAGATGGATGTCAAAACGGCTTTCCTTCATGGAAATTTAACTGAGGACGTGTATATGATACAGCCCGAGGGTTTTGTCGATCCGACTAGCACTAGTAAGGTATGCAAGCTCAAGAGATCCATTTATGGGTTGCAGCAAGCATTTCGGAGTTGGAACATTTGTTTTGATGAGGTCATCACTGGTCTCGGTTTCATCAAAAGCGAAGAGGACCCTTTTTTATACAAGAAGTTAAGTGGGATCTCGATAGTGTTTTTGATCTTGTATGTGGACGACATACTACTGATCGGAAATGATGTTTCGATGCTAAACTCGGTCAAGAAGTCATTGAATGGCAAGTTTTCAATGAAAGACCTTGGTGAGGCAGTATATATTTTAGGCATTAAGATCTATAGAGATAGAGGCTGCTCGGCTTAAGCCAAAGCACATACATAGATAAAGTGTTGAAGCGGTTCAACATGAGTGAGGCGAAGAAAGGGTTCTTGCCACTCTCACATGGTATAAGGCTAAGCGAGACTCAGAGTCCTTCGACTTCGATGAGCGAAGCAGATGAGTAGGATTCCGATGCCTCGCAATCGGATCCATCATGTATGCCATGATATGTACAAGGCCTGATGTTGCTTTTGCAATAAGCCTAACAAGTAGATACCAGGCCAACCTGTGAGAGTCACCGGGCAGCGGTAAAGACTATTTTGAAGTACCAAAAGGACTAAAGAGATGTTCCTAGTTTATGGAGGTGAGGAAGAGCTCGTCGAAGGGGTTACGCCGATGCTAGTTTCCAAACCGAGAGATGATTGTCGATCACAGTCCGGATTCGTACGCCCTGAATGGAGGAGCAGGCACTCGATGAGTTCCAAGCAGGATACGGTGGCCGATTCTACCACGAAGTTTAATACATCGCGCTTGTGAAGCTGCAAAGGAAGGTGTTTGATCCGCATTTTCTGGATGATCTTGGCATTTTCCCAGCCTCGGTGAAACCGTTGGACCTTTATTGTGATAATTCTGGTGCCATCGCACAAGCCAAGGAGCCGAGGAATCACCACAAGGTCAGACACATAGATCGGAAATATCACCTAATACGAAAGATCGTAAAGAATGGTGATGTAGAGTTATGCAAGATTCACACGGATGCAAATGTTGCAGATCCATTGACTAAGCCGCTTCCACAACCCAAGCATGAGGGGCACGTTAGAGCTATGGGCATTCGATGTCTATTTGATTGACTCTAGTGCAAGTGGGAGACTATTGGAGATATGCCCTAGAGGCAATCATGTATGATGATATTTCCTATGTGTTTATGAATAAAGATAGTCCTTGGACATTATCAATGATGTGTGTCAGCAAGTACGTGACTTGTTTGTGGGACTATGCATTGTATGATGACTGTCCTAAAAGGTCCCTAGTCGACAGGGCTGTGTGGACGCACAACCGACTAGACTAGCATATGACAGGGTCGATGGCTCGGTCTCACTAGCCATGGAGCATTGGATGCTAACCGGATAATATGGACTTGGAAAGGTCTGGTCGGATTCGACGTAGTCCGATCCGAGTCGAGATAAGGTCCGAGTCGGACAGACGCAACTATGAGACGCAGAGATATGTCATCTGTGAGTCTCTAGTACAACATACATTCTGTGTCCTAAGACCTGAGCTGACGCATGTACACGAGATGGTGACAGACTTGCTTTGGGCCGACCAAACGCTACTCCGTGACTGGGTAGTTACAAAGGTAGGTTTTGGTTTTTTCCAGTCCCATGCTGCGAGACATGGTCGAGCAAGATGGGATTTGCCCCTCCGATCAGGAGAGATATACTCTGGGCCCCTCGTGTGATCCGACCAGGATAAGCATGGTGTCGGAGTAATGGGCCACGGGTAGGCAAACCCGAGCCCCCGGACCTTTGAAGACATCGGGGCAGGCTGCGCCCCTCAAGACCCCAAGAGGAAGAGCCGCCTTCTGAGAGTCGGCGGCAGAGCCGCCGATTGCCCCTCATGGCCGAGTCCCAGAGACGGTTTCGAGATAAGCCGACTCCCAACTGGCGGCTTCCAGAGAAGCCGGCTATGGGGAGTCGGCCCGCGACTCCAACCACCTCCTGCCTACGCAACTACGGACGGGATGGGGTGCGGCCGCCGCGCGGCCCATCCCTGCCCTGCTCACAAAGGGCAGGCATGGCCACAGTGTGCCGTACTGATGGAGATCTCCGTCCGGCGCGGCACTGTTGCCATGCCGTCCCTGACGTCAGCCCCGTGGGCGGTGCCCTGAGCCCACGACAGCCTGTTGAAGGAAATATGCCCTAGAGGCAATAATAAAGTTATTATTTATTTCCTTATATCATGATAAATGTTTATTATTCATGCTAGAATTGTATTAACCGGAAACATAATACATGTGTGAATACATAAACCTACAGAGTGTCACTAGTATGCCTCTACTTGACTAGCTCGTTAATCAAAGATGGTTATGTTTCCTAACCATGAACAAGGAGTTGTTATTTGATTAACGGGATCACATCATTGGTTGAATGATCTGATTGACATGACCCATTCCATTAGCATAGCACCTGATCGTATAGTTTGTTGCTAGTGCTTTTCTTCATGACTTATACATGTTCCTATGACTATGAGATTATGCAACTCCCGCTTGCCCGAGGAACACTTTTGGTGCTACCAAACGCCACAACGAATCGGGTGATTATAAAGGTACATTACAGGTGTCTCGAAGGTACATGTTGGGTTGGCATATTTCGAGATTAGGATTTGTCACTCCGATTGTCGGAGAGGTATCTCTGGCCCTCTCGGTAATGCACATCACATAAGCCTTGCAAGCATTGCAACTAAATGTGTTAGTTGTGAGATGATGTATTACGGAACGAGAAAAGAGACTTGCCAAGAACGAGATTGAACTAGGTATTGATACCGACGATCGAATCTCGGCAAGTAACATACCGATGACAAAGGGAACAACGATGTTGTTATGCGGTCCGACCGATAAAGATCTTCAGAGAATATGTAGGAACCAATATGGGCATCCAGGTCCCGCTATTGGTTATTGACCGAGAGGTGTCTCGGTCATGTCTACATAGTTCTCGAACCCGTAGGGTCCGCACGCTTAACGCTTCGATGATGTTATTATGAGTTTATATGATATTGATGTACCAAGGTTGTTCGAGTCCCGGATGAGATCACGGACATGACGAGGAGTCTCAAATGGTCGAGACATAAAGATTGATATATTGGAAGCCTATGTTTGACTCGAATCACTCCGGTGAAATTGGGAATTTTATCGAGTACCGGGGTTACCGGAACCTCCCGGGGGTCAATGGGCCTTGATGGGCCTTAGTGGAAAGGAGGAAAGGGGCCCAAGTGCTGGTCAGACCTTCCCCTTCCCTAGTCCTATTAGGACTAGGAGAAGGGGGTGCCTCTCTCCCTTCCCACTTGGCCAATCCTAGTTGGACTAGGATTGGGGAGGAATCCTACCCCGGTGGGAGTAGGACTCCCAGCGCAGCCCTTGGTGGCCGCCAGCCCCTCCCTTCCCTCCTTTATATACAGGGCAGAGGGCACCCCATGACACACAAGTTGATCATTGAGATCGCTCTCAGCCGTGCAGCGGTGCCCCTTCCACCAAACTACACCTCGAATATACCGCTATGGAGCTTAGGCGAAGCCCCGCGCCGGTGGAACATCATCATCGCCACCACGCCGTCAGGTCGATTTAAACTCTCCTCAACACTCGGCTGGATCGGAGTTCGAGGGACGCCATCGAGCTGAACGTGTGCAGAACTCGGAGGTGCCGACGCTCGTACTTTGATCGGTTGGATCGGGAAGAAGTACGACTACTTCCTCTACGCTGCGCCAACGCTCGCTGCTGGTCTACGAGGGTACGAGACAACACTCTCATCTCGCTGCTATGCATCACCATGGTCTTGCGTGATCGTAGGAAAATTTTTGAAATTACTACGCTCCCCAACAGTGGCATCCGAGCCTGGTTTTATGCGTTGATGTCATGTGCACGAGTAGAACACAAGTGAGTTGTGGACGATACAAGTCATACCGCCTACCAGCATGTCATACTTTGGTTCAGCGGTATTGGGAGATGAAGCGCCCGGACCGACATTACGCCAGACGCTTACGCGAGACTGGTTTCACCGCCCGAGCACTCGTTGCTTAAAGGTGACCGCGGGTGTCTGCTCTCTCACTTTAGTTGAATCGAGTGGCTACGCCCGTCCTTGAGAAGGTTAAACGGAGTCTATTTGACGAAGTATCGCTGTGGTTTTGATGCGAGGTAAGAACGGTTCTTGCTCAGCCCGTAGCAGCCACGTAAAACTTGCAACAACAAAGTAGAGGACGCCTAACTTGTTTTTGCAGGGCATGTTGTGATGTGATATGGTCAAGACGTGATGCTATATTTTATTGTATGAGATGATCATGTTTTGTAACCGAAGTTATCGGCAATCGGCAGGAGCCATATGGTTGTCGCTTATTGTATGAAATGCAACGCCATGTAATTGCTTTACTTTATCACTAAGCGGTAGCGATAGTCGAGAAGCATAAGATTGGCGAGACGACAACGATGCTACGATGGAGATCAAGGTGTCGCCGGTGACGATGGTGATCATGACGGTGCTTCGAGATGGAGATCACAAGCACAAGATGATGATGGCCATATCATATCACTTATATTGATTGCATGTGATGTTAATCCTTTATGCATCTTATTTTGCTTTGATTGACGGTAGCATTATAAGATGATCCTTACTAAATTATCAAGAAGTGTTCTCCCGAGTATGCACCGCTATGAAAGTTCTTCGTGCTGAGACACCACGTGATGATCGGGTGATAGGCTCTACGCTCAAATACAACGGTGCAAAACAGTTGCACACGCAGAATACTCAGGTTATACTTGACGAGCTATGCATATAAGATATGACCTCGAACACGGAGACCGAAGGTCGAGCGTGAATCATATAGTAGATATGATCAACATATTGATGTTCACCATTGAAACTACTCCATCACACGTGATGATCGGTCATGGTGTAGTTGATATGGATCACGCAATCACTTAGAGAATTGGAGGGATATTTATCTAAGTGGGAGTTCTTAAGTAATATGATTAATTGAACTTAAATTTATCATGAACTTAGTCCTGGTAGTATTTTGCAAATTATGTTGTAGATCAATAGCTCGCGTTGTTGCTTCCCTATGTTTTCATATGTGTTCCTAGAGAAAATTGTATTGAAAGATGTTAGTAGCAATGATGCGGATTGGATCCGTGATCTGAGGTTTATCCTCATTGCTGCGCAGAAGAATTATGTCCTTAATGCACCGCTAGGTGATGACCTATTGCAGGAGCAGATGCGACGTTATGAACGTTTATTAGCTCAATATGAGCAGATACGACGTTATGAACGCTTGGCCAGCTCAATATGATGACTACTTGATAGTTTAGTGCACCATGCTTAACGGCTTAGAATCGGGACTTCAAAGACGTTTTGAACGTCATGGACCATATGAGATGTTCCAGGAATTGAAGTTAATATTTCAAGCAAATACCCGAGTTGAGAGATATGAAGTCTCCAACAAGTTCTATAGCTAAAAGATGGAGGAGAATCGCTCAACTAGTGAGCATGTGCTCAGATTGTCTGAGTACTTCAATCGCTTGAATCAAGTGGGAGTTAATCTTCCAGATAAGATAGTGATTGACAGAATTCTCTAGTCACCATCACTAAGTTAGTAGAACTTCGTGATGAACTATAGTATGCAAGGGATGACGAAAAAGATTCTCGAGCTCTTCGCGATGCTAAAATCGCGAAGGTAGAAATCAAGAAAACATCAAGTGTTGATGGTTGACAAGACCACTAGTCTCAAGGAAAATGGCAAAGGAAGAAGGGAACTTCAAAAGGAACGGCAAGCAAGTTGCTGCTCGAGTGAAGAAGCCCAAGTCTAGACCTAAGCCCGAGACCGAGTACTTTTGCTGCAATGGAACTGGTCACTTTGGAAGCGAACTACCCCTGAATATTTGGTGGATAAGAAGGATGGCAAAGTGATATATACAGGTTATTGATGTGTGCCTTACTAGTGTTTATAGTAGCCCTGAGTATTTGATACTGCTCGTTGCTAAGATTAGTAACTCAAACAGGAGTTACGAATAAACAGAGACTAGTTGAAGGGAAGTGACGATGAGTGTTGGAAGTAGTTCCAAGATTGATATGATCATCATCGCACACTCCCTATACTTTCGGGATTAGTGTGGAACCTAAATAAGTGTTATTTGGTGTTGAGCATAAATATGATTTGATCATGTTTATTGCAATACGGTTATTCATTTAAGTAAGAGAATAAATTGTTGTTCTGCTTACATGAATAAAACCTTATATGGTTACACACCCAATGAAAATGGTTCATTGGATCTCGATCATAGTGATACACATATTCATAATATTGAAACCAAAAGATGCAAAGTTAATAATGATAGTGCAACTTATTTGTGGCACCGCCGCTTAGGTCATATTGGTGTAAAGCGATGAAGAAAACTCCATGCCGATGGACTTTTGGAATCACTTGATTATGAATCATTTGATGCTTGCGTAACCGTGCCTTTTGGGCAAGATGACTAAAACTCCGCTTCTCCGGAACAATGGAACAAGCTACCGACTTATTGGGAATAATACATACCGATGTATGCGATCCAATGAGTGTTGATGCTCGTGGCAAGTATCGTTATTTTCTGACCTTCACAAGATGATTTGAGCAGATATGGGTATATCTACTTGATGAAACATAAGTCTGAAATAGTTGAAAGGTTCAAAGAATTTCAGAGTGAAGTGGAAAATCATCGTAACAAGAAAATAAAGTTTCTGCGATCTGATCGTGGAGATGAATATTTGAGTTACGAGTTTGGTCTTCAATGAAAACAATGTGGAATAGTTTCACAGCTCACGCCACCGGAACACCACAACATTATGGTGTGTCCGAACGTCAGAATCAGCATTTTATTTTGATATGGTGCGATCTATGATGTATCTTACCGATTTACCACTATCGCTTTGGGGTTATGCATTAGAGACAGCTGCATTCACGCTTAATAGGGCAACCATCTAAACCGCTGAGATGACACCGTATGAACTATGGTTTAGCAAGAAACCTAAGCTGTCGTTTCTTAAAGTTTGAGTTGTGATGCTTATGTGAAAAGGTTTTCACCGATAAGCTCGAACCCAAATCGGAGAAGTGCGCCTTCATAGAATACCCAAAGGAAAAAGTTGGGTACACCTTCTATCACAGATCCGAAGGCAAGTTTTTGCTAAGATGGATCCTTTCTAGAGAAGAAGTTTCTCTCAAAAGAAGTGAGTGGGAGGAAAGTAGAACTTGATGAGGTAATTGTACCTTCTCCCTTATTGGAAAGTAGTTCATCACGGAATCAGTTCCAAAGTGATTCCTACACCAATTAGTGAGGAAGTTAATGATGATGATCATGAAACTTCAGATCAAGTTGTTACTAAACCTCGTGAGGTCTTCCAGAGTAAGATCCGCACTGAGAGTGGTACGGTAATCTTATTCTAGAAGTCATGTTACTAGACCATGATGAACCTACGAACTATGAGGAAGCGATGATGAGCCCAGATTCCGCGAAATGGTTTGAGACCATGAAATCTGAGATAGGATCCATGTATGAGAACAAAGTATGGACTTTGATTGACTTGCTCGATGATCGGCAAGCCATGTTAAATAAATGGATCTTCAAGAGGAAGACGGACACCGATAGTAGTGTTACTATCTACAAAGCTCGACTTGTCGCAAAAAGGTTTTCGACAAGTTCAAGGTGTTGACTACAATGAGATTTTCTCAATCTGTAGCGATGCTTAAGTCTGTCCGAATCATGTTAGCAATTGCCACATTTTATGAAATATGGCAAATGGATGTCAAAACTACATTCTTTAATGGATTTATTAAAGAAGAGTTGTATATGATGCAACCAGAAGTTTTTGTCAATCCTAAAGGAGCTAACAAAATGTGCAAGCTCCAGCGATCCATCTATGGACTGGTGCAAGCATCTCGAGTTGAATAAACGCTTGATAGTTGATCAAAGCATATAGTTTTATATGACTTTTGGTGAAGCCTCAGATTTACAAGAAAGTGAGTGGGAGCACTACAGCATTTTCGATAAGTATATGTGAATGACATATTGTTGATCGGAAATAATGTAGAATTATTCTCGCAAAGCATAAAGGAGTGTTTGAAAGGAGTTTTTAAAGAAAGACCTCGTGAAGCTGTTATATATTGAGCATCAAGATCTATAGAGATAGATCAAGACGCTTGATAAGTTTTTCAATGAATACATACCTTGACAAGATTTTGAAGTAGTTCAAAATGGAACAGTCAAAGAAAGAGTTCTTGCCTGTGTTACAAGGTGTGAGATTGAGTAAGACTCAAAACCCGACCACGGCAGAAGATAGAAAGAGAATGAAAGTCATTCCCTATGCATCAGCCATAGGTTCTATAAAGTATGTCATGTTGTGTACCAGATCTATTGCATACCCTACCACTAAGATTGGCAAGGAGTGCAATAGAGATCTAGGAGTAGATCAATGGACAGCGGTCAAAATTATCCTTAGTAGAATAAGGATATGTTTCTCGATTATGGAAGTGAAAAAGGTTCGTCGTAAAAGGTTACGCCGATGCAAGTTTTAACACTAATCTAGATGACTCGAGTCTCAATCTGATACATATTGAAAGTGGGAGCAATTAGCTAGAGTAGCTCCATGCAGAGCATTGTAGACATAGAAATTTGCAAAATACTTACGGCTCTGAATGTGATGCAGATCTGCTGACTAAAATTATCTCACAAGCAAAACATGATCACACCTTAGTACTCTTTGGGTGTTAATCACATAGCGATGTGAACTAGATTACTGACTCTAGTAAACCCTTTGGGTGTTGGTCACATGTCGATGTGAACTATGGGTGTTAACCACATATAGATGTGAACTATTGATGTTAAATCACATGGCGATGTGAACTAGATTATTGACTCTAGTGCAAGTGGGAGACTCAAGGAAATATGCCCTAGAGGCAATAATAAAGTTATTATTTATTTCCTTATATCATGATAAATGTTTATTATTCATGCTAGAATTGTATTAACCGGAAACATAATACATGTGTGAATACATAAACCTACAGAGTGTCACTAGTATGCCTCTATTTGACTAGCTCGTTAATCAAAGATGGTTATGTTTCCTAACCATGAACAAGGAGTTGTTATTTGATTAACGGGATCACATCATTGGTTGAATGATCTGATTGACATGACCCATTCCATTAGCATAGCACCTGATCGTATAGTTTGTTGCTAGTGCTTTTCTTCATGACTTATACATGTTCCTATGACTATGAGATTATGCAACTCCTGCTTGCCCGAGGAACACTTTTGGTGCTACCAAACGCCACAACGAATCGGGTGATTATAAAGGTACATTACAGGTGTCTCCGAAGGTACATGTTGGGTTGGCATATTTCGAGATTAGGATTTGTCACTCCGATTGTCGGAGAGGTATCTCTCGGCCCTCTCGGTAATGCACATCACATAAGCCTTGCAAGCATTGCAACTAAATGTGTTAGTTGTGAGATGATGTATTACGGAACGAGAAAAGAGACTTGCCAAGAACGAGATTGAACTAGGTATTGATACCGACGATCGAATCTCGGCAAGTAACATACCGATGACAAAGGAACAACGATGTTGTTATGCGGTCTGACCGATAAAGATCTTCAGAGAATATGTAGGAACCAATATGGGCATCCAGGTCCCGCTTATTGGTTATTGACCGAGAGGTGTCTCGGTCATGTCTACATAGTTCTCGAACCCGTAGGGTCCGCACGCTTAACGCTTCGATGATGCTTATTATGAGTTTATATGATATTGATGTACCAAGGTTGTTCGAGTCCCGGATGAGATCACGGACATGACGAGGAGTCTCAAATGGTCGAGACATAAAGATTGATATATTGGAAGCCTATGTTTGACTCCGAATCACTCCGGTGAAATTGGGAATTTTACCGAGTACCGGGGTTACCGAACCTCCCGGGGGTCAATGGGCCTTGATGGGCCTTAGTGGAAAGGAGGAAAGGGGCCCAAGTGCTGGTCAGACCTTCCCCTTCCCTAGTCCTATTAGGACTAGGAGAAGGGGTGGCGCCTCTCTCCCTTCCCACTTGGCCAATCCTAGTTGGACTAGGATTGGGGAGGAATCCTACTCCGGTGGGAGTAGGACTCCCAGCGCAGCCCTTGGTGGCCGGCCAGCCCTCCCTTCCCTCCTTTATATACAGGGCAGAGGGCACCCCATGACACACAAGTTGATCATTGAGATCGCTCTCAGCCGTGTGCGGTGCCCCTTCCACCAAACTACACCTCGAATATACCGCTGCGGAGCTTAGGCGAAGCCCCGCGCCGGTGGAACATCATCATCGCCACCACGCCGTCAGGTCGATTTAAACTCTCCTCAACACTCGGCTGGATCGGAGTTCGAGGGACGCCATCGAGCTGAACGTGTGCAGAACTCGGAGGTGCCGACGCTCGTACTTTGATCGTTGGATCGGGAAGAAGTACGACTACTTCCTCTACGCTGCGCCAACGCTCGCTGCTGGTCTACGAGGGTACGAGACAACACTCTCATCTCGCTGTTATGCATCACCATGGTCTTGCGTGATCGTAGGAAATTTTTGAAATTACTACGCTCCCCAACACCGTCTGCAGACGACCCAGACGACGGGATTTCACCGTCGGCGGGTGCGAAGACGGCGAGAGCGCCACAAGCCGGACCCGTTGGGAGTCGGCCCCCAGGAGTCGGCCGGCCCCTCCCACGGGCCCCGCACGCCATTAACTAGACAAGACAGGGAATGGCAACAGTGATCGCCCATCAGGCGGCGGCACTGTTGCCATGACCCCATGACCAAGCCAGCGTCATTAGAGGCGCGACTACAGTAATCCGCAGCCGGCAAGACCCGCCCGTGGCGGACAAGGCCTGTCGGCCCCATGCTGGGCCGTCGGCAGAGCCCACTAGTCGGCGGGCCCCAGCAGTCGGCGGAGAAGACGGCGACCTGAGAGACAGACGGCTGGGACACGTGCCCAGCCGGATTACCATTGTACCCCCGGGGGGTAGGCATATATAAACCCCCCCGGGGCACTCATGCAAGAGGTTGGACCCTAGTAGTTTTAGACACACATAGAGGGAAGAGAAGAGCTAGCCGTGCCCTTCTCCTTCCTCACCCCGAACAGCTCAAGGAGCAACCTTGTACCCACTTTGCCATAGTGATCGTGCGGAGACCCCGCAGAGCAGCAGTAGGGGTATTATCTCCACGGAGAGCCCTGCAGCTGGGTAAGATCTGCCGGCGTGCATGCCTTCGCCTCATCCCGTTTCCAGGCACCGGCGACGTTCTACTCACCCCCACCATGATAAGCCATCCTTTGGCATATATCGCACCCAACCCCGACATTTGGCGCCCACCATGGGGCTAGGTGCACCGCCGTCCGGAGACCTGCTCGACGGGAACCTTTTCCTCCTCGGCGAAGCGCAGCTAGCCCAAGACGCCAGACGGAGTTCGCTGACGCGCTGCACGGCGCTGAGATCGCCTGACGCCAGCTGCTCGCTGAACTTGTCGGGCGAGGTTCGCCTCTCCGACAAGCCTGCATCCGACGCAGTACAGCCGCCCCGAGAGCCTCTCGCGGGCCTCCTCGACCAACTCCACGCCGCCGGGCGAAGCCTGCCACGGACTTGAGTCCGTAGGCTCCACCGACCCGATGCTGGTCGACCGACATCGCGGGCTCGACGCTGCTCCTCACTCAACGTGGTGGTTCACGACCAGCCGCTCCTTCGCGGCGGAGAGCGGCGGAAGCACCGCCACGCAGGTGCTCGCCATCGGTCATGGCGCAGCATTCGGGCGAAGGAGCTCATGACCCTCTCGACGCGGCTCTGCAAGACCTGACCGCGCCTATTCCGGAAGACGCTGACGCCGAGATGCTGGAGGCACGCCGCCTTCAGCTCGCCGAAGGCGCGAGGAAGCTGGCAAGCATGAGACGCTTGTCGAAGCTTCCACGAAGCGTGAGATGGGTCGCGCCAGGCGGCTCGCCAGCCTCGACCGGGTTTAGCCGCTTAGGCGCGTCCAACAGCGCGGGCGTGGCTATCGCCAACCTGTTCGGGCCAATCGCCCTGTACGCCACGCTGCGGAGAACATCCGCGCCCAGCGCGGCGGCAGACGAAGCTGGACAACTTTGAGGTGAGGGCGCCGCCGATGACGGAGCGAGTCCAGCAGCTCTCGACGCGCTGCTGCCGCAGTGTAACGAGGCTGGCTACCGCACGCAGGCGCCAAGAACGACAAAACGACGACCTGCCTCCCCGCCGAGATCAAGGCGCGACGCCTCGACACCGACAAAGCGGTGTCCGCGGAAGAAAAACAAGGATCCGGCTGTCAGCCACAGCCGGTCTCACATCTCCATCGAAGCGCGACCAAGACGGCCGCCCAAGAGCAAAGGGAACGGTGGGATGACTATCCGCCTCCTCCTCCTCGCAAAGAAAGGCGAAGTCTCCCCACCACCCGCCGAAGATCCGACTTCGGCGACCGCCTTGGCCGAGAGGGAGTCGGAGAAAACGACGCCGCCACCGGATCGACCGCTCCACCGATCTCTGGCGCTGGAAGAAGAAGACGAAAGGTCCGCCTGTTTTGGACCTCGTGATCCGAGACGAGCCCTTTCCCGTGAGGGTTCACGCCCCGAGATACACCCAAGTACACCAGCTCCGTAAAGCCGGAAGACTGGCTGGTCGACTACTCCACGGCCGTCAATATAGCGAACGGCAACAAGCGTGTTGCCGTAAAGTATGTTCCGCTCATGCTCCAGGGCACGGCCCGGACATGGTTGAACAGCCTGAAGCCCCGCAGCATCAACAGCTGGGTCGACTTCACCGAAGCCTTCATCCGCAACTTCACAAGCACATACAAGCGACCTCCCAAGCCTCGCCAGCTTTCCTTGTGTGTGCAAGGCCCCAACGAGTCGACTCGCGACTACCTCACGCGCTGGGCCGAGCTTCGGAACTCCTGCGAGGGCGTGCACGAGGTGCAAGCTATCGAGTACTTCACCGCCGGTGCGTAGAAGGCACCTCCTCAAGCACAAGCTCCATTGCGATGAGCCGGAGACCCTCGACGAGCTGCTGATCATAGCGCATAAGCACGCCAGCCGACTCCTCCATGAAGGCGGAGATTGAAGTCGGCGACCGCAAAGTGGCTCAGCTCCCTGTAACTCCGGCCGAGACACCAGCCGCGACAAAGAACAGAGCGATCACAAGCGTTAGAGCCCCACAGCCGGCTTCCAAAGAGCCGGCAGTAGCGACTGGTCGAAGACCAGCAGCCGGAGGGGCAGCCTCCGCCAAGCTTACGTAAAGGCGGCAAGTCCAACTGGTTGCCGCCTTCTTACGAAAGCAGACTCTAGATGGTCCCCCAAGTTCCATAGCGGCGCAAAGCCGCCAAACCACACCACCTGGTGCCACCGCTCACCAGATCACCAAGGAGACGGCCTCGCCTCCCCGGCCGCTGGGCCGCCGCCCACCGGGCCGCTTCAAAGAGCCGGGTTGTCGTGCCAGCCGGTGCAAGACAAGACGAGTACCTAGAAGAGCACGAGCCTATGTGGTGTTCACCAGTGTGGCCGACGATCGAAGTAGCAGGCGGCAGCAGAAGAAGAGGTGAATGCATTAGCATCAGATACTCCAGAGTTCATGCACTGGTCCGAGAAGCCTATCGCTTGAGCAGAGCTGATCACCTGAGGTGATGCCGAATCCGGCTCCTACGCCCTGGTCTTGGGAGCCACCTTGCCACGGATAGGCGGGCTGCTCGCTTCTCACGAAAGTGCCGATAGACGGAGGCAGAGCATCAACATCCTGCATAAGGACACAATGGAGAAGTTAGAATCAAGCAAAGACAGCTTCAGAGCAGCAGCCGGACTGTGTTCCACGACATTGTACCTGGCCTTTCCTGCTCACCAATCGGCAAGATCCTGATAGATGTCCTCTTTGGGGACAAAGATCATTTCCGCCGGGAGCCAGTTTGGTTCGAAGTGGTGGACCTCGAAAGTCCGTACCGCGCTCTGCTTGGCCGACCTGCTTTGGCCAAGTTCATGGCGGTCCCCCACTATGCCTACCTCAAGATGAAGATGTCGAGTTCCAAGGGGATTCTGACCGTAGCCGGCGACTACAGAAAGTCGTTCGCTTGTGTGGCTAAAAGCAGTCGACTAGCCGAGTCCCTGGTGATCGCAGCTGAGAAGCGGCTTCTTGATCGGGTTAGGCGATGGCGGCAAGCAGCCCGAGATATCGCCCAACCCCAAGGAGTCGGAAGTCGAGGGCCTGCTCAAGCCGCCAAAGAAACGAAGAAGATACCTTGGACCCGGAGCACCCGGAGAGGTACGCCCATAGGTGCAAACCTTGACAGAAATAGGAAGGCGAGCTCGCCGATTTCCTCCATGAGAATGGGGACATTTTCAAGATGGTCCCTAAAGACATGCTGTGTACCGACGAATTCACGAGCACAAGTTACATGTCCGATCTGATGTGAAGCCCGTCAGCAGCCTTTGCGCCACTGTCAAGAGAAGAGGAGAGTTGTTGAGAAGAGATAGCCTGCCCTAGCAGCCGGTTTCATTATGGAAGTGTTCTTCCGAATGGTTAGCAAACCCGTCCTGCATCAAGAAGAACAAGCAGTGGTGGATGTGTATTGACTACACAAGCCTCAACAAAGCTTGCCCAAGGACCCGCTTCGCTTCCGCCAAGAATTGATCAGTGATAGACTCCACAGCCGGATGCGAAGTTGTTGAGCTTTTAGATGCATATTCAGGATATCACCGATCAAGCTGAACCCGGCCGACAGATCAAGACCGCCTTCATCACGCCGCTTGGAGCCTTCTCACACCGACCATGACGCTCGACTTAAGGAATGCCGCGCCACCTTTCAGCTGCAGATGCGTAAGTGCCTCCTCAAGCAGCTCGGCAGTAAACGCCCACGCCTACATGGACGATGTGGTGGTGAAGACGAAAAGCGAGGAACACCGCCGAAGACCTTAAGGAGACCTTTGAGAACCTGCGCCGATTCCAGATCAAGCTCAACCCTGAGAAGTGCATCTTCGGAGTACCAGCCGGCCAACTCCTTGGTTTCCTGGTCTCCGAACGCGGCATAGAGTGCAACCCTGTGAAGATCAAGGCCATCGAGAGGATGGAAGTACCCCGCCGACTGCTAGATGTGCAAAAGTTCACCGGCTGCTTGGCGTCCATCAGCCGATTCATCAGCCGGCTGGGCGAGAAAGCTCTCCCTTTATACCAGCTCATGAAGAAGACCACCTTCTTCGAATGGAACCACAAGGCGGACGAAGCTTTTCTCTAGTTGAAGAAAATGCTGACTACTCCCCCTTTGCTGGAGGCCCCGACTCCTAAAGAGCCCATGCTCCTGTACATTGCCGCCACCAGCCGGGTAGTCAGCACAGTCATTGTAGTCGAGCGCAAGGAGGAAGGCAAGGTGCTACCTGTCCAGAGACCGGTATATTACCTGAGCGAAGTACTGTCGACCTCCAAGAAGAACTACCCCCACTACCAGAAGATGTGTTACGACGTGCACTTTGCCGCCAAGAAGTTGATGCCTTACTTTCAAGAGCATCCAATCACTGTGGTTTGCACAGCCCCACTAGCCGAGATCATCGGAAGCCGAGATGCTTCTGGCCGAGTGGTCAAATGGGCCATAGAGCTGGCACCCTACACCATCAATTACCAGCCCCGCACCACCATCAAGTCGCAAGCACCGCCGATTTCGCCGACCGGGCCGAGACCCAAGACTGCCGCCGCCAAATACCGACTCCACCCATTGGCGGATGCATTTCGATGGCTCCAAGATGCGCACCGCTTGGGAGCCGGCGTTGTCCTCACTTCCCCAAAGGCGATAAGCTCAAGTATGCGCCGCAGATCCATTTCGCCGCCGCCAACAACGCTGTCAACACGAGGCACTTCATTCACGGGCCCGCTTGCCAAAGAACTTGGCATTCGCCGGATCCCGTGTTATGGCGATTCGACTTGGTGGTCCAACAGTCATCCGGCGATTGGGACGCCAAAGATGCAAACATGGCGAGCTACCGCTTCTGGTACAAGAACTCGCTGGATATTTTGAGGGGTGCGAGTTCCTTCACGTACAAGAAACGACAACGACTAAGCAGATACCCCGCACGAATCGGCTCCACCCACCAGTAATACCATCCGCGCCGCCTTCAGCCGCCTCAAGCCATCCGCAAGCCTTCACCGAATCAGATTCCATTTTGTGCCGCTCCTCGAAGAAGTTGGATCCGACTCAAGAGCCTCAGCAGATGGCACGAGAATTTTGCAGATGGCTCCAAGAATGCCGCAATGGCCGCCCTGTGGACTTCACAACCCGCCCGGGACTCCGGGCGACCATTGCTAAGACTCCAGAGCTCGGCTCAGGACTGCACCACCGCCCGGGACTTCATCAACTCAAAGAAGCGTCATGACTCTAGCCCGCCGCCCCCAGCCCGGGCCGCCTCGGCCCAAGTAGCAGATCGGCAGTTGAAGAAATAGCAGACCTCATGGGCCCAGCCCATCCTGAAGTTCCTAGTAAGCGAGAGCTACCAACCGACGAAATCTTGGCTCTAAGAAGTACAACGCCGAGCGGCAGCCTACACCATAGTCAACAGAGAGCTGGTCAGCGCAGCATCACTGGTGTCTACCGCTAAGGCCGAGCCGAGCAAGGCCAAGCGATTCTCAAGACATTCATATGGGAGTGCGGCCAGCCCAGGGCCTCAAGAGCACTCTGCCGCCAAAGCCTTCCGACACGGATTCTTCCGCCAACTGCCCTAGAAGAGGCCAAGGAATTAGTCCAAAATGCAAGGTGCCAGATGTTCCGCTCCAAGTCAGACACCCGGCTTCAAGGCCAAGACTATCCCCATCTCCCGCCCTTTGCTGTTTGGGGCCCGGACATGGTGGGACCATTCAAAGCAAAGACGAGGCGGCTCGACTCACTTACTTGTCGCGTGGACAAGTTCACAAAGTGGATAGAAGTAAAGCCCATCAAGAAGTTGAATGGTCCAACTGCAGTGACTTTCATCGCCGATATCACGACTCGGCACGGCGCATCACACAAAGATCATCACCGATAATGGCACAAATTTTGCCAAAGGCACTCTGGCTCGTTGCTTTCGCGACGCAAGGCATCCGATCGATTTAGCGCCCGCTGCCCATCCGCAGTCAAATGGCTGTGGAGCGAGCAAACGCCTCATCCCGTCTCGCATCAAGCCTTGACCGGTCGAACCATCGAGCGCTCGGGTCGGCTGCTGGCTTGAGGAGTTGCCGCCGCCTCCGAGTTTGCGCACGACTCCAAACAAGTCAACCGCTTTCACACCTTTCTTCCTCGCTTCACGGTGCTGAAGCCGCCATCCCAACGGACATAGAGTTCGACTTCGCGAGTCACCATGTACACCGAGGAGGAAGTGTATAGCACGCCAAGACGGCGCCGATCTGCGGAAGAGGGCCGGTTTGGCACTCACCGTCCAAGATCTACCAAAGCAGAGCTCGCGCCACTACTACAACATGAAGGTCAGCCGAGATCTTTCCAAGAGGGCTACCTTGTGCTCCGCTGATCCAAATAACAGCCGCCAGCACAAGCCGTCGGCGCTTTGGGAAGGCCCTTCATTATCAGCAAAGTGTCTTGGGAAGCTGCTCGTCAAGGGTCCGGGGGCTGCAGCAATCTCCGCACCATTTGCCCTCCGCTACCGCGATCAGCCTCGATGGCTTGATTGGTCACCGCAAGGTGGGGAAGAAGTCTGCCAAGACGAAAAGAAGCAAGTCAAAAACCAGAGTCGGCCCGACCTATAGTCAGCGCTCAAAGAAGGAAAGTAAAGAAACTCACCGTCGATGATGTCCTCGATTTCATGGAAGCCAGAGGTCAGCTGTGCCTCCTTGTCGGTCCCGGAGGAGTGCTCGCCAACTCGCCAGAGAGCATCCTCTTTCTTCTCCGCCCCCCCGCGCTTTCTAAGCAGCCCTTGTTCGGCCAAATGTGTAGCCAGCAGGTCGCGCTCAAGGCAAGCTTGCTGCACTCTCCTTGGCCCGCAAGGCGGGCCGCGCCCAGCTGCCGCCGGAGAGTGGCGCTGGCCTCAAGAATGAAAAGAAAAGGACGTTAAGTCGCCAACTAAGAAGGTCGCTGAAGATCCGCCCGACCGCACAGCAGCCGCCCGAATCTCGGGATTATAGCGGAAAGCGCCAGCTACCGAGAAGAAGAAATAAGACTCACCCGACTCGACAAGTCGGCGTCCGCTTGCCCAGCTCCTCAACATTGCGGTTGAATGCAAGTGGCGGAGGTTGTGATACCCCGTGATAAGCATTTTGCATAAAGGTAAATTTTGAATTGCCAGATAGTTCCGAGTCGCCGCTCAAAGCAGCCGCCCAAACTCGGGATTACACTCAGCAGGGCGGGCGCCGCTTCACGAGAAGAACAAGAAAAACTCAAAGAAGAAACATAACCGAACGGCGGTTTGGCGACGCTTAGGTGCGCTTGGTGCAGTTTCGATGGCGCCGCCTCCCCCGCAGTCTTCAACGCCCGTAAGCGCCGGTTCAGCGGACCTGTGCCGCCTCGCACCCACCCAACGGGCGCGGGCGCTTGTCGCCGGGCGCTCGATGGCCGAAGCTGGCGCGCCGGGTTCTGGCGGGCGGTATACCAAGTCGCTTTCAAGACGACGGCGCTACTGGCGAGGCGATTTGAAGGAGCAGCTTCGCCACGACTCGCCTTTTAGTCGGCGGCACGGGCGGGTCCGGCCGCTGCTTACCTCGCGGCGCTCGTGACGGCGGCGGAGGGCGGCGGGGGCGGCACGCGCGTTCGACATGGAGGTCTCGCCGCTTTCCTCTCCATGACGGGAACTCATTGCTGTCGGCTCCTCCGCTCGCCTGCGTGAACTCGTGGTGGCGGCGCGGAGCTCAGCCGGGTGACGAGCAATGCTGATTGAGGCGCGCTGCTCCTCGCCCGCCGCTTAGCCGCTGACGGCGCTTCGCCTCCTCCAGCTTCCTTCGGGCGAAGCCGCCGCTTCTTCGCCTCCGCTTTCTCCAGCGGGCGGCTTTTTCCTCGCCGCGCTTCTCTGCTGTTTGCCTGCCGCTTCCCGGAGGTCGGCGGCGGGTCAATCCGCCGAGTATTGGCGGACGCCTCGCTTAATTCTATGACGGAGGCGGGCGCACGACCTCTAAAGTAAGGGAGCCCTGGCGCTAAGAAGACGGTAAAAGATTTGGACAAGATTCACCAAGAAAACAAGACAAAGCGTAAGCACTTACGCGGAGACCGTTGGAGGTTTTTTCACTTCCTTGCGAAGCGGATAGCCTTTGCGACCGCTTTTTCCGCTTGGTCGCGCGACCGCCCCTTAAATTCTTCCACCGCCGCCAAGCAACTCGCCCGCCCGCGTCGCCACCACCACCCAAGCCGGCCGAGGAACTCAACGCCGGCTGGCCGACCTTTTGGTTGGCGGCGTGGACGACTTTCGCCGCATCTTCTTTGCAGCCGGCGAAGGTAGCCGAGGGCCTGAAGTCGTCAGCCCCTCCTCCTCCTCCTTCGGCGTCGGGTTTCCATCGCCGCCCCAAGTCGTGGTCGCCGACGCCGCTTCGCCCGGTCGGGGACGAACTCACGGGCCGACCCCGTGGTGCCGGCTGAGGGCTGCATGAGGGGGTTCTAACTCGAAAAAACCAAAGAAGATCAGAGGTCGGATTCGGCTGAAAAAGAAAACAGAAGAGGAAGAGAGACGACTTACCACAGGTGGGGGGTTGGCGCGCGAGTACGGCTCCTTGCCGAACTGCCAATCCGCCGTGAGATTGCAGTTCGCAATTGTCAGGACCCCGATTCCAAGTCACATTGATCTAGCCGGTAACACCTCATATCACTTTGCGGCCTCACACACGGCATTCCCACGGGTGTCGCTTACCATGGCCCGGACCGCTTATGTTTTTGGCTCACGATATGATAGTGTCGCTAGCATCCATATGACAAAGAACCCGGCCGACATGGCTAGTCATGAACCCAAAGCGGCACTAACCCATGGGGACAGCATACATGAATCACATCGAGCATGTCGGTCATCAACGATGAACTGGCTGTAGCACTGGCTAACAGACTCCGTATCCCGGCTGTAGCAGGTTAGGCAGACTCCTAATATCACCGTGACATTTCCAAGGGATGATATAGGAACAAAGTGAAGCACATGCCGCCAGATCAAGTGTCCAAAGCAGTAGTGTGGGCTAGCAGGACTCGTGAACTGGCTGTAGCGGACTACTATCACTTAGGAAGCACTAGACCACATTTCCCATATGAGAGGCTGCCAAGGATAAACAACTAGATTGTCGGATCCCACACATACCAAGCATTTCAAACATACACACAATATGCTCAATATGTGTAAATACAACATGGCATCACAACATAACTCTACGACTCAAATATTTATTCATTAGGCCCGAGGAGCTAGATATTACAAACATGGGTCTCATGACCCAACACTCGTGAGCATACAAGTCAAAGCACAAGCGAAGCTAAACATGTCTCGAGTACGCATAACTACAAATGAAAAGGTCGAGAAGCCCGACTATCTACCAGATCCTGCCGAGGGCACAAGATCGTAGCTGAGGTAATGTGCTAAACGTCAAGTCCACGTGGAACTACTAGCTAGACCGACGCCTCTCGCAAAAACATAAAATAGGCAAACGTGAGTACAATTGTACTCAGCAAGACTTACATCGTAACTAACTACATATGCATCATTATCAAAAGGTGGAGGAGTTTGACCGCAGCAAGCCAGCTTCGACTCGGTGGCTATCCCGAACTCACGACGGCAAGTAACTCTTTTGAGGTGGCGCACACGAGTCCACATATTCACCATATCAATACACCACTATGGATCCGCCTCCCGCCTCCCTCACGAGAACGCCATCCATAGCACTCACGCTATCTTGCATTTTTAGAGTATCCACTTTCACTTGTCTATGATCTGTTATAGGCAACCCAGAAGTCCTTCTCCGTGGACACGGCTATTCAATAGATCATATTAACCCGCAGGGTGTACTTTCACACACGCTCACCACTTACCGCCATACACGACATGTACTCGCAACCTTCAAACGGAAGCCCAACGTGGGTGTCGGCCACGCCTACCTAAACACTCAAGTCCTTAGTCCAGGTTTATCGCCTATTCGGGTTCCATCCGCAGGGAGTCCGGCCGAGGTTTCCCATACAGCCCCGAAAGATGTGTGCAGGGTTCCCGAGACACCAAACGGGCGAATCGGTACACCGGGCCACGTGCCTACCGCAACACAACCCACCCCTAAGGTCAGCGCTATGGCGGCCCCCAAAGATGCTACAAACACCGTAAACTACTTGCAACTCCTTGACCGAGGACAAGGGTGGTTAGAAGCCGAGAGAGTCACTTAAGGATCCCAATGTGTGGTAGTAACTGTTTCATGGATCACAAACACAGAACTCAGTTCCTGAGGACGGCTTCAATGAGACAACCCACCATGTACTCCTACATGGCCTCTCACCGCTACCTTTACCAAATCGTGTTCACACCACTTAGCTCACGCACACGGTAGGACATGTTCACACACCTCCGATTCATCCTCGGCGAATCGACCTGACTCAACTCTAAGCAAAGAGCAGGAATGACAAACAAGCATGAATGAGTAGGCACAACAGTGGCTCAAACAACTCCTACTCATGCTAGTGGGTTTCATCTAATTATCGTGGAATGACAGTCATGCAGAGGATAAAGGGGTTCAGCTACCGCAGCAAGTAACACATGACTCGTTGTTGTCCTAATGCAGTAAAATAGAGCAGGAGCGAGAGAGTGGGATTATATCGGAATGAACAAGGGGGTTTTGCTTGCCTGGCATTTCTGAAGATAATATAGTTCTTCATCGGTGTCATCGAACAATCGCTCTAACATCGCTCATCGAGAGGGACAAACACCGCAACCGAGAAAGAACACAATCAATGCAATGCACATTCACATGAATGACATGTCATGTTAAGGTACTGAATTCACCTAATGCAATAACTAGCTGTTAATTGAAGTGGAATTCAAACAAGAACAAATTCCAACTCCAAATGTTATTTCATAATTTGCCCTAATCATCATTTGTCCTATTCAGTGAGGTTAACTTGTTCAAACATGCATGATCATGGCATAAACAGATTCTTCATATTTTCTGATCATTTTTCATATATAAATTATTTCCATTGGAGTTACGGTTGAATTTCTATGAATTTTAGAAGTTCAGAATATCTTCTGAGATTTCCTGAATTATAATAAATCCAGAAAAGGTATTATTAGGCCACCGACGTCGCAGACGTCAGCGGGTCAACGGACACGGTCCGGTCAAACCTGGCAGGGTCCCGCGTGTCGTTGTAATTAATTTAACTAATTCAATTAGTACTAATCCTAATTAATTCAACAGGCTGGGCCCCACCGCCATCGACCCAGAGAGTCAACCAGGCCCACCAATGGTCAAAGGCAGCGCCAACCACGCTGGCGCGCAGCCGGCTAATCCACGACGGGCGGCGAAGTGAGCCATTACCCGGCGCACCAAATGGGCCGCGGAGGGCATCCAGGTGGAGCTGGGGACGAGCCGCAGCTCTTGGTGGAGTTAGCTGGGGTCGTGGTGGCCGGAATCGGCGCCGGCGACGACCTAGGCGGCCGCCGGAGCTCGGGCGAGCTCGGGCTCGACGCTGCGGTGCACTAGAGGAGAAACGGAAGGGCGCTATGTCTCGGGAGGGCGGCGAACTTGGTGACGTGCTCGGGCGCAGTTGGTGGCTCGCCACGGCGGTGCCATGGCCGCGGCGGGAACTTTCGCTTCTTCAATCAGCGCTTCACGGTGAGGGATAGGCCACGGGTGGGGGAAGTGACCGGAGCTCACGCCGAGTGCGTGGTGGACTCGGGCGTGTCTGGGAAGCTCTGGACGGGCGAAGTCGGCGATGGAGAGCCGCGGCGCCGAGGAGAGGAAAAGCATCGGGCGGCTCGGGGCTTCTCCTGGTCGCGTGAGCTGCCTGGAAGGACGAGGGAGGCACTGGGCGGGTCTCTAGGGCACGTTGGATGGCGAGGAGGGCCTGTGGGGCTGTGGTGGTGGCAGCGGGGCGACGGCAGTGTTCGGGAGAGAGCCAGGGAAGGGGAGAGGGAACCAGAGAGCGAGGGAGAAGCAGAGGGGGTCCAGGGGGTCCAGAGCGGCACCGAGGAGAGGCTTCGAGGCGCCTTGGTGAGGCAGACGAGCAGGGAGGAGGCGTGGCGAGATCGGGCAGGCGCTTGTCCTCCTCTCGCCAATGCGAGGTAGGCGACGATCGCAAGGTGGTTGGTGGCTGGGCTAACTGCCAGCTCCTGTAAGTGGCTGGGCTTTCTCTCTCGTCTTTGTAATTACATTATGTTCTCTATTATTCTCGTGGTTTTAGGGCTTTATTAAAAATACTAAATCAATCCTAAAAATCATGCAATCTGCCATGACCACTGTTGGAAATATATCCTACAAGAAACATTTCAGTTTAGATTATTTGAGCATTTAAAATATTTTATAGTATTAAATGCTCAAATGCAAATACTTTATGAATTAATCCAAGGACCAAATATGTCATGAAAATGTGCATCACTCGTTATGGTTTATAGTATTTTTCCGTAAATGATGAACATTTCCTAAAGCCATTTGGATTCACCGAAAATTAATTTTGGTTGAACCTATTGAATTCTTTTTAATGCTAGGTTTAGGCAATCCCCATTTCAATTTTCATAAAATTTAAACATGATGCATGGATGCCAAAGCAAAAACAAGCAAGGCCTGAACTGGGGATGTGACAGCAATGTAGTTCACCGTGTCCGCCACCTCCGCGTGGGGCATGTCCTTGGAGCACAGCCGACTGTCCTGCGGCCGCCATCCGGACAGATCATATGAGGTCGGCCTTGGATTTGGAGGACTTGGCGCGCCACGAAGGCGACCAGTAGGTCGGCCCCGGTCAAGCCCTCCGACTGCGTCAGCACTCAGAGTCGCGCGACGGCGGCGGCACCGGCGGGAATCAGCGTCCTGGCTCGGTGGGACCAGCTGGGGAGCCTCCCCGCCAGTACGCCGGCTTCGTAAGGCGGCAGATTGACCCAGTCGCCTTCTGGAGCGATGTTCTTCACGTAGAAATAGGTTCGCTGCCACATCTTGACCGACTTGATCAGCAGAATGGTGGGGAACGGGTTGTCGGCCACCGACCTCTGCATCGCGATGAAGGTGCCGCAGAGCGGCACGCCGCGACGCAGCGTGCCGAGCTTGATCGAAGAATTCCCCACAGCTCGGCGGTGGGGAGAACGCCGAGGAAGCCTTCGCGACAAGGTGGCGGCAGCAGCAGCAGCACCACCGTGATTCGGAGGAGGTGGTGCGCCGAGCCCGTGGAACTCCAAGAAGGCGCGAAGAAGCCGCCGCCGCAGCCCTAGGCCGCGCATGAGGTGCGAGCGGAATACGAGAGCCGCCTCCTCCGCGCCGGGCGTTATTTCACCAGCCGGGCGCGCGCTGGTCCGCATTTAGGCTCTTGCCGGGAGGCGCACGCTCGGGCGGAGGAACTCAATGTGGTCGCCGCCCACCTCGAAGTCGCCCCACACGCCGGAAAGCGTAGGCGAGGTGCAGCGGGCGAGGAAGAGCCTATCGCCGCGGGCGGGCGTGGTTCGGGCGGGCGGCAGAAGAGGAAGAAGGAGCAAGAGGATGCGGGGAAGCAGGAGATGGGTGCGCGCTTCGCCGCCTCCTCCCCCGCCTTACTTATAGGCTCTGGCGGGCGTGATTAATCGCGCCAGACCCCACGCCTCACGATTTAACCCACGGGTTATCGCGCTAAGTAACGACGTAGAACCTCAACCGCCCGCACGGCCGCGAACGGATCCGCTCGCTGCGTCGAGGCGCGTAGTGGTGGGTCCCGCCGACGGCCTGTCTCGCCACGCACGCAGGGCAGATCGACCGCCGCTGGCGCCACGCCGACGGCCTGCAACGGGCCACCGTCGGGAAGCTTATTAGGCACGCTGCCTGGTTCCCGCTACGACTTTCGAACTCTCCTAGGGGCAAGACGGCCTTCAGCGAGTCCGCCCAGCCTAGGAGGAAGACGACGAGCAAGGCCCGATTCCACCACCGTAAGGATGAAACTGTTGAGGCCTCGACTGTCGCCTCGACGCCTCACCAACTTCGGGACTATCTGCCGAGTAATGGGCCACGGTAGGCAAACCCGAGCCCCTGACCTTTTCAAGACATCGGGGCAGGCTGCGCCTCAAGACCCCAAGAGCAAGAGCCGCCAGAGAGTCGGCGCAGAGTCGCCGATCGCCTCACGGCCGAGTCCCGTAGACGGTTTCGAGATAAGCCGACTCTAACCGGGCGGCTTCCAGAGAAGCGGCTATGGGGAGTCGGCCCGGCGACTCCAACCACCTCCCCGCCCACGCGAATTCACGGACGGGCGGATGGGGTGCGGCCGCCGACCCATCCTCGCCACGGAACGAGCGGTAGGTATGGCCACAGCTACGCCGCAATGACGGAGATCTCCGTCCGCGCTGCAAGATCAAGGCTATGTCGCCTCGACGTCACTTCGGCTGGGCGGCCTCGAGCCCACGACATTCCGTCTCAGACGACCTAGAGACGGCGGGATTACCTGTCATGGCGGGGTGCGTAAGACGGCAAGAGCGCCACAAGCCGGACCTGCTGGGAGTCGGCCTCAGAGTCGGCCGCCTCCCACGGGCCCCGCACGCCATTAACCTGCATAAGAGGGAATGGCAACAAAGGATCGCCCATCAGCGGGCAGACTGCTGCTATGACCTCGCTGACTAAGCTCAAGGCCATTAGAGGCGCTGCTACAGTGAATCCGCAGCGGCAAGACTACCACAATGGACAAGGCCTCGCCGGCCCCATGTCGGTTGCCGGCGGGCCCACTAGTCGGCGGCCCCAGCCGGGCGGAGAAGACGGCACTGAGAGAGACAGACGGCTGGGACCCAACCACCGGATCACATTGTACTTCGGGGTAGGCATATATAAACCCCCGGGCACCCATGCAAGAGGTTGGACCCTAGTAGTTTCACACACACATAGAGGGAAGAGAAGAGCTAGCCGTGCCCTTCTCCTTCCTCACCCCGAACAGCTCAAGGAGCAACCATGTACCCACTTTGCCATGGTGATCATGCGGAGACCCCGCAGAGCAGCAGTAGGGGTATTATCTCCACGGAGAGCCCTGCAGCTGGGTAAGATCTGTCAAGGCATGCCTTCTTCGCCTCATCCCGCTTCAGCACTGGCGACGCTCTACTCGCCTCCCCCACCATGATAAGCCATCCTTGGCATATGTCGCACCCAACCTCTACACATGGCTATGCGACAAGGATTATGAGATAATCCGGATTGTGGTCGGTATCATCGAACGAGAAAGAGGTTGGGCTAGCACAAGGATGATGGGGCCCCGCTTTGAGCCCAACAACATATATCGTGGCAAAGGGGGATGTAAAGTGACACGTTGTACATGTTCGCTTAACCAGCTTCATAGTTCGCTTGGTGGTCGCACGCCTTGCTAGAGGCCGCTGTTAACCATGCAGGTCGGAGGTGATCCGACCCGTGACAAGCCGACTTGAACCTAAGGGGTCACGCGCTTAAGGGAAGGAACCCACGAGGTCGGTTCAGGACACTAGTCTGATGTGATCCGAATCTAGACTAGGAACGTGACCGAGTAGACTTTTGTTTTAGGGTCCGTGGCGAGGCCCAAGTGTTGAGCCCGCGACGGACGCCTATATAAAGTGGAGGTGCGGCACACTCAAGAGGTTGATCGCCGGGCGCCGCGACTAGGGTTTGCATGTGTTGCGATTAGCAACCTCCACTCGCCGCCGATCTGTGATCGTGACCTAGCAGTCCGCCGCGACGGTGTTCCTCCTGCACGCTGGATACCTTTAGAAGCGTGTACTTGCGCCAGCCCGCTAACTCGCATATGGGATCGAGGACCGCCGCCGAGGGAGATCGGACAAGGAGGAGACGATCCACGCGACGCGCTGCCCCAACTTCTTCTTCACCGCACGCATCTGCACGCCTAGTGGTAGCGAACTATGATCCATCTCCCGTAGCAAGTTCCTGGATGTTCTGCGCGTAGGAAAATTATAATTTGCAGTCGACGCACCCTACCGTAGAACCCAATAGAGGCCGGGCACGATGCCGTGGAATATCGTCCGGTTCGGCTCCAGGTCCTCGGCCGTGAGGCCGAGCTTGGTCATCGTGTCGCGGTAGAGGATGTTGATGCTGCTGCCGTCGTCGATGAGGACTCGGGTGAACTTGCACGTGCGCGCGCGACGATGGTGGGGTTGAGGACGAGTGCATAACCACCCGGACTCGGCATGACCGCCGGGTGATCCTCCCAGGTCCAGGTGATCGGGCGATCCGACCAGTGCATGAACTCCGGTTTGGCCGGGATGACGGTGTTCACCTCCTGCTGAAGGAGGCGCTCGCTGCGCTTGTCATCGCCAAGGCTGGTGAAGACGACGTAGGCCGCGTTCTGGTCCGGGTAGGCATTGTCGTGCATCGCGCCACCAGTTGGAGGCGGTGGTGGAGGTGGAGGCGGCTGCCCATTGCCGGTGTCAAACCGCGGATCTCGGTAGGGGTCCCAATGTGCGCCTAGGCGGACGGTAATGGGAGACAAGGGACACGATGTTTTTACCAGGTTCGGCCCTCTCGATGGAGGTAAAACCCTACTCCTGCTTGATTAATATTGATGATATGGGTAGTACAAGAGTAGATCTACCACGAGATCGAGAGGCTAAACCCTAGAAGCTAGCCTATGGTATGATTGTTGTTCGCCCCACGGACTAAAACCTCCGGTTTATATAGACATCGAATAGGGTTAGGGTTACACGAGGCGGTTACAATGGTAGGAGATCTACATATCCAGACAAGCTGCTTGCTTTCCACGCCAAGGAAAGTCCCATCCGGACACGGACGAAGTCTTCAATCTTGTATCTTCATAGTCCAGAGTCCAGAACGGTGATAGTTCGCTATCCGGACACTCCCTAGTCCAGACTCCTCAAGAGTCCCTCGAACCAGTGCTTCAATGACGACGAAGTCCGGCGCGCAGATATTGTCTTCGGCATTGCAAGGCGGGTTCCTCCTCCTAATACTTCATAGAAGATTTTGACCACAAGGACAAGTGTCCGCTCGCAAAATAATTTCCACACAACACCGTAGAGAGAATAATATTTACACAAAATCAATCACGATGTATTCCGCAGGTGTAATCATGCCACGCCAAGTCTTTGTTCAATCGTTTTACTCTACCACCTCAGCCAGCTTAGCGAGGCGGTTTCCTGGCACGCCTTGTCAAAGCAGTAGATTGTGTCCCCTTATTCCAGGATTCTCATCAATACGGACATGGGTAACCCGGTCGCATCTGCTGGCACGCCTCTATCGAAGGTGATTCCTAATCGCCACGGGAGGGCTCTTGGTATTCAACCTCTTTATAATGAGACCAAGGCCCTCTTCTCTTTCCAATCTCAATCGAATCCGCCTCGCTCGAAGTTCCAACACCCAAAGCTCTAGATTCAGCGCCTGCACCTCAAGATGTCCGCCCACCTGCATGGCCGGTGGATGCCTTCCTCCGTTACGGAAGAAGATGTGCTAAGGCTGAGCGACGCCCGGTATCTAACCGACGAAATTTCGCACAGGCTGCCTGCCCAAGGGCAGGTTATTCCTACTCCCAAGCCTGGTGAGAGCGTGGTGTTCATGTCTCACTTCCTTCGGGGTTTAGGTTTCCCAACGGATCCCTTCGTGAGGGGTCTCACGTTTTATTATGGGCTGGAATTTCACGACTTGGATCCGAGTCCATCCTCCACATCTCATCGCTCATCGTCAGATGTGAAGCCTTCCTCGCGCTACCCCTCACTTCGGATTGTGGCTCAAGACCTTCAAAGTGGAGCCAAGATGATCAAGGGGCATCAGCAGAAGCGGAGGGGCCGTTAGAGGCAAGAATGTTGACGCCCATGGCCCGAGGGCTCTTTTCAAGAGGAGCTCATCAGGCAACAAGAGTGGTTTTACATCACAGCTCCTGGGGCACCAAATGGGTGGCGCCACCGCCTTTCGCCGGTTCCTCCACCATGGTGGCGCCATGGGTCAATAAGGATCGACTGGGACCGCCCAAGGACGTAACTCGCTGTGAGCCGATTCGAGACCTCCGAGAGAGAGAGATCAATCTGGTCGTAGTAGCGCAAGCCATGCTGATTCGTCGCACCTTGCCCTGGAAACGTCGCCCCCTCCGCCCGTGGGAGTTTAATCCAGAGGGACCACGAGCTCTCCAACATTTTATGGGCGCAACGCCCGTGGAGATGTACCAACTGTTCTTCGGATCACAAGAGAAGTGTCCGGACTTGACTGAGGACGCATGACTAAGCTGCAATCGCCCAGATACTCAAGTAAGTAGTCCTGTACCCAGACATGCTATCTGCATATTTATCATAAACTTGCCCTTAAAAGAGCTATCCTTTAAACAGGAGTGGATAGCAAAAGCAAAACTGATCAGGTGTCCGGCACCCCTCCCTGAGTCCACGCCGGATCCTGTTTTAACCAAGATGCTAAAGGCTGTGCCTTTTGAAGAAGGCGAAGGGGGGAACAAGGGAACTACTGCCTCCGTAAAGGAGGTTATCAAGAAAGGGGGAATCGAGAGTCCCTCCCTCCAAGGGGAGAAGAGGACCACTTCAAGATCCGAGACCAAAGCCTCAAACGGGGAAGAAGTCTCGCCAGAGGGTCCTGCATGCGGAGATGCCCCGCCGCACTATTTTCCCAAGGAGATCAGCCTCCAAATGAGCAGTAAGTAAAGGGGGGATGTTTTCTTTAAAATGAGAGACACCCCTGTTTTATTTCCCAAGATAACCGAAATTTTTCTTTGTAGTTCGGATCTCAGCCCTTCTCAGCAGAGCTCGCCTTCAGGATCTTGATCCGAGATGATGGAAAGCGAACGCCTCCCGCTGCATCGCCCTCAGTAAGGCGGACGACCTCAAGTGTCGTCGCGGAGGGTTTCTCCAAATCCGCGGGCCCAAGGCAGTCATATGTCCCTCAAAGCCCTTTGTGTCCGCCTTCGAAAAGGCCATCTGACGAGTCCGCAAGACCGACCGGTGTACTTGGCCGGAGGAGCTGAAAGGTCAGCTCGGGCGAAGCGCCCATCTCGTAAGATCACCGTGTGTTAATGGGTATGGTGATTGAAAGGATTTCATCCGCTGAAAGCGGATTGCGAAGCCGTCGTGAAGTTTATCGACGGGTTTTGAGGTACGCAAAATGATGTACCTTCCGACAGTTTTGCATATAGAATGCGCCTCGTATAGATAGTAGTTTCGAGACTCGTGCGTTGTCAAAAATGACAGCGCGCCGAGGATCATAATCCCAGGTGTAATATGCGCTCTTCCTATGCAGGTGGCGAAGCGTCCGGTGGCCAGCCGGACTGACGAATTTGCCGAACTGACGCGGCGACTTGACGAGGCGGATGCGGACATCGCGCTGGTCAATAAACGGTCTCAAGAGTCACAAGGTATGCGATTCGCTGGCACCGGTAAGGGAACTTGACGCCCATGCCTTACTACTTGTATGCTTTTGATGCGATGGCATCGCTGCCATGGAGAGGCTGGGCGGAACTCGCCCGAGCTAAAGAGCAAGCCCGAAAGAGTACGCGGCCGCTTTAAAGGCGTCAAGAGCTGAAAGCGAACGGGCTGCTCCTCGCCGGGTTAAAGAGGAAATGGCCAATATGGCCTGAAGTTGAAGAATGCTACCGACCGTTGCGGGGTTCTTGAAAAAGAACGTCAAGCGGAAAGAGGGCCTGAACAAGGCCACCGCCGAAGCCAAGGATGCTCGCTCTGCGATGAGAGCTATGAAAGAGGAGCTGCGTCAGGCTGAAGATATTGCGGCTGGAAAGCCTTTTCTGCTGCGGAGGAAATACACGGATCCTAAGTATGCTCAGTTGGGCCAGCTGTGGGGTGCGGAGGATGCTTATCTGGATTTGACGGCGAGTCCCGCACACGCGGCCGAACACTTCCGAGGCCAAAAGGATCACGTACTGGAAGAGCTTTTTTTGTCGCAGTTCCATAGTCCGGAGCGTCCGCTTCCTTTGGCCGATCGTTTGGCCGAATGGGCTGAGCTGAATAGGTTGTCCGGACTTGCCATGAAGAATGTCGTGACTCATTTGTGGCCGAGTAGGCCCGAGCCGAAGAGTTATTTTGGCTTAGTGCAGCAGTTCCTTGGTGCGGTGCCGCATATTAGTGCAATGAAGCGGTCAGCATGCATAGAGGGTGCGCGGATGGGTCTTGCCCGTGTCAAGGCATACTGGGCAGAGATGAAGGCCACCGACGTTGCATCCCGGGATTTGGACAGAAGCCGAGTACCTGCCGAGCACTATTTTGAGGAAGTCCTGCAGGGCGCTCGTTTAATAGAGACGCAGTGCTCGAAGGATATTATGTTCTAATGACATGTATGATTTGTGAAACAATGTTTCAATATAATATAATAGCTTTTTATACTTGTGCGTTCAAGTAGCAAACTACCTCTGTCTGCGCCGCTGATGTATATATGTATATAACTCGAAAGATGGCAGTCCTTGGTTTAGCCCCCACGCACATAGTGCGGGGTGTTTGCAAAAAGTGCATTTTCACAATTAATCCAACGTCTTGGTCCTGTAAAGGAGGTGATAGCGTAGCAAACTAGGCAACCGGACTATGATGCTTTATCACTTTCACTTAGCCATAGGGGTTCGAGGGTGGGGCTATGATATAGCCCCTGAGGGCACCGAACTCTCCCGAATTCGGGGTGCGTATGTGCCTGACCGGGAAACGGTCCTTCGTCTAATGCGGAGGAATTCTAAACATTCCCGGGAGTCATTGAGTGGTTGACCAGTCTCTCGCTATATCATGATGCCGGTTTTGGCTTTTTCATCGAGGTGCTCACCCGCCGAACCGGGCACAATCGCAGAGTTCTCCGGTGCCGCTTTAGCTGATAGAACGGAACGTAAGGCAGCAAAACACAGGAGCCGGAAAACCCAACATCTAACCAAAGACATGATTTGGAGCTGATGCATATAAGGCCTAACTCGAGACGCCGAACACTCCCTAAGGTATTCTGTCTTTATGAAAACGGGCAGAACAATGCCCTAAGCCCTCGTTGTCCGTGCACGCATAAAAAATTCTCGACGCGCCGATGCCAAAACGCCAGCCTCCTCCTCGGTTATAGAAAGAAATCGGGGATGTATCAACAAGAGACAAGAAAAAGGTTTACGCAGGGTCTTAATCTAAAATAATCCTTGTAACGGGTCCCTACTGCACGCTCTGCGCTTATGTCTCCGCGCAGCCGTATCCTCGACGGGTGTAGCACGTTGTTCATCCAGTAAAGAGAAGAACTTAGTTGAAGAAAGATCGTGCGAAAAATGTACTTGATATTAAATAAACGAAGTACGATTCGAAAAGTGAATATAATTGAGCCTTATTGTCTCTTGTTGTACATGCATGTAGCCCCTTGTACGGGGGTGTGCGGCTAGTAGGCCTTTATATGTTTACGCCGGACTCGTCTAGCCGTGTCCGGGGTCCGAATGACCTGTTCAGGTGCTTGATTAGCGGAGCCGGATTAGTGTGTGACTGTCCAGGCAGTCTCACGTTCTTCCATGCTCGAGAAACACTTAACACTTCCCTTTAATGAGATGATGCCGCGTGGACCGGGCATTTTAAGTGTAAGAGATGCATAATGCAGTATTGCGTTAAAGCGGGCGAAAGCTTCACGTCCCAATAGTGCTTGATAGCTACTTTTGAATGGGGCGATATGGAAGGTTAACTTTTTGGCGGAAGTTGTCGGATGAGCGAACCTAACTTCCAATAGTAGGGAGCCCGCATAATGGGCGACAAGTTCGCATTATTCCTTGAAAGGAAGTGTTGCTATGGCTAATCCTATTTGGGTCTACCCCTATTGCGGATTGTGTCCCGATATAGCAGGTTTAAATCACTGCCGCTGTCCATTAGGACGCGTGTAAATTGAAGACCGCCGATTATAGGTTCTAGTATCAAGGAAGTCCATCCTGCGTTAGGATACTTTCAAGTAATCCCGATGGTCGAAGGTGATTGGTTTTGACAACCAGTGTTGGGACTCATGGGGTAGACTGTGCGCGCTGTAGTTCAATGGGCGCCGCTTATTTTCCCTTTGGTTACTTGAAGTAAGTTTACTGTTTTGACCTCTTGTGGGAAATTCTTTTGTTTTCCGGGCTCGCTTGTGGTGCTCGTCATCATCCTCACTTGGTGTGTCGAGCCCCTTGTGTTCGGCGTTGAGTCGGGCGGATTGCTTGAAGACCCAATCTCTGTGGGTATGGTTTTTGTGCTTCCCTGGGTACTATGGATTTGGCATATCCTGTCCAAGATTTTGTTTAAGTTGGATAGCTCATCACTATTATCCTTGAGGGGCAGTTTTTTTATTGTTTTGCCGTGAGCTTTTGAATCCGGCGTTGACTGCCGTGTTCTATGGACTGTTCCCCTTAATCCGGCGCTGGTCCTTGCTGTGTCGTGGTTTCCCATTCCCATCCCTGACTTCGGATGTACTTGGGTCGCTGGTACTGCATCTTGCTAGCCAGCTATCTTCTCCCGCGCAAAAGCGGGTCATGAGGCTTGTTAATGCAGCCATTGTTCTTGGCTTTTCCTGGCCAAGGTGTCTGGCGAGCCATTCGTCTCAGACGTTGTGTTTAAAAGCTGCTAAGGCTTCGACGTCCGGACAGTCGACTATTTGGTTCTTTTGGTGAGGAACCTGTTCCAGAATTTATGGCTGACTCTCCAAGTTGTTGAGTTATGTGACTTAAATAAATCCGATCCGGAGGGCGACATAAGTCCCTTGAAAATTCGCTCAAAAGCATCCTCGAGCTCTTCCCAACTTCCAATGGTATTTTCGGGGAGGCTTTTAAGCCAGTGCCGTGCTGGCCCTTTGAGCTTGAGGGTAAGTATTTTATGGCGTGGAGATCATCTCCTCTAGCCATGTGTATGTGGAGGATGTAATCTCAATCCGACTCTGGTCTGTTGTTCCGTCAGATGCCTCTATGTTTACGGGTTTAAATCCCACTGAAATTTAGGATCCAACACCTCGCCGGTGAAACATAGTGTGTCGGCACCCCTATATTTGGGTGTGCCGAATGTCTAGATATTTGGCGTGTTGCATTGCTTAAAAGAGCTTGCTTTCTTGGCCCGTAGATGGACCTAACTGGGCCATGCGAATCCTTATGCTGATCGCGTGCCAGATTGTGTGCGGCGCCGCTTGCCGCTCTATGCTTGTCGTGTGGTCGTCTATCCGACCGGGGGGCCTCTTTGTCCTTTGATTGCGGGGGCTCTAAGGCCTCCTCATCGAATTCGGGCAGTAGTTTGCGCTTCGGGTAGCTCTTTGTTTGGTGACTGTCGCCGTATTTTTCTGCAGTTTTGAGTACTTTGCTCCATCTGATTCTGAGTGCATCTTCCGCTGTTTTGAGCTTCCTCTTCTGCTTTTTTAGGCTGCGCGCAGTGGCAACGAGCCTTTTGTGGAGGTTCTTCTGCTCCAACAACTTGTCCGGTGTGAGATCGTCCGGGCTGTTATCTTTGCCGGGGACGGGTTGTTTATCCAAGTTGTCCTGTTCGGACGGTTGTTCGGTGGCATGCTCATCGTCCACCGGTTCGACCTGCTTGATGGCTGGGTCTGTGTGGCTGCCGTTTTTGTCGAGGCGGGACTTGGTGCGGCGTTTACGTTGCCGTTTAGACTGCTTTTTGAGGGATTTATCCTTCGTAGTGTCCCGTTGTTTCTCGTCGTCACTTCCTTTAGGAGTATCCACCATGTATACATCGTGAGACGAGGTGGCCGTCCAGTATCCTGTAGGTGCTGGTTCGTGATTATCTCCTACATCGTCGTCCATACCGTCGATGTCTTCGAGTCGAAATTTAGCACGCCGCTTAAACTTTCGGCGTGGCTACAAAGTGGGTGGTGGGTGGGCGTCAATTTCTTCGCCTTTGCGTCCCAACCTTCCCGACCATAGTCCGCCAGGGCTCTCCGACAAAGAGAGAGACTTTAGTGAATTCAGGATGTCGCCAAAGGGCGAAGTGAAAGATGTCCGCGATGAACTCCATAACCGGGCGCCAATCGGATTCGGTGGCGGGCGCTGGAGGTTCGAGTCCGGAGAGGAGTCCGCACCGGAGTCACGGGCTTTGCAAAGAACATGGATGGTGTTCGGCTCAATCACCGTAGAGATTTCAGCCCCCGAGGCGTTGTCCAACAAACCGTCCTCGATCGGCTAAACCGCTCCAGATTAAGGGTCGGAGCGGCATCGTGCGGCCTCCGTGGCACTCGTTCGGTGGCGAGCTAGATCGCGCCCATCGAGACAAAGGCGGCACGCCGGCTGCGGCTCGAATCCGTCAAGATCAAGTCTCCGTGACATCGGCCATATAGTTCAAACTTCCAAATCTGACTCGATGGCGGGGGCGAAGCCGATCTGCTCCGGATGGCCAAGTGAATTGCCCGCATGCAAAGCCGCCGAATCGAAGATCGGTCCGGGAGAAAAGTCTCACCTGGACCGCGCCATTTTTGATGATCAAGGAGCCATCGGGCCTAAAGGTGACGACATACGTAGGAACTCTCAATGAAAGCACCAATGTCGGTGTCAAAACCGGCGGTTCTCGGGTAGGGGGTCCCGAACTGTGCGTCTAGGCGGATGGTAATAGGAGACAAGGGACACGATGTTTTTACCGAGGTTCGGGCCCTCTCGATGGAGATAAAACCCTACTCCTGCTTGATTAATATTGATGATATGGGTAGTACAAGAGTAGATCTACCACGAGATCAGAGAGGCTAAACCCTAGAAGCTAGCCTACGGTATGATTGTTGTTCGTCCTACGGACTAAAACCCTCCGGTTTATATAGACACCGGATAGGGTTAGGGTTACACAGAGGTGGTTACAATGGTAGGAGATCTACATATCCGTATTGCCAAGCTTGCCTTCCACGCCAAGGAAAGTCCCATCCGGATATGGGACGAAGTCTTCAATCTTGTATCTTCATAGTCCAGGAGTCCGGCAAACGGTGATAGTTCGGCTATTCGGACACTCCCTAGTCCAGACTCCCTCACCCGCGCCTGGAGCCGGAGCCGAGGAGGCGGAGGTCACCCTCATGATGCGCTTATCCCGCGGCGCATCAGCGTGCAGCGTGGACGGCCTCGCGCCGCTGTGGTGCTTGCAGGGGGCGTCAAGCATCTCTTCAAAGCTCATGGCGGGCTGCCACGCCGTCTTGCCGGTCTGCCGGCGCTTGTCCGCCGGGTCCGCCGCGGGCTCAGTGTCCGCGACGAGCCGGTTGTCGTGACGCTGCGCCGGCTGGTCGGCCTTGCGCTTGTTGTTCTGGTGATGCTGCCGCCGGCTGCTCTCGCCGGCCGGCTTCGGAGGGGGAACCAGCTTTGCTTTGCCGGCTTCATCCAGCGCCACTTGGATCTTCATGGAGGAGTCGGTGTTGACGTATTTATCCGCCGTCACCATGAGCGCGGCCATGGTGGCCGGCTCGGAGCGTAAGAGCTTGTGCTTGAGGAGGGTACCATCTCGGCACCCGCTGGCGAAGTACTGGATCGCCTGGACTTCATGGACGCCCTCACAGTTGTTCCGGAGCTCGATCCAGCATGCGAGGTACTCGCGACCGGTCTCCGTAGGCCCTTGCACGTACATGGCGAGCTGGCTAGGGCGGCCGGGTCGTTGTAGGTCCCCATGAAATTGCGGACGAAGGCTTGCTCGAAATCGACCCACGTGTTGATGCTGCCCATCGGGAGACTGTTCAACCACGTGCGGGCCGACCCCAGGAGCATGAGTGGTGCGTAGCGCACGGCGAGACGGCGATTGGCACCGGTGATGCCAATGGCCATGGTGTAGTCGGTGAGCCAGTCTTCTGGCTTCACGGTCCTGTTGTACTTGGGGCTGTCGCGGGGGAGCATGAACCCTTTGGAAAGGGCTCTTCGCGGATGCGTGGGCCGAAGCACGCCGGCCCGATAGCGCCGCTCTCCTCCACCTCCAAGGAGCGAGCGAGCTGATCGAGGCGGTGGTGAGTGTTGGCATCGTCGATGGCGCGCGGGCCGAGTCGACTGGCGGCCAGGCCACGGGGGGTGGGGGGGGATCGATTGAGCCGGACGCCACCATGCCTGGCGGGCCGGGCTGGAGCCGGATGCCGGCCATGCCGGCCGGGACCGCGCTGGATCTCCAGGACGGGCTCGTCGCCCAAACCGCAGGCGCTGTGGCGGCCAGGTCGCGCCGAGTCTGGGCTTGGCCGAAGTGCGCCTTGCCGGGCGGCGAGGAAGCTGTGTGCCGAAGTTCGCCGGGTCTGCTAAGGCGAGTGGAGCCGGACCCCGCCGTCTTGGCGAGCTGGTTGAGGCGGTCCTGCTGGGTGTTGGCCGCGTTGAGGAGTTCGCGCATCCGCCCGATGCGCTCCTTCAGCTCCTCACCCGTGAGCTAGTCCAGGCCGACTGCGGCCGCCTAGGCAGCGCGCATGTTCTTCGCTGGGGTCTCGTAGACGGTCGGGACGGCGCCGAGGACTGGGCCGATCGCTCCTCCCCGGGAACGCACATCGGCGACCTGGCTTGGCTCGGCCGCGGCGGGCGTGAATCCGTAGGCGGCATTGCGCTCCAGCTGAGCGGCGTCCAGATGACGTTGGGTGGTAGCGAGCGTCTCAGACAGGTCCAGCATCTGCTGGCGCCTTTCCTCGAGCTGGGTTCGGGCCTCAGCGATGTTGGTGGCGTCGACGTCGATGCCGATGGGGATGCATAGGCTCTGCATCACAGCGCGCAACGGATCGGACGCCTCGGTCCGTTTTGCTGCGGCCCTGGCTTCGGCGGCCTTCCTCGTCTTTCTCGATGAGGAGGAGGCGCCATCGCCAGTGACGAAGACCTCCACATGGACGTCCATTGCCCCGGCGGAAATGCCACCGCCGAGGGAGAGGGGGGAGTCGGAGTAGCTGAGCACCTCGCTTGGGTACTCGTCGGCTGTGAATGCAACGGAGATGCACAGCGCGGCGAAGGAGGCGGCGAGCGATCCTACGACGTCATCCGCCAGTGCGACGGACTCGTCGGAGTAGGAGAAGGGCCCCGTTTGAAGCATGCTCCCGGCCAGCTCCTCGAGCTGCCCCACGGTGGGCGCCAACTGTCGTGGTGGGCGCACGACAGATGCCAAGGGATGGCTAAAGAGAGGAGGAGGCTCGAGGGCGCTGCTGGGCTCTAGAGGCGAGGTTGGTATGAGCGAGCGCGGGATGCCGGACATACCCAGGTTCGGCGTTCTCCGGAGAGATAACACCCCTAGTCCTGCCGAGTGTAGTTGATGTTCGATAGTACAACGATGCTCCTAGAGCTGTATGGAGGAGGAAGGGAAGCTGGCCAAGGCTTAGGCTGCTCCTTCTCTCTGGGTGGATGTTGCTGCTTTAGTGGCTAGTTTCTCTTCTACCTTACATGTCATGCCCGTATGCGAGGGCCCCTGGGGGCTTTATAGACCAACCCCCCAGGGGTACAATGGTAATGTTACAAGTCGGTGGGTCTGGGTTGTCGGCGTCCGGGGACCCGCGCTGGGGCCCGCTGGGGGTCTGTGGTTTGCCGAGTTCCCCTAGGTGCGGGCCCCGCATGCCTAGGGGGACTGTGCGCCGTCTTGTCGATCATCGGGGCGTGGCTGAGTCGAGTCGTGTACAGTGGTGCTCTGTCAGGTTGCCGCTTGCTGTCGTCAGCGGTAAGGGCGGAGGCACTGTAGCCACGCCAACCCTGGTCAGCGGGTAGGTGATGGGCACTGTTGCCACGCTCCGGCTGACCAGAGGCATGGGCGGGGCACTGTTGCCTCGGTCATCGGTAGCTGAGGACCTGTCCCATCGTACGGCCTGGATGGATGGGAGCTTACCCGTGGCTGGATTGCGGAGCACGCCACGGGTGGAGCTGGCTTGTCGAGGAAGCTTAGGTTGTGCCAGGTTCGGCTCTCTTGTGTTGTTTGCTGAGGCCGAGTCGACGTGTCTTGCCGGGTCGGAGAGTTTGGCCGGGTTGCGGGGCTTGGCCGGGTCGAGCGACCCGGCCAAGCGCATGCCGGCTTGAGGGGCGGTGCCGGTCCTGTTGTTTTTGAAAAGGATCTGGGTTCCGTTGCCTGCCCGGGGTTCATCCCCCGACAACATCCGCGATGTTGAGGGACCAAAGAGGACCAAAAGCGTGGAGACAAGGCTTGAAGTAATGGAGCAACAAGTTTTCAAGTGCCAGGAGATGGTGGAACGTGGACTCGATGCCAACCACATAATTACCATGGAGTTCACCAACAACCACAAGCTGGATGCCGAGAACATTGGGGAGACCATCTTCAAGCTTCACGAGAAAATCGAGCACCTCCAAGCCCAGATCTCTGACCTGCAAAACCAAAACTGTGAGTATGAATACAGATTCAAAATGATGAGTTTGGCTGCAGATTTGAGGATCCCGGAGACTCGATCATCGTTTTAAGATGGTGAGTCTATGCCTTGGAAGATGGACGACAAGCCTACATCATCAACAACTCCATCATCATCACCTATGAAGAAGGAGACATAAACACATGGGTATGGGCACTCCCCTTGGCAACTGCCAAGCTTGGGGGAGGTGCCCCGGTATCGTATCACCATCACACTCCTATCTTTACCGTTTTTCTTAGTGTGATCCTTTTGGTAATATCTTGATCTAGTAGAATAAAGTTTTAGAATGATCTAGTTTTGAGTTTTGCTTTATGATTCCTCTATCTAATCGAGTCCATGAGCTATATATAATAAAGATTAGTCTTGAGTCAAGGGCTTTGCTATCTTGCTATGATCTTGAGGGAATAAAAGAAAAAGAAAGAATAAAAAGAAATAAAGAGATCATATGGATCTTATGGAGAGTAATGACTTCACATATTAAGAGTATGATGAATAAAAGTTGTTGAGAGTTGGCAAACATAGTTTTGGTCATCATTGCAATTAATAGGAAGTAATAAGGAAATAGAGGTTCTCACATATAAATATACTATCTTGGACATCTTTTATGATTGTGAGCACTCATTAAAATATGACATGCGAAAGAGTTGATCTTGGACAAGGAAGACAACGTAATGGGTTATGTTTTCTTATATCCGAAATAAAGTATATTGTCATGGATGATCCAACATGTTGAGCTTGCCTTTCCCTCTCATGCTGGCCAAATTGTTTGCACCAAGTAGAGATACTACTTGTGCTTCCAAATATCCTTAAACCCATTTTTTCCATGAGAGTCCACCATATCCACCGAAGGATTGAGTAAGATCCTTCAAGTAAGTTGTCATTGTTGTAACCAATAAAAATTGCTCTTTAAATATGCAGGATTTATTAGCGTGGGAGAAAATAAGCTTTATACGATCTTGTGATGTGGAAGAAATAAAAGCGACGGACTGCATAATAAAGGTCCATATCACAAGTGGCAATATAAAGTGACGTTCTTTTGCATTAAGATTTTGTGCATTCAATCCTAAAAGCACATGACGACCTCTGCTTCCCTATGCGAACGGCCTATCTTTTATTTTTGTCTTATACCTTCATACAAGGGTCATGGTGATCTTCACCTTTCCTTTTTGCATTTTATCCTTTGGCAAGCACATTGTGTTGGAAAGATCCTGATATATATATATCCAATTGGATGTAAGTTAGCATGAACTATTATTGTTGACATTACCCTTGAGGTAAAAGGTTGAAATTACCATAAGCCTTATCTTTCTCTGTGTCCGATTAAAACTTCATACCCATAAGTATTGCGTGAGTGTTAGCAATTGTGAAAGACTAAATGATAGTTGAGTATGTGGACTTGCTGAAAAGCTCTTATATTGACTCTTTCCGATGTTATGATAAATTGCAATTGCTTCAACGACTGAGGTTATAGTTTGTTAGTTTTCAACGAAGTTTCTGATTCATACTTGACATTGTGAATAGATTGTTACTTTAGTATAAGAAATCATATGACAATATTTATATGTGTTGCTGTTATAAGAATGATCATGATGCCCTCATGTCCGTATTTTACTTTGTTGACACCTCTATCTCTAAACATGTGGACACATTTTTCGATTTCGGCTTCTTCTTGAGGACAAGCGAGCTCTAAGCTTGGGGGAGTTGATACGTCCATTTTGCATCATGCTTTGATATTGGTATTTATTGCATTATGGGCTGTTATTACTCATTATGTCACAATACTTATGTCGTTTTCTCTCTTATTTTACAGGTTTACACGAAGAGGGAGAATGACGGCATCTGGAATTCCAGGCTGGAAAAGGAGCAAATATTAGAGACCTATTCTGCACAACTCCAAAAGTCCTAAAACTCCACGGAAGTTATTTTTGGAATTAATAAAAAAATACTGAGCAAAGAAAATACCATAGGGGGGCCACCCACCGTCCACGAGGGTGGGGGGCGCGCCCTACCCCCTGGGCACGGCCCCTGCCTTGTGGGCCACCTGGCAGGCCTCCGGTGCCCATCTTTGGCTATATGAAGTCTTTCACCCTGGAAAAATCAAGAGGAAGCTTTTGGGACGAAACACCGCCGCCACGAGGCGGAACCTTGGCGGAACCAATCTAGGGCTCCGCCGGAGCTGTTCTGGCGGGTAAACATCCCTCTGGGGGGGAAATCGTCACCATCGTCATCACGATCGATCCTCTCATCGGGAGGGGGTCAATCTCCATCAACATCTTCACCAGCACCATCTCCTCTCAAACCCTAGTTCATCTCTTGTATCCGATCTTTGTTTCAAAGCCTCAGATTGGTACCTGTGGGTTGCTAGTAGTGTTGATTACTCCTTGTAGTTGATGCTAGTTGGTTTATTCGGTGGAAGATCATATGTTCAGATCCTATATGCATATTAATACCCCTCTGATTATGAACATGAATATGATTTTTGAGTAGTTACATTTGTTCCTGAGGACATGGGAGAAGTCTTGCTATAAGTAGTCATGTGAATTTGGTATTCATTCGATATTTTGATGAGACGTATGTTGTCTTTCCTCTAGTGGTGTTATGTGAACGTCGACTACATGACACTTCACCATTGTTTGGGCCTAGAGGAAGGCACTGGGAAGTAATAAGTAGATGATGGGTTGCTAGAGTGACAGAACCTTAAACCCTAGTTTATGCGTTGCTTCGTAAGGGGCTGATTTGGATCCATATGTTTCATGCTATGGTTAGGTTTTTACCTTAATTCTTCTTTCGTAGTTGTGGATGCTTGTGAGAGTAGTTAATCATAAGTGGGATGCTTGCCAAGGAAGGGCAGCACCCAAGCACCGGTCCACCCACATATCAGATTATCAAAGTTACGAACGCGAATCATATGAGCGTGATGAAAAACTAGCTTGACGATAATTCCCATGTGTCCTCGGTGTTTTCCTTTATGTTAGAGTTTGTCCAGGCTTGTCCTTTGCTACAAAAAGGATTGGGCCACCTTGCTGCACCTTATTTACTTTTGTTACTTGTTACCCGTTACGAATTACCTTATCACAAAACTATTTGTTACCGATAATTTCAGTGCTTGCGGAGAATACCTTACTGAAAACCGCTTGTCATTTCCTTCTGCTCCTCGTTGGGTTTGACACTCTTCCTTATCGAAAGGACTACGATAGATCCCCTACACTTGTGGGTCATCAGAGGCCATGGGTACTGTGGTGTGGGTACAGTGTGCTACCTCTGCAGAGAGTGTGTGTTAAATCTATCGATAGCCACTCCCGCGGATAAGGGCCTAGATTGTAGTTGGTCACACTATGGGTCAACAGTAATAATAATGATGTGCTTAATAACAACCCCGGTTCGAGGATGAAAGAAGTTGGTTATGTGATCATGAGAGGATCACCGTGGTATCGAGGATACCGAGTTGGGGAATACTTGTGGTGTTATTTGAGAATCACGGGTAAAGGTCAAGCTCCTTGTGGTGATGTAATGATTACTACAATATTGTTTATACCAAGCTTGATTTGATCTTGAGATGATCATGTGATGTCTGAGGATGGTAAGTGATGCATGTGATGGTTACGAGGTAACCCGCGCAGAGTAAGTTGGTGCATGATAGGGTCATCATGTTGCATGTTAGTATCATTGAGTTTATATTTTCATGCCATGCTTATATTGTGCTAGTGGTATCATGTTGTTCAGGCCATGTTGTTTTGATGATATCATGTTAATTTCTGCTTAACCTGTAATTGCCATGCTGCTGTTTGTCTTGAATGCTTCTGGTTATTGTGAGCTTGCAAGTACATTCAATGTACTGACCTAGCGTGTCATGCTAGTTTGCAGGTTATGCCGGATTTGATTGCTTGTTTGCCGTGGATTCTTTGTTTGCGAGCTAGGATAAGCGTTCTAGCCAGAGTCCCTGCGGAGTGGAGTTCACCACCGTCGTCGTTGTTCCGCTGCTAGAGTTATGCCGCTGCTTCGAGTGGTTCTGCTGCTTGCATAGAGCAACAGTGGCAGGCGTAGTGTCGCCGTGCCGATGTAAACCCTTGTACCCAATATAGATTGTAATAAAGAGCTAACTTCTTCTATGCTAAGCAGTGTCGTATTCCAGAAGACTTCTCCTCGATCTCTGGGCTGGAATACGGGGCGTTTCGGTTTCTCTGATCCAGGGTGCTACAAGCTTGGTATCAGGGCAAGTCTGGCTATAGGACGCCCTAGCCTGGGCGAACGTTAGAATGCGGTAGTATAGAGCCCAGTTGGTTTGTTGCACTTGATTGCTGCATTTGTTTGTTGCATAGCATGCATATAGACTCATTATCTTGTCGCTAACAGTTAATCTTGTGAGTGTAGGTGGCATCGATTTTGAACCACTACCTGCACCCTCCGTCTTTGCATGCCTGCTCTTCGGTGTTCAGCGTCATATTTGTCCCAGCAGAGTGATGCCCTGGTGCCGCGTGTTCCAGACAGCATTTGCAGGATTTATGCTCGGATATCGCATCGATATCTTTTCTGCCATCCACCCAAAACGTTTCGATGATAGACTCGTCTTTATGCCGAATCGTGCCTTCAATCTCGTCCCTTCGGCAACCCCTATTGATCTTTGTTATCAAGAATGGGCAATGCCAACAAGCCCTTGCTTTTTCCTCCCCTATCTTGCCCTGTTATTCCATTTTTGGACGTGTACGATTTCCTTTCGTACACTTGGTGATGATGTGGTTGTGATCTCCGTGTCTCGCTACATGATCGCCCATTCCGTCCTCTCCTCTGTATCCATCTAGATGTAACCGGAGTTCAGCCAACGCTTGGTGTAGCCTTGGTTACACCAACCCTTTCCACACATGGATTTCACTTTCGTGCCAACCGTCACAACATATTAGACCGCCATACCGGAGTTTCCGTGATATTTGTGTGCTTAGGTGTGCATGCATATTATTGTGTGAGTAGCAGTAATATGTGATGTTGCTTGATTATTTATTGCTTGTATGCTTGTGTGCTTTTGTTTTCGTCGTTTCTTTTGTTTCTTTCTTTGGGCCTTCGGTGTTACAAATTTTCCCCTTATTAAAGTTGCTCGTTAACCGACGCCGGACCCAAAGAATCAGGAAGGAATACATATGTTTGGAAGCTCAGCGAAACAGAATGGAATTATCAGCAGACTGTAGTGAAATTGGGAATATCTCGTCTGAATGCAAATGAAATCCTGGATGGACTGTCAGTATCAAGTTTGCATTAGCAGGCACTCCTCACAACAGTACGGATAATCAAGTTTTCCTCAGTGCGCACTCCTCATGGCAGTAATGGTCAAATCAACAAGAAGATAAGCTATGTGCAAGGCCAACAGTATATTATCAGTTAAAGGTATGTTTCAGATACAAGGTTTGATTCTTCGTTGAGGATGATTTTGAAATGTGATATGCCTGGAAGCAAGCAAGGATGTGCCGTATACTCAGAAAGGAGGATAGTCCAGCAAAACCCCGTTCATACAAGAAATCAACAGCAGAAATATTAAGATGATATGTATGTGGTAATCAGTCTGAGAAGCTTCTGGTGTAAGCAACCTGGTCTTCCTCAGCAAGATACTCTCAATGGCTTCTAGCATAAGTCATCAAATCTTCCTCAGTACGGCATTGGTACAAGCTATGAATTGACAACATATGGCAGTGCATCCCCAGAATCAGATTCGCAACAATTTGGTCAGAAGAAAGAATCAATCAGAAAGCAAGTCTGCCTCGGGAATCAGATTCTCACATATATGCGGCCAGCATACCACCAGGGTATTACAAGTCACTGGAATGAGGATCTGGCAGACAAGTGAGGATTGTTAAAATAAGGAAGCCAGCTATACACCGCAGTGTGACAAAGGATTATGAAGATTTGATGACAGAAGTGAGCTCAGTACAAGTACCTGTGAACCTGGAAGATGATCCTAATGTGCCCTTGTCTCCTTTTCTCCAGTGAAGGCACCAGGCCTGTGATCTGAGCTATTTTTAGCTATTCGGGGTGGATGCTGATTTTTGTTTCTCTATTCGATAACTGCCACAAGTTCTGAGCTGCTTTTCAGCCGTCTCGTACAGCTGTTGAGTTTCTTTTTGTGACAGTATCCCTATAGCTGCTTTTTGGCTATTTTAGGGAACTACCACCTTCTTCTTATTGAACCGGTCTCATGCTCTGAGCTGCTTATTTTCGGCCGTCCTGAGCCGTGGTCGGGTTATTTCAGTAATGTCCCAGATCTGAGTTGTAAAGACCGTTCTGGTGGCTACTGATTTATTTGCCAACTTCTTGCAAGGGTTCGGATGATCATTCTCCTATGGTCAGAACTTGAGAGGTGTTGAACCTGTCATTTAATGGGTTACCATGTCCGAAGATGCGGATAAGAGTACGCCTGTCAAAATATTGCACCCAACAGAAACTATGGTCACACAGAGAAACAATATGACCCCGCTCCTTCAGCCAAGGATCCAGACAAGAAAAACATAATGAAGGAACAAGACCGGTGATGCATGTATGAAAATTGTTGCAAGACCGATGCCACCATATCGAGCTGACCAGTGCAACCACATTTTCCTTGGGTATGGGCAGGGCCCTAGTAGTATATTGTCATGCCTCTCGTCGGTGCCTCCAACGAGGGAAGGTTATGCACGGGCGCTACCTTGGCCGGGTAGGATGGCATAAGCCTTGTGTGCCCAAGTTGTTTCCGCACTTTTGTCCCCGTTTGGGACCGTTTTTGTTTTGCCACGACGGTGGCCGTAAGACCTTTGGTAGGCACGGGCCACCCAGGACTGAACCCAAAGGGGGTGTTGGTCGGAGTGGCCGGGACAGTGTCATGGCAGTAGATCTGTTTTGTCGGAACGCCGTTGGTCCACCCGAATGGGAGTGCGAGGCCATGGGTTCTGTGGTGTGGGTATAGTGTGCTACCTCTGCAGAGTGTGTGTTTGTTAAATCTATCGATAGCCACGACCGCTGTAGCGACCAGACCTCAAACGGTCTGATCTCTGTGCATCAGTGTCATCCCTGGATCGCTAATGCTGACACGCACCGTACTTGAGGGGTTTATAAAAGAGTAGCAATCACACACTTATTACATCGAATGTCTCAAAAGAGAGCTTATTACAATAAATATGGCTTAAGGCCATCTAAATACAATAACAGCGGAAGGCTTGGAAGATAAAGCGAGTCCATCAACTCCAACGGCATCACTGAGTGAAAGATCACGACATAAGGCGCCTTACTCGTAGTCTAAAAAGTCTGCAACATGAACGTTGCAGCCCGAAACGGGTCAACACATGGAATATGCTGGCAATGTAACACATAGAGAGTAATGAACAGAATAATGCTATCACTACATGCATATATGGCTGGTGGAAAGCTCTATGGTTACAGTTTTGCATAAAGCCAATTTTTTCCTAGAACAAAGAAATAAATTTTATTTAACTATCATGGTGGTTGTTAAACATTAAGAAGTTAACCCCACTCTCAATCCCAATTAAGCATCATCATTAAACCCAATCAAATTATATTAAGAGTGATGAGATCCACATGATACTCCAAGAAACTAGATACTCAAAACGTCCATAACCGGGGACACGGCAAACCATGATTAGTTTGTACACCCTGCAGAGGTTTGCGCACTTTCCCCCACAAGAGTCGATCTCCTCCGTTGGATTTCATGCACTACATGATGTTTGAGAAACGGATGACCGAGACACAGTCTTTCAGAAGCATTAACTCTTTACTCTGGGTAGACAGTACCAACCTACATCCCCTACATCTGCTAGCCTACCACTGAAAGAGGTCACGCAACATACTCAACTATGCTAGAGCCCATAATATCTTGCGGCTGCACACGGAAGTTTCTAGCATGAATAATCTTATGATCCCTTTGAGCCTGGGTGGCGGTCCATAGGAGAATCACACGGTACCCCGGGATTTCCAAAAATACAGGCAACACTGGGTTCCCCAGGTGCCTCAATCCGCCCAGATGTGTATTAAAGTAGCCACCTTAAGTTAACCATTAATTAACAAAACTCACATATGTCATGGATACACTCACCCAATCCACGTCTACAAGCATAGCATAGGACATTAAACAAACGTAGAAGTAACTCCCAAAGGTTTGATAGTAAACATGACAATATGTACTACCTCATCTACTTCACAAAACCCACATATTAAACAGATCCTAATCATGCAATAGTTTGAGGGTTGATCTAATGCAATAAAACTGGGTAGTAAGAGGTATGATCAAAGTGTTACTTGCCTTGCTGATGATCCGTGAAACCTAGAGACTCGTAGTAGCACGCTTCGCACTTCGGGTACTCTATCGCAAACAAACAAGCATACAATAAGCACTCAACTACAAACACGGGTAAAAATCAAATAAGAGATCTAACCAGAAAGTTCAACTTAAGAACTCCGGTTTGCAAAAAGAATCAAGTCAAACGAAGCAACGAAACTCAAACTACGAAAGAAACAAGTGTTTACTAATCTGGACTTAAGTCAAATTTTACAGTAGCAAAAACTTGTCTAAGTTGGTTAAACAGAAAGAGGGTTTCGAGAAGAAACTCTGGCGCTTGAATCGCCTGATTCTGATAAACGAGCGGAAATATAAACTAAAACGACAATCAGGGTAGAAATCGCGATCGAAAATAATCGCAGAAAATCCCTGGAAAAAGAAAAACTGACGAACAAGCTAACGAACGAACGTTCGCTGTCTGCAGCTAATCGATGAAAATCGTTTGTTAAAACTAACGAAGGAACGGGCATTCGCTAAATAAATAAACCGCAAAAAAGATCTATTAAAAAAATAAACCGGGATTACTAAAAAACGCACGGTTTTCTTTTAAACCGGCAACGGCGGCTACCTCATTGGGGCTCCAGCGAGATCCGGCAACTCCATGGTCGGTGGGGCAGCGGGCTGCTCGAGGCGATGGCGCGGCGGCGGTGGGCGGCGGCGGCGGCTAAGCGGCGAAGCGATGGCGTCTTGGCGGCAAGTAACGGCGGCTTGGTGTGGGGTTTGGCGGGCGGCTCGGGTGGTGGTGGTGGAGGCGGCGGCTATATAAGAGGGGGCATGACTTGGAGGAGGGGCGCGGGTCGGGTCGGCCTCGTGCCCGGCCGGACTCGGCGACAGTGGCGGAGGGACCTCCAGCAAGGGAAGGCGGCGGCGGGCTGGCTTGGCCCGGCTTATTAGCCTTGACACGGTCAGGCGTCTGAGAGGTTTTTAAATAACGTTCATGAAAATAAATCCTAGAAAAATAAATAAAATCTAAAATGCCAAAACAAATTTTCATCATCTAAATAAAATATTTAGAACAAGATGAACATTTTCTTGGCCCTAAAATGCAATTTTGATAACGTGCAATTTTTCTAATTCAAATAAAATTGCAATAAAAACCAAATAAAAATATTAAATTGATTTTAATATTTTTCCTCTAATATTTCAGTATTTTGGAGAAGTCATTTTATCTCCTCTCATATATTTTTATTTTAGAAATATTAGGAAAGAAAAATACTTAAAACCAAATCATCCTCTTTTCAAAATTTGAGAAAACTCAAGTATGAAAATAACGAAATCCCTAACTCTCTCCATGGGTCCTTCAATTGCGTAGAATTTCTAGGATCAAGCAAAAATGCAATAAAATATGATATGCAATGATAATCTATTATATAACATTCCAAATTGAAAATTTGGGATGTTACACCTGCGGATAAGGGCCCAGTTCGTAGTTGGTCACACTATGGGTCAACAGTAATAATAATGATGTGCTTAATAACAACCCCGGTTCGAGGATGAAGGAAGTTAGGTTATGTGATCGTGAGAGGATCACCATGGTATCGAGGATACCAAGTTGGGGAATACTTGTGGTGTTATGCGAGAATCACGGGTAAAGGTCAAGCTCCTTGTGGTCATGTAATGATTACTACGGTATTGTTTATACCAAGCTTGATTTGATCCTGAGATAATCGAGTGATGTCCGAGGATGGTAAGTGATGCATGTGATGGTTACGAGGTAACCCGCGCAGAGTAAGTTGGTGCATGATAGTGTCATCATGTTGCATGTTAGTATCATCAAGTTTATATTTTCATGCCATGCTTATATTGTGCTAGTGGTATCATGTTGTTCATGCCATGTTGTTCTGATGATATCATGTTAATTTTTGCTTAACCTGTAATTGCCATGCTACTGTTTGTCTTGAATGCTTCTGGTTATTGTGAGCTTGCAAGTACATTCAATGTACTGACCTGGCATGTCATGCCAGTTTGCAGGTCATGCCAGATTTGATTGCTTGTTTGCCGTGGATTCTTTGTTTGCGAGCTAGGATAAGCGTTCCAGCCAAAGTCCCTGAGAAGTGTACTTCACCACCATCGTTGATGTTCTGCTGCTAGAATTATTCCGCTGCTTCGAATGGTTCTGCTGCTTGCGTAGAGCAACAGTGGCAGGCGTAGTGTCGTCGTGCCGATGTAATCCCTTGTACCCAATATAGATTGTAATAAAGAGCTGATTTGTTCTATGCTAAGCAGTGCCATATTCCAGCATACTTCTCCTCGATCTCTGGGCTAGAATACAGGGCGTTCCGGTTTCTCAGAGCCGGGTTGCTACACCTGGTAAACCCCAAAACTCTTCCGGTAACCCTGAAACGATTTAGGTTTCTATTGAAACTATTTCTAATATTCACAAAGATATTTCTTGAATATTTTCTCATAACTCTTACTCCACTATCACTCAACAGGTCATGGCTCCCTTAAGCTTGTGACCCTGTAGGTTCAGTAAAACATAGACATGAACAAAACACCTTTTGCAATGACCAATAGCGGAACCATGGACATCCATATTGATCCCTATGAATACACGAATGACATTTGAGTGAACCTTTGGTTATCATATATTCCCTTTTCTTCGCGATAGTTTACAAAACCTGAGGTGAGATATATCGGTATCTTCTTAAGTCATTCTCATGCTCATTGGACCGGTCTCCTTGTTACCGGTATTGTTCTTATTTCTTGTTGACATGTTCTGACATTCCTGTGACCTAGTCACCTGTGTCTGGCTGGATGTTGTCACACCGAGAGGACCCTAAGAATATCTCTCCATCGTCAGAGGAGCAAATCCCACTGTTGAGCTATTTATCCCCTTGTCAAACTTTCTGATGAACATGTAAGTTGTTGTTATGATCACCATGTTACAGATGATGTTTGAGCAACCCCAAAGTCCATCGTACGGTAAGAAGTGACTACGGTACTCACATGGTCTAAGGAACTAAAGCATATGTTAACTCCCCATGTTATATCAATTGACTTGTGATGATAGTATCTCAAAGTATAACAAATGAGTTGGGTCAATTCAATATGATCGTTCTTCTAACGTCATACACTCAAAGTTGTTTTGGGACTATCGTTACACTTAATGATATCCCAAGATCCAAAAAACATGATCACAAACAACACTTGATCTAGTCCTAGAGGCGAGACTAGGAATCAGGTTTTACCGTTTACCATCCCACATGTGCTTATAAGTTTTTTCACTGAATCGCATATTCTAGGATCATAGCAGTTATATTATAGAATATAAACTCTTAATTATGAACATGGAAATAAATAATACAATATTATTGCCCCTAAGGGATATTTCCAATGGACCCTCACTTGCACTAGAGTCAATAATTTAGTTAACACATTTTCCTTTTACACCAATGGCAATCTGGTGTTAGTTCATGCTTTGCTTGTGGTATAGCCTTCATCTTCTCAAATCTGACAAGTTCACATCTGAGTGTATCTTTTGCATTCCCATGCATATCTCATGCTCCCACAAAATTTATAATTTGCATGGAACTAGTGATGTATACTACACAACATGTTCTTGTAGACTCGTGGTGGGCCTCCAAGCGCAGAGTTTCGTAGGATGATACGTCTCCAACGTATCTATAATTTTTTTATTGTTCCATGCTATTATAGTATCAAACTTAGATGTTCTATATACAATTGCAAGCAATTTTATATCAGTTTTTGGGACTAACCTACTAACTTAGTGCCCAGTGTCAGTTGTTGTTTTTGCTTGTTTTTGACTTTGCAGAAAATCAGTACCAAACGAAGTCCAAATGCCACAAAACTTTTTGGACATCTTTTCTGGCAATAAGAGACCCTAGAAGCTTCGGGTGGACACGACAAGATGGAGGAGTGGCCCACTAGGCACCAGGGCGCGCCACAGGCCCCTAGAGCGCCCTGGTGGGTAGTGGGGCCTACATGCGTCAGTTTGACCTAACTCCGCCTCTATAAATACCCTAAAATTAGAAAACCCTCGGGGGAATCCACGAAATACTTTTTCCGCCGCCGCAAGCCTCTATTCTCGTGAGATCCCATCTGGAGGCCTTCTTCGGCACTCCACCGGAGGGGGAAACGGTCATGGAGGGGTTCTTCATCATCCTTGTTGCCCCTCCGATGATGTGTGAGTAGTTTACCACATACCTACGGGTCCATAGTTAGTAGCTAGATGGCTTCTTCTCTCTTTTTGATTCTCAATACAATGTTCCTGTTGTTGGAAATATGCCCTAGAGGCAATAATAAATTAGTTATTATTATATTTCCCTGTTCATGATAATCGTTTATTATCCATGCTATAATTGTATTGATAGGAAACTCAGATACATGTGTGGGTACATAGACAACACCATGTCCCTAGTAAGCCTCTAGTTGACTAGCTCGTTGATCAATAGATGGTTACGGTTTCCTGACCATGGACATTAGATGTCATTGATAACAGGATCACGTCATTAGGAGAATGATGTGATGGACAAGACCCAATCCTAAGCTTAGCACAAAGATCGTAGTTCGTATGCTAAAGCTTTTCAAATGTCAAGTGTCTTTTCCTTAGACCATGAGATTGTGCAACTCCCGGTTACCGTAGGAATGCTTTGGGTGTACCAAACGTCACACGTAACTGGTGGCTATAAAGGTGCACTACAGGTATCTCCGAAAGTTTCTGTTGGGTTGGCACGGATCGAGACTGGGATTTGTCACTCCGTGTGACGGAGAGGTATCTCTGGGCCCACTCGGTAGGACATCATCATAATGTGCACAATGTGATCAAGGAGTTGATCACGGGATAATGTGTTACAGAACGAGTAAAGAGACTTGCGGAAGCGAGATTGAACAAGGTATCGGGATACCGACGATCGAATCTCGGGCAAGTACAATACCGCTAGACAAAGGGAATTGTATACGGGATCGATTGAGTCCTTGACATCGTGGTTCATCCGATGAGATCATCGTGGAATATGTAGGAGCCAACATGGGTATCCAGATCCGCTGTTGGTTATTGACCGAGAACGTCTCGGCCATATCCGCATGATTCCCGAACCCGTAGGGTCTACACACTTAAGGTTCGATGGCGCTAGGGTTATAAAGGAAGTTTGTATGTGGTTTCGAATGTTGTTTGAGTCCGGATGAGACCCCGGACGTCACGAGGAGTTCGGAATGGTCCGGAGGTAAAGATTTATATATGGAAGTTCTATTTTGGTAACAGGAAAAGTTTGGGGTTTATCGGTACGCGTCTGGGACCACCGGAGGGTCCTGGGTCCACCAAGTGGGGCCACCAACCCTGAAGGATCGTGGGCCAAGTGTGGGAGGAACCAGCCCCAAGGGGCTGGTGCGCCCACAAGAGGCCCAAGCGCAAGGGAGAGTGGGAGGGGCAAACCCTAGGCAGATGGGCCCTAAGGCCCATCTAGTGGGCGCCTCCTCCCTCCCTCTTGGCCGCCTCCCTTGATCCCATCTAGGCTACCGCCTCTAGGGGTGGAAACCCTAGAGGGGCGCACCTCCTCCCCTTCCCTATATATATGAAGCCTAGGGGCTGCCCATATCACGCGATTCGATCTCGTTGGGGCAGCCTGCCCTCCTCCTCCTCCTCTCCCTTGGTGCTTGGCGAAGCCTGCGGGATTGCCACGCCTCCACCACCACCACGCCGTTGTGCTGCTGCTGGATGGAGTCTTCCTCAACCTCTCCTCTCTCCTTGCTGGATCAAGGCGTGGGAGGCGTCCTTGGGCTGTACGTGTGTTGAACACGGAGGTGCCGTCTGTTCGACACTAGGATCTCCGGTGATTTGAATCACGACGAGTACGACTCCTTCAACCCCGTTCTCTTGAACGCTTCCGCTTAGCGATCTACAAGGGTATGTAGATGCACTCTCCTTCCCTCGTTGCTAGTTTCTCCATAGATAGATCTTGGTGACACATAGGAAAATTTTGAATTTCTGCTACGTTCCCCAACACCTGTCACATCCCTAGTTCTGGTGTTGCCTAGTGTTTGCATCTTGTTTCATCATGTTTAAATTCTATTTAAATTGAAATGGGGATTGATCAAACCCTAGCATCAGAAAGAATTCAACTAGGTTCAAATAAAAATCATTTTCAATAAATCCAAAATGCCCTTTGAAAATGTTCACGATTTTTTTGATAAAGGTGAAAACCTCTTCCAACAATGATGGACATATTTTTAGGTCATCCTGGATTTTTGATTTAAATCATATGTATTTGATTTGGGGCATTTAAATTCTATAAATAAGTTTAAATGCTTCAAAAATTCTAAAAACAGATGAGGGCCTCTGAAATAACTCCGTTGCTGCCCACAAATATTCTCAGGATTTTTGGAAATGTTTTGGTATTTTTAATAAAGCCCTAAAGAATACAGAATAATAGAAAACAGAAATTAAAAATAGAGAAACCAGAGAGAGAGAGAGCTTACCTGGCGCTCACCTGGCAGCCCAGCTGGCCCAGCACTGTAGCTGAGGCCCAGCCCACCAGGGCGAAGCGGTCGTCTTCAACCTCTGCCAGTAGGCAGAGGCGTGTCGACGCCAGCGCGCCCGAGGCCTCCACCTCCTCCCTCCCAGCCTGCCTGGCTCCTCCTCGATGCACCAGGCGACGCCACGCAGCCCCTGGCCCCTCTCCTCTCTCCTTGGACCTCTCTCCCTCCTCTGCTCTCTTCCTACTACGCCACCGAACCTGCCCATCACCGCCGCTCGCCGCAGCCGTAGCTACCGCCTCCCCCTCGCTCTCTCGTCGTGCCCACGAGCTCCGCGCCGTTTCCCTGCATCGTCTTCCTCATCCACGCAAGCCGGAGCGCCCCGAGGAGTCGCCATCACCGTCATCCTCATCGTCGGCCGCCCGAGATCGCCGGCGATCGCCCGTCTTCTCCGGCGCCTCCCCCGAGCCGAAGAGCCCCCCCCCCACGACCCCGCTGTGAGCCCCGCCGTCGTTCCCCCCTACTCCCCTGCCCTCCTGCGCCTCTAGCCCTTCTGCTGCTCGAGCCGAGCTCCGGCCGCTGCCGCGAGCTCCGCTCCGGCGAGCTCCGACCTCCCCAGCTCCTCCCACCTGCTTCCCTGGGTGCGAACGACGACGGGCTATGCCCCGATGGTCTCCGCGCGTCCAGCCGCTGCTCGTAGAGCAAGTCCGGCGAGTCGCCGCCGCGTTGTTGGTCGCTGCCGGCCAAAACTCCGGCGGGCTGACGTGGATGCTTAGTTAGGTGCTAATCACCGCTCAATTAACTCTCTAGACACTGACAGTGGGCGCTGCTGCCTAATTAAGCCGCTAGTTAGATTTAAGTTAGATTAATTAACAAAACCAGCGGAGCCACGCGTCAGGGCTGACTTGCTGACGTGGCTGTTGACCTGACCCCACCTGTCTGTGACTCTACACAGCAATGGGTCACTGACTAGTGGACCCCACTAGTCAGGTTTGACCTGGACCAGCCGCTGTTGACTTGATGACGTCACCCTGACACAATGCTGACGCAATAAATCATTTACTGGATTTATTCTTATTCAGGAAATTCCAGAAAATAGTGTAAACTTCTAAAATTCATAGAAATTAATCCATAACTCCAAATGCAAATATTTATATATGAAAAATGATCACAAAAATCCAATCTTTCCATCTGTACTAGTTTCATGCATGTCAGAACACTTTAACCTTGCTGTTTAGGTGAAACAAGCTAATGCACTTATATCACTTATTATTTTGGGTGATCATTTGAATCCTTGGTTCAAATGGACTCAAACCTTTCTGTCCCAAGTTGCATTAGACCTATCACATCATATTTCCATGTCATAATCATGCATCATGATTGTTGCATTGCATTGATTGTGTTCTTCCTTGTTTGCCGGTGTTTGTCCCCTCTCGATAGACGTGGTTCCGACGATGTGATCGATGACACTGATGAAGAGCTATATTATCTTCGGAAGTGCCAGGCAAGCAAAACCCCCTTGTTCATTCTGATACAATCCCACTCTCTCGCTCCTCCTCTCTTTTACTGCATTAGGACAACACCGTTTCAACTGTTACTTCCTTCGGTAGCTGAACCCCTTTATCCTCTGCGTGACCTGTCATTCCACAGTAAATAGATGAAACCCACTAGCATGAGTAGGAGTTGTTTGAGCCCTGATGTGCCTACTCATTCATGCTTGTTTGTCGTGCCTGCTATTGCTTAGAGTTGTGTTAGGTCTGATTCATCGGGGATGAATCGGAGGTGTGTGAACATGTCCTATTGTTGAGAGCTAATTGTGTGAACACGATTTGGTAAAGATAGCGGTGAGAGGCCATGTAGGAGTACATGGTGGGTTGTCTCATAGAAACCGTCCTCAGGAACTGAGTTCTGTGTTTGTGGTCCATGAACAGTTACTACCACACATTGGGTTCCGGTAACTCGACCCCTCTCGACTTATTAATCAACATGATCTCTGTCCAGGAGTTGCAACTAGTTTCTGGTGTTTGTAGGTAGTGTTAGTAGTCTACCAGGTGGCACCCGGTACAGGTGGGCTTGCGACAGACTAGGCACCATGGCATGGTGTACCAAGCGTAGAACCACCCGTCGAGGTGGGCTTGGGAACCCTGCACACATCATTTGGGCCCGTGAGCGACACCCTGGCCAGATCTCCTTGCGGATGGAACCCGAATAGGCGATAAACCTGGACTAGAGACTTGTGTGGTTAGTCAGGTCGTGGCCGACTCCCTCGCCAGGCTTCCGCTTGAAGGTTGCCGAGATACACGAGGTGTACATGGCGGTAAGTGGCGAGAGCGTGTGTGAAGAAGTACACCCCTGCAGGGTTAATATGATCTATTCGAATGGCCGTGTCCGTGGTAAAGGACTTCTGGGTTGCCTATAACAGTTCATAGACAAGTGAAAGTGGATACTCTAAAATACGCAACATAAGCGTGAGTGCTATGGATGGCGTTCTCGTAGGGAGACGGGAGCGGATCCATAGTGGTGTATTGATATGGTGAATATGTGGACTCGTGTGCGCCACCTCAAAAGAGTTACTTGCGATGTAGTTCGGGATAGCCACCGAGTCAAAGCTGGCTTGCTGCGGTCAAACTTCACCACCCCTTTGTTGATAATGATGCATATGTAGTTAGTTACGATGTATGTCTTGCTGAGTACATTTGTACTCACGTTTGCCTATTTTATGTTTTTGCAGAGAGACTTGGTCTCACTAGTAGTTCAGCGTGGACTTGACGTTTAGCTTGATACCTCAGCTACGATCTTGTGCCCTCGGCAGATCTCGTAGATAGTCGGGCTTCTCAACCTTTTTCATTTGTAGATGTCTGTACTCGGACATGTTATGCTTCCGCTTGTGCTTTGACTTGTATGCTCTGAATGTTGGGTCATGAGACCCATGTTTGTAATATCTCGCTCCTCGGAGCCTAATGAATAAATACTTGAGTCGTAGAGTTGTGTTGTGATGCCATGTTGTATTTACACATATCGAGCATATTGTGTGTATGATTGAAATGCTTGCTATGTGTGGGATCCAACAATCTAGTTGTTTATCCTTGGTAGCCTCTCTTATGGGGAAATGTAGTCTAGTGCTTCTGGCGATAGTAGTCCGCTTCTGAGCCGGTTCACCGGAGTCTCGCTAGCCCAAGACCTCTTGCTCGGAACACTTGACTGGCCGACATGTGTTTCACTTCGTTCTTGTGTCTGTCCCTTGAAATGTCACGCGGTGACATCCGAGTCCTGCCTAGCCTGCTACAGCCGGGTTCCCGAGTCTGTTAGACCGAGTGCTACAGCCGGATTCACACGCCTTAATCGACATGCTCAAGTTGATTCATGTATGCCTGTCCCCATGGGTTAGTGCCGCTTTGGGTTCATGACTAGCCATGTCGGCCGGGTACTCTGTCATATGGATGCTAGCGACACTATCATATCGTGAGCCAAAAGGCATAAGCGGTCCGGGCCATGGTAAGGCGACACAGGTGGGAATACCGTGCGTGAGGCCGCAAAGTGATATGAGGTGTTACCGCTAGATCGATGTGACTTGAAATCGGGTCTGACAGCTTTGGTATCGAGCTTGATTGCTGAGGATTACCAAGCCAAACCGGTCGAAGTTGTGTCTAGAAATGCTTTAGTTATATAAGGGAATTGATTGTGGAAGGGAACGTAAGGCTCTTTTTAATCCTTTACCCTAGGGCCTTCTGATCTGAGTCATCCTCTTCTCTTCTACGGGGATTAAGAACTAGGCTTCTCATCTTTCTATCAGGATCACGTGTTACTAATCCATAGACTTTTAAGATTGCTGAATTTAAGCCTCAGTTCAGTTCCTACTATTTCTGTATGTTAACTGTTGATCTCGGAACCTTGATATGATGTTGTTGAGTGGTCATGCCACCATTTTGCATCATGTCTCAAATCTTTTTGAGCATTTACAGCCGTTATGCTGTCCGAGTCATCCCAGGTTTCTAAAATATCTGATGCATTTGCAACTCCCTTCTCTCCATTTCTAATGTTCATCTGGGCCAGATTAATCACACAAATTAGTGTGTTGAGGTACTCCGCTGCCTCGGCATATATGTTGGAGCTATTATTATGAACCTAGGTGTTTTAGGGAGTCACCTAGTAATCCAGCCATGTTTTGTGTTCCCGGTGTGGTGATTCCGGCCATTATTCTCGAAAGCATCCTGTGATGCCATTTAGTATGTAGGTATTCCACTTCTGGGTTTTGAACCCGAGATTCACCCTACTTACTTCATGTTCATAGTAATTGCTAGTTCCCTTAGGTTACTAGTAACCTTTGCGTTAGTCCTCGAGGTCCGTGGTATATCCTTCTTCCAAATACCATGAACTAGTTATGGCAAAAGTTCCTCTTTGAACCTAAAGATTACAATCAGAGTACTCTTGATGAGTTCTCCATTCATAATTGTGACTCTGCCAGTTCTACCTTCTCTGCATGGGTTATCCGGAAGAAATATGATGAACTCGTTTGACATGCTAGTCCATGCATCCACAACTTAGAAAATTATATGTTCTTTTAAGTTGTCCCATTCTAGTTGTCTTCCGACCCTCGTCTATCAATTGATAGTCAAGAGCATGCGTGCATCCGTTAATCGATGCCTACTACTCTTGTGGTCCGTCAAGCCATTCTATTCCGGAATGACTAGGAGAAACAAACTCCAGTACCTCATCCATATCTAGGATTGGGTCAAAGCAGTTGTATTCCGCAGATCAAAGTGCCCATCCAGCTTTTGATTCTGTTCCACCTGGAGTGTTACTATCTTATGTCAAGAATGTCATAAGAATTGCACCACCTCTTATGAATTCTTGACATAGTGATACTTCTCACCATAATTATTCATTCCTCGGTCCCGTGTTGTTGTAACTGGAATGCCGACAAGTGAACTATGATGTGTGAAATCAATACTCCTAGCAACCCTTTTGCTTGGTAGTTAATGGACAATAATATCATTCTTAGCGTGTTGGTTGTTGGAGCACTATTCTAAGATTGATTGTGCTACCTGGTCCATTTTCTTGGTGCACCCTTCGATCAATGAGTTAGGATTGTATCAATCCCTTGCTCTTATGATCATGTCATCTTGCCTTGAAAAGCAAGATTTCGAGCTTATGGACATATCGGTGGTTCGTGATTTTCCGAGTATCTTCTCGGAGGTATCACCAGGTTCTCACCTGACCGCTATGTTGAGTTCGTGATCAAGTTGGTTCCTTGTAACCACCCCCTTCTCCAAGAATCTGTGTTGGATACCCCTGAGCTAGTTGGTTAAGCTAACAACAACTTGGAGAGTTGGAAGATGAAAGCTTGTCCGACTTAGTTCATTCTAAGGGATATCTTGTATGTGTGTTGAAGAAAGGTGATGTCTTCATTGATTGATCCTCGCGATCAATTGCTGGACCCATCATCCTAACCAAACCTTTATTTGAGTGTGGGCTATCGTCAAATCAAGTTAGAACCAACGATATTCGTAATGTTGTCTTACTCGTGGTTGATCCCTCGAGCATACACCATTACATCTTTTGGTCCGACCAATACTATCACCGTGTTCACATGATGGCGGAAGGCCAGTGATATGGAAATTCCGATGAGTTGTTGTTGAGCCCATCGGCAGCTTTTTGTCTCCCCCATGACTCACGTTGAACATCAACCTAGTGTTGTAAACTTTTATAAGCATTATCTTCATGTCCCATTCGTGAAGAATATGTTGGATGAAAGAAGTGACTTTCTCTAATTCACATGCATTTGGTGCAAGTTGCCGCCGTGAGTTCGATAAAGATTGTTTTTGCTTCCTCTGGAACCATCCCAAGTCAGTCATGTATATGTGCAAAGTATTCTATGGTTTGGAGACTTGCAACCTTCATTCTATATGTATCCCTAGCACACCAAGCCACTGATTGACTTGTTCAAGAAAAACAGAGTTTGTTCTAAGGTTATTCCTTTGGACTTCCACGCGTGGAGACTTCGACATCCTTGTCGATGGTTCCCCACCCGAACTCGGTAATGTTTCATTATAAGACTACTATGTGGTCATGATTGTCTGCGACAGTATGTTCACATGTGTGTAGTAGAACCAGCTCATGCTTTGGAGCTTGCTATCGTAGTTCATTTCCCGAGAATCTCGCAACGTCATCTCGTCGATTTGTGTTGCAAACTTTCATTTTTTCCTTCTAGACTTGATGAGTCTGGAATATCCTGCTACCAGCTAGATCTGAATCTCAGGCAGATATGATGGTTGGAACATTTCCAAGATCTATGATGTAGGTCCCGACGAGGTTGATGTTCTGGCCGACACACCTAGCCGGAAGATCTATTATTGTAGTTTCTTGAACAAACAATTCAACCCTTCTCCATGAGGATTTGGTATGACTTATTCCACAAGTTGTTCCTTATGGATTTTTGTGCTCCCGAAGTCCGACCTTTGCTTGATGGCCATGTCGATGCTTTTAAGCATGATCGTGGTAGCTAGAACATCAGGGAGAACATCAGAAGCGGAGTGCTAAATGTCTCTCGGTCGATCATCCAGATTTCGTTCTCTTGGCCTCGCTAAGGGGAAGCCTGAGAAGGTGTTATCTTCCTTTGTATCCGCATCATCCATCACTATTCATCTTGGTAGTAAGATGTGTTGCCAGGATCCTCGGCACGGATGTTGGTAAAACCTTGATGATTATGGAAATGCTCAAGTTCTTGAGAGCGCACTCAATCACTAGGTTATATCCTCGGTTTCAATTGGAATGTGCCTCCCGTTTGCCGAGTTGTTCTATAACCATAGTTTCCTTTCCGAACTGAGTATGCCATTTCCCTGAACCCCCTTCAAACGATCGTTGTGAATTTCCTTAGCCTGGTATGGAGAGTTTCAGTGATCCTTTCCGATAGAGTTTCTTTCTAACGTCATCGAGTTGGATGAAGATCTAGAATGCAAAGACGTCAAGATCAATATGAAGCAATGAATCAACATCTTGAGAAGGACAGTTGGATCGTGAAGATCGTGTTAGCTTGTGACCCCTCTGACTTCTTACCTCACGACTCGAATCTCGGGACGAGATTCTTGTTTACTGGGGACGAGTTGTCACATCCCTAGTTCTGGTGTTGCCTAGTGTTTGCATCTTGTTGCATCATGTTTAAATTCTATATAAATTGAAATGGGGATTGATCAAACCCTAGCATCAGAAAGAATTCAACTAGGTTCAAATAAAAATCATTTTCAATAAATCCAAAATGCCCTTTGAAAATGTTCATGATTTTTTTGATAAAGGTGAAAACCTTTGCCAACAATGATGGACATATTTTTAGGTCATCCTGGATTTTTGATTTAAATCATATGTATTTGATTTGGGGCATTTAAATTCTATAAATAAGTTTAAATGCTTCAAAAATTCTGAAAACAGATGAGTGCCTCTGAAATAACTCAGTTGCTGCCCACAAATATTCTCAGGATTTTTGGAAACGTTTTTGTATTTTTAATAAAGCCCTAAAGATTACAGAATAATAGAAAATAGAAATTAAAAATAGAGAAACCAGAGAGAGAGAGAGAGCTTACCTGGCGCTCACCTGGCAGCCCAGCTGGCCCAGCACTATAGCTGAGGCCCAGCCCACTGGCATGGCGGTCGTCTTCAACCTCTCGCCGATGGCGAGGCGTGTCGACGCCAGCGCGCCTGAGGCCTCCACCTCCTCCCTCCCAGCCTGCCTGGCTCCTCCTCGATGCACGAGGCGACGCCGCGCAGCCCCTGGCCCCTCTCCTCTCTCCCTGGACCTCTCTCCCTCCTCTGCTCTCTCCCAACTACGCCACCGAACCCGTCCATCGCCGCCGTTCGCCGCAGCCGTAGCTACCGCCTCCCCCTCGCTCTCTCGTCGTGCCCACGAGCTCCCCGCCGTTTCCCTGCATCGTCTTCCTCATCCACGCAAGCCGGAGCGCCCCGAGGAGCCACCATCGCCGTCATCCTCATCGTCGGCCGCCCGAGATCGCTGGCGATCGCCCGTCTTCTCCGGTGCCTCCCCCAAGACGGAGAGCCCCCCCCCCCACGACACCGCTGTGAGCGCTGCCGTCGTTCCCCCCTACTCCCCTGCCCTCCTGCGCCTCTAGCCCTTCTGCTGCTCGAGCCGAGCTCCGGCCGCCGCCGCAAGCTCCGCTCCGGCGAGCTCCGACCTCGCCAGCTCCTCCCACCTGCTTCCGTGGATGCGGACAACGACAGGCTACGCCCCGGTGGTCTCCGCGCGTCCAGCCGCTGCTCGTAGCGCAAGTCCGGTGAGTCGCCGCCGCGTTGTCGGTCGCCGCCGGCCAAAACTCCGGAGGGGCTGACGTGGATGCTTAGTTAGGTGCTAATCACCGCTCAATTAACTCTCTAGACACTGACAGTGGGCCCTGCTGCCTAATTAAGCCGCTAGTTAGATTTAAGTTAGATTAATTAACAAAACCAACGGACCCACGCATCAGGGCTGACTTGCTGACGTGGCCGTTGACCTGACCCCACCTGTCTGTGACTCTACGCAGCACCGGGTCACTGACTAGTGGACCCCACTGGTCAGGCTTGACCTGGACCAGCCGCTGTTGACTTGATGACGTCACCCTGACGCAATGCTGACACAATAAATCATTTACTGGATTTATTCTTATTCAGGAAATTCTAGAAAATAGTGTAAACTTCTAAAAAATTCATAGAAATTAATCCATAACCCCAAATGCAAAGATTTATATATGAAAAATGATCACAAAAATCCAATCTTTCCTTCTGTACTAGTTTCATGCATGTCAGAACACTTTAACCTTGCTGTTTAGGTGAAACAAGCTAATGCACTTATATCACTTATTATTTTGGGTGATCATTTGAATCCTTGGTTCAAATGGACTCAAACCTTTCTATCCCAAGTTGCATTAGACCTATCACATCATATTGCCATGTCATAATCATGCATCATAATTGTTGCATTGCATTGATTGTGTTCTTCCTTGTTTGCCGGTGTTTGTCCCCTCTCGATAGACGTGGTTCCGACGATGTGATCGATGACACTGATGAAGAGCTATATTATCTTTGGAAGTGCCAGGAAAGCAAAACCCCCTTGTTCATTCCGATACAATCCCACTCTCTCGCTCCTGCTCTCTTTTACTGCATTAGGACAACACCGTTTCAACTGTTACTTGTTGTGGTAGTTGAACCCCTTTATCCTCTGCATGACCTGTCATTCCACAGTAAATAGATGAAACCCACTAGCATGAGTAGGAGTTGTTTGAGCCCTGATGTGCCTACTCATTCATGCTTGTTTGTCGTGCCTGCTATTGCTTAGAGTTGTGTCAGGTCTGATTCATCGGGGATGAATCGGAGGTGTGTGAACATGTCCTACTTTTGAGAGCTAATTGTGTGAACACGATTTGGTAAAGGTAGCGGTGAGAGGCCATGTAGGAGTACATGGTGGGTTGTCTCATTGAAATCGTCCTCAGGAACTGAGTTCTGTGTTTGTGATCCATGAACAGTTACTACCACACATTGGGTTCCGGTAACTCGACCCCTCTCGACTTAGTAATCAACATGATCTCTGTCCAGGAGTTGCAACTAGTTTATGGTGTTTGTAGGTAGTGTTAGTAGTCTACCAAGTGGCACCCGGTACAGGTGGGCATGGGACAGACTAGGCACCGTGGCACGGTGTACCAAGCGTAGAACCACCCGTTGAGGTGGGCTTGGGAACCCTGCACACATCGTTTGGGGCCGTGAGCGACACCCCGGCCGGATCTCCTTGCGGATGGAACCCGAATAGGCGATAAACCTGGACTAGGGACTTGTGTGGTTAGTCAGGTCGTGGCCGACTCCCTCGCCAGGCTTCCGCTTGAAGGTTGCCGAGATACATGAGGTGTACATGGCGGTAAGTGGCGAGAGCGTGTGTGAAGAAGTACACCCCTGCAGGGTTAATATGATCTATTCGAATAGCCGTGTCATGTAAAGGACTTCGGGTTGCATATAACTGTTCATAGACAAGTGAAAGTGGATACTCTAAAATACGCAAGATAAGCGTGAGTGCTATGGATGGCGTTCTCGTAGGGAGACGGGAGCGGATCCATAGTGGTGTATTGATATGGTGAATATGTGGACTCGTGTGCGCCACCTCAAAAGAGTTACTTGCAGTCGTAGTTCAGGATAGCCACCGAGTCAAAGCTGGCTTGCTGCAGTCAAACTCCACCACCCCCTTTGTTGATAATGATGTATATGTTGTTAGTTCTGATGTAAGTCTTGCTGAGTACATTTGTACTCACGTTTGCCTATTTTATGTTTTTGCAGAGAGACTTCAGTCTCACTAGTAATTCCGCGTGGACTTCGATGTTTAGCTTGATACCTCAGCTACGATCTTGTGCCCTCGGCAGGATCTGGTAGATAGTCAGGCTTCTCAGCCTTTTTCATTTGTAGATGTCTGTACTCGGACATGTTAAGCTTCTGCTTGTGCTTTGACTTGTATGCTCTGAATGTTGGGTCATGAGACCCATGTTTGTAATATCTCGCTCCTCGGAGCCTAATGAATAAATATTTGAGTCGTAGAGTTGTGTTGTGATGCCATGTTGTATTTACACATATCGAGCATATTGTGTGTATGATTGAAATGCTTGCTATGTGTGGGATCCGACAATCTAGTTGTTTATCCTTGGTAGCCTCTCTTATGGGGAAATGTAGTCTAGTTCTTCCTGAGCATAGTAGTCCGCTACAACCCGGTTCACCGGAGTCCTGCTAGCCCAGCACTACTGCTCCGGAACAATTGACTGGCCGGCATGTGTTTCACTTCGTTCCTGTGTCTGTCTCTTCGGTGAAATGTCACGCGGTGACATCCGGAGTCCTGCCTAGCCTGCTATAGCCCGGGTTCCCAGAGTCCTGTTAGCCCAGTGCTACAACCCGGATTCACATGCTGCTGACCGACATGCTCGAAGTTGATTCATGTATGCCTGTCCCCATGGGTTAGTGCCGCTTTGGGTTCACGACTAGCCATGTCGGCCCGGGTTCTCTGTCATATGGATGCTAGCGACACTATCATATACGTGAGCCAAAAGGCGCAAACGGTCCCGGGCCATGGTAAGGCGACATCCGTGGGAATACCTTGCGTGAGGCCGCAAAGTGATATGAGGTGTTACCGGCTAGATCGATGTGACTTGGAATCGGGGTCCTGACAGCTCCTCTCGTTGTTCTTGGTGATCTATTTGACGTAATGACTTTTTGCAGTGTGTTTGTTGGGATCCAATCAATTATGAGTTTATGATCGGATGTATCCATGAATATCATTTGGGTTTTCTCTAAACTCTTTTATGCATGACTAATATAGCTTAGTATTTCTTCTCCGATTTATTGGTTTGGTTTGGCCAACTAGATTGATTTATCTTGCCATGGGAAGAGGTACTTTGTAATGTGTTCGATCTTGCGGTGCTCAATCCCAGTGGCAGAAGGGGACATGACATGTATGTATCGTTGCTATTAAGGGTAAAAATATGGGGTTTATTCAGACATGAGTTTATCTTTTCTACATCATGTCATCTTTCTTAATACATTACTCCATTTTCCATGAACTTACTACACTAGATGCATGTTGGATAGCGGTCGATGTGTGGAGTAATAGTAGTGCATGCAGAATCGTTTCGGTCTACTAATCTTGGACGTGATGCCTATGTATGATCGCTGCCTCGGATATCGTCATAATTATTTGCTTTTCTATCAATTGCCCAACAATAATTTGTTTACCCGTTGAATGCTATTTTCTCGAGACAAGCTTATAGTGACAACTATGCCCCCCGGGTCTATCTTTTATCATATAAAAATCCTAAAAATACCTTCCTGCAGTTTTCTTCTATTTATTTTATTTTGTATTTTTGTCAGATCTATCTATCAAAAACTATACAATTTAATATTGCTCATAACCATTGAGGGATTGATAACCCCTCTACGCGTCGGGTTGCAAGTATTTGTTGTTTGTGTGCAGGTGCTGTTTACATAGTGTTGCTTGGTTCTCCTACTAGATTGATAACCTTGGTTACATAGCTGAGGGAAATAATTATATCTACTATACTGCACCATCATCTCCTCTTCAAGGAAATCCCAAGGCAACTCACAAGTAGCATATGACCGTAGCAAATTTCCCTCAAGTGGATGACCTAAGGTTTATCAATCCGTGGGAGGCGTAGGATGAAGGTGGTCTCTCTCAAACAACCCTGCAACCAAATACAAGAAATCTCTTGTGTCCCCAACAAACCCAATACAATGGCAAATTGCATAGGTGCACTAGTTCGGCGAAGATATGGTGATACAAGTGTAGTATGGATAGTAGATATAGGTTTTTGTAATCCAAAAATATAAAAACAGCAAGGTAACACGTAACAAAAGTGAGCACAAATGGTATTTCAATGCTTAGAAACAAGGCCTAGGGTTCATACTTTCACTAGTGCAATCTCTCAACAATGCTAACATAATTGAATCATATAACAATACCTCAACGTGCGACAAAGAATGACTCCAAAGTTCTTATCTAGCGGGGAACATAAGATGAAACTATTTGTAGGGTACGAAACTACCTCAAAGTTATCTTGTCTGGTCAATCTACTGAGTCATCCCTATAAGTGTCACGAACAGCCCAAGAGTTTGTACTAAAATAACACCATATGATACGCATCAACCAACTCTAATGTCACCTAGATACTCCAATGTCACTACAAGTATCCGTGAGTCAATTATATGATATGCATCAAACAACTTCAGATTCATAATATTCAATCCAACACAAAGAACTTCAAAGAGTGCCCCAAGATTTCTACCGGAGAAAGTAGGACGAAAATGTGCATCAACCCTATGCATAGATTACCCCAATGACACCTCGGGAATCCGTGAGTTGAGTGCCAAATTATACATCAAGTGAATCAATAGAACACCCTATTGTCACCACATGTATCCACATGCAAGACATACATTAAGTGTTCCCAAATCCAGAAAAGTACTCAATTAGATAATAGTGAAACCTCAATGGTAAAAAATCAATTCATCACAACAAGATAGAGAGGGGAAAACACCATATGATCCAACTATATTAACAAATCTTGTGATACATCAAGATCGTGTCAAATTAAGAACACGAGAGAGAGGGGGGAGGAGAGAGAGATCAAACACATAGCTACTAGTACATACCCTCTGCCACGAGGGTGAACTACTCCCTCCTCATCATGGTGGCCGTCAGGGTGATGAAGATGGCCTCCGGTGATGATTTCCCCCTCCCACAGGGTGCCGAAACAGGGTCTCTATTGAGTTTTCATGGATACCGAGGCTTGCGGCGGCGGATCTTCTCATCTAGGGTTCTTTTCTGAGGTTGGTGTATTTATAGGAATTTTTTGCATTGATTTCACATTAGGGGGCCCACGAGGGAGGGAGGCATGCTTATCGTGCCCTCATGGCTCTTCTGGCCCAGCTCCGGTGCTCTGCGGGTCTCTTCTAGTAAAAATCACTATAAACTTTCAGCCCATTCCGAGAACTTTTATTTCTGCACAAAAAACAACACCACAGTAGTTCTGCTGAAAACACCATCAGTCCGGTTTAGTTATAATCAAATCATACCAAATCAATATAAAATTGTTACAAATATGGCATGAATACTTCATAAATTATAGATACGTTGAAGACGAATCAACTAGCTTGGTATGTCTTGTATCAATGGTAGGACCTTTGTTTCCTTACAGTGGGCTATGGAATAATACCAAGTTCATAAATGAACTATTCGATCCATTGTTGGGGATCGTCGCAGAAATTAAAATTTTTCTACGCATCACCAAGATCAATCTATGGAGTAACTAGCAATGAGAGAGAGGGGATTGCATCTTCATACCCTTGAAGATTGCGAGACGGAAGCGTTGCAAGAACGCGATTGGAGGAGTCATACACGTAGCGATTTTGATCGCGGCCGAATCCGATCTAAGCACCGAACAACGGTGCGTTCGCGTCCAAAACGTGTGCAGCCCGGTGACGTCTCCTGCGCCTTGATCCAGCAACGAGGAGGGAGAGGTTGAGTAAGAAGGCTCCAACAGCAGCACGACGACGTGGTGGTGATGGAGTGGCAGTTCTCCAGCAGGGCTTCGCCAAGCTCACGTGGAGGAGGAGAGGTGTTGGGGAGGGGAGGGGCTGCGCCTTGGATGTGGTGCTGCACCCCTCCCTCCACCCCTCTATTTATAGGGAGAAGCGGGAAGGGGGCCGACCCTTCTAGATGAGATCTAGAGGGGGGGCAAGGGGGAGGGGGCTTGCCCCCCAAGCAAGGGGGCGCCCCTTTAGGGTTCCCCCCCCCAACCCTAGGCGCATGGGCCCTAGGGGGGGATGGCGCCCAGCCTACTAGGGGCTGGTTCCCTTCCACCTACATCCCATAAGGCCCTGCGGGGCAGGTGGACCCTCCCGGTGGACCCCCGGGACCCCTCCGGTGGTCCCGGTACAATACTGGTATACCCCCGAATATTTCCGGTGACCGTATGATGACTTCCCATATATAAATCTTCACCTCCGGACCATTTCGGAACTCCTCATGACGTTCGGGATCTCATCTGGGACTCCAAACAACATTCGGTAATCACATACAAATCTTCCTTATAACCCTAGCGTCATCGAACCTTAAGTGTGTAGACCCTACGGGTTTGGAAACCAAGCAGACATGATCAAGACAGCTCTCCGGCCAATAACCAACAACGGGATCTGGATACCCATGTTGGCTCCCACATGTTCCATGATGATCTCATCGGATGAACCACGATGTCGAGGATTCAAGTAATCCCGTATACAATTCCATTTGTCAATCGGTACGTTACTTGCCCGAGATTCGATCGTCGGTATCACAATACCTCGTTCAATCTTGTTACCGACAAGTCACTTTACTCGTTTCGTAATGCATGATCCCGTGACCAACTACTTAGTCACATTGAGATCATTATGATGATGCATTACCGAGTGGGCCCAGAGATACCTCTCCGTCATACGGAGTGACAAATCCCAATCTCGATTCGTGCCAACCCAACAGACACTTTCGGAGATACCTGTAGTGCACCTTTATAGCAACCCAGTTACGTTGTGACGTTTGGTACAACCAAAGCATTCCTACGGTATCCGGAGTTGCACGATCTCATGGTCTAAGGAAATGATACTTGACATTAGAAAAGCTTTAGCAAACGAACTACACGATCTTGTGTTATGCTTAGGATTGGGTCTTGTCCATCACATCATTCTCCTAATGATGTGATCTCGTTATCAATGACATCCAATGTCCATAGTCAAGAAACCATGACCATCTGTTGATCAACGAGCTAGTCAACTAGAGGCTCACTAGGGACATGTTGTGGTCTATGTATTCACACATATTATGGTTTCCGGTCAATTCAATTATAGCATGAATGATAGACAATTATCATGAACAAGGAAATATAATAATAACCATTTTATTATTGCCTCTAGGGCATATTTCCAACAGTCTCCCCCTTGCACTAGAGTCAATAATCTAGTTACATTGTGATTAATCGAACACCCATAGAGTTCTGGTGTTGATCATGTTTTGCTCGTGGAAGAGGTTTAGTCAACGGATCTGTGACATTCAGATTTGTATGCACTTTACAAATATCTATGTCTCCATCTTGAACATTTTCACGAATGGAGTTGAAGCAACGCTTGATGTGCCTGGTCTTCTTGTGAAACCTGGGGTCCTAGGCAAGGGCAATAGCTCCAGCGTTGTCACAGGAGAGAGTCATTGGGCCCGACTCATTGGGAATAACTCCTAGGTCGGTAATGAACTCCTTCATCCAGATTGCTTCATGTGCTGCCTCCGAGGCTGCCATGTACTCCGCTTCACATGTAGATCCCGCCACGACGCTTTGCTTGCAACTGCACCAGCTTACTGCCCCACCATTCAAAATATACACGTATCCGGTTTGTGACTTAGAGTCATCCAGATCTGTGTCGAAGCTAGCATCGGCGTAACCCTTTACGACGAGCTCTTCGTCACCTCCATAAACGAGAAACATATCCTTAGTCCTTTTTAGGTACTTCAGGATATTCTTGACCGATGTCCAGTGTTCCATGCTGGGATTACTTCGGTACCTTCCTACCAAACTTACGACAAGGTTTACATCAGGTCTGGTACACAGCATGGCATAGATAATAGACCCTATGGTTGAGGCATAGGGGATGACACTCATCTTTTCTCTATCTTCTGCCGTGGTCGGGCTTTGAGCCGAGCTCAACTTCACACCTTGCAATACAGGCAAGAACCCTTTTTTGGACTGATCCATATTGAACTTCTTCAATTTCATATCAAGGTATGTGCTTTGTGAAAGACCCATGAGGCGTCTCGATCTATCTCTATAGATCTTGATGCCTAATATGTAAGCAGCTTCCCCAAGGTCCTTCATTGAAAAACACTTATTCAAGTAGGCCTTTATGCTTTCCAAGAGTTCTATATCATTTCCCATCAATATTATGTCATCCACATATAATATGAGAAATGCTACAGAGCTCCCACTCACTTTCTTCTAAACGTAGGCTTCTCCATAAGTCTGCATAAACCCAAACGCTTTGTTCATTTCATCAAAACGAATGTTCCAACTCCGAGATGCTTGCACCAGCCCATAGATGGAGCGCTGGAGCTTGCATACCTTGTTAGCATTCTTAGGATTGACAAAACCTTCCGGCTGCATCATATACAATTCTTCCTAAAGGAAGCCATTAAGGAATGCCGTTTTGACGTCCATTTTCCATATCTCATAATCATAGAATGCGGCAATTGCTAACATGATTCGGACGGACTTCAGCTTCACTACGGGTGAGAAGGTCTCATCATAGTCAACCCCTTGAACTTGTCGATAAGCCTTAGCGACAAGCCGAGCCTTGTATATGGTAACATTACCATCCGCGTCCGTCTTCTTCTTAAAGATCCATTTATTTTCTATTGCTCGTCGATCATCGGGCAAGTCTGTCAAAGTCCATACTTTGTTTTCATACATGGATCCTATCTCGGATTGCATGGCTTCAAGCCATTTGTTGGAATCTGGGCCCGCCATCGCTTCTTCATAGTTTGAAGGTTCACCGTTGTCTAACAACATGATTTCCGTGACAGGGTTGCCATACCATTACGGTGTGGGCGTGTCCTCATGGACCTACGAAGTTCAGTAGCAACTTGATCCGAAGTACCTTGATCATCATCATTAACTTCCTCTCTAGTCGGTGCAGGCACCACAGAAACGTCTTCCTAAGCTGCGCTACTTTCCGCTTCAAGAGGCAGTACTTCATCAAGTTCTACTTTCCTCCCACTTACTTCTTTCGAGAGAAACTCTTTCTCCAGAAAGGACCCGTTCTTGGCAACAAAGATCTTGCCTTCGGATCTGAGGTAGAAGGTATACCCAATGGTTTCCTTAGGTTATCCTATGAAGACACATTTTTCTGACTTGGGTTCGAGCTTTTCAGGTTGAAGTTTCTTGACATAAGCATCGCATCCCCAAACTTTTAGAAACGACAGCTTAGGTTTCTTCCCAAACCATAATTCATATGGTGTCGTCTCAACGGATTTCGACGGAGCCCTATTTAAAGTGAATGCGGCAGTCTCTAAAGCATAACCCCAAAATGATAGCGGTAGATCGGTAAGAGACATCATAGATCGCACCATATCCAATAGAGTGCGATTACGACGTTTGGACACACCATTACGCTGAGGTGTTCCAGGCGGCGTGAGTTGTGAAACGATTCCACATTTCCTTAAGTATGTGCCAAATTTGTGACTCAAATATTCCCCTCCATGATCTGATCGTAAGAACTTTATTTTCCTGTCATGTTGATTTTCAACCTCACTCTGAAATTCCTTGAACTTTTCAAAGGTCTCAGACTTGTGTTTCATTAAGTAGACATACCCATATCTACTTAAGTCATCAGTGAGGGTGAGAACATAACGATGGCCACCGCGAGCCTTGACGCTCATTGGACCGCGCACATCAGTATGTATGATTTCCAATAAGTTGGTTGCTCGCTCCATTGTTCCGGAGAACGGAGTCTTGGTCATTTTTCCCATGAGGCATGGTTCGCACGTGTCAAATGATTCATAATCAAGAGACTCCAAAAGTCCATATGCATGGAGTTTCTTCATGCGTTTGACACCAATGTGACCAAGGCAGCAGTGCCACAAGTATGTGGGACTATCATTATCAACCTTACATCTTTTGGTATTCACACTATGAATATGTGTAACATCACGTTCAAGATTTATTAAGAATAAACCATTGACCAGCGGGGCATGACCATAAAACATATCTCTCATATAAATAGAACAACAATTATTCTCGGATTTAAATGAGTAGCCATCTCGTATTAAACGAGATCCAGATACAATATTCATGCTCAAAGCTGGCACTAAATAACAATTATTGAGGTTTAAAACTAATCCCGTAGGTAAATGTAGAGGTAGCGTGCCGACGGCGATCACATAGACCTTGGAACCATTCCCGACGCGCATCGTCACCTCGTCCTTCACCAGTCTCCGCTTATTCCGCAGCTCCTATTTTGATTTACAAAATTGAGCAACCGCACCGGTATCAAATACCCAGGAGCTACTATGAGTACTGGTAAGGTACACATCAATAACATGTATATCACATATACTTTTGGTGTTGCCGTCCTTCTTCTCCGCTAAGTACTTGGGGAAGTTATGCTTCCAGTGACCATTTCCCTTTCAATAAAAACACTCAGTCTCAGGCTTGGGTCCATTCTTTGGCTTCTTCCCGGCAGCTTGCTTACCGGGCGCGGCAACTCCCTTGCCGTCTTTCTCGAAGCCCTTTTTACCCTTGCCTTTCTTGAACTTAATGGTTTTATTCACCATCAACACTTGATGTTCCTTTTTTATTTCCACCTCCGCTGATTTCAGCATCGAATATACCTCATGTCACGCCCAATATGCGACCCTATCCAAAAGGAACTCGAAGGTCCCACCAAGGATAGACCCGCATATTGAAACGCTTTTGCAAGGTGGATATCATTACATCAACATTACATAATAGATGGGGATACAAACATAAGGCACAAATGCCACAAGAATACATCAACATCATATACAAGAGATCAACATCCGACTACGGATGAAACATAAACAGAAGCTCAAACGACATCCACCTCGCTAGCCGGGCTACCTACCACGGAACCTATCCCCTGATCGAAGAAGCAGATGAAGAACTCCAACACAAATAAACATCGCTCTCACGTCATGATCATCGCATAACCTGTACCTGCAACTGGTGGTGTAGTAATCTGTGAGCCACGAGGACTCAGCAATCCCATTACCATGGGTATCAAGACTAGCAAAGCTTAAAGGGAAAGGAAGGGGTAAAGTGGTGAGGTTGCAGCAGCGGCTAAGCATGAACTGGTGGCTAACATACGAAAATGAGAGCGAGAAGAGAAACAAAGGAACGGTCGTCAACTAGTAATGATCAAGAAGTGATCCTGAACTCCTACTTACGTCAAACATAACCCAGAAACCGTGTTCTCCTCTCGATCAACCCCGAAAAGAGACACTCACATTCACGCTTTACGGTTGGTGTATTTTAGAAGAGTTTACTTCAAGTTTACTACAACCGGATATTAACAAATTCCCATCGCCACATAACCGCTGGCACGGATCTCGAAAGTTTATACCTGCAGGGTGTCCCAACTTAGCCCATGATAAGCTCTCGCGATCAACGAAGGATATTCCTTCTCCCCGGGAAGACCCGATCAGTCTCGGAATCCCGGCTACAAGACATTTCGACAACAATAAAACAAGACCAGCAAAGCCGCCCGATGCGCCGACAATCCCGATAGGAGCTGCACATATCTCGTTCTCAGGGCAACACCGGATGAGACATCTTACGAGTAAAACCAATCCTCAAGTTGCCCCAAGGTGGCCCCGCAGTCTACTCGGTTCGGGCCAACATTTAGACAAGCATTGGCCCGGGGGGGGGGGGCTGAATAAAGATGACCCTTGGGTTAATTACTCCCAAGGGAAATATAGGTGGTGGTGAGGCAAATGGTAAAACCAATGTTGGGCCTTCTTTGGAGGAGTCTTATTCAAAGCGAACTGTCAAGGGGTCCCATAAATCGCCCGACCGCGTTAGGGACGCAAAATCCGGGAACATAATACCGATATGACGGAAACTAGGCGGCAAGAGTGGAACAAAACACCAGGCATAAGGCCGAGCCTTCCACCCTTTACCAAGTATATAGATGCATTAATAATATAAGATATATTGTGATATCCCAACAAGTAAACATGTTCCAACAAGGAACAACATCTCCATGTTCCAACAAGGAACAAACTTCATCTTCACCTGCAACTAACAATGCTATAAGAGGGGCTGAGCCAAGCGGTAACATAGCCAAACAACGGTTTGCTAGGAAGGGTGCAAAAGGTTAGAGGCTGACATGACAATTTGGGATGGCTTGATGAACAGGTAATAGGTAGCGCAGCATAGCGATAGAACGAAACAACTAGCATAGCAATGATAGTAGTGAGATCCAGGGTAGCGGTCATCTTGCCTGAAATCCCAATAAGGAAGAAGAACGAGTCCATGAATAAGACAAAGCCACGAAGACGAATCAAGCGTAGATGAACGAATCCTCACGATCGCAACGAAACGGGAACTATCGAGAAGAAGCACACAACATGGTAAACACACCACACATGAACAAGGCACGATGCACAACCAAGCATTATGCATGACAAAGCTACATGAAGCTGCTCATGGCAAGAGATGATGCAGACAAGAGCAACACATCAAGGCAAGTTTAAATGAGGCCGGAAACAACATAGAACAACTCCTGTAAGTCCTCATATGCAAATTTCGAAATTGGTCCAGATCTGAATAACTTTATGTTCAAGTTGTTAAACAGAAATTTACAATGCATCAAGATGATCTACATGAAATTCTAGTCAAGTTACATATAAAGTTCATTTAATTCGGAGCTACGACCTAGAAGATATGAGCAAAACAAGATAAACATGGCATTGATGCAAAATGCATAAAAACATCAAGCAAACACCTCAAAACATGGATGCAACATGATAATATGAAACTACATGCAAAATCAAGCAAGTTTCATATAGAGCACACTCAAAACGGAGCAACGGTTCAACACATACACCCTATACAAGTTATAGCAACAATCTGCCCAAAACAGCAACTAGACATATTGCAAGCATCAAAACAACATGCTACAGCAACCCAACATTAAAACAAAAGGGGTGGGCATGATGTACAGGTAAAGCATAACAAAACATGAACACTGAGCTATCTCCAGAAATCACTAGAACATGCTCAAAATGACATGGCAAGATTGCAAATAATAACAGTTTCAGACTTTGCAGAAAACAACATCAGGTTGCAATGTTTAGAGCTATCAAACAACATGTTATAGGAACTTAACATGGCAAACAAAGGCATGGAATGAATCTACTAAATTCATAGAACAAAGGTCCCTTACTGACCATAAGCCAAAAAGGACCAGAAGATATGATGGCACCCATGTAAACATGGCAAGTTATATTACAGATTCATACATGACAGGAACAACAATAAGTAGGCATGTTGGTGAGCTTGAACCACTCACCACAAAGCAATACATGGCATGGCAAGGCAACCAAAAGTAAGAAGACATGGCATAGAAGCTATACATGGCAAGAACAACATCATATCATACACGGATCAACTACAACAACCTTGGCAAAATTGAATAACATGTAAACAATCTGCCAGGAAACATTTTATAGCAAAAGTAGAGCTCGATTGACTCAAGCTAGACTACTCCATAATTGCAAACAAGGGCATGGATGGATATATCATAACCATATGTTCAAATCATCCTTACTGAAGTATCTCAAAATAAGCATGGATCTCTCGGTAGCATCAAGTTAACATGGCATAAAAATATCAGCAGAACAGGGGCTGAAATCAGCAACATCATGAAGCCTAGTTTGCATGTTTGTGCTAGTCACCACAGAGATCACAAAAATACATGGCATACACCCCTGTAAAGATGGCATGGCATATTACAAAACACATGTAGGACTCAAGTTCATAGGATGCACACATCAATCATGGCAAAAATGACAAGTGCATGTTCTGATAAGAATCTGAAACTAACATCACATAGCACTCTTCTAACAGCATTTCGGGCATCAAGATGAGCTCAAATGAAAATTATGCAGTGAGATGAAATGATCTACTCTTCGAGGCGAACAATTTGACATATTACACGCACGAAACGGAGCAATATGAAGAGAGTTATGGCATGATGAAAATGCATGAAAATATTAGCAGAACGGGGACTTAGTGGAAATATACCCCTCCGAGAAGTCAACAGGATGAAGCGGTGCGGGATGGCGAGATCCGGGACGGAGGCCGTGTTTGGTTCGGCGAACGGGTGGATCTCGTCCACCCGCGGCGGATCTAGCCGGAGTGGACTCCGGCGAGGGCGGCGTGGCGGCTCCGGCGAGCTCCGGGCGGCGCGGAGCGACGAGGGGCGGCGGGAGGCGCGGCAGAGGAGGAGGCGGTTTCGGCGGCGCGGGCGAGGGGCGAGGCTCAGCCGGAGATGGCAGCGGTGGAACCGGCGGCGGGCGCGGCGAAGCTCCGGCGGGAGGCGGGCGCGGCTCGCCGGGCGGCCCGGCTCGGGCGGAGGCGGCGCGGGGCGCTGGAGGGCGCGCGACGAGGCGCGGAGGCCTCGGCGAGGGGCGGCGGGCGGCGCGCGGTCACGGCCGGCGACGAGGACCGGCGGCGGTGCGGGAGCAACGGCGGCGGCGGGCTTCAGGCCGTGCGGACGGCACGGGCGGCGGCGACCAGCCCCGCGGGCTGCGATGGGCTCAGGCGGCCGCAGTGGGCGGGCGGGAGCAGTGGTGGAGGCCAGGTGGAGGGCGCGGGTTGGTCGAGGGGCGGGCGGACATGTCCGGCGGGGATGGACATGTCCCGTGGAGGGGAGGAGGTTGGCTAGGGTTAGGGCGAATTCATCCATGAATTTGGGGGAGATGTATTTATAGGTAGAGGGAGCTAGGGAGTCCAAATGAGGTGCGGTTTTCGCCCACACGATCGTGATCGAACGACCGAGAGCATGGAGGGGAGTTTGGTGGGTTTTGGGACACTTTGGAAGGGGTGTTGGGCTGCACACGAAAGAGGCTTTTACGGTTACCCGGTTAACCGTTGGAGTATAAAACGACCTCCAAATGGCACGAAACTTGACAGGCGGTCTACCGGTGCTATACCAAGGCTGCTTGGCAAACCTCGGGCCATTCCGAGAAAGTTTAACACCCGCACACGAAAAGAGGTAAAAGGGGGTGCCGGGGAGCATAGGAGTGCCGGATTGCAAAATGGACAACGGGGAAAATGCTCGGATGCATGAGACGAACACGTATGCAAAATGAAATGCATACGATGACATGATATGAAATGAAGATGATGACATGGCAAAGTGCAACACGCAAGCACATGACATGGCAAAGACGGCGAATAACTGGCAGACACCTGGCGCATCGAATCCGGGGCGTTACAACACTCCTCCACTAACAAGAGATCTCGTCCCGAGATCTTAGGACCGAGACGGAAGGGAAAAAGGGATGAGGTGAAATAGGAACTCAAGAGAAGAAGCAAAGAATCGAGAGCACACGAGAAGAAGAGAGAAATGACGAGAATGACGAGAATTGAAAGCTCACGGAATCAGATAGACTATGAAACAACTCCGTTTAGAACGAGATATGAAACGAATAAGACTGAAAGGATTTAGGCAGCACTCCGGTTGAACAAGGAAAGCATAGAACATGAACTTGAGAGGATGGAATGATACTTGATGAAGACATGACACAAAACCTCCGGAAAGAATTAAAAGAGTTGGATGAAAAGAACGGAGAAGAAAATGACAACTTCTGTCACGAATGAAATAGAAAGCAACCTTAGAAGAAAAGATTGAATGGAGTTGTTGAGAAAATTCAACAACGAAAAGAATAAGCTTGTTGTGGACTTATGGATAACATCTCAAGATCATAAGGTGATAACCGGCCACAAATTGAAATGATTGGATAGCTGAGAATAACGAAGAAATGCAAAACTCCACTTCAAAAGAATATGGAGAATTAATTACACTTCAAGATGCGAGAAGGAAAGATACTTGAACTCCGCCAACAAGAATCTTGATGAACTCTTGTAGAAAGAATTAAATCATGAAGAACCACCATAAAGAACTCCGGTGACAAAAGGAAGATGAGATAAAATGAAGGAAGAAAGAATAAGATGAGCCTTGCGATGATTTAGCTGGAGGTTCCGACGAGATGGTCGAGGGAAATTTGAACTCTGGAAAAGAAAAGATTAAAACACTTGGAACTAGAATTTATTCACGAAGAACAAACTCCAAAGGAAAAGGATTAATCACTTGGATGAAATAAGAATAAGATTTATTGTATGCTTATCCTTCATCAAATTAAATTGATGACAAGCAATGGATTTGGCATGCAACTTATTCTTCTTGGAAAAGATTAAGGGAGGATATAGCACGAAAATTTGAGAAAGTCTTCATGAACCACCGGTAGGATTGAAAAGAACGAATGAATTAAAATGATAATCAAGGAAAAAGAAACTTGAACGAACCACCGTAGAATTCGGAAATGACTGATGAAAGGGAATGAATCACCGGGAAGACTTAGAAGAAAAAAATCCGCTTGAGGGGATTTAGAAGCAAAAGAACAAAGAGATCATGAGCTGATTAAAGAACACTTGAACGAGGCACCGGAAGAATATTGAGACGAACGAAGGGGCACGGATATAGAATAATTGGGGAATGAATCTGAAAACTTGGAACGAAGCAATATTCTGAAAAGATGGCCTCCGGATGATCGAGACGGCAAAAACAACTCGTGAAATACTCCGGATGGATGAAAAGAATTTGCATGACTGGAAACAATTAGATAGGATAACATCGAGCTAGCACCATGAATCTCCGGGGGAACGGACAAGATTTAAGAGAAACTCTACTTCGGTCTTCAAGGATGACGATAAACACCACCAAAATTGTTGAGATACTCCGGTAGAAAGAAAAACAAAGAGGTTGAGACAACAATGAAAAATGATTTGAAATCGATCTTGAAAAGGAATCTGACTGATGAAATTCATTCTTACGTCAAACTCCGAAAAGAATTGAGAATAACTCCGGGGAAATTAGAAGAGTCAAGTAAGATCCTGGGAAAAGACCTGTGGGTTAGGGCCCACTGAAGAGAAAAACACCGTTGGAAAGGGATGATGAGCAGATAGATGATGCACCAGAACAATTAAAATATTTGAATGAGGTGACAACCTCGAATTAATTAGAACACAGACGAATCTCCTGAGATGTCTTGAGCACTCCGGAAGGATAAGCTGTCAAGAGGCGAACGAGCAAGTAAAATACTTGATCCGAGGGAAAGAATGTGATCAACCCGAAAAACTTGAATTGAGTCCACCGGGGAAGAAAAAGAGGTGATGAATGACGAACGAGACGAGAATTCACCGGTTGAAATGATTGATAGAAGACTGAAGAGGCTCCGCACGAATGAGATAGCTGGTCGAGAGAGATTCAGACTCCGGGAAGAAAAAGGGTGGGTGGGCGGGAAAACAAAGGCAACTTGGAAGGGGAAACCCGATGAATAACTTCAAAGGAAACACCGGTTGAAATCATTAAGGAAAGGAAGCAAAGACTTCGCACGAGTAGGATGGATACTCGATTACAGACTCCGATTCCAAGAAGAAAAAGGGAGGGCGGGTGGGAAAAGAAAACAACTGAGGATTGAACTCAAAGATGAAGAGGCTCGAGTCGACTTGACGGGAAATGTACCGGACAAAAGAGGATGGACAACACACGACACTAACCACGTGATCCTAAAGAAAAATTTGAACGGGAAGAGGAGTAATTCAAAACACCTACGTCAAGATTCCTCACCAGAGCGACGAAGGGGCTGAGGAGTAAAAAGAATTCCTACTCTCCGATATAACTAGACTCCGAAAATAGTTTTCTTCTAGACTCAACAACGGCCAAACTACACGATCAATCAAGGGGGCTCCTAGCGTCGGTCGAGGCTCTGATACCAACTTGTCATGCCCAATATGCGACCCTATCCAAAAGGAACTCGAAGGTCCCACCAAGGATAGACCTGCATATTGAAACGCTTTTGCAAGGTGGATATCATTACATCAACATTACATAATAGATGGGGATACAAACATAAGGCACAAATGCCACAAGAATACATCAACATCATATACAAGAGATCAACATCCGACTACGGATGAAACATAAACAGAAGCTCAAACGACATCCACCCTGCTAGCCCAGGCTGCCGACCTGGAACCTATCCCCTGATCGAAGAAGCAGATGAAGAACTCCAACACAAATGAACATCGCTCTCACGTCATGATCATCGCATAACCTGTACCTGCAACTGGTGGTGTAGTAATCTGTGAGCCACGAGGACTCAGCAATCCCATTACCATGGGTATCAAGACTAGCAAAGCTTAAAGGGAAAGGAAGGGGTAAAGTGGTGAGGTTGCAGCAGCGGCTATGCATGATATGGTGGCTAACATACGAAAATGAGAGCGAGAAGAGAAACAAAGGAACGGTCGTCAACTAGTAATGATCAAGAAGTGATCCTGAACTCCTACTTACGTCAAACATAACCCAAAAACCGTGTTCTCCTCTTGATCAACCCCGAAAAGAGACACTCACGATTACGCACACGGTTGGTGTATTTTAGAAGAGTTTACTTCAAGTTTACTACAACGGATATTAACAAATTCCATCTGCCACATAACCGCATGGCACGGCTCTCGAAAGTTTATACCTGCAGGGTGTCCCAACTTAGCCCATGATAAGCTCTCGCGATCAACGAAGGATATTCCTTCTCCCGGAAGACCCGATCAGTCTCGGAATCCGGCTACAAGACATTTCGACAGCAATAAAACAAGACCAGCAAAGCCGCCCGATGCGTCGACAATCCCGATAGGAGCTGCACATATCTCGTTCTCAGGGCAACACTGGATGAGACATCCTACGAGTAAAACCAATCCTCAAGTTGCCCCAAGGTGGCCCCGCAGTCTACTCGGTTCGGGCCAACACTTAGACAAGCATTGGCCCGGGGGGGGGGGGGGCTGAATAAAGATGACCCTTGGGTTAATTACTCCCAAGGAAATATAGGTGGTGGTGAGGCAAATGGTAAAACCAATGTTGGGCCTTGCTGGAGGAGTCTTTTTCAAAGCGAACTGTCAAGGGGGTCCCATAAATCGCCCGGCCGCGTTAGGGACGCAAAATCTGGGAACATAATACCGATATGACGGAAACTAGGGCGGCAAGAGTGGAACAAAACACCAGGCATAAGGCCGAGCCTTCCACCCTTTACCAAGTATATATATGCATTAATAATATAAGATATATTGTGATATCCCAACAAGTAAACATGTTCCAACAAGGAACAACATCTCCATGTTCCAACAAGGAACAACCTTCATCTTCACCTGCAACTAACAACGCTATAAGAGGGGCTGAGCAAAGCGGTAACATAGCCAAACAACGGTTTGCTAGGAAGGGTGCAAAAGGTTAGAGGCTGACATGGCAATTTGGGATGGCTTGATGAACAGGTAATAGGTAGCGCAGCATAGCGATAGAACGAAACAACTAGCATAGCAATGATAGTAGTGAGATCCAGGGTAGCGGTCATCTTGCCTGAAATCCCGCAAGGAAGAAGAACGAGTCCATGAAGAAGACGAAGCCACGAAGACGAATCAAGCGTAGATGAACGAATCCTCACGATCGCAACGAAACGGGAACTATCGAGAAGAAGCACACAACATGGTAAACACACCACACATGAACAAGGCACGATGCACAACCAAGCATGATGCATGACAAAGCTACATGAAGCTACTCATGGAAAGAGATGATGCAGACAAGAGTAACACATCAAGGCAAGTTTAAATGAGGCCGGAAACAACATAGAACAACTCCGGTAAGTCCTCATATGCAAATTTCGAAATTGGTCCAGATCTGAATAACTTTATGTTCAAGTTGTTAAACAGCAATTTACAATGCATCAAGATGATCTACACGAAATTCTAGTCAAGTTACATATAAAGTTCACTTAATTCGGAGCTACGGCCTAGAAGATATGAGCAAAACAAGATAAACATGGCATTGATGCAAAATGCATACAAACATCAAGCAAACACCTCAAAACATGGATGCAACATGATAATATGGAACTACATGCAAAATCAAGCAAGTTTCATATAGAGCACACTCAAAACGGAGCAACGGTTCAACACATACACCCTATACAAGTTATAGCAACAATCTGTCCAAAACAGCAACTAGGCATATTGCAAGCATCAAAACATGCTACAGCACCCCAACATGAAAACAAAAGGCATGGGCATGATGTACATGTAAAGCATAACAAAACATGAACACTGGGCTATCTCCAGAAATCACTAGAACATGCTCAAAATGACATGGCAAGATTGCAAATAATAACAGTTTCAGACTTTGCAGAAAACAACATCAGGTTGCAATGTTTAGAGCTATCAAACAACATGTTACAAGAACTTAACATGGCAAACAAAGGCATGGCATGAATCTACTAAATTCATAGAACAAAAGTCCCTTACTGACCATAAGCCAAAAAGGACCAGAATATATGATGGCACCCATGTAAACATGGCAAGTTATATTACAGATTCATACATGATAGGAACAACAATAAGTAGGCATGTTGGTGAGCTTGAACCACTCACCACAGAGCAATACATGGCATGGCAAGGCAACCAACAGTAAGAAGACATGGCATAGAAGCTATACATGGCAAGAACAACATCATAGCATACACGGATCAACTACAACAACCTTGGCAAAATTGAATAACATGTAAACAATCTGCCATGAAACATTTTATAGCAAAAGTAGAGCTCGATTGGCTCAAGCTAGACTACTCCATAATTGCAAACAAGGGCATGGATGGATATAGCATAACCATATGTTCAAATCATCCTTACTGAAGTATCTCAAAATAAGCATGGATCTCTCGGTAGCATCAAGTTAACATGGCATAAAAATATCAGCAGAACAGGGGCTGAAATCAGCAACATCATGAAGCCTACTTTGCATGCTTGTGCTAGTCATCACAGAGATCACAAAAATACATGTCATACACCCCTGTAAAGAAGGCATGGCATATTACAAAACACATGTAGGACTCAAGTTCATAGGATGCACACATCAATCATGGCAAAAATGACAAAAGTGTATGTTCTGATAAGAATCTGAAACTAACATCACATAGCACTCTTCTAACAGCATTTCGGGCATCAAGATGAGCTCAAATGAAAATTATTCAATGAGATGAAATGATCTACTCTTCGAGACGAACAATTTTACATATTACACGCACGAAATGGAGCAATATGCAGAGAGTTATGGCATGATGAAAATGCATGAAAATATTAGCAGAACGGGGACTTGGTGGAAATATACCCCTCCGAGAAGTCAACGGGATGAAGCGGTGCGGGATGGCGAGATCCGGGACGGAGGCCGTGTTTGGTTCGGCGAACGGGTGGATCTCGTCCACCCGCGGCGGATCTAGCCGGAGTGGACTCCGGCGAGGGCGGCGTGGCGGCTCCGGCGAAGCTCGGCGGCGCGGAGCGACGAGGGGGCGGCGGGAGGCGCGCGCAGAGAGGCCGGCGGCCTCGGCGGCGTGGCGAGGGGCAAGGCTCAGCCGGAGATGGCTGGCGGCGAACCGGGCGCAGGCGCGCGAAGCGGCGGGGAGGAGGGCGCGTTCGCCGGGCGCCGCCGGGCGGGCTCGGTCGGGGCGGAGGCGGCGGTTTCGGGCGCGGAGAGGCCTTGCAGCGACGAGGCGGCGGAGGCCTCCGGCGAGGGCGCGCTGGCGGCGCGGGTCACGCCGGCGACGAGGACCGGGCGGCGGCGCGAGCAACGGCGGCGGCGGGCGCTTCGGGCCGGACGGCACGGCAGCGGCGCATCGAGAGCATGGAGGGAGTTTGGTGGGTTTTGGGCCACTTTGGAAGGGGTGTTGGGCTGCACACGAAAGAGGCTTTTACGGTTACCTGGTTAACCGTTGGAGTATCAAACGACCTCCAAATGGCACGAAACTTGACAGGCGGTCTACCGGTGCTATACCAAGGCCGCTTGGCAAACCTCGGGCCATTCCGAGAAAGTTTAACACCCGCACACGAAAAGAGGTAAAAGGGGGCGCCGGGGAGCATAGGAGTGCCGGATTGCAAAACGGACAATGGGGAAAATGCTCGGATGCATGAGACGAACACGTATGCAAAATGAAATGCATATGATGACATGATATGAAATGCAGATGATGACATGGCAAAGTGTAACACGCAAGCACATGACATGGCAAAGACGGCGAATAACTGGCAGACACCTGGCGCATCTAATCCGGGGCGTTACACCTCAGGAATGATTTTCTCCATCCCCTTCATATTGAAGTTCATCACAAAGCTCTTGTAGCTCGGTGGAAGCAACTGAAGGATTCTGTCAATGACCGAGTCATCCGGGAGATTAACTCCAGACTAAGGCAAGTGGTTGTGCAACCCAGACATTTTGAGTATGTGTTCGCTGACGGAACTATTATCCTCCATCTTACAACTGTAGAACTTGTCGGAGACTTCATATCTCTCGACCCGGGCATGAGCTTGGAAAACCATTTTCAGCTCTTGGAACATCTCATATGCTCCATGCTGCTCGAAACGCTTTTGGAGGCCCGGTTCTAAGCTATAAAGCATGTTGCACTGAACCAGTGAGTAATCATCAACACGCGACTGCCAGGCGTTCATAACGTCTTGGTTTGCTGGGACAGGTGCTTCACCTAGCGGTGCTTCAAGGACATATGCTTTCTTGGCAGCTATGAGGATGATCCTCAAGTTCCGGACCCAGTCCGTATAGTTGCTACCATCGTCTTTCAGCTTGGTTTTCTCTAGGAACGCGTTGAAGTTGAGGGCAACATTAGCGTGGGCCATTTGATCTACAAGACATATTGTAAATATTTTTAGACTAAGTTCATGATAATTAAGTTCATCTAATCAAATTATTTAATGAACTCCCACTCAGATAGACATCCCTCTAGTCATCTAAGTGATACATGATCCGAGTCAACTAGGCCGTGTCCGATCATCACGTGAGACGGACAAGTCATCATCGGTGAACATCTTCATGTGATCGTATCTTCTATACGACTCATGTTCGACCTTTCGGTCTCTTGTATTCCGAGGCCATATCTGTACATGCTAGGCTCGTCAAGTCAACCTAAGTGTTTTGCCTGTGTAAATCTGGCTTACACCCGTTGTATTCGAACGTTAGAATCTATCACACCCGATCATCACGTGGTGCTTCGAAACAACGGACCATCGCAATGGTGCACAGTTAGGGGGAACACTTTCTTGAAATTTTATGAGGGATCATCTTATTTATGCTACCGTCGTTCTAAGCAAATAAGATGTAAAACATGATAAACATCACATGCAATCAAATAGTGACATGATATGGCCAATATCATTTTTCTCCTTTTGATCTCCATCTTCGGGGCGCCATGATCATCATCGTCACCGGCATGACACCATGATCTCCATCATCGTGTCTTCATGAAGTTGTCTCGCCAACTATTACTTCTACTACTATGGCTAATGGTTTAGCAATAAAGTAAAGTAATTACATGGCGTTATTCAATGACAAGCAGGTCATACAATAAATTAAGACAACTCCTATGGCTCCTGCCGGTTGTCATACTCATTGACATGCAAGTCGTGATTCATATTACAAGAACATTATCAATCTCATACATCACATACATATCATTCATCGCATCCTTTTGGCCATATCACATCACACGACACATGCTGCAAAAACAAGTTAGACATCCTCTAATTGTTGTTGCAAGTTTTTACGTGGCTGCTATAGGTTTCTAGCAAGAACGTTTCTTTCCTACACCAAAACCACAACGTGATATGCCAATTGCTATTTACCCTTCATGAGGACCCTTTTCATCGAATCCGATCCGATTAATGTGGGAGAGACAGACACCTGCTAGCCACCTTATGCAACTAGTGCATGTCAGTCGGTGGAACCTGTCTCACGTAAGCATACGTGTAAGGTTGGTCCGGGCGGCTTCATCCCACGATGCCGCCGAAACAAGATAAGACTAGTACTGGCAAGTAAATTGACAAAATCGACGCCCACAACAAACTTGTGTTCTACTCGTGCATAGAAACTACGCATAGATCTAGCTCATGATGCCACTGTTGGGGATCTTTGCAGAAATTAAAAATTTTCTACGCATCCCCAATATCAATCTATGGAGTAACTAGCAACGAGAGAGAGGGGAGTGCATCTTCATACCCTTGAAGATCGCGAGACGGAAGCGTTGCAAGAACGCGGTTGGAGGAGTCGTACACGTAGCGATTCAGATCGCGGCCGAATCCGACCTAAGCACCGAACAACGGTGCCTCCACGTTCAACAGACGTGCAGCCCGGTGACGTCTCCCGTTCCTTGATCCAGCAAGGAGGAGGGAGAGGTTGAGGAAGAAGGCTCCAACAACAGCACGACGGCGTGGTGGTGATGGCGTGGCAGTTCTCCGGCAGGGCTTCGCCAAGCTCACGCGGAGGAGGAGAGGTGTTGGGGAGGGGAGGGGCTGCGCCTTGGATGTGGTGCTGCACCCCTCCCTCCACCCCTCTATTTGTAGGGAGAAGGGGGAAGGGGGCCGGCCCCTCTAGATGAGATCTAGAGGGGGGCGGCGGCCAAGGGGGAGGGGCTTGCCCCCCAAGCAAGGGGGGCGCCCCCTTTAGGGTTCCCCCCAACCCTAGGCGCAGGGGCCCTAGGGGGGGATGGTGCCCAGCCCACTAGGGGCTGGTTCCCTACCACCTATAGCCCATAAGGCCCTCCGGGGCAGGTGGACCCTCCCGGTGGACACACGGAACCCCTCCGGTGGTCCCGGTACAATACCGGTATACCCCCGAATATTTCCGTTGACCGTATGATGACTTCACATATATAAATATTCACCTCCGAACCATTCCGGAACTCCTCATGACGTCCGAGATCTCATCTGGGACTCCGAACAACATTTGGTAATGACATACAAATCTTCCTTATAACCCTAGCATCGTCGAACCTTAAGTGTGTAGACCCTACGGGTTCGAGAACCATGAAGACATGACCGAGACAGCTCTCCAGCCAATAACCAACAGCGGGATTTGGATACCCATGTTGGCTCCCACATGTTCCACGATGATCTCATCGGATGACGCACGATGTCGAGGATTCAAGTAATCCCGTATATAATTCCCTTTGTCAATCGGTACGTTACTTGCTCGAGATTTGATCGTCGGTATCCCAATACCTCGTTCAATCTCGTTACCGGCAAGTCACTTTACTCGTTTTGTAATACATGATCCCGTGATCAACTACTTAGTCACATTGAGCTCATTATGATGATGCATTACCGAGTGGGCCCAGAGATACCTCTTCGTCATAGGAGTGACAAATCCCAGTCTCGATTTGTGCCAACCCAACAGACACTTTCGGAGATACCTGTAGTGCACCTTTATAGACACCCAGTTACGTTGTGATGTTTGGTACACCAAAAGCATTCCTACGGTATCCGGGAGTTGCACGATCTCATGGTCTAAGGAAATGATACTTGACATTAGAAAAACTTTAGCAAACGAACTACACGATCTTGTGCTATGCTTATGATTGGGTCTTGTCCATCACATAATTCTCCTAATGATGTGATCCCGTTATCAATGACATCCAATGTCCACAGTCAAGAAACCATGACCATCTGTTGATCAACGAGCTAGTCAACTAGAGGCTCACTAGGGACATGTTGTGGTCTATGTATTCACACATGTATTATGGTTTCCGGTCAATACAATTATAGCTTGAATGATAGATAATTATCATGAACAAGGAAATATAATAATAACCATTTTATTATTGCCTCTAGTGCATATTTCTGTCGGTGTATTAGAGTAGGGGTACACTAGTATCCCGAACTTGTGCACGGGTAGTTGCAGCACCCCGTGGCGGGGCTTGCCAGGTGCCCGCCAAGATCCTCCGTGTTTCCTTTGAGCCATTCAAGAACAAAGTATTCAAGACCCCGACAAGAGGAGCTTGTTGGGAAGGCAAGCCAAAGCAATTAAGAGACAAGGCCCCGGCAAGAGGAGCTTGCCGGGAAGGCCCGGTGAGCGACAAGCTCCCGGACGCGACAAGACGACGACCGCGGCAAGGTGCTTGCCGCGGCGAACCACCTCTACAACTACGCTCCAGCGCAACCGCCAACGTGTCGCCCTGGGACCTTTCCATGCGTGCGTGGCGGGAGGCTGTGCATCCAGCGGAACACGCTGGCGAGCGGTGCTGACAAGATAGCCATCGTGGCAAGCGATGGCGTCCCTGAGGGCCCCTTTCTGCACTGTTTAGGCGACATAGACGGGCATTTAATGCCTTTGTCCCCTGCCGTCAGGGTTAGGTATGATCCACTGTACAAGTAGTTGTACCAACCGCAACTCATTTTCCCTTTTTGCCCATGACTACGTTGCCACAGCCGGTGACCCTTGAGCATATAAAAGGAGGCCCATGCATAGCGAGGGGTTCGACCCATTGAAACCGAGAGAAATCCCACGCTAGGTCTTGTAGCTCTCATCGCCCCTAGCAAGAACACAATACAATCGACAAGCAGCAGCAGAGGAGTGTTATCTCTCCGGAGAGCTCGAAGCTGGGTAAACTGCTCGTGTGCTTCGCCTCGATCTGCTCTTCGTGCGATCTCCGCTCCCCGCCGAACCGAAAGGGGCTCGGTCCGCCGGTCCCATAGGTGTTCGTCGGCACGATCAGCCTCCCCGACATCTTTGGCGCGCCAGGTAGGGGGCGTCGAGGCTGTGTGAACCAGATCCGGCGTTCACACGAGCAACATCTTCATCATCTTCATCGACATGCCACCGAAGAAGAAGGCCTCGGCGGCAGCAGAGCCGTCCACGTTGAACCCACCACCACTGGAGCAAACAAGTGGTGGGGTAGACGCCGGCGGAAGAACGGGCGTCGACGAGAAAGCCCACGACGTTGCCAAGTCCAAGGACAAGGCTGCGCAGACCTCGGCGTCCGGACAGGCACCGCGTCCCTCTCAGGAGGCGCGGCACCGACAGCGTCATGGTACTCACAGTGCCATACGCTTGTTGGACCAAGATCGAGCTGGTGGATCCCGGGACGTTCAAGGCCAGCATGCGCACCAACAGGCTGGAACAAGCGGGCCACGGTCCCTGGACGGGATACTGCTCCTTCTAACATATTTAGAAGTCCGAGCATATCCCGCTCCTCGCACCGTTCGCCACTGCCGCCCACCACTCAAGCAAAAGCTTTGGCGCGAGCCCAGCTGCTCCTGGATTACCATCCAACGGCCGACAAGCTCGACGAATGGAGGGCCACCATTCAGAGTCTCATCGGCTTTGCCAACGGCGACACTCCGCGGCAACCCAGTACGTCGCTGCCGCGGCAAGATGACAAGGCACGAGCCTGTGGCGACGAAACCTGTGGGGGTGCAACCACTATGCACTCCCCTCCCCGAAGGCCAAGATCGCCGACTCGCCAGATCCACCTCGACAGTGACTCCACTGCGTCAACGGATCCGCGAGCTCGTCGCGATCAGCGCCAAGTTCTTCACGAGCGACAACAAGAAGACGCTCGAACTCGATCGAAGCGCCAAAGAAGCGGCGTCAATCGACCAGCGCGCGGGCCTTCGTCGATATGCATGCGCCGAGGAACCAGCGACTTGCGACGTGTAGGTTGCCCTGCGTTCACCTGTGAGCTGCGGCAAGTCCAGTGGCCCAGCAAGAAGAATTTCAAGCCAGATGTACCGGAGAAGTACGACGGCAAGACACATCCGTCGGAGTTCCTCAGCATCTACACCATCGCGGTGCAAGCTGCCGGAGGGCGATACGACAAGATCCTTGCCAACTACTTCCCGCTGGTGCTCAAGCCCAACGTCAGATCTTGGCTCATGCACTTGCCGGACAACTCCATATCCTCTTGGGCGGATCTGTGCCATCAGTTTGTTGGCGCCTTCACAGGCGGCCACAAGCCTCATGGCCAAGAGAGTGACCTTCACCTGCTCTCCCAGAAGGAAGGAGAGCCCCTGCGCAAGTTCATTCAGAGATTCAGCCGCGTACAGCACAACATCCCAGATGTCCACCCTGCCGCGGTGATCAGCGCGTTCCATCAGAACGTGCGGAACCGAAGGATGCGGGAAGAGATGGCGATGTGCAAGATCAGAGACGTCAGTGAGCTATACGCCCTGGCCGACAAGTGTGCGCGTGCTGAGGAGGGGAGGTGACTCCCCGGAGAGAATGCAGATGCAGCAGGGTCTGACAGCGAAGAGACTGCCCTAGCGAAGAAAAGCCGGCGGCGAGGCAACAAAAATAAGAAGGGCAAGGCCGTGCTAGTTGTTGAGCAGTCCGGCAACGCGGGTGACGCCAAGCAAGCCAAAATTGGTAGCTCCGGCAAGGAGGTTGCCGCGGGCGCCAACTGTCAGGCTGTGGCGTTCGCCGACAAGCAGGACGGCTCCGGCAAGCAATATTGCAAGATCCACCGCACCAAAGGCCATGACCTCCAGAGCTGCAAAAAGGTCGAGCAGCTTGTCGAGCAGCAAAAAGCTGAGTACAAGCGGCGCGACAAGGAGAAAGCCCAAGAAGGTGCTGGAGGAGCTGGCAAGAAGCGCCCTGGCCGGGGAGGATGCCGCGGCAAAGCCAAGCAGCGCCTAGGAGACAGGCCTCCCTGCGGCCGCGACAAGGATGAAGATGAAGACGACGATGAAGACATGGATGATGACGAAGCCGATGAGCAGGAGTTCCAGAAAGCCACGGAGGTCTTGTCCGTTGACGACGGTGCATCTCTGCATACTTCACAACGCCAGCTCAAGCAGTGGATGCGGGAAGTCAATGCAGCGGAACCGTCCGTAGAGTCGCGCAAGCCTCTGAAATGGTCCAGCACGCCTATCATCTTTGATATTGACGACCACCCTGACCGCATAACTGCGGTCGGGTGCTTGCCGATGTTGGTTTCACCAACTATCCGCAACCTCAAAGTCACTAAGATGTTAGTTGACGGCGGGGCCGGCTTGAACCTGATCTCCTCTGCAGTGCTCCAGAAGCTTCAAATCCCTGACAGCGAGCTCGAAGAAACCGGCACATTCCAAGGAATCAATCCGGGAAGGAGCAAGCTAAAGGGAAAAATCACGTTGCCGGTCACATTTGGCAGCGAGATGAACTTCAGGACTGAGAGGGTCACCTTCGACGTTGCTGACTTACCATTGCCTTACAATGGGATCCTCGGCCGTCCAGCACTCGCCAAGTTCATGGCAGGCTCTCATTATGCATACAACTTGCTCAAGATGCCCGGCCCGATAAGTGTCATTTCTGTCCCTGGCGACAAGAAGGATGCTCTTATCTGCGCCGACAAGATTTACCGGGAAGCAGCAGCCGCAGCGGATCACAAGTCACTTGCCGTTGAAGCTCCCGGGGGTAAGAAGAATACCAAGTCCGGCAAGAGCTCTGATGCCCACTCCGGCAAGCGCACCTCCTCGGAGTGCTGCGCTACCGTCGAGGACGCACCATCGAGCTCCACCGGCAAGTGTAAGAAGACGATGACAGCTCCAGAAACCAAGAAGGTGTCCGCCAAGGAGGACGGCACTGGTGGTATCTTCACCATCAGTGCCACGCTTGACCATAAATAGGAAAGCGCCTGTTTCTCGCGGGCTAACGCCGACGTGTTTGCGTGGCAACCGTCGACATCCCGGTGTTCCTGTGAAAGTAATTGAGCATCATCTCGCTGTCTGTCCTCACGCGCGACCCGTCAAGCAGAAAGTAAGGAAACAAGCAGTGGAGCGCCAAGAATTCATAGCAGAAGAGATCAAGAAGTTGGAAGCAGGAGGCCTTGTCAAAGGAGTGCTCCATCCTACGTGGTTGGCCAACCCTGTAGTTGTGCGCAAAGCAAACGGGAAATGGAGGCTTTGTATCGACTTTACCGATGTTAATAAAGCTTGTCCCAAAGACCCATTTCCCTTGCCGCGTATCGACCAGATTGTTGACTCCACGGCTGGATGTGATTTGCTTTCATTTCTTGATGCATACTCAGGATATCATCAGATCTTCATGGCAGAAGAAGATGAGGAGAAGACCGCATTCATCACCCCTTGTGGCACTTACTGTTTCATACGGATGCCCTTCGGTTTGAAGAATGCTGGTTCAACATTTGAAAGAGTAGTCCATCACGCTTTTGAGCTACAGATACACAGAAATGTGGAAGCTTATATGGATGACATAGTGGTCAAAAGCAGAGACAGGGCCACTCTGATTCAAGATTTAGATGAAACCTTTGCAAATCTGCGCAAGATCAACCTCAAGCTCAACCCCGAGAAGTGTGTGTTTCGAGTCCCCTCCGGCAAGCTTCTCGGGTTCTTCGTGTCTCAGCGGGGAATTGAAGCTAACCCCGACAAGATCAAGGCCATTGAGCAGATTGAAGCACCAAAGCATGTCAAGGATGTACGAAGGCTTGCCGGTTGTGTAGCTGCTCTCAGCAGGTTTATCTCTAGGTCAGCTGAGCGCGCCCTGCCATTTTTCAAAGTTTTGAAAAAGGCAGGTCCAATGAAATGGACTCCGGAAGCGGAGGCAGCGCTGCAGGACTTGAAGAGATACCTGTCCTCCACTCCAATACTTGTCGCACCTAAGCCACAAGAGAAGTTGTTGTTATATCTAGCGGCAACTAATCAAGTGGTTAGTGCTGCATTAGTAGTGGAGAGGGAGGCGGACGATGAGCTGGCAATCGCGGCAACTGCATCTAGCGACAAACAAGAGGCTTCACCGGCAAGCTCTGGTCCCGACAAGGATAGATCTGCGCAGAAGCATGAGAAGATGCATAAAAGGATGGTGCAGCGCCCAGTTTACTTTGTCAGTTCCCTCTTCGCAGGGGCTAGATCAAGGTACTACGGTGTGCGAAGTTGCTTCGGCCTCCTCATGGCCTCGAGAAAGCTGCGCCACTACTTTCAAGCACATGAGATCACAGTCGTCACTCGCTTTCCGTTGAAGAGGATACTGCAGAATCCGGAAGCAACAGGCAGGATTGTCGAGTGGGCACTGGAACTGTCAAGCTTTGGCCTCAAGTTTGAAAGCACTTCAACTATCCAAAGCAGAGCATTGGCAGAATTCATAGAAGAGTGGACGCCAACGCAAGATGAAGAAATTCCAAAGACGAGCATCCCCGTCAAGGAGGCAAGCAAAGAGTGGCTTATGTACTTTGATGGTGCCTTCTCGCTGCAAGGCGCCGGTGCTGGCATGCTGCTTGTCGCACCCACCGGAGAGCGCCTCAAGTACGTAGTCCAGATGCACTTTCCCAAGGAGCAAGCAACGAACAATACTGCAGAATATGAAGGTTTGCTTGCCGGTCTCAGAATCGCGGCAGACCCTAGGATCAAGAGGCTCATTGTCAGGGGTGATTCACAGCTAGTCGTCCGCCAAGTGAACAAGGATTATCAGAGTCCGTTGATGGAAGCATACGTTGATGAAGTGAGAAAGCTAGAAGAACACTTTGACGGCCTGCAAATGGAACACGTTCCAAGAGCTCAGAACGACATTGCCGATGGCCTGTCTAAGTGTGCCTCACTTAGATTACCTGTGGAACCAGGGATTTTTGTGCTCAAGCTGACTCAACCGTCCGTGATGCCATCAACTGGACAGAGCAAGAAGAGGAAGTTGATTTCTGGTGACTACTTTCCGGCAGAGCTCCTCGAAGCCGCCGCCAAGAAGGTCTCCAAAATCAATGCTAAGGATGCTGAGGGGCACTCTGCTCCGGCGAGCCCTAGGGTTTGTTCCGTTGAAGCAGACGCTCCCGACAAGTTTTGCTCCGGCAAGCTTGACGGGGAATATCAAGCTCCGGCTGAGCCCCGGGTTCTCGCCGTAGAAGCGGATGTTCCCGCAGCAGCAGATGTGCCTTTAGTCCTTATTGTTGAGCCGCAAGCTCCAGCATGGGCAAAGCAGATCGTCCATTTCCTTTAGACAGGAGAACTCCCCGAAGAGCAAGAAGAAGCGGAAAGAGTAGCCCGGCAGTCAAGTATGTACCAGTTTGTCAATGACACTCTGTACAGAAGAAGACTCAACGGTGTGAAATTGAAGTGTATTCGCCGGGAAGATGGACATAAGCTGTTGGCAGAGATACATGGAGGCATATGTGGCCACCACATTGGCGCCAGAGCACTTGCCGGCAAGGCGTTCCGGCAAGGTTTCTTTTGGCCGACAGCCCTCCAGGATGCAACGCACAAGTAACCAAGTGTGAAGCGCAAGGCCCATTCCAAGCAGATACACCAGCCAGCTCAAGCTCTCCAGACGATCCCTTTATCCCGCCATTTTCGGTCAGGGGCTCGACATCTCGGCCCTTCCCCGAAGCTGTCGGGGCTTTGAGTACTTGTACGCCGCCATCGACAAGTTCACAAAGTGGCCGGAAGTGGAAGCAGTGAGGAAGGTGACATCACAGTCAGCAGTCAAGTTCTTTAGGTCAATTGTTTGCCGTTTCGGAATCCCTAACAGGATCATCACCGACGCTGGCACGCATTCACGAGCCGCACCTTCATGCAAGACGCCCAAGATCTTGGCGCCAAGGTTCTGCTTCGCTCATTGCTCATCCGAGAAGCAACGGTCAAGCGGAGAGGGCAAACGCTGAAGTGCTGCGAGGACTCAAGACCAGAACTTTCGACAGGCTGCATAGGTGTGGAAGAAACTGGATCGAGGAGCTGCCGGTGGTTCTTTGGTCGATCAGGACGACGCCAAATCGAGCCACCGCCGACACCTTTCGCTCTAGTCTATGGAGCAGAGGCAGTTCTCCCACGGAACTTCAGATACGGGTCGCCTCGAGTGCTCGCTTATGACGAGCTCGAGCAAGAGCAGCTGCGACAAGATGACGTGCTGCTCCTTGAGGAGGACCGTCTTTAGGCCGCTGTACGAGATGCTCGTTATCAGCAAGCTTTGCGCCGCTACCATAGCCGCAGTTAGTGCCGAAGTATCGAGGAAGGCGACCTTGTTCTTCGCGCGCTCAGTCCGCCAAGAATTCCAACAAGTTGACGCCGAAGTGGGAAGGCCTTATCGGGTGAGGCAAGTCACTAGGCTCGGCGCTGTCCGCTTTGAGACCAAGATGGCATTCCGTGAGCAACCCCGAATATTGAGCATCTTCGTAAGTTTTACTCAGAGAGCGGCTGCCGGAACCTGTTCCGGCAACCACCTTTTGTACAAGTCTTGCCCATGTTGCATGTAATCCTTTGTACAAAGCCGGGCGCAGACCCCGTGCATCAGTAAAACTCATGTGCTCCGCACATCTTGTCAATTTCATGCTTTCTACATTTTGTTTTGCATGCATTATCTGACACCTTGTGCAGCACCCATCCCGGTAAGCAATAACGAGCCGCAAGGCTCCATATCTTTATTTTCTCTTCTTTCTCTCTCTTAAAGAAAGGAAGGTTCCCTCGCACACAAGTTTGCCAGGGGGAAGGAGAAGATAATGGTGTGGACCAGGCGCGTCGTTCAAGGAAATTTGGCCTTACCGAGAAGCAAGCAACAGAAAAGCTAAGTTGCCAAAGCTTGAGCAATTAGTTTTAAAATTTTAAGTTATCTTCCTCGAACGACCGTGCTTTGTATGGAAAACCTGTGCGCAGAGGAACCAACTCGTAGCTAGTTTGCGCCCTTACTTTGTTTTGAGTCCGCTCAACAACTTAAGTGAGCTGCAACTAGTCGCGACAAGGTTGATTGTCGGAAGCGACACCGCCAGCAGGCTACTGACGTTCCGCACTCAGCGCTCGCGGCAAGGGTGCCCGCCCCGACAAGTTCCCTAAAAGCGTAGGGCAAAAACATACAAAGGAAGAAATTGAGTAAAGGAAATAACATAGCAATCACTACTCAAGATAAAGTTATATTACAAGATAACTTGTCGCAGCTCTAACTGATTGTTTTCATAACATAATCAGCAGCGGCAAGGAAAAGATAAAATGAGCGGCCTAATCTACGCGGTCACCGTCAACCCTCTTGATTTCGCTCACCCTGTTCACAATGGGTGCAACAAGGGCCTTGAGCGCTTCAACGTCGGCAGTCGGCGGCAAGGACTTGAGGACGTTGGCGAAGCTAACGCCTGGATTGCAGTAGGCCACCTTCATCGGCACCTTCAAGAGCCCTCGACAGATTTGGCGCGACTCGTCGGCCAGCTGCTTTGGGATCTCTTCCCGGAGCCGTTGGAGATCCATCACCACGCCTTTGAAGAAAAAGCTGAGCTTGGCGCTGGGTTGGAGATGCTCGTCGGAGGAGTACCCGAGATCCACCATCCCCAGCTCCATCAGCTCCTTGTCGATGGCGGCGGCAGTGTTCACAAGACCCTCGGTCCAGTGCATCATGTTATCTCTGAAGGTGTTCTGGGCAGTCGTGGCACTCGTCAGCAGCTCCTCGTCGGTCTTGATCTTCTCCAACAAGGCCACCTCCCGCTCCTTGGCGCCGTCCAGCGTCTGCATCAAGGTGGTCAGTTTCAGCTCAAGATCTGCCTTGGAGTCTTTGGTGGCGTCGAGCTCCTTGCTCCTCTCGGCGAGACGGCCCTGCAGCTCGCCAAGAGTGTAGGCGTCCTTCTCGCGCTCGTGCTTGAGCGCAGCAAGCTCCTCGCCACTCTTCTGGAGGTTGGCCTCCAGCTGCGTCACCTTCGTCTTCAACTCTTTCTTGGCGGCCTCGGCAGCTGCGGCAGCGTCTTTTGCTTCCTTGAGAGCTCCACCAATTGATTGCTCGCGCGCGGCAAGCTCTTCCTCATAGCTGTCAAGATTGATCTTCCGCTGCGCCAACTCGCCTTCTTGTGCAGACAGCTTCTCGGCAGCAAGCCGCTGCTGCTCCTCGACCTCAGCCTTCTCAAGGATGAAGGCTGTGCTCTCTTCAGCTAGTCGCTCCCGCTCTTCTGCTACGCTCCGGAGAGCTTCTCGGTTGGCGCCCCGGAGCTCCTCTGCGCGCTTCTCCATGTCTGCTCCCGCCCTCGCGACAAGCGCTTCTCGCGATTCCAGCTTGGCTTGCCGGGCGCGGTAGAGCGACAGCAGCTTCCGCAACAGCTGCTCTTCCTCAGACTCGCCGCTGCTGCTGCTTGGCGCGTCGACCAACGACAGCCCAGCAGAGGCAACCAGCTCTTCATCGAAGGTCTCTCCCTCGACCGGTGCCCTGGAGCTCGACGCCCTGGGGAGCTTGATGAAGACGCCATCGTCGGCCTTCAAGTAGGCGCTGGGCTAGGGCTCCTCGAGCTGGCGCTGGCAATGGGCGGAAGGATCGGCGGTCGGTGAAGCGCCGGCGCTCCTCAAGGCCTCGTGGTCGCCAAGACGATCGCGGACCTCGCCGGCTTGCGGCGGCAGCCTTGGCGGCCTCTTCGACGGCGGGCTCGCCCGCGCCGGTTTCCTCCTCGGCGACAGCGGCGTCGTCAGTGTTGCCACGCGCGTCCTCCTCGCCGCCGACCTCAGTCTCCATCGGCCCTGCGGCGGATGGATTTGACGACAAGAAAAAAGAAAGAAAAGTCAAGCAAAATATCCAAAAAGAAGAATTGGAAGAAGAAGAACACAAGGTTAGCTTACAGGCAAGAGGCTTACCTGCGGTGGGATCTGCAGCTGCAGTCTCAGCCACCAGAGGGTCGACGGTGCCATCCCTTGCCGGAGAGCCGTCCCTTGCCGGAGAATCCTCCCTTGTCGGAGGGCACTCCCTTGCCGGGGGATCCTCCCTTGGCGGCGTAGTTGAAGCGGATGGCATGTCAGGAACGGCCTCAGGACACTCCTGGCGGGGCTGCTCTGCTCCTACACAAATCAACAGTCAGATATCAGCAAATAAAGAGCACCCATGCGCGCCTAACCACAGAAAGTAAACCATATACTTACGCAGGGGGCTGCGCTGGGGGCTGCTTTGTGGAAGGGTCGCCGGGTCCGGCAAGGAAGTCTCGGATGTGCCTCCCGCTGCTGCAGTGGGTTCGTCCTCGATGACGATCACCGGGGTCTTGGATCTCTTCGAAGCTCTCTGGGCCAGCGTCCTGAAGAGGAAAGGGTTCAGAATGAAGGATGTCAGACACAAGACAAAGCAACAAATTGAAGAATTACAAGTACAACGACAAGATCTTACTCTTCTTCTTCCTCGGAGCTGAGCGCGGAGAGGTCGACCAGTTCACCTCCGTGCGACAAGCTGGAAGAGTAGGCTCCCTGACGCTTAGCGGGTGCAGGAGCTGTGGTCCCAGAGGGCCCCGCTCCGAGCTTGTTGCGGGCGCGAGGTGCTCCTGCTGCAACCGTGCTTGCAGCGGTTGAGTTGCGTGGGCGCGCGACGGCTGTTGGCCTGTCGCCGCCCGCTGCTTCCCTAGCCTTGCGGAGACGCCTTCTTGGAGGTGCTGTGGGCTCCGCTCGCGGCAAGCTACTTGAAGGTAAGGGGGAGGCGCCCTCGGCAGGCTCGCTCCGCTCAACTTCGGGCTCGGCGTGATCTTCCTCGCCGGCAAGCTCCTCTCTGTCGGCAAGGCTTGCCGCCTCTGCCTCCGCCACAGTGAACCCAAACTCGCCCGCGACAGCAGCTGCTGCCGCCTCTTCCAACCTGGTGGCGATGCGCTGCATCTCGTCGTCAGTGGTGTCGCGGGTGAGGCCCTTCTGCTCGTCGGGGCGGATTGGCACTTCTTCCAAGCTGTCGAACAACTGTTGCACGACGTCATCAGCGGGCTCTTGCCAAGTTGGAACGATTCCATGCGAATCGCACAACGGCATCATTGCGCGGATGCGGTCAAGCGAAGAGTTGTTGCACAATGGAACGACTCCCCTTGGCAACCTGAACCACTCGGGATGATTAGGGTCATGCTTGAACAGCTCCAAGAGCATCGCGTCAAGCTCCAAGACGGTGAAGTTGAAGTTGAGGGCCGGGCGCAGCCTCATGATATCTGCCGCGTTCTGAAACTCCCAAGAAGGTCTTCTCCTCTCCTGCAAGGGGGCGATGCGGCGGCGAAGGAAATCTGCGCCAACTGCGCCTACAGTGAGTCCGGCAAGCCTGAGGCGCAGGATCCGGGTAACGGCGATCTTCAATCTAGCATCCTCTGGCGCCAAGTTGCTCCAATCGTTTCCGCGCACTATTGGGGTTTGGCGCTGAGCAGTAAATGGCTGCGGGTTCTCCTCTATGATCCAGCACCAGTCAGCCCTCCACTCCTCCCACTTGCTACGGAGCTCTCCTTCCAGATAGGCCTCTTTCTTGCCGATTCTTGAGATCCAGGCGATTCCTCCGGCAAGAGGCTCTCCTCTCTCTACTTGCGGCATGAAGAAATGGCGGAAGAGGGCTACGTTTGGGTGGACTCCGACAAAGTTTTCGCAGAGGTGTGCGAAAACTGCCATGGTCAGGACAACATTGGGGGTGAAATCAAGGAGGCGAAACCCGTAGGTGTTCACGATGTCGCAAAAGAATTCGGAAAAGGGCGGGCAGAGCCCGCAATAGAAGAAAAGCGCGAAGAAGGGGTACCCGCCAGGAACCAATTCGGATGCGGCGGCTGAGAATACCTTCGTGCGCGGATGCGCCCGCGTCGCCGTCGACCAGAAGAGGTAGTACCATTCCCTCAGCTCCTTCGCGGCGAGCTGAGGGGGGAAGATGGCCCGCTCCTTCCGCAGCGCCGCGAACCGCTACGCCTCGGCCGACTTCACGCCCTTCCCTTTGTCGGCTTTCGGAGCCATGGCGGGGGTGGTGGAGGAAACCGGCGGCGTGGGTGATGCTGGTGGCGACGGAGGGGCGGAGCACTGCTCTCTTTTCAGCCTTGGGAAAGAAGGGGAGCAGCGGAGGTTTTTCGAGATTAGACAGCAAATGGCAAGGTGGATGAACTGCCCCTGCTTCCTCTGCTTATAAAGAGGGAGGGGGCGGACGTTCCGCTGTTCCTAATAAAGAAACAGGCCACGATCTCCCCCACGATCTCTCCCACGACGCCGCGTTCGATGCGTGCCGTTCGTGGGGGGCGTGGTGGGTCCGGAGTGAGTTACGGCTTGGCCCAGGCTGCGTGTGCCCGTGCACTGTTTTGGGCCTGGCCCAACAGCGCTCGGCACCGTGTGTGGCCCAGGCCCGGGGGCTCCTGTCGGTGTACTAGAGTAGGGGTACCCTAGTATCCCGAACTTGTGCACGGGCAGTTGCGGCACCCCATGGCGGGGCTTGCCAGGTGCCTGCCAAGATCCTCCGTGTTTCCTTTAGAGCCATTCAAGAACAAAGTATTCAAGACCCCGGCAAGAGGAGCTTGCCGGGAAGGCAAGCCAAAAAAATTAAGAGACAAGGCCCCGGCAAGAGGAGCTTGCCGGGAAGGCCCGGTGAGTGACAAGCTCCCGGACGCGACAAGACGACGAACGCGGCAAGGCGCTTGCCGCGGCGAACCACCTCTACAACTACGCTCCAGCGCAACCGCCAACGTGTCGCCCTAGGACCTTTCCATGCGTGTGTGGCGGGAGGCTGTGCATCCAGCGGAACACGCTGGCGAGCGGTGCTGACAAGATCGCCATCGTGGCAAGCGATGGCGTCCCTGACGGTCCCTTTCTGCACTTTTTAGGCGACATAGACGGGCATTTAATGCCTTTGTCCCCTGCCGTCAGGGTTAGGTATGATCCACTGTACAAGTAGTTGTACCAACCACAACTCATTTTCCCTTTTTGCCCATGACTACGTTGCCACCTGTCCGTGACCCCTTGAGCATATAAAAGGAGGCCCATGCGCAACGTAGAGGGGTTCGACCCATTCGAAACCAGAGAACTCCCACGCTAGGTCTTGTAGCTCTCATCGCTCCCTAGCAAGAACACAATACAATCAGACAAGCAGCAGTAGGAGTGTTATCTCTCCGGAGAGCTCCGAAGCTGGGTAAACTGCTCGTGTGCTTCGCTTCGATCTACTCTTCGTGCGATCTCCGCTCCCCGCCGAACCGAAAGGGGCTCGGTCCGCCGGTCCCATAGGTGTTCGTGGGCACGATCAGCCTCCCCGGCAATTTCCAAAATCAATCACCCTCCATTGTTGCTTCTAAAGCGACAACATACTTAGCTTTCATCATAGAATTTGCCACGGTAACCTTCTTGGATGAAAGTGCAACAAATTCCTGGGTGGTTTCGGTAATTCATAACAACATATAGCTCATTGAACTAATAATCTTTCAAGATCAATGTTTCAGAAAGTTGAATGATTGGTATGGCATGGACTAGAGATGTGGACCCCTCAAAATGCTAAGGACACATATTGGCAAAAGCTCAAGACTCTACCTTTTTCATTTAAGTGATCCAAGATCACATTGAGTCTATCAGAAAGCCAATAATATTAAAAGGGGATGAGGTGTTGCTTAATGGCTTGCTTGCTCAAAATGCTTAGTGATATGCTCCAAAATCCCTCAACCACTTTCTCATTTACACATATGTCCTAATCCTAAAGTCTAACTCGGCCCCACCGTTTGATCTATCCGGTGCCACCGAGTTCACTTGGCATAGCCATATTCACAAACCCTAATCAGTTCGGTCTCACCGATAGGGATCTCGGTCTCAACGAGATGGGAATGCGAACTCTCTGTTTCCCTTCGTAATGTTTCGGTCTAACCGAAGTGAGCGATCGGTCCCACTGAGTTGGCATCGCAAACTCCTTGTTTCCTTTTCATAACGTTTCAGTGTAACCGAGATGAGCGATCGGTCCCATTGAGTTTGCCTGACCAAGTCTCTGCTTGCTTATTACTGAAGTCGTCTCACCGAGTTCATGTGATCGGTCTCACCAAGATGAGGTTTTGCCCTAACCCTAGTGCATTGGTCTCACCGACTTTATATTGTCGGTCCCACCGAAATGCCTAACGTTCACATTTTGAACCAAGCCAGTCTGACCAAGTTTAACCATTCGGTCCCACCGAGTTTGGTAATTTGTGTGTAACACTTAGATTTTGTGTGGAGGCTTTATATACCCCTCCACCCCCTTCTCCATCAGTGAGAGAGCCATCAAAATGTGCCTACACTTCCACTACTCATTTTCCGAGAGAGAACCACCTACTCATGTGTTGAGACCAAGACATTCCAATCCAACCACAAGAATCTTGGTCTCTAGCCTTCCCCAAGTTGCTTTCCACTCAAATCATCTTTCCACAATAGCCAAGTCTATGTGAGAGAGTTGAGTGTTGGGGAGACTAACATTTGAAGCACAAAAGCAAGGAGTTCATCATCAACACACCATCTATTACCTTTTGGAGATTGGTGTCTCCTAGATTGGTTTGGTGCCACTTGGGAGCCTCCGTCAAGATTGTGGAGTTGAACCAAGGAGTTTGTAAGGGCAAGGAGATCACCTACTTCATGAAGATATACCCTAGTGAGGCAAGTCCTTCGCGGGCGATGGCCATGGTGGGATAGACAAGGTTGCTTCTTCATGGACCCTTTGTCGGTGGAGCCCTTCGTGGACTCGCGCAGCCGTTACCCTTCGTGGGTTGAAGTCTCCATCAACGTGGATGTATGATAGCACCACCTATCGGAACCACGCCAAAAATCTCCGTGTCTACATTACGTTTGCTTCCTCCAAAATCATCCCGTTTACCTTCATATGAAATTATTTACATTCCGCTGCTATACTCTTAGAATTGCATGTGTATGTTGATTGCTAGACTTGTGCTAAGTTGCTAAAATCTGCCAAAACTTAAAATTGGGAAAAGGCCAGGTTTTTATTTGGTCAAGTAATCTAATCACCCCCCTATAGACATACTTCCGATCCTACAAGTGATATCAGAGCTTTGGTCTCCATTTGCCTTGATTTCCGTAGCTTTGGTGATCATAGCCTTGGTTTCACAACCTAGGAGAGTATGGCGTCTAGCGAGGGAAATTACCACCGTAGAGGTCCTTATTTTGATGGTACTAATTTTGCTAATTGGAAGCATAAGATGAAAATGCATATTCTTGGACATAACCCCGCCGTTTGGGCTATTGTCTGCATTGGTTTGCAAGGGGAATTCTTTGATGGGTGAGAACTAAATCATGAATCAACTGCAGAAGAGTTGATTATGCTGCAATACAACGCTCAAGCTTGCGATATCCTCTTCAATGTATTGTGCCCTGAAGAATTCAACAAAATCAGCCGTCTTGAGAATGCAAAGGAAATTTGGGATACTTTGATTGATATGCACGAAGGTACCGAGTCCGTCAAAGGAATCCAAGTTGGATGTGCTTCAAAGTCAACTTGACAAGTTCAAATGAAGGATGGTGAAGATGTCGCTGAAACGTACTCTAGGCTTGCTCTCATCACAAATGAGATTGCCGGCTTAGGAGGTGAAGAGATGACTGACAGATTCATCATCAAGAAGATCCTAAGAGCCTTGGATGGAAAATATTATACCGTGTGCACTTTTATCCAAATGATGCCCAACTACAAAGATCTCAAGCCAACGGAAGTCATTGGAAGAATTGTTGCTCATGAGATGTCACTCAAGGATGAATAAGAGCTTCACAACAAGTCTAGTGGTGCACATAAAGCCTCATGTGATGCTCCTGCAACATCAAGTGAAAAAAAAGTCTTCAATGAGGAATTGAGCTTAATGGTGAAGAACTTCAAAAAATTCTACAAGAGTAGAAGCATAGAAAGAAGCTCCAAGTCAAGATCCTACCATGACAAAAGATCTTATAGTCGTGAGCGAAATTGCTACAATTGTGGAACACTTGGACACTACTCCAATGAGTGTACGACTCCCTACAAAAGAAGAGAAGACTCACCTAAAAGAAGAAGTAGAAGAGAAGAATCACCTCCAAGAGAGAGAAGGAGCAGAGATGATCGTTATGAACGAAGAACCTCACAGAAGCTAGGATTTGGAAAGGAAGGACAAGTCATCAAAGAGCTACAAAAAAAAAGACATCAAGCTCATGTTGATGAATGGGTATCAGTTCTGACTCCGACCACCACTCCAAGAGAAGTTATCACTCTGACTCTGAATATACTCAAGATGAAGGTGTTGCCGGTCTTGCACTTGTGTTAACCAACTACTATGACATATTTGAGTCACCAAATGAAGAAATTGGAAGATGCTTCATGGCTAAAGGCCCCAAGGTATCACACCCCGAGTATTTTGATTTCAATAGTGATGAAGATGATTTGCTAGGTGATGATCATTTACTTGTTGACAATGCTAGTGATGAAAACTATGATGAAATTGCTATTAATCATGCTAATCAAGATGAAACGAATTACAATGATAAGAAGGAGATTGAGCATCTAACTAAAGAACTAAACACTCTTAAGTTAGCTCATGAAACTAATTTAGAAGATCATTGAGAACTTCTAAAAACTCATGAGAAGCTATGCTTCGAGAAGCTCAACCTAGAGCAAGTACATGGGTTCTTAAAAGACATCACTGATGATCTTCGGAAGAAAAGTTCTTCTTATATTGCCAAGCGTTTACTCTTGTCTACTTACATGCCACAAGTAAAATCTAGCAACAAGAGTAAGAAAGATTCTTCTTCTAGTAGTAACAATAATAAGTTAGCTCATGAAACTACTTTAGAAGATCATCGAGAACTTTAAAAACTCATGAGAAGCTACGCTTCGAGAAGCTCAACCTAGAGCAAGAACATGGGTTCTTAAAAGCCATCAACAATGATGTTCGGAAGGAAAGTTCTTCTTACATTGCCAAGCGTTCACTCTTGTCTACTTACATGCCACAAGTAAAATCTAGCAACAAGAGTAAGAAAGATTCTTCTTCTAGTAGTAACCATAATCATGCTAAATCCAATATTGTTGCTTCTAGTAGTTCTCTTGATTCCACTAATGATTCTCTTAGCCAAGTTACACTTGAGAAAGAAAATAGCTTGTTGAAAAGAATTATAGAGAAAGGTGTTTACAAGAGCCTTGCCGGAAGTAAGCAATTTGAGGAAATTGTACGCAAACAAGGAAGGCACCGGCAGAATCAAGGTGTTGGTTTTGAATGAAAGTTCAATGCCAATGGAGTTGAGTGGGAAGAATATCAATACCCCAAGGGGTTTGTTCCTCAACAAGAGAAGTATGGTCCTAATTCCTTCAAGGGGACACAAGCTCAAGATGATCTTCCACCACAGGACCACAAGCTAAATGGCAAGGACAAGCTTCAAGAGGAGATTGATGCATTTGAAGATGCTCCAAAGGCCTTGGTCAAGTGGGTTCCCAAGTCTACCTCAAGTTCAACTTCATCATGTACATCTACAACCCCAAGGATTCCCATCAAGATGATGTGGATCCCGAAGAAGAAGAACTAGAGATTTCTTGAGGGTGACTCCGCCAACATGCTTCACTCATATTCATATTGGCAATAACAAGTGCAATCAACTTCCACATCTTGCACTAGTTCAAGGAGTCACAAACCCTCTTGATAGTAAGTCAAGGGACAAGATATTGAAAGTGCAATTCAGTTCAATGGATTGCTCCAAATGATCTACATCAACATTGAGCATCCACATCTTCAACTTCTACATGAAGTCATCATCGACAAAACCAGAGGTTAGTTCATCCCTCTAAAAGGGGATATCACATCTAGGGGTAGCTTTACTCTAAGAATTGAGCCAAAGCAACTCTAATGGTGTGAACACAACAATGCTTTATGTAAAAGTGGTAACCCCACTTGACATTAAACGATGAGTACGACCTAAGATCAAATGTTCTCATTTGACTCCTAAGTCAATATACTCATATATAGATGACCTAGTCATGGCCAATTGCTTGATAGATGCTAGAGTGTTTGTGCATGCTTTGCCACATATTTCATTTGCTATCTTATTGTGTGAGCATGTTGGTTGCATGGTTTTCTTCATTAGAGGACATCCATTTGTTGTTTTGATTGTTTGGTCTTTTCTTTTGCCAAATGGATGGACAATAATGCCTAAGGACTCCCTCTAGCTATCTATGCTTTTCTCATCTCAAAATCTATTCATGCTACATCACAAAGTTTGATCAAGTCAGATTCGAAATCCTCTAGGTGAGGAGCACTCGGAGCCACCGATTCGTCATAGACTTAAACTTCCAAAACCTCTTGATGCATCTCGGTTTGATCGATTTATTTCTTTCGGTCAGACCAAGTCCATTAAGTCGATCTAGGTTTGAATCTTGGTGCAACCGATTTGAACACTTCGGTCTCACTGAGTTGCAGTAACTGCTTGCGATTCTGCTTCTCGGTGCCACTGAGTTGTTCCACTCGGTCTCACCGACAGTGTCTGGATATATATATACCCACGGGTCGATTTTTTATTAATTTCTCTGAAAACCCTTCGCACGCGCTGTCCAGCTCTGCCGACTCCAGGTCTCTGGATCGTCGCCTCCATCACCAGTGTCCTCCTGCCGCTGGCCTCCACCGCCGTCAATTGGATCTCCTCCGCCGTTGTCGCCGTAGCAAACTCACCGCCAAGTTAGGGTATGAGTCTGATCCCTTGTGCTTTCCCACTCCGATTCTTAGCACAAAGATAATGGCATGATTCTTGCCATGATTGAAACTATTCTATCCAAAAAAACTCCCTTTAGATTAGATTTGATTCAAAAATTTAGGGTTCCGCCAATTTCATCTTGGAACGACCGAGTTGTAGAAATCGGTCCCACCTATTTGGCCTAGGCATTGCACTGTGATTTTCGGTCTGACCGAAACTCGCAAATCGGTGTGAGCGAGTTCAGAACTTTGTGAAACCCTACCAATATAGGTGTCACCGAACTGTGCCTCGGTCTGACCGAGTTCACTAGTTTAGACACTGAATGTTGCTTCGGTGTCACCGAGTTCAGCAAATCGGTAGCTCCGAATTGACTTTAGTAGAAAACTAAAAATAAATTCTTGGCTCATTTGTTTTGCAAAATCTCTGCACTTTGTGATGCTCATCCACTCTATCTCATCTATATCTATTCACAGGGTCAGCTTTCAGCTTGCAGCATGTCTGACAACAGTGACAGCCAGAATATGTCAGAGGAACATGTTCAGATGAGTGAGGGCACTAGTCCCTCTAAGAGCAGTTCCGATGATGGAAGCAAAGCACTCCCAGCAACCTGCCAAAAGCTACAATTAGGAAGAGGAAGAATAAGACATCTGATTCTGAGGATGAGGATTTTGTGATTGATGAGGAAGTCTCTTCCAAGAGGAAAGGAGGCAAGAAGGAAACTGGCACTGCTGTGAATCTCAAGCCAGGATTGAAGACAAAAGCTCCTGCAAAAAGAGTTCCCATGTCCAAAGCCAGAGCCTCAAGCCAAGAAACCATGGTGTTCACTCTCGAACCCAAAGAGGCTGGTGAGGGCAAAAGAGGAAGGAGAGGGTCAAGAAGACAATGGCCAGAGTCACTGGGACATCTTCTATTATCAGAGACCTAGAAGAAGATGAAGAGAAAGATGCACCTCCTGCCAAGACTCAAAAACTGATGGGGGATGCAATCCGATCAATGGATGCTCCTTCAAAGCCCAAATCTGCCACCAAAGCTGCTGCTCAACTGTCACAGCCCCAGGTCGGCCTTGCTTGACTTTGCTTGCTCAGCATGTCATCATGTTTAAATTTCTAAGAAATTTGAAATGGGGATTGCTCAAACCCTAGCACCAGATCAAATCAACTAGGTTCAAATAAAAATATTCTCAATGAACCCAAAATGCTCTTCAGAAAAGTTCATTATTTTTGGATTGGTCTAAAACCTCTCCCAAAAATGGTGCACATTTTCCTAGGCCATTCTGGATTTTTGAATTAAATCATTTCTTATTTGCATTTGGGCATTTAAATACTATAAAATATTTTAAATGCTCAAATAATCCCAAACTGAAATGTTTACTGTAGGATATATTTCCAACAGTGGTCATGAGCAGTTGCATGATTTTTGGGATTGATTTAGTATTTTTAATAAAGCCCTAAAACTACAGAATAATAGAAAACAGAATATAATTAGAAAAAGCAGAGAGGAGAGAAACCTTACCTGGACTTACCTCTCCAGCCCACCTGCGCAGCCCACCTGCCCGGCCCAGCCCACCACCGCTTACCTCCCTGTCGTCTTCCACCTCGTGCCAGTAGGCAGGAGGGCGTGTGGCCGCCGTGCACGCACACGCGCCCCGGCCACCTCCTGCTTGCCGCCTTCCTTTGGACCCCGGACGACGCCACGCGGTCCCCTGGGACCCCTCTCACTCTCCTCCGTGCCATCCCCTCCGCTGGACCTCTCTCTCTCACCCAACCGAACGGGTTCGTCGCCGCCGTCCGCCACCACCGCGGCCACCGCCTCCCCCTCGCCTCTCCTACATGCCCCGAAGCTCCGCCATCGATCGCCGCTTCGCCCCACCCTGGCCCCAAGCGCTGGGACGGCCTGCATCGCCGACTGCCTCATCTTCTTCCTTCTCGGGAGCCGGTCGCCGCCGATGTCGATTCGCCGCCGACAGGACGTCCCCGAACCCGCTAACCATCCCTGCCGCATCCCTGTGAGCTCCTGCTCCTTCCCCCATGCTCTCCCCCTCCGTTCCTCTCCACTAGCTCGTTCTTCGTCGGAGCCGAGAGCTTCCGCCGGCCGGCCATGAAGCCACCGTGGCTAGAGCGAGTTTCGCTCGCGTCCGAGCACCGTTACGTGCTCAGTCGGCCGTCAGCTGCCCAACGCCACCAATAACGCCTCCTGTCGTGCTCCATAGCCTCCTCCCCGATGAGGCCGTGTGTGCGCCGCCGCGCGAGGTCGTCGCCGACATCATTTCCGGCCACCCCGCGGCCTCCCGTCGGGTCCTTTGGATGCGGACGAGCGAGAGGCCCCCCTGGTGCCAGCAGCGCATCGAACTGCTGCCCCTAACGCGAGTCCGGTGAGCTCTCGCCGTCGGTTTGGTCATCGCTGGTGTAGATCCGGTGATGATGACGTGGCGCGTCATTAGCAGTTAATCACCTGCTAATTAACCACATGACCCACTTACAGAAGGGCCCCACATCCTAATTAGCTGGCTAACAAAATACTTAGTATTAATTTAACAGGATGGACCCCACCCATTAGCTTGACCTTGCCACGTCACCCGTTGACCGACCCCACACGTCAGTGTTGACCCGGCTGACGTGGCAGTTGACTAGGCCCACCTGTCATCCACCCAAACCAGTCTGTGTCACTGACGTGTGGATCCCACACGTCAGATTTGACCTAGACCCGCCTGTTGACCTGCTGAGGTCAGCATGGCCTAATGCTGACGCAATAACTCATTTTCTGGATTTAATTTAATTCAGGAAATTTCAGAAAATACTCTAAACTTCTAATATTCATAGAAATTCAACCGTAACTCCAAATTAAATAATTTATATATGAAAAATGATCAGAAAAATATGAAGAATCTGTTTATGCCATGATCATGCATGTTTGAACAAGTTAACCTCACTGAATAGGACAAATGATGATTAGGGCAATTTATGAAATAACAATTGGAGTTGGAATTTGTTCTTGTTCGAGTTCCACTTCAATTAACTTGGCTAGATATTGCATTAGGTGAATTCAGTACCTTAACACGACATGTCATTCATGTGAATGTGCATTGCATTGATTGTGTTCTTCCTCTCTTGCCGGTGACTGTCCCCTCTCACTAGACGACGTACCGATGATGAGTTCGATGACACCGATGAAGAACTATATTATGTTCAGAAGTGCCAGGCAAGAAAAACCCCCTTGTTCATTCCAATATAATCCCACTCTCTCGCTCCTGCTCTATTTTACTGCATTAGGACAACAACGACTCATGTGTTACTTGCTGCGGTAGCTGAACCCCTTTATCCTCTGCATGACTGTCATTCCACAAGAATTAGATGAAACCCACTAGCATGAGTAGGAGTTGTTTGAGCCTGTTGTGCCTACTCATTCATGCTTGTTTGTCATGCCTGCCATCGCTTAGAGTTGAGTCGGGTCTGATTCATCGGGAATGAATTGGAATTGTTGTGAACATGTCCTACTGTTGAGAGCTAAGTGTGTGAACACGATTTGGTAAAGGTAGCGGTGAGAGGCCATGTAGGAGTACATGGTGGGTTGTCTCATTGCATCCGTCCTTAGGAACTGAGTTCTGTGTTTGTGATCCATGAAACAATTACTACCACGCATTGGGCGCGAGACCAATGGACCCTCTCGGCTTCTTAACCACCCTTGTTCTCTGTCCAGGAGTTGCAACTAGTTTCTGGTGTTTGTAGGATATGTATTGGAGGCCGTGCGTAGCGCTGACCCTAGGGGTGGGCTATGATGCGGTAGATACATGTGGCCGGTGTGCGAATGCGGTTTGGTATCTCGGGAACCCTGCACACATCGTTCGGGGCCGTTAGTGGAAACCTCGGCGGAATCCCTGCGGATGGAACCGAATAGGCGATAAACCTGGACTAGGGACTTGAGTGTTTAGGTAGGCCGTGGCCGACACCCACGTTGGGCTTCCGCTGAAGGTTGCCGAGTACATGTCGATGTAAACGCGGTAAGTGGTGAGCGTGTGTGAAGAAGTACACCCTGCAGGGTTATAAATGATCTATTCGAATAGCCGTGTCCGCGGAAAAGGACTTCTGGGTTGCCTATAACAGTTCATAGACAAGTGAAAGTGGATACTCTAAAATGCGCAAGATAAGCGTGAGTGCTATGGATGGCGTTCTCGTAGGAAGTCGGGAGAGGGTCCATAGTGGTGTATTGATATGGTGAATATGTGGACTCGTGTGCGCCACCTCAAAAGAGTTACTTGCAGTCGTAGTTCAGGATAGCCACCGAGTCAAAGCTGGCTTGCTGCAGTCAAACTCCACCACCCCCTTTTGATAATAATGCATATGTAGTTAGTTCTGATGTAAGTCTTGCTGAGTACAATTGTACTCAAGTTTGCCTATTTTATTTTTTTGCAGAGAGACGTCAGTCTCGCTAGTAGTTCCACGTGGACTTCGATGTTTAGCTTGTTACCTCAGCTACGATCTTGTGCCCTCGGCAGAATCTGGTAGATAGTCAGGCTTCACAGCCTTTTTCATTTTATAGTTGTCTGTACTCAGACATGTTTAGCTTCGCTTGTGCTTTGACTTGTATGCTTTCGAGTGTTGGGTCATGAGACCCATGTTGGTAATATCTCGCTCCTCGAGCCTAATGAATAAATATTTGAGTCGAGAGTTATGTTGTGATGCCATGTTGTATTTACACATATTGAGCATATTGTGTGTATGTTTGAAATGCTTGGTATGTGTGGGATCCGACAATCTAGTTGTTTATCCTTGGCAGCCTCTCATATGGGGAAATGTAGTCTAGTGCTTCTGGCGATAGTAGTCCTTCTACAGCCGGTTCACGGAGTCCTCGTAGCCCAAGACTACCGCTTTGGACACTTGACTGGCGGCATGTGTCTCACTTCGTTCCTATATACTGTCCCTTCGGGAAATGTCGCGATGACATCCGGAGTCCTGCCTAGCCTTCTACAGCCGGGTTGCGGAGTCCTCATAGCCAGTGCTACAGCCCGGATTCATACGTTGATGACCGACATGCTCGATGTGATTCATGTATGCCTGTCCCCATGGGTTAGTGCCTCTTTGGGTTCTCGACTAGCCATGTCGGCCCGGGTTCTTTGTCATATGGATGCTAGCGACACTATCATATACGTGAGCCAAAAGGCGCAAACGGTCCCGGGCCATGGTAAGGCGACACCCGTGGGAATACCGTGCGTGAGGCCGCAAAGTGATATGATGTGTTACCGGCTAGATCGATGTGACTTGGAATCGGGGTCCTGACATCAAGCCCCAAAGAGATCCACCAGAAACATATCAATTTCTGAAAAGAACAAGGCCCCAGTGCCTGAAGTGGAAGAATAAGAAGAAGTGCAAGTGCTCATAAAGTTGAAGCCCAAGATTCATGATCACGATGACACTCACCCTGTTGCTGAAAACATGAAGCTCAGGAAGGATGCAGGTCTCAAGATATGGAGGAAGAATGACCCATATGCCATTAGAAGGAGAGCTGTTGACTACAGGTTCCACACAAAGAAACAACAATACTTCTATGAGACTGTGCTGCTTGACAAGAAGCCAATAGTAAGTGACATGAGATGGGTCGACTGGGAGTACATTGATAGCAATGAAGATCACTTCCCAGGAGTCCATGAGAGCTTCAGATCAACATGCGTTGATGCATTTGTTGGCCAGAAGTTAACTAAACGGAATGATGAGTTGATCATGCAGTTCTACTCCACAACACACTTTTACCCTGATGGTAAAATTGTGTGTGGATGACAGAGGGTACCAGGTACCAATCAACTGTGGCTGAGTGGGCAAAGCTGATAAATGCCCCAGAAGAGCTTGAGGATGATACAGATGTATATGATAAGACAAGGAAGGGATATGACTCCATGGCACATATGTACAAGGAAATTCCAGATGCTGCCTTGGACACCCACAAGTTTGGGTCTATTTATTATCCGCTGTCAGGTCTACCAACCATCAACACAATTCTCAGACACACCTTGCTGCCCAAGTCTGGAGATGACAGGATGATCAGAGGGCACTCAATAAATCTGTTGCATATGTTTGATGTGCCTGAAAAGTTCAAGGTGATGACATTGATTGTTGAGACAATCAAGAGGACTGTTGCAGACCAGAAGAGATCATGTGGCTATGCTCCACAAATTCAGATGCTCATCAACTCCAAGATGGGCAAGAGCATGTATCTTCTGGACAAGGAACATCTTCCCCTGCTGCCAGAGTTTGAAGATAATGTGGTTGTCATGGATCCATCACATCCCACATCTGTGCAGGCTCAGGAGAAGAAAGAGAAAGCTAGAGCTGAGAAGGCAGCCAAGATTCCAAGTGCAGAAGAAGCTTCTCAAGTATTCCTAAAATCCAAGCAAGATCAACTGGGCTATCTCATTCAAGCAACCCTGAGGATTGAGAAAGGGTTGGCAACCCTGACTCAAAACCAAGAGAGTCTAGAGAGGATCATTGAGACTAAATTCTATGATGTAGACTTGAACATCATAGAGATTCAGACTGAAGTTGAGCAACTCCAGGATGAAGCAGATGAGAGAAGAAGGAGAACTACTATAGATGCCTTTGAGAGAGTGCCAAAGGGACAAAGGTCTGAAGCTGTGCCAGCCATTGACACCAGGGCAACTACATCAGCACTAGCAGCTACACCCTTTGTTGCTACTCCAGTTTCAACTCCACTAGCTCCTCAGACCTCTTCGGATGCATTTGTCGCAGGACTCCTCTCCACGCCACCTTTGCACTCCGGAGCTCCCGGAGATCGTGCTTAGAGACGCATAGCACTATGCATTTTTGAGCTTTTTGGTAACTTGTTGCCAAAGGGGGAGAACATGTATAGATCATAGGCTGAGAGAGAGAGAGAGAGAGAGAGAGAGAGCTTTCTTCTTTTGCCTCTTTTTGCTACTCCATTTGCTTTGCTTGTTTAGTTGAAACAATATTTTATGCTTGTGTGTGAGATACTCTTATGATCATATGTTTGATCATATCACACTTTAATGATTGTGCTTAGTGATGATATTCTTATCTTATGTATGATCATTCATATCTTATTTTGGTGATGAGTGCATATCCCATATTCTATCATTTTGAGCGCTCCACCAAGATGTATGTGACATGGAAGAGTGACCCATAATCCTAATTGATTGTGCATTTGCATTCAAAAGCAAATTTAAATAATGCACAAATTTAGGGGGATCTCTTGCTTGTCACATACTTCTCAAAGCGATGATGTATTTCATTTATATTATCATTTCTCGAAGCTTTGATCTATATGTTGTCATCAATTACCAAAAAGGGGGCGAATGAAAGTGCAACTAATCCCTGGGTGGTTGTAGTAATTCATAACAACATATAACTCATTGAACTAATACTCTTTCAACATCAATGTTTCAGAAAGCTCAATGATTGGTATGGCATGGACTAGAGATGTGGACCCCTCAAAATGCTAAGGACACATATTGGCAAAAGCTCAAGACTCTACCTTTTTTCATTTTAGTGATCCAAGATCACATTGAATCTATAGGGAAGCCAATACTATTAAAAGGGGATGAGGTGTTGCTTAATGGCTTGCTTGCTCAAAATGCTTAGTGATATGCTCTAAAATCTCTCAACCACTTTCTCATTTCCACATATGTCCTAATCCTAAAGTCAAAATCGGCCCCACCGATTTGATCTATCCGGCACCACCGAGTTCACTTGACATAGCCATATCCACAAACCCTAATCAGTTCGGTCTCACTGATAGGGATCTCGGTCTCACTGAGATGGGAACACAAACTCTCCATTTCCCTTCGTAACGTTTCGGTCTAACGGAAGTGAGCGATCGGTCCCACCGAGTTGGCATTGCAAACTCTTTGTTTCCTTCTCGTAACGTTTCAGTCTAACCGAGATGAGCGATCGGTCCCACCGAGTTTGCCTGACCAAGTCTCTGTTTGCTTATTACTGAATCGGTCTCACCGAGTTCATGTGATCGGTCTCACATAGATGAGGTTTTGCCCTAACCGTAGCGCATCATTCTCACCGAGTTGATATTGTCGCTCCCACCGAAATGCCTAACATTCACATTTTGAACCAAGTCGGTCCGACCGAGTTTAAACATTCAATCCCATCGACTTTATGAATTTGTGTGTGACGGTTAGATTTCATGTGGAGGCTATATATACCCCTCCACCCCCTTCTCCATTAGTGCACTACTAGAAAAACCGCTACTAATGGCGCACCTAATTTGGCCATTAATGGCGCATCACTGGTGCGCCATTACTAGCACGCCATTAGTAATTTTTACTAATGGCGCACGAAAGGTGCGCCATTAGTATCTGGTATACTAATGGCGCACCTTTAGTGCGCCATTATATAAACTCTGATTGCACCATTAGTATGCCTCCCAGGGGCCATGTGTACCCAGCTGCATTGGCATACTAATGGCGCACGACCACGAGATGCACCATTAGTAAACCGCGGCATACTAATGGCGCACTGACCAGATGATGCGCCATTAGTATGCTTTGTCATACTAATGGCGCCTTTGTCATGTGATCGCCATTAGTATGAATATTAGGTTTTTTTATTTTTGTTTTCTGTTTTTGCACAGGTTACAAAATGTATAATTTGACAAAATATAGACAGCACACATCAACAACAGATTCATCGAATACAATAGAAGATTAGTCTTTGAATACAATTCATCATATTAGTCTCCGAATACAATTCATCATATTAGTCTCGAATTGAAAAGACCGAACAAAGATAGAACATTATATTACAAGTCTCGAGACCGCGAGTAGCGAGTTTGTCTTCACATTACAAGTCGATATCGATCATCTAAACTACCATCACATAGAAGAGAGCTGCGGTCATCACGATGAGCATCATCACGATGAAACTTCGTCTTCATCCGGTTCCTCCAACGCTCCTCCCTCTCCCGCTAGATAGCGGGCGTATCTAGATTCGACCTCGGCCCTAGTGGTGTACCCTTTATAGCTATTACCGCTGAATCGGTGAACCTGTCTCCGACACTCCTCCCAGTCATCGTAGACTCCGGGAACCTTACCCTTGTACATGACATACGTCGGCATCGCTATGCACCTTACGCATCCAGAAAATCCGTGGACTACCTGCCCCGCGAGATATCAGTAACCGAGATAGTCGTGCACCGTCGTGAGCAGTGCGGCTCTCATAGGGAAATATTCTTTCTCTGCGGCGCCCCACGTATTGGCTGGCGTTTTCCTGACATGTCAAGCTCCTCTTTCAGCAGCCCCAGATCTGATTGATGTCGTTCCCTGGTTGTTTCGGCCCTTCAATTAGCATACTCATGTGAATGTACTTCCTCTTCATGCACAACCAGGGGGGAAGGTTGTACATCCACACAAACATAGGCCAGGTGCTATGTGTGCTTCTCTGGCTGCCAAACGGATTGACTCCATCGGTGCTCGCGCCCAGCACGATGTTCCTTGGATCGTTCCCAAATTCTGAGTCTTCGAAGTTCAACGCTTGCCACTGGTTCGCATCCTTAGGGTGACTCAGCATCTTGTCTTTTTTATCTATCTCCGGATCATTTGCGTCATCTTCTCGCTTCTTCTCCTCCCTATCCGCGTGCCAACGCAGGAGCTTTGCTACCTTAGGGTCCGCGAAATAGCGCTGCAGACGAGGAGTGATCGGAAAGTACCACACCACTTTTCGAGGAGCTTTCTTCCTCTTCTTGTATCGAGTGGACGCCGCACACGGACATATGGTAGACTCGCGTGCTCGTCCCGATAAATGATGCAATTGTTCATGCACATGGTATTTCACGTCGCGGTAAATCGAGAGGACACACGATTTTCTTCGCCTCCTCAAACTAGTCGGGCACTTGTTCCCCTTGGCAAGACGTTCGTGCGAATGACATGTTCTCGTCGAAGCATGCGTCGGTCATTTTGTGTTTTACCTTCATCTCGAGCCATGGCGTTACTTTTCAAAGGGTATCCTCGGGCCTGCATCCTTCATACAATGGAGTAACGCGTCTAACTCAAGTTGATCCATCTTGGCTTTCTCTCGGCGGCAGCTCTGGCGTTATCCGTGCCGCTTGAGAAGCAGCTTTTGAATATGAGGGTCCTGCACCCAGCCCATCGATGGTCCAGCGTCGTCGCTCCGCCGCATCATCATCTTCATGATCATGCCCATCGCCTGCTCCGACATCTTCCTCATCATCATGTCCTGCATCTTCTACATGATGACTGTGTATGCAACATCACCGTCGTGATCATCTCACGGGATTCTTCGTCTTCTCGCCCGCCCGAGCCGCGGTGGTTGTCTTGCTGCCCTTCCTCATTTCTTGCCCGGCCCCCATGGACGACTTCGTAGTCATCTTCATCACCTTGCCACCGATAGCCATCCATGAAACCACGCAAGAGCAGGTGGTCCCGCACCTGCCCGGAATCCGGGTCCGCAATAAGCCTCTTCAGCTTGCATCTTCGACATGGACATCTTATCTCCGTCTCGTTCTTTTGAAGCATCTCGCCTTCGCGGACCTCAAAACCTATTCACGATGCCTTCGGTCATCGTGCGGACCATGGTCGCTGCATGGGTAGAGCAAAACGATATTTTAGAACCAAACAAAAATTTGGCATGACTTTCCCTAAAATAGGACTAAAAAGAATGCTTAATGCCAAAATTCTACTGAAACGGAAATGAATCAACATTCGGCAAAATATTGGCAACTATCGCATTTCAAATACGGTACACCTCCAAACACAAACACATATGCAACACCACAAACATATGCAACACCACGAACATACATAGATCTAGCTAGGCCGTAAAAAGTGCATGTGCACATTGTTGTAGGAGAACAACATAAATATAGCTTCCCCTTACTTACCTATTAAAACAAGGTAATTTAACCACTTAATTTGAATGAATCTATGGTGGAAATGAGGTGAAAAGAGGAGGCACCGAGACAAGGAGGAGGTGGAGAGAATGAAGTGGGGAGAAAGTGAGTGTGGGTAGGAGAGGTTGTCCAAAATATCTTGTTGCTGCCCACTTACTAATGGCGCACCAGCACTAAATCGCCATTAGTAATCCAGTAACTAATGGCGCACCTCTGGCGGTGCGCCATTAATAGATTACAAAAATAAAAAAATACTAATGGCGCACCTTGCGCGGTGCGCCATTAGTAGTTACAACTACTAATGGCACACTTCATCCGGATCGCCATTAGTATGTTTGAACAAGCGCACTAGTTCAAATTTTTTTTATACTAATGGCGCACCACTTGCATGGTGCGCCATTAGTAATTACAACTACTAATGGCGCACTTGGCGGGATCGCCATTAGTATGTTTGAACAAGCGCACTAGTTCAAAAAAATTTCTATACTAATGGCGCACCTTTGCAGTGCGCCATTAGTAGTTACAACTACTAATGGCGCACTTAGCGGGATCGCCATTAGTATGTTTGAACAAGCGCACTAGTTCAAAAAAAAATTGATACTAATGGCGCACCCTTTTCATGGTGCGCCATTAGTAGTTTCAACTCTAATGGCGCATTAGCATGTGGTGCGCCATTAGTGTATACTAATGGCGCACCAACTTTCTGGTGCGCCATTAGTGTCAATCCCATCTATAGCCCTTTTTCTAGTAGTGGTGAGAGAGCCATCAGAACATGCCTACACTTCCCCTACTCATTTTCTGAGAGAGAACCACCTACTCATGTATTGAGACCAAGACATTCCAATCAAACCACAAGAATCTAGATCTCTAGCCTTCCCCAAGTTACTTTCCACTCAAATCATCTTTCCACCATAGCCAAATCTGTGAGAGAGAGTTGAGTGTTGGGGGAAACTATCATTTGAAGCACAAGAGCAAGGAGTTCATCATCAACACACCATCTATTACCTTTTGGAGAATGGTGTCTCCAAGATTGTTAGGTGTCACTTGGGAGCCTCCGTCAAGATTGTGGAGTTGAACCAAGGAGTTTGTAAGGGCAAGGAGATCGCCTACTTCGTGAAGATCTACCCTAGTGAGGCAAGTCCTTCGTGGGTGATGGCCATGGTGGGATAGACAAGGTTGCTTCTTCGTGGACCCTTCGTGGGTGGAGCCCCCCGTGGACTTGCGTAGCCGTTACCCTTCGTGGGTTGAAATATCCATCAACGTGGATGTACGATAGCATCACCTATCGGAACCACGCCAACAATCTCTGTGTCTACATTGCATTTCTTCCTCCAAACTCCTCCCCTTTACCTTCATATGCAATGATTTACATTCCGCTGCTATACTCTTATAATTGCATGTGTAGGTTGATTGCTTGACTTGTGCTAAGTTGCTAAAATCTGCCAAAACTTAAAATTGGGAAAAGGCTAGGTTTTTATTTGGTCAAGTAGTCTAATTACCCCCATATAGACATACTTTTGATCCTACATTGGACCAATTCCAGCTTGTCGTGCCACCATTTTAGTGTATTACACATAACCTTTAATTGAAATAAAAAATCTCTTGGAGTACTGATGAAGGTTTTATCGATGTAACTACTTACAACGAGCTTGAACTGATGTAACTCCTTACAACAATCTCTTCATTTTGTCCGTATGTGAGAAACTGAAAGTGCGTTAAGTCGACTAGAGAGGGGTGAATAGGCAATTTTTACAAATTCGTCAGTGAGGAATTTTAAGGTGAGGAAATTCCTAAGTCACGAACAACTAGCAGCAGAATAAGTACTCAGGTATAAGCATAACAGAGCAAAAGCAGAGTCATCATGATGAAATGAAGATAAACATAGAGTACAGAAAGCGTAAACAAGGGATAAGCAGGCTAAAGACAATGTGACTGAAGAAATTGGATTTAGGAAATAGAGAAAGTCTTCAGTCAAAGTCTTCAAACAGTAATGAGCAGGTTCATCAACACATGAATGAGAAAATGGAAGGGTTGAGGAAACAGAACCAGTAGGCTTGGTGAAGACAATGATTTGGTATACCAGTTCCAACTGCTGTAACAGTTGTACGTCTGGTTGGAGCGGTTGAGTATTTAAACTCGAGGACACACAGTCCCAGACACACAGTCCTCACCCTCAATTGACAAGTGTCAGTTTCTCTTGGAGCAGCCAACCAGCTAGTGGTTGTAGGGGGCGGCTATTTATAGCCTAGGTAGCAGCCCGACATGGTAAGACATAAATGCCCTTCAATGATATGACCGTTAGGTGGTAGGATATTCTGGTCAGCTGGCGCGTAGCACAGCAACAGTCAGATTTTGAGGTTCGAATTCCTCAGGGCTATCATGTTCCTCATTGTGTAGGCAATCACTAGTGCAGAACCGGGCAATAGCACCGGTTCGTAAGGCCCTTTAGTGCCGGTTCCATAACCGGCACTAAAGTGTGGGCACTAAAGCCCCCCCCCCCCTTTAGTACCGGTCCAGCACGAACCGGTGCTAAAGGGCAACCACGTGGCACGAACCAGCTCCGGGGGCCTGGAGCCCTTTAGTACCGGCTTGTAAGACCAACCGGTACTATAAGGTTTTGGGGGGGTTTTAGTTTTATGATTTCTTTTTCATTTAATTTTGTGTTTCCATTTTAATTCTTTTTCGTTTCCTGGTATTTTACGATACTACACATTGTACACGTTATGCATATATATATATATATATATATATATATCATCATGCATATATATATATATATATATATCATCAATGTCTCACAAACCACCATATTAATTAATTCACACATACACACATGTATAGCTATATACAATTTCTCCTACATATATGCATGTTGCCTTCGGAGCCAGTGGCATTATCCTAATTGGTGCCTTCGGAGCACGATGAAAATTGGAAATGGTTTTCATGGGGGCGGTGGCGGGTAATAGTATTCTCCTTGGTTTATGACCTGGTCGAGCAAAAATCCGCTATTTCCTCTTGAAGTGCTTCTACGCGCTCCGTTTCTAGGAGCTTCTCCGCACCTCTTTGAACTGTTAAGAAGGAGATCAATATGCATGTGTATTAGTTGTGTCACTAGATATCGATAATGGTGTAAAAATTGTGAATAGTGTTACGACAAGCGTACCCATTCCTGTCTTTGAGATCTGCTCCTTTTGGGCGCCATCATGCGAATGTTCTCGCAAGCGCAGAATGCACACAGATCAGTCCCTACGCCGCTTGAGGGCCTTTACGAGAATGGAATTTGATCAGATAATAATTAAATCAAGCATGATAATTAAAGAGATGGCAGCTAGCTAGCTAGCTAGTACTATAATTACTTACCTTGGGTGAAACCATTTAAGCTTTTTTCCATTCGCCTTCGTGACGCTGATGAACCTTGCCCAAGCCCTACCGCCGACAAAGAAAATGAATAAAGGGGTTATTAAATAGTTCATATCATGAAATGACGAACTAAATAGGCCGAGATATATAGTTAATAATGATTGAAATTACCTATTGACTATCCCAAACAAGATGTTATAGTCAGTTTTTTCTTTGAGTAGTGAGTCCAATATTTCAGCTGTTCCGGCGTCAAGTTTAATGATACACAAGACCCAGTGAAATCTGCATACACACACGTTTGCATGTCTTAATTAAGCGGGCATATGTAAGCAAAAACATGTAGCTAGCTAGTAGGCAAAAGCAGAGAATTTGTAGTACAAGGCGTGTGACTCACTTTGGAAGTTGTAAGGAAGTAGTATATCTTCATTGTATTTGAGGCGCTTCAAGAACTCTAGCATGTTGTCCTCTCGGCCTTTTGATGATGTGGATTTATTAGCCATGTGTATTCATTAACGGTGTTTGGGTCAATGAACCCAATAACAAAGCGTCCACCTTTTCTCATTTCATACATCTTCATCTGCATAATATACCACGAGAAAAGAATATAGTGAGGATAATTACAGGTAATGATTGATCAAAAGGATCACTACAGCTAGCTTGAGACTTAAATTACAGAAAGAAATCACTTCTGAGCGATAGCAATCGGCGATAGATTTGTCGAGTGCGTCTTGATTGTATAACTGAAACAGTTCAGAATACTCAACGGACAGAGCTTTCTCATGGAAGTAATGCTCCTCCTTGACATTCACCATGAGGGAAAATCGATTGGAAATCTTGGTAATGTTCATGTACCATTGATGCAGTTCATACATTCTCGTTGGGAGGTTCTTGACCTTGTCTGGCTTGACCAAAGGTTGGCCCCGGACATATTTCGTTTTATTTCATCCTCTCTAAGCACAGGCATGGGCTCGATCTCGAGGAGTTGTCCAATAGTGATGTTGAGAACTTCAGCCTGCATTATATGGTCCTTGGTTATTACCACATTGCCCACCTCGGGAACGTAAAATGTTTGCCCACAATAATATTGGCGCAGCGTGTTATCACGTGTTGTTGGCACAACAAGCGAGGGATCGATTCGCGCCACTGTTCTCCCAGTGGGAATGGTTTTCCCGCATTTTTTGACAGCTGCTTGTTGTTTGCTCGATCCCGAGCTCACCTCCTTCTGTAGACGTGCTCGATTTAACTTCCGGATGTGGCGCTCATAGTCTATGTCAACAGGCTTGGGAGCTGGTGGTTGAGCCATACGAATGAAGTGGTCAATCGTTTCCTCAGGCACTTTCTCCCTTGGCGGAGGTGGCGATTTTGGTGCAAAATGGGCTTCCACCTCGGCCTTCGATATGCCTGCGTTTTCCTCCTCGGACTTGTCATAAGGCCTCTGCGGAAGAGGCTTGAGGCTTGGACCATATTTATATCGCTTGCCTTCGCCTGTACTTCCTGTACTACCTCGACTCGTACCGCTATGCACCATAGCTGCGGGGTGTCTCTTCTGCGATTGCTTAGGCGGCGGAGACAGTGGACGGGGCTGAGTTGGGCGAGGAGGAGTGGCTCAAGCTGTGCGGACTTGGAGGAGGAGTGGCCTGAGGTTGTGCGGACTTGGAGGAGGAGTGTCCGAGGTTGTGCGGACTTGGAGGAGGTGGACGTCGGCGCTGTGCGGACTTGGAGGAGGAGGTGGCTGACACTTTGCGGACTTGGTGGACTTGCAGGAGGCGGGAGTCTGCTGACTCGGTGGCGGACTTGATGAGGAGTCGGCTGGCGGTGTCGGTGGCCTTGAAGATGATGCAATCCTTTTTCCATAATATGATCGATGTTTGGCCTCTCAGAAAGTGCTCGTCGTCACCTCCGGGAATGTCAAGCTGTATCTCGAATATGGGTCCACCACCTCATCAACCAAGACACGAGCATAGCCCGCTGGAATCGGGTTGCAATGGAAGGTTGCCTTGGGGATTTTGTAAAAGCAGCGGCGTCCGCCACCTTCATGGATATGTTCTTCATTTTGGCGTGTAGCTCGCTGTTAGTGTTCTCCGTGATGTCATCCACGGGTATCTATCCAGCATTGCGTCGTCGAGGCGGAACCACGCTGCTTCTCGGCATGGATGGGGCGGTGCTATCAATGCTGGATCATTCGCTAGCTGCTGCAGCTCTTTGAGACCCCTTTGGTGGGTACGTGACTCGATCTGCTCCTGCTGCCGCTGGAATTTGTTGCCAATTCCGCTTGACTTGCTTCTAGGCCTTGAAGGCGTTCATAGTCCCTTCCTCTGCTCCTCCTCCATCTTCCTCTTCTTCTCCTCCATAATCTTCTTTCTCGCACGGGTTCTGTAGTCGGTGTTCGGTCTGAAAACCCCTCATACCACGGAATAGCGCCCTTGCCTCGTGTTCTTCCGGGTGTTCAGATTTCCCGGGGCACACGTAAGCTCGTCGTTCTCTCTGCTGGGCTGGAACACCCCGATCGTGCCTCTTCTATTGCAACAAGTATCGCATCGTCGGCTCCTTCAGACTTGCCCTCGTCGAAACATTGCTGTCTTGGGTCCAACTCCCCCATGCGCATAGAACCAAGTCCTGCACTGGGGCCAGCTCTTAGTAACCGGAGTGCTTTGCATCCTCCATCTCTTTCTCAGACTTATCCCACTTAGGCATTGCCACCGCGCAGCCCACAGCCCTGACTTATGGAACTTATCCTTTTTTCGGCATTCTTCTTGTTTATTCTCGACCGTTCCTTAGCTAATTCCGAATCCTTGAATTTCACGAAATCGTCCCAATGAGCACGTTGGTTCTCTAGTGTTCCCTCGAATCTGGAGTCTTCCTTCCTCCTTGGCGTACTTGTCCCATTCACGATTCTTGTGGTTCTTGAATGCAACCGCCATCTTCCTAAGAGCAGCGTCCTTGACTTTCTGCACATCTGCTTCTGTGAAATGATATGGTAGGGTGAAATGTTCCATGAGAGTATCCCAAAGCAGATCTTTTTGTCTTTTGTCGACAAAAGTAACATCTGGACGTGGAGCAGCGTCATTTTTGTCTTTTTTTCTTTTGTCTTTTGCTGGCTCTCTCCATTCTTGAAGGGAGATCGGGAGTTGGTCCTTCACAACAACTCCTTGGCGAAACGAACTTGTCCGCAATCTTCTTAGGCGCTAATGGTTCGCCATTAGGTCTGATTGCCTCGATATTGTACTTCGCCCTCCTTCAACTTTTGTTCGGGCCTCGTTTAGTCCTTTTGCACGAAGATTTGCTCGATCCGGATGGTTGAAAGAACAAAGATCGATTCGTTAATATATCTTCAAGTCATTTAAAACATGTGATGATCACCGGATGCCTGCTTATATAAATATATATACCTCGCGGTCTTTGTTGTTTCAAGATCAACATTTTCTTCGTCATCATCATAATCATAGTTCATGAATTCATCAATTCGATCGCTTCGATCGAATATCATATCACCCTCTCCGGCGTTGTTTAGAAATTCGAACCGTCATAATCTTCTTCATTCGATCATCATCGGCCTGTGAGGATGGCGTATCATATCGAACATGGCCTGTTCTCCCTCTCTGCCGGTATTGTCCGCCATAGCTTTTATTTAACTAATCCAAAAGAAATATAAAACAATTTAGTATTCAAATTACATCGTCTCGAATAATAATAGATATAATCTCGAATACATCGTCTCGAATAATAGATATAATCTCGAAAACATCGTCTCGAATAATAGATATAATCTCGAATACATCGTCTCGAATAATAGATATAATCTCGAGTACATCGTCTCGAATAATAGATATAATCTCGAAAACATCGTCTCGAATAATAGATATAATCTCGAATACATTGTCTCGAATAATAGATATGATCTGAATACATCACTGGCTAGGTAGCTAATAAAGATCGAATACTATAGAAGAATCTCGACACTCGCGGTTCTGCTTGTGGGCGGTGGACACCAAAGAGAAGGAACCCTCACAGGATCATAGCTAAAGTGAGATCACTGAAGAAACTACCAGGTATTGGAGAACCTTCCGCCCTCTAACGCAACCATGTAGCGATGGGCGTGCTCGTCCTCCTCCACGACACGGCGATGTACCACCTCCGGCTTGGCAGCTCCTCCGCGCGGAACCGCTGGCCTGTGAACGCCACCAAACAAGATCAGGGTCGACGACGGGACCCGGGGCGGGTTCCTCATCAAGCGGCGCGCCCTCGAAGCACCTCCAGTGCTAGCCAGCGGAGCCAGTCCGGACATGGATCAGCGGACGTCGTCATGGAAGGGTCGACGGCGAGGATGCGGGCGGGCATCGTCAAGAACAAATACTAGCTATATGCCCATAAAAGTAACATTTTTTAATGATTGGATTTTGATAACTAACATTTCTATATAACACTAATTATGCTATCATTGCATATGTCAAAATTCTATATGCTATTTCATACTAATTAAGCATCTAACACTAAAAACAGAAAAAACAACTTCTATACATCCATTAAAAACAGAAAAACAACATTATATAAAAATTCCATACTAATTAAACACTAATTATATCCATCTAACATGCATTCATACATATATACTAGTGAAAAACAATAATCTAAAAATCTAAACTAATTAAACATACAAAATCGTATATACTAATATATACATGCATTCATACATATATCGTGTGTGTGTGTTCATCATGCTGTGTGTGTGTGTATGGGCTCGGGAGGGCGGCGCCCATGGTGGCCTTGGGCGAGGAGAGGGTTAGAGGGGAGAGCTCACAGTGGGGCGACGGCGACGGTGAGGCGACGGCCGGGGAAGCGACGGGCAGGGGGTGTGACAGGCGGCGGCGGCAGGGGCAGGATGACGGGGACGGGCCAGGGGCCAGGGGACGGGAAGCGGCGGCGGACGCGGCGGCGGCAATGACGGCGACGGGTCGGTGTGGCGTCGATCGATCGGAAGCGTGGCGGTGCTTCAATGGGGAATCAGAGGAAGAACAGAGGGAGAATGAAATTTTTCGAAGTCTTGTATATATAGAAGGCACCTTTAGTACCAGTTGGAGCCACCAACCAGTACTAAAGGCCTGTTTTGGCCAGCCCAACCGGCGGGAAGCGACCCCCTTTAGTACGGGTGGTGGCACAAACCGGTACTAAAGGCCCCTTTAGTACCGGTTTGTGCCACGACCGGTACTAAAAAGTCTTATTAAGCGCAGTCTTGATCTTGACAAGTTTAGTCCCACCTCGCTAGCCGAGGGGCGACTGCACCTGGTTTATAAACCCCGTGTGGTCGCTCTCTCGAGCTCCTCTCCAAAGCAGGCTTCTTGGGCCTCGTGTTCTTTGCTGTCTGTGGGCCCACTTGGCCTTCTTGGGCCTGCATCTGGCCCAACAACAGGTTGGGTTTCTAGTCGTCTGTGAGCCGCTCTGGCCTAGTAAGCGGGCTTTATTTTATTTTTTCCTTTATTTATTTTTGTGTTGTTTTTTTGTGTATTTAGAGTTTCTTTGTGAATATTTTTGCTTTAGGTACAAAAATTACAAACTTTACATTAGTGCCGTAGTTTTCAAATTTGAATAGTTTAAATTTTGAATTATTTGAAATTAGTGTGAATCACTAGTTTGTGAATAACTAAACTTTAAAAATCAGTAAAGGCATGAAAGAATTTGTTTGCACATAAAATTTCTTCCGTTTCAAATGCCAAAACACATAACTACCCTAACTATTACAGAGATTCCCCTTTGGGTGTGAAACACAGAAGAAAGTGATGATAGTGAAGCCAATCACGTCCCACATCTTTGGGTGTGAAACTTTTTCTTCGCGTGTGTCCCTTTGCGCCGTAACCATGGAAAATCTTCATCATTTAACGGGATGCTCGGGTCAATATTCACTGTGAATGGAGCAATTTCATCAAACTTTTCATAATCTTGACTTGTCATCTTGTCATCCACTCCCATGATGTTTCTCTTCCCGAAAGAACTATGTGCCGCTTTGGCTCATAAATGCGATGCATTCGCTTCCTTATCTTTTCTTTTTCTTGGCTTGGTAGACATGTCCTTCACATAGAAAACCTGTGCCACATCATTGTCTAGGGACGAATGGTTCGTTTGCATCACGCAAGATTGTTGAGATCCTTTGTTGTCATTCCGTCTGCGGGTCTTACGTTACCCGCCTCGTGTCATATTGACCCATTTGCACGAAACAAAGGGACCTTTAAACCACGTCGATAGTCAAGTTCCCATATGTCCTGTATATAACCATAATATGTTTCCTTTCCGTCTTGGTTTCTGCATCAGCGGACACCACTGTTTTGGTTGGTGCTCTTCTTATCTTGGGCGATCGTGTAAAATGTATTACCATTTATCTCGTACCCTTTGAAAGTCATTATATTCGAAGATGGTAAGCTGGGACAGCAAGTACATGTCATCTTCAATAGAGGTGTCATGCATGGTGCGTGTTCGCAACCAGCTGGCGAAACTCCTGGTTTGTTCACGTGTAATCCGGTCATCGAGACCGCTCCGGGTGTTTGGGCGTAGCAAATTCTTGTGTTCATCCATATACGGAGCCACCAAGGCAGAATTTTGTAGAAGCTGTGTAGTGTGCTTGGTGAGAGAATGTCCGTCCATACATATTATTTGTTCCCCTCCTAGCGTGCCTTTTCCATCCAGTCTACCCTTATGCCGCGATTCAGGAACACCAATCGGCTTAAGGTCAGGAATAAAGTCAATACAAAACTCAATGACCTCCTCATTTTGATGGCCCTTGGAGATGCTTCCTACGGCCTAGCACGGTTATGAACATATTTCTTTAAGACTCCATGAACCTCTCAAAGGGAACATATTGTGTAGAAATACAGGACCCAAAAGCGTTAATCTCTTCGCATAGGTGAACTAGGGCGTGCGTCATGATGTTGAAGAAGGATGGTGGGAACACCAACTCGAAGCCCGACAAGACATTGCACCAAATCATTCTGTAACCTTGGTATGATTTCTGGATCGATTACCTTACGAGATTGCATTAAGAAATGTACATAGCTTCACAATGGCTAATCGAGCGTTTTCGGTAGAAGCCCCTCAATGCAACGGAAGCGATTGCGTCATAATCACGTGGTAGTCATGAGACTTTAGGTTCGGAACTTTTCTCTGCCATGTTTATTATTCCTTTATATTCGACGAAGCAGACGGTACCTTAATCTGGCGCAGGCATTCAAAGAAGTTTTCCTTCTCTTCTTTGGTAAGGCGTAGCTTGCATGACCCACGATGTATGCCGTCTTCTTCGTGCATACGTTGCTGTTCCTCCGTGCCTCGGTTGTATCTTTTGTCTTCCCATACCGCCCAAGAAGCCAAGCAGGTCACGCAAAGATTCTTCGTCACGTGCATCACGTCGATTGCGGAGCGGACCTCTAGGTCTTTCAATATGGCAGGTCCCAAAATATAGATTTCTTCTTCCACATGGGTGCGCGTCCGTCGGCGTCCTTGAACAGGTTGTCCGCCGGGACCCTTTCCAAATATCACCTTCAAATCCTTGACCATATCATGTACATCAGCACCGATGCGGTGGCGAGGCTTCGTCCGGTGATCCGCCTCACCTTTGAAATGCTTGCCTTTCTTTCTTGCGGGATGCCTGCTCGGAAGAAATCAACGATGTCCCAGTACACATTCTTCTTACAACTATTCAAATATATCTTGTCGGTATCATCCAAACAGTGCGTGCATCCACGGTATCCCTTGTTTGTCTATCACGAAAGGTTCTTGAGAGCAGGCCAATCATTGATGGTCACGAACAACAACGCCTTTAGGTCAAATTCTTCCCCATGTGCTCAACTCACGACGTACACCTGTTCCATTCCACGGTTGTAAGAGTTCTTCAACTAATGGCCTTAGGTACACATCAATGTCGTTGCCGGGTTGCTTAGGGCCTTGGATGAGCACGGCATCATAATGAACTTCCGCTTCATGCATAACCAAGGAGGAAGGTTATACAAACATAGAGTCACAGGCCAGGTGCTATGGTTGCTGCTCTGCTCCTCAAAAGGATTAATGCCATCTGTGCTTAGACCAAACCATACGCTCCTTGCGTCATCGCAAACTCCTTCCCGTACTTTCTTTCGATTTTTCTCCACTGCGACCCGTCGTGGTACTCTCAACTTTCCGTCTTTCTTACGGTCTTCTCTGTGCCATCGCATCGCCTTGGCATGCTCTTTGTTTTGGAACAAGCGTTTCAACCGTGGTATTATAGGAGAATACCACATCACCTTGGCAGGAATCTTCTTCACAGAGGCGCGCCCTCGACATCACCGGGTCATCGCGGCTGATCTTATAGCGCAATGCACCACATACCGACAGCGTTCAAATCCTCGTACTCACCGCGGTAGAGGATGCAATCATTAGGGCATGCATGTATCTTCGCACCTCTAACCCTAGAGGGCAGACAGCCTTCTTTGCTTTATGTACTCTCGGGCAATTCGTTGTCCTTTGGAAGCATATCCTTTCTCATTACCAGCAACTTTCCAAATCCCTTGTCGGATACACCATTCTCGCCTTCCATTGCAGCAATTCGATGTGGTGCCCAGCTTTTCTTGTCACCTATGCAATTCGGGTACAACAATTTTTGTGATCCTCTAACATGCGCTGCAACTTCTTCTTCTCCAAATCACTTGCGCAGTTTCTCTTTGCATCGGCAATGGCCCGACCTAGATCATCAACGGGCTCATCTGATGCCTCTTCTTCAGCTTCTTCCCGCATTGCCGGCTCAGCTTCTTCCCGCATTACCGGATCAGCTTCTTCCCTCATTGTTGTATCATCGTATTCAGGGAACCTGTCGCTGTCAAAACCGGCGGATCTTGGGTAGGGGGTCCCGAACTGTGCGTCTAGGCGGATGGTAGCAGGAGACAAGGGACACGATGTTTACCCAGGTTTGGGCCCTCTTGATGGAGGTAAAACCCTACGTCATGCTTGATTGATATTGATATTGTGGATGTTTACAAGAGTGGATCTACCACGAGATCAAGGAGGTTAAACCCTAGAAGCTAGCCTATGGTATGATTGTAAGGGTTGTTGTGATTGTTGTCCTACGGACTAAAGCCATCCGGTTTATATAGACACCGGAGAGGGCTAGGGTTACATAGAGTCGGTTACAATGGTAGGAGATCTACATATCCGTATCGCCAAGATTGCCTTCCACGCCAAGGAAAGTCCCATCCGGACACGGGGGGAAGTCTTCAATCTTCTATCTTCATAGTCTTGGAGTCCGGTCGATGATGATAGTCCGGCAAATGATAGTTGGTGATGATGGTAGTCGGCTATCCGGACACCCCTAATCGAGGACTCTCTCGGTAGCCCTGAACCAGGCTTCAATGACGATAAGTCCGGCATGTATATTGCTTGGCATTGCAAAGCGGGTTCCTCCTCCAAATAATAGAAGATTGTGAACACCGGGATAGTGTCGGCTCTGCAAAATAAATTCCACATTCCACCGTAGAGAATAATAATATATACACAAGTTCAATCTGCCGGCGTTTTCCGTGGCATGGCGTCACACCACTACCAAGCCATTACTCGAGTTGTTTTTACTTTACCACCTCGGCGCATTTAGCGAAGCGGTTTCCTGGCACGTCTTGTCGAGCAGAGATCGCGTTTCCCTTAATCCGGATTCTCATCAATACAGGCGTGGGTAACCCAACCGCGCCCGTCGCCACGCCCCCTCTATCGAAGGCGAGTCCCAAACGGCCACGGAATCGGCTCTTGGTATTCTTCTTCTTTATAACGGGACCAAGGCTCGTTTCTTTTCTTCAATCCTCCATCGAATCCTTTCCCGATCCAAGTTCCAGCACCTAGAGCTCCAGATTCGGGCGCTTCGGACCTTCAACGATGTCGGTTCGACCTCGAGGCGCTGGATGCCCTCCTCCGTCACGGAGGAGGATGTGCTAAAGCTGCGGGATGCCAAGTTCTGTCTTTTGAGATTTCGACAGGCTGCTGCCGAAGGCAGGCCATCCCACCCCGAGCCCGGCGAGTATGTCGTTTTGTATCCCACCTCCGTCGGGGTTTAGGCTTCCCGATGGATCCTTTTGTGAGGGGGCTCATGTTTTATTATGGGTTGGAATTCCAAGATTTGGCTCCGGAGTCCATCCTCCATATCTCCGCATTCATTGTCATCTGCGAAGCCTTCCTCGCGTCACCCCTCACTTGATGCGTGGTGAAGACCTTCAATGTGGCGCCATGATCGGGGCGTCAAGCGGAGTGTGGCGGGCGGCCATAAGTAGGAGGGCGATGCCCGTGGCCCGCTGGCTCCTTCAATAGGAGCTCGGCCTGTGGCAGCAAGTGGTTCTATATTACCGTTCCGAGGGTCGCAGACAAAAGCCGCCGCCCTATTTCGCCCGGGACCTCCACAACGATTGATGTCGTGGGTCAACCAAGGGCTCAACTGGGGGCCGTCAAAGGACGTGCCCCTATTGCAGGGCCGGATTCGAGATCTCTTAACGAGGGAGATCGATATGGTGGTGGCGATGCAGGTTATGTTAATTAGGCGCCTCCTGCCCTGCAAACGCCGCCCTCTCCGGCTATGGGAGTTCAATCCGGAGGGCCCACGGATTCTTCAACACTTCATGGGTATGACACCCCTGGAGATGTATAACTTGTTCTTCGGATCGCAAGAGGTGCGTCCGGAATTGACCGAGGATGCTGGACTAAGCTGCAATCGCCCGGATACTCAAGTAAGTAGTTCCAAGTCCGGACATACCGTTAGTTTGCCTGTCGATGATCCGCCTTATGACCGATCTCCTTCTACACAGGAGTGGATAGAGGAAGCAAAATTGATACGGTGTCCGGCCTCCCTCCCCGAGACCGCGCCGGATCCGTGCTGGTCCGGATCTTTGGAGGTTGCGCCTTGGAGGAAGGCGAAGGGAAAGCAAGGAAGCTACTGCCCCACCCAAGGAGGCTCTTGAAAGAGGGGGATCGAGAATCCCTCCTCCAAGGGAGAAGAGGACTGCCTCCGAGGACCGGGGCAAAAGCCCCTAAGCGGGGAAGAAATCTTCGCGGAGGGTCCTGCGTCGGGGAGGCCCGCCGCACAATCTCCTTAATGAGTCAGCCCTCCAGCGAGCCGTAAGTAGAAAGAAAGGAGTTTTGTAATAAGGAACATCCCAAAATAGTGCTTCTGAGGATAACTAAAGTGTTTACCTTGTAGTTCGGATCTCCGTCCTTCGCAAATGAGCTCGTCTTCGGGGGACCTTCTTCCGGAGATGATGGAGAGCGAGACGCCTCCATCCGGGGCGTCGTCGAATAGGGCGGGCGAGCCTGAAGTGTCATCACGGAGGGAGCCCCCGGGTTTGGCAAAGCCGGATAGTTCGGCGCCAACTGGTGTACGGCTGAAGGATCTGCTTGAGAAGGCGTCTATCTCAGAAGATCAGCACGCATTGATGAGCATGGTGATTGAAAGGATTGCATCCGCCGAAGGCGGGTTGCATGACGCCGTCTGGAGTTTACAGGCGGGGTTCGAGGTACGTAAAAATGACACACCTTTTAACAGTTTTGCATATAGAATGCGCCCTGTATAGATAGTAGCCCCTGAGACTCGGTAGGTTGTCGATATCGACAGCGTGCCGAGGATTATAATCGCAGGTTTAAATTCGCGCCGTGCTGATGCAGGTGGCGGGTCGTCCGGGGCCAGCGGATGATGGAGTGCTGAACTAAGCGGCAACTTGATGTGGCGGATGCGAACATCGCTGATCAACAGGCGATTTGATGAGTCGCAAGGTAAGTGTTACTGCGCGGTCACGAGGTAAGGGAGCCGAAGCCAACTCCTTACAATATGTGCGTGAAATGCAGATAGTGCCGCTGCCATGGAGAGTCTTCGGGCCGAACTTTCTCAAGCCAAGGAGCAGGCCAGAAGGAGTAATTCGGCGGCCTCGAAGGTGGCCTAGGAGTTAGCGGCCGAAAGGGCCGCACACTGCCGGAGCAGGGAAGAGATAGCCGAAATGGCTGTGAAGTTAAAAGATGCTACCGACCGCAATGAGGCTCTTGTGAAGGAGCGCCTAGCGGGGCAAGAAGACCTGGAGAAGGCCACCGCCGAAGCCAAGGATGCCCGCGCTGCAATGCGGGCCATGAAGGAAGAGCTGCGCCAGGCCGGGGAGATTGTAGCTGGCAAGCCTTTTCTGCTGCGCCGAAGGTTCACAGATGCAAAATATGCTCAGCTGGGCCAACTGTGGTGTCCGGAGGACCCTTATATGGACTTAGCAGCGAGTGCGGCGGATGCCATTGTGCATTTTCGAAGCCAGAAGGATCACCAGACGGAAGAGCTGTTTTGGTCTCAATTCCATAGTCCGGAGCGTTCACTTCCGCTGACCGATCGTTTGGCTGAGTGGGCTGAGCTATATAGGTTGTCCGGGCTTGCTATGGCGGATGTAGTGACCTATATCCGGCCGGATAGGCCCCAGCCGAAGAGTTACTTTGGCTTATTGCAGCAATTTCTTGGGGCGGTGCCGCATATCAAGGCGATGAAGCGGTCGGCCTGCATAGAGGTGCGCGGATGGCGCTTGCCGTGTGAAGACACATTGGACGAGATGGATGCCACCGCTGTTGCAACCCCGGTTGGATAATAACCGGCTACCGCCGAGCACTATTTTGGCGAAGTCTTTTGGTGCTCGTGTAATAAAGTCGCGATGCTTGAAAAATGTTACGTTGAATGAGCGTTTATATTATATAAAGCGATTTTTATTATGTAAGCGCCTTTTATACTTGTGCGTTCAAGTAATAGAATACCTCCTTTGCGGCCGTTCATGTATACGTATGTATAACACGAAAGATGGCGATCGTCGGCTTCAGCCCCCACGCACAAGGTGCGGCGGTGTTCATAAAAAATAGCGCGTTTTCACACTTAATCCGGCGTCTCGGTCCTGTAAAGGAGGTGGTAGCGTAGCAAGCGAGGCAACGGACTATAATGCTTTATCACTTTCACTTAGCCATGGAGTTCGAGGGTGGGGCTCGACATAGCCCAGGGGCACACAGCGCTCTCCAATTCGGGCGCATATGTGCTGGCCGAAGCGGCCCTTCGTCAGCGGAGGAATCCTAAACATTCCCATAGTCAATCAGTGGTTGACCAGTCTCTCATTGTATCATGACGGTCAGTTTTCGGCTTTCTCTCTTGAGGTGCTCGCCCAGCCAATCGGGCACTGTCGCGATAGTTCTCACGGAGCCACGTTAGCGATGATACGGAGCGTAAGGCAGCAAAACACAGGGCAGGCAAACCCAACATTTGACCAAAGACATGATTCGGAGCTGATGCATATAAGGCCTAACTCGAGGCGCGAACACTCCGAAGGTGTTCGGTCTTTATAATGCGGGCAAAACAAAGCCCTAAGCCCCTTGTGTCCAGTGCGGGCAGATTCTTACAGCGCGGCCGATGCCAAAACGCGATCTCTCACTCTGGTTATAATGATAAACCAGGGATTATAGCAACAAGAGACAGAAGAAAGGTTTACGTAGGGTCTTAGTCGAAAAGAGTCCTTGCAGCGGGTCCCTCTTGCGTCTGCGCTGTGTCTCCGTTGTGCCGTATCCTGGACGAGTGTGCACGCTGTTCATCGTAAAAAGAGAAGAACTTGGTTGGAAAAGAAATCGTGCGAGAAAGTGCATAAAAGATTGAAAAATAGGGATTAAGAAAGCTGAGCCTGTGCTAGCTCATTATGGCTTATATGTGTGAATCCTTGTGAAGGGATGTGCGGCTAGGTAGCCCCTAGCTTATTTATTCCGGACTCGTCCAGCCGTGTCCGGGGTCTCGAGCGACCTTTTAATGAAATGATGCCACGTGGACCGGCATTTTAAGCGTAAGAGACGTGGAATGTGGTATTGTATTGAAGCGGACGAGAGCTTCCCGTCCAGTGGTGCTTGATAGCTGGCTTAAGGGCCTGGCGCCACTCCTTTGAAGGAAGTGCGGCTATGCCGAATTGTAATAGGATCTATCCCCACTTGCGGATTGTGTCCGGATATAACAGGTTTAAGTCACTGCCGCCGTTCATCAACACCTGCGTTAATTGTAGTCCGTCTATTATGGGATCCGATATCAGGGCAGTCTATCCTGCGCTCCGGATATACGGACTAATCCGGATGGTCGAAAGTGATTGGTTTGACATCCAACCTTGGTCCTTTGGGGTGGATCGTCCGACACTTGTCTTGGCGAGTGCCGTGTTGGCTTTCCGTGTTTATCACGTGAAGTAAGTTCTTGTTTTGACTTCTCGATGGAAAGTCCTTTGACTTCGGTGCTTTCTGCTGGTGGGGCTCGTCATTGTCCTCGCTTGGCGTGTCGAGGCCTTGTGTCCGGCATTAAGTCTGCGGACTGTTTAAAACCCAACAATTTGGTTGGTATGGTTTGCGAGCCTTCGAAGTCTTGTGGATTTGACATATCCGATCTAAAATTTTGTTTAAATTTGATAGCTCGTCTCTGTTCTCCTTGAGGGCCGTGTTGTATTGTTGGCCGTGAGCTTTTGAATCCGGCGTTGACCGCCGTGCCTCTGAGCTTTTTGCTTTATTCGCGCTGATCTTTCCTGCGCCGTGACTTTCCGTTCCATCTCGATCTTGGATGTACTCGGTCGCTGGTGCTGCATCTTGCTAGCGATTGTCTTCTCTAGCAAAAGCGCGTCATGAGGCTTGTTAGCGGCCATTGTTCTTGGCTTCTCTTGGCCGAGGTGTCTGGCAAGCCATTCGTCTCGGACGTTGTGTTTAAAAGCTGCTAGGGCTTCTGCGTCCGGACTGTCGACTATTTGGTTCTTTTGGTAAGGAACCTGTTCGAATTTTGTGCTGATTCTCGGGCTGTTGGGTTATATGACTCAAATAAATGCGCATACGGAGGGCGGACATAAGTCCCTTGAAAATTTGCTCTAAACGCGTCCTCAAGCTCCTCCCAACTTCCAACATTATTTTCTGGGATGCTTTTGAGCCAATGCCGAGCTGGCCCTTTGAGCTTGAGGGGTAGGTATTTTATGGCGTGGAGATCATCTCCTCTAGCCATGTGTATGTGTAGTATGTAGTCTTCTATGCAGACTCCGGGGTGCATTGTGCGTCGTATGCCTCTATGTTTATGGGTTTAAACCCTGCTGGAAATTCATGATCCAGCACCTCATCGGTGAAACATAGCGGGTGTGCGGCGCCCCTGTATTTGGGTGTGCCGCCGTCTTCGAACACCTGTCGTGGTGTGTTACTTCCTGGGGTCCTCTTCTTTGGCCCGTAGATGGACCTAGTTGGGCCGTCCCGCTTGTCGCTTTGGGCCTGTCATCTGGCCGTCTATCCGGCCAGGCGGCCTCTTTATTTTTTGACTGTGAAGGCTCGATGGCTTCCTCGTCAAATTCTAGTAGCAACTTGCGCTTCGGGTAGCTCTTCGTTTGATGGCCATTGCCATATTTGTCTGCGGTCTTGAATACTTTGCTCCACTTCATTCCGAGCGTGTCTTCTGCTGTTTTGAGCTTTCGTTTCGCCTTCTTCAAACTTCTTGCAGTGGCGACTAGTTTTTTGCGTATGTTCTTATGCTCTGGTGTTGTGGCCGAACTGTTGATTGCTCCGTGAAGGGGTTGATTATCCGGCTCGTCCTATTCGTTATCCGCTGGCTTGCCCTGGTCTATCGCTGGGTCGTTAGGAAGGCTGCTTTGATCGAGGCGGGACTTAGGGCGGCGTTTGCGTCGCCGTTTTGGTTCTTTATCGGCGAGATTATCCTCTACCGCATCCCGTTGTTCCTCGTTATCGCTTCCCTTCGGGGTGTCCACCATGTATATGTCGTATGACGAGGTGGTCTTCCAGTGTCTTGTAGGCACTGGCTCTTGGGAGTCTCCAGCATCGTCGTCCATACCGTCGATGTCTTCGGAGTCGTAGTCGAGTATGTGGGTTAAATCGTCGACGGTGGCTACGAAGTGGGTGGTGGGTGGGATCTGAATTTCTTCGTCGTCCGCGTCCCAACCGTCCTGGCCGTAGTTCGGCCAGGGCTCTCCGGATAGCGAGAGATGCTTCAATGAATTTATCATATCCCGAAGGGCGAGTGCTGAAAGATGTCCGCAGCGGTGAATTCCATGATCGGCGCCAATCGGATTCGGTGGCAGGGCGCGGGAGGTGCGGAGTGCGGCGGAGTCCGGCACCTCGAGTCATGGGCTTTACGTGGGACAAGGTAAGTGTTGGCTCCATCGCCGTAGAAATTGCGGCTCCCGAGGCGGTGTCCAGCCATCCGTCCTCGGTTCGACAATCGGCTCCGGACTATGAGTCGGAGCGGATCGGTCTGACCTCCAAGGTGCTATTCGGCGGCGAGTTAGGTCATGCCCATCGTGACAGTGGCGCTTCGGCTGTGGCTTCGGATCCATCGAGGATCAAGTCCCCCGGATATCGGCCGTGAAGTTTAGGCTTCAAACCTGACCGACGGCCGGGGGTGTAACTTCGATCTGCTCGGATGGCCAAGGAGTTGGCCCGCGGTGGCCGCCGAATCTGAAGATCTGTCCGGGAGAAAGGTCTCACCCAGGACTACGTCGTTGTTGATTGAAGAGGCCATCAAGCCTATCGGTGGCGACACGGAGGAACTCTCAATGAAAGCACCAATGTCGGTGTCAAAACCGGCGGATCTCGGGTAGGGGTCCCGGCGTGCGTCTAGGCGGATGGTAACAGGAGACAAGGGACACGATGTTTACCGAGTTCGGGCCCTCTTGATGGAGGTAAGACCCTACGTCCTGCTTGATTGATATTGATATTGTGGATGTTTACAAGAGTGGATCTACCACGAGATCAAGGAGGCTAAACCCTAGAAGCTAGCCTATGGTATGATTGTAAGGGTTGTAGTGATTGTTGTCCTACGGACTAAAGCCATCCGGTTTATATAGACACCGGAGAGGGCTAGGGTTACATAGAGTCGGTTACAATGGTAGGAGATCTACATATCCGTATCGTAAGCTTGCCTTCCACGCCAAGGAAAGTCCCATCCGGACACGGGGAAGTCTTCAATCTTCTATCTTCATAGTCTTGGAGTCCGGTCGATGATGATAGTCCGGCAAATGATAGTTCGGCTAATGATGGTAGTCCGGCTATCCGGACACCCCCTAATCCAGGACTCCCTCAGAACCCATGGCCAGGATAGCTGTCGTCGTCCTCTTCTTCTTCAATGTCTTCCATCATAACCCCTCTTTCTCCGTGCTTGGTCCAAACATTATAGTGGGGCATGAAACCGGACTCAAACAGGTGGACGTGAATGGTTCTTGACGTAGAGTAATTGCGACCATTCTTACAACCAGCACATGGACAAGGCATAAAACCATCCGCCCGCTTGTTTGCCTCAGCCATAAGCGAGAAAAGTATGCACGCCCTCAACGAATTGGGGAGAGCATCGTCATCGATACATCCATTGCGGCTCATCTTCATTACACAACACCGAATAGACCAAATTAATACAAGTTCATACATAAAGTTCATACAACACTTAAATGCAACAAACAAATAACTCTCTAGCTAAAGCATTTAAATGCAACAACAAATGCGATCAAGATCGCAACTAAGGTAACAATTGATCCAACAACATAATGATACCAAGCCTCACTATCGATGGCATATTTTCTAATCTTCAAGCGCATTTTCTCCATCTTGATCTTGTGATCATCGACGACATCGGCAACATGCAACTCAATTCCATCTTCTCCCCTCAATTCTTTTCAATTTTCTTTCGGTACTCGTTTTCTCTTTCAACTAAATTTAACCTCTCGACAATAGGGTCGGTTGGAATTTCCGGTTCACATACCTCCTAGATAAAAATATCTATGTCAACTTGATGGGCGTAATTTGTCATAAACACAAAATGCAACAAATTGTTTTAAAAGAGAATATACCACATCCGAATCATAACAAGGACGAGGGCCGACGGGGACGGATATCAAAACCATGGCACTATGTATAACAAACAACGTACGGGTAAGATAATTATATGAGTAACTACATATCCAAATAACACAAACATCAATTTTTTATATAAAATTTCATGAACAAGAGGCTCACCACAAGGTGGTGCCGGCCTTGAGACAGTGCAGGCGATCGGCAGTGAATTCTGACGGAGATTTAGAAGGCACTAAGTAAAACACACCTACATATGCAAACTAAGTGTTATTTTGACCTCAAATTGCATATAAATCAAATACTACCACATATCATTCCTCACAAATTACAAAAACCCACAATTAATCACTATCTAAACCAATGCAAGAGCTAATCTAGCAATGAGAGATGAAAGGACAAAGTTGCTAACCTTGGTGATCATTTAAATGGATGGGGGCCTGCAAATCTTGACAAATTTGGGGCAAATTTTGTGATGAACTCGAGAGGAAGAAGGGAATAACAGAGGGAGGGAGAGGGGAAAGGGGGAAGAATAGAGTGCAGGTGGACGAAGGGTTTATATAGGACAACCTTTAGTACCGGTTCGTGCCACGAACCGGTACTAAAATGCTGGAAAAACCCCACTCGACAACATCCTGCCACCACTTTCTTTAGTACGGTTAGTAGCACGAACCGGTGCTAAATTCGCCACGAACCGGTACTAAAGAGCTCCTCCGCCTAGCCTTTGGAACCGGCACTAATGGAGACATTAGTGCGGTTACGATCTAAACCGGGACTAATGTGTCTCACATTTGACCCTTTTTCTACTAGTGAATCCACACTGGCAAATTCTTAACTCCTTAGTCAGAACAAATTCCTCAGAGACTAGAAGATCTTCGTCTCAGTCACTGAAGAAATTGACTGAACTGATATGATATTTCCAATGGCTTCACTCGAAAGGATTGGGTAGGTGTAGGATTTTGAGATGAGCATCACTTGGAAATCAGTTTCCTTAGTATTACCTCGACCCCCTTTAACAGTACGGTGTTTCCTATGACTCAAGAGAGAGAAAATGAAACTACAAAAACAAAAGTATTCACGCTTCATAATCCTCGCATGAATATCCAAGTCTTCAATGTCACACCAATTTCATCACTTTCAAAGTCTTTAGGAGAACCAAAGTCTTCAGCTGAAGACATTCATTTTTAGGGGTCGACTTTCGCCGTAAATATCAAACTCTCATCGACTTATAGAGCCTATGTACACTCACAAACATAGTAGTCCCTTAACCTATAAGTCTACAATACACCAAAATCACTAAGGGGCACTAGATGCACTTACAATCTACCCCTTTTTGGTGATTGATGACAATATAGGTTAAGTTTTCAATGGGGATAAACATATTAATTGGAAGTGCTCAATATTGAGGAATTTGATTGCAAGATATAGAAGAACACCCCTGAAGATGTGCATAGTGAGGAATTTTTTTGAAGCAATTCACATTTGAAGAGTAGAATCATGGAGATCTCCCCCTATATCTTGTAATTCATACACGCATTTAACATATCGAATGAAGAATTTGAAATGCATGATGAAATATGGTGACTGATGTAATTCAGCATGCGTGCATAACATATATGAGGAAATAGCATGCAGAAAAACAAAGCAAAAGTATTAGGTCACCATCAGACTTAAGTTTACAACTCGATCCAATAAACACTTCAGAAGAGCGAGAGTTGTAACTTAACAAAAAAAGGCCCATATAGATAGACCCGCTTGAAGACTAACTCAAATTTCTCCCCCTTTGTCATCAAATGACCAAAAGGGATGAAAAGTGAGGACTAACGCCCCTGAAGAATATCATCATGAGGTTGATGGAGGAGCGCCAGCGTTGTTGGGGTCGGTTGTTGGAGTAGGGCCTACCACAGTGTTGTCCAAATCTTCATTTTCATCAGTGTCGCGCGATGAAGAAAATGAGCTGGCCACCAAGGGAGGAACCTTGACTTTCTTGAATTTCTTCGCCGGCGGCTTAGACCAGTCAAAGTCCTTCTTGAAGCCCATCTGCTTGAGATCTTCTTCACCGTAGAGATGATTTAGAACAGCCTAGGTGCGATCAAATACTTCATGGAGGTAGTAGTGGTTCTTCTTCACTGAATTATGTGTAGCAGTCATGTTGTGAAGAATTGAACCAAACTAACGCTTGACCCATTTGTGATTGTGATTGACCTTCTGATGAAGACTGAGGAGAAGCTCACGATCAGTCATCACCCTTGGAGCTGTGGCTTGAGGATTTTGCTTTGAGGCATTGGCGGCAGAATCATGAGTGGCAGAGTCATCATTGGTGGAGTACGAGGCAGATTTGCGGAACCGTCCATCCAATGGACGAATGCCTTCATCAATAACAGCAGTGGCCTTTCCCTTTTCATCAGCTGAGGAAAACATCCGCTTGAGGACTTCAATGGGGGGCAAGAAACTGCAATGGTTGAGTGTGTCAGCCTTGTAATTGACTGAAGACCTTGATCTAAGGAATATCATAATCCAGGGAGCGTAAGGCTTCAATTCAAAAGGAGACAATGCAACATTTGCCATAGTCCTCATGAAGAAGTCATGGTAGTTTATTGGAATACCATGCATGATATTGAATAGTAGATTCTTCATGATGCCAACGACTTCTTCAGCATTAGAGTCGTGGCCTTTGATAGGACTCAATGTCTTGGTCAGAATGCGAAAGATAGTCCGTGGCACATATTGCAATTCCTTCACGAGGAATTTGGTCCTTGGGGCTTGACCAGGCTTCAGCGGCTTCATCAACACTTGCATGTAGTGATCTGTGAGTTCAGGTTCATGATACATAAGACGCGCACCTTCAAGGCGAGGACTGACAGGAAAGGCATGAAGCAATTCAGAGGCCGGTGCTTTGAAGTGAGTGTTTTCTGTCATCCAGTCCAACACCCAAGAGTTTATATCATCATAACTTCTGATGATGTGCAGCGTTGCATAGAACAGAAGAATTAGCTCTTCATTCCAATCACATATATCGGTGCTGAAGTTGAGCAATCCAGCGTCATGAAGAACACTAAGGACTGGTGTGAAGCACGACAATGATTCCATGTCCACATGAGGAATATGCTCTTGTTCGAAGACTTTGTCCTTATCAAAAAGCAGTGAAGAATATAAGTTTGCTACGCTGGTGGTCCAGAAACGCTTCCTTCTAAGACGAGCAGAGTCATATGGGTTGAATTCTGTGAAGAACACATGCTCGTGGAAGAAGTCATCAGCTTTGAACTTTAGTGTCTTTGAGAATGAATTCTTTGGCTTTGGCTGAGGAGTACCAGTCAATTGCAGCACAACTTCAGGAATCACATTCTCAGGAACCACAGGCTGAGGAATTTCAGTTTCTGCTTCAGTAGCAGCCTGGGTCTCTATTTCTTTAGCAGCTTTATCATCAGCACTAGTGGCTGGAATTTCTTCAGAAATGGAAGGAGTAGTGCGAGTTTCATCAGATCCCATTTGAATTTCAGTATGCACTGGGGACTGAGGAATTTGTTGCAGTGGCGTGAACAAGGGAGAGTTGGGGTGCTGACTTTCCCAAAAGTCATCATTCATCATAGGCGTGGTGCTCCCAATGCCCACGTCTTCTTCTTCTTCATCCATTTCTTCAACGCCTGCCTCTTCAGCCATGAACTGAGGCATGGGTGATGATACCAGTGGGGTTGAAGTGACATTGTCAACTTCAATTTCTTCATCCATCTGCTCTGTCAAAGCAGCAGAAGGATCTTCTTCATCTGATTCATTTGGAATCACATAATCTTCACCAAAAGGAATGATTTCCTTTGATGGCATGCTTGAGAGAGGAACAACATCAATTGGATTTTCAAGTGAGCTGGTCAAAGTCTTCGCCTTCTTGGGAGCAGAAGACTCTGAGAAAGCAGATGATTTCCTTGTCTTCAGTGCAGCTCGCTCCGCAGCCTTGGTTTTCTCCACTTCTAATGCAGAAGGAGGAATAGGACTTGGTGTTGTTGTTGGTGCAGGAGGAGCAGAGGAAATTGGTGCAATTTCTTCAGGCACAACTAATGCAGTTGTCCTAGCTTGTTCAGTTTCCACAAGCGCAACTTCAGATGCTTCACCTGGCCTGACTTGTTCTTCAGGCGCAACACTATAGGTTGCCCTGGCAATTTCTTCAGCGGCTGGAATATCTTCATCAGCCCTGGTGCTCGCAGTTTCATTAGCAGCTTGATTTTCATCAGCGGTGCTGGGATGTTCTTCAGTCGGCTGTACAGATGCTTCAGCCTGAAGAATTTCAATGTGCGTTGGATCAGCAACATTGGAAGTAAGTCCCTTTGCCATTTTGACGAATCTGACTTTGGCTCCCAGCCATTCTGCCTTGTAGGCATCAAATTCATCACTGAATTTCTTGATCTCAGATTGCAGAGCGATAAGTTGTTCAGGCGATAGCGTAAGAACGTTGTCCTTTAGAAAGCGTTGTTTCTTGTACTAGGCTTTCTTCACAGACTTGGCTTTCTCAAATTTCCATTTCTCTTCAGAGATGAAAGCCGTCAACATGTGACTTTGACCAGGTGTGAGGTTTAACTCTGGCAAGGGAGTGTTTGGGTCATTGTGCCAGAGGTCAATGAAGTCCAGGATCTTCTTCGGATCCAACAGGAGGGGCACAACACTGCCCTTGGCTCTAGCAGCCCTTTGTTGTCTGTCTGTGATGATATTGGCTAATTCCTCATCATCAGCTTCGTCATCATCTGACGGCACTTGGAAGACTACCTGCTTCTTGTGAGGACTTGGTCTAGTGCCTCGTCCAGTAGTAGCCTTGGTATTCAGCAAATTGGGGCCTGTTGAAGACTGAGGAGGAGCTGAAGAACTTGCAGAAGCTCCTGAGGCAATTGAGATGCCAGTGGTCCTTTGGCAAGAGGCAAGATGCACAGGTGCCGAGGACTTTGCTGGAGGAGCTGAGAGTTTTGCAACCTGAGGAACTGGAGCAGCTTGAGGAATATGTCGTGAGGGAATTGATGAGCTTGGCCATGAGGGCATTGCTGAGCTTGGCCGTGAGGGCATTGCTGAGGAAGGTGGTTTGCGAGCAGGCTTCTTAGGCATAACCTTCTTGCTTGTGGAGGCCTTAGCAGCGGCAGCAGCTGAGTCTTCATTGAATTTCCTCACAGCTTCTTTAGCCTGTTTGGCCAACTTGGTTTGTCGCTTGGCCCATTCATCAGCATAATCCTCACCGCGCTTGATGCTAGTGGGATCAGCAATTTGGCCAGGTGCCAACGGAGGTCTTGGGCAAGGAGGGTTTAGAGCGAATTTTTTGATGTACTTTGGAGTAACATATCTGTATTCCCTCCATTCCTGTGCCCATCTTTGTTCAATTTTCTGAATGCGCACCTTGCGCTCATTCTTCGTTTCCTTTCCATGAGTTGCCTCATATGGAGTGTAAAACTGATGTCTACTACGCAACCTTCTCCTAGTAGACGTTGTTGGGCCTCCAAGTGCAGAGGTTTGTAGGACAGTAGCAAATTTCCCTCAAGTGGATGACCTAAGGTTTATCAATCCGTGGGAGGTGTAGGATGAAGATGGTCTCTCTCAAGCAACCCTGCAACCAAGTAACAAAGAGTCTCTTGTGTCCCCAACACACCCAATACAATGGTAAATTGTATAGGTGCACTAGTTCGGCGAAGAGATGGTGATACAAGTGCAATATGGATGGTAGATATGAGTATTTGTAATCTGAAAATATAAAAAATAGCAAGGTAACTAATGATAAAAGTGAGCACAAACGGTATTGCAATGCTAGGAAACAAGGCCTAGGGTTCATACTTTCACTAGTGCAAGTTCTCTCAACAATAATAACATAATTGGATCATATAACTATCCCTCAACATACAACAAAGAGTCACTCCAAAGTCACTAATAGCGGAGAACAAACGAAGAGATTATTGTAGGGTACTAAACCACCTCAAAGTTATCCTTTCTGATCGATCTATTCAAGAGTCCGTAGTAAAATAACACGAAGCTATTCTTTCTGTTCGATCTATCATAGAGTTCGTATTAGAATAACACCTTAAGGCACAAACCAACCAAAACCCTAATGTCACCTAGATACTCCAATGTCACCTCAAGTATCCGTGGGCATGATTATACGATATGCATCACACAATCTCAGATTCATCTATTCAACCAACACAAAGAACTTAAAAGAGGGCCCAAAAGTTTCTACCGAAGAGTCAAGACGAAAACGTGTGCCAACCCCTATGCATAAGTTCACAAGGTCACTGAACCCGCAAGTTGATCACCAAAACGTACATCAAGTAGATCACGTGAATATCCCATTGTCACCACAGATAAGCACATGCAAGACATACACCAAGCTGTCTCAAATCCTTAAAGACTCAATCTGATAAGATAGCTTCAAAGGGAAAACTCAATCCATTACAAGAGAGTAGAGGGGGGAGAAACATCATAAGATCCAACTATAGTAGCAAAGCTCGCGGTACATCAAGATCGTGCCAAATCAAGAACACGAGAGAGAGAGAGAGAGAGAGAGAGAGAGAGAGAGAGAGAGAGAGAGAGAGACAGAGAGATCAAACACATAGGTACATACCCTCAGCCCGGTGAGCTACTCCCTCCTCGTCACGGAGGCGCGGGATGATGAAGATGGCCTTTGGTGAGGATCCCCCCTCATGTGGTGCTTGGAACAGGGTCCCGATTGGTTTTGGTGGCTCTGAGAGGCTTTGCGGTGGAACTCCCAATCTATTGTGCTCCCCGATGTTTTTATGGTATATGGATATATATATATATATATATATATATATATATATATATATATATATAGAGAGAGAGAGAGAGAGAGAGAGAGAGTGAAGAAGTCGGTCAGGGGAGCCACAAGGGGCCCACGAGGGTGGGCGCGCGCCCAGGGGGTAGGGCGCGCCTCCCTGCCTCTTGGCCAGCTCGAAGCTTCCCTAACGTCTATTCCAAGTCTCTTGGATTGCTTCCGTTCCAAAAATAACTCTCCTGAAGGTTTCATTCCGTTTGGACTCCGTTTGATATTCCTTTTCTTCAAAACACTAAAATAGGCAAGAAAACAACAATTTGGGTTGGGCCTCCGGTTAATAAGTTAGTCCTAAAAATAATATAGAAGTGTATAATAAAGCCCACAAACATCCAAAACAGGTAATATAATAACATGGAACAATAAAAAAATATAGATACGTTGGAGACGTATCTAGCATCCCCAAGCTTGATTCTTGCTTGTCCTCGAGTAGGTAAATGATAAAAACAGAATTTTTGATGTGGAATGCTACCTAGCATGATTCTCAATGTAATTTTCTTTATTGTGGCATGAATGTTCAGATCCAAATGATTCAAGATAAAAGTTCATATTGACATAAAAATAGTAGTACTTCAAGCATACTAACAAAGTAATCATGTCTTCTCAAAATAACATGGCCAAAGAAAGTTATCCCTACAAAATCATATAGTCTGGCTATGCTCTATCTTCATCACACAAAATATTTAAATCATGCACAACCCCGGTTTTAGCCAAGCAATTGTTTCATACTTTAGTATTCTCAAACTTCTTCAACTTTCACGCAATACATGAGCGTGAGCCATGGACATAGCACTATAGGTGGAATGGAATATGGTGGTTGTGGAGAAGACAAAAAGGAGAAGATAGTCTCACATCAACTAGGCGTATCAACGGGCTATGGACATGCCCATTAATAGATATCGATGTGAGTGAGTAGGGACTGCCATGCAACGGATGCAGTAGAGCTATAAGTGTATGAAAGCTCAAAAAAGAAACTAAGTGGGTGTGCATCCAACTTGCTTGCTCACGAAGACCTAGGGCATTTTGAGGAAGCCCATCATTGGAATATACAAACCAAGTTCTATAATGAAAAATTCCCACTAGTATATGAAAGTGACAACATAGGAGACTCTCTATCATGAAGATCATGGTGCTACTTTGAAGCACGAGTGTGGTAAAAGGATAGTAACATTGTCCCTTCTCTTTTTTTCTCTCAATTTTTTTAGGTGGGCTTCTTTGCCCACCCCTTTTTATTTAAAGTCTGGAGTCTCATCCCGACTTGTGGGGGAATCATAGTCTCCATCATCCTTTCCTCACTTGGGACAATGCTCTAATAATGAACATCATAACACTTTTATTTACTTACAACTCAAGAATTACAACTCAATACTTAGAACAAAATATGACTCTATGTGGATGCCTCCGGCGGTGTACCGGGATATGAAGTGAATCAAGAGTGACATGTATGAAAGAATTATCAAGGTGGCTTTGCCACAAATACGATGTCAACAACATGATCATGCAAAAGCAATATGACAATGATGGAGCGTGTCATAATAAACGGAACGGTGGAAAGTTGCATGGCAATATATCTCGGAATGGCTATGGAAATGCTATAATAGGTAGGTATGGTGGCTGTTTTGAGGAAGGTATAAGGTGGGTGTATGGTACCGGTGAAAGTTGCGCGGCACAAGAGAGGCTAGCAATGGTGGAAGGGTGAGAGTACGTATAATCCATGGACTCAACATTAGTCATGAAGAACTCATATACTTATTGCAAAAATCTACAAGTAATCAAAACATAGTACTACACGCATGCTCCTAGGGGAAGGGTTGGTAGGAGTTAACCATCACGCGATCCCGACCTCCACACATAAGGAAGACAATAAATAAATAAATCATGCTCCAACTTCATCACATAACGGTTCACCATACGTGCATGCTATGGGAATCACAAACTTTAACACAAGTGTTCCTCAAATTCACAATTACCCAACTAGCATGACTCCAATATTACCATCCTCATATCTCAAAACCATCATCAAGTATCAAATTGATCATAGTATTCAATGCACTTTCTATGATAGTTTTTATTACACCCAACTTGGATGCCCATCATTCTAGGACCAATTTTATAACCATAGCAAATACCATGCTGTTTTAAAAGACTCTCAAAATAATATAAGTGAAGCATGAGAGATCAATAATTTCTACAAAATAAAACCACCGCCATGCTCTAAAAAGATATAAGTGAAGCACTAGAGCAAAATTGCCTAGCTCAAAAGATATAAGTGAAGCACAAAGAGTATTCTAATAAATTTCGAATCATGTGTGTCTCTCCCAAAAGGTGTTTACAGCAATCATGAATGTGTTAAACTAAAAAGCAAAGACTCATATCATACAAGACGCTCCAAGAAAAACACATATCATGTGGTGAATAAAAATATAGCTCCAAGTAAAGTTACCGATGAATGAAGACGAAAGAGGGGATGCCATCCGGGGCATCCCCAGGATTAGGCTCTTGGTTGTCCTTGAATATTACCTTGGGGTGCCTTGGGAAACCCCAAGCTTTGGCTCTTGTCGCTCCTTATTCCATAGTCCATCGAATCTTTACCCAAAACTGTAGCGACCAGACCCGAATGGATCTAGCGCTCTGTGCTCAGTGTCATCCCTGGATCAGTAATGCTGACACCACACAGTACTTCGAAGGATTTATAACAGAGTAGCAATCACACACTTATTACATCGTTGTCCACAAGGGAACTGAATACAAAATATGGCTTAAGGCCATCTAATGATAACAATGGAAGGCTTGGAAGATAAGCGAGTCCATCAACTCCATCGGCATCATCGAGTATAGAACCACGACCTAACACCTTACTCGTCGTCGAAAAGTGCATAGCGTGAAAAGTTGCAGCCAAAACAGGCCACACATGGAATATGCTGGCAATGTAACACATAAAGAGCAATGAAAGAATAAGCCTATACTACATGCATATTTGGCTGGTGGTAAGGCTCTCTGATTTACATTTGCATAAAGCTGATTTTCCCTACATCAAAGGAATAAGTTTATTTAACTATCATGGTGGTTGTTAAACATTGAAGATGGTTGTGACATCCTCAATCCCAATTAAAAGGTACTCATCAAAACCCAATAACTTTTATTTAGAAGTAACATGTTGAGATTCATATGATAATCAAATACGGATACTCAAATCGTCCATAACCGGGGACACGGCTAATCATGATTAGTTTATTACACTCTGCAGAGGTTTGCACTTTTCCCCACAAGACTCGATCGCCTCCGCTTGGTTCTCGACTACATGGTGTTTGAGAAGCGGATGACCGAGACATAGTCTTCGTAAGCGCTAGCACCTTACATGTGGGTAGACCGTACCAACCTATATCCCCTACATCAGCTAGCCTACCCGTAAGAGTTCGCACAACTTAGTCAACTACGCCAGAGCCCATAATTGGCTTGTGGATGCACACGGAAGTTTCAGTTTGAATAATCTTATGATCCCTTAGAGCACTGGGTGGCGGTCCGAAGAAATACAGCAAGTCTCGATAGAAACCGGTGCCTCAATCCACCCGGATGTGTGTTAGGTTGCCACCTTAGATAAACCATTAATTAAACAATCTCACATCTGTCATGGATATTCACTCACCCAATCCACGTCTACTAGCATAGCATGGCATGAACAAGCAAACGAGAAGTAACTCCCAAGGTTTCATAAGTAAAACAGTAATAGGTACTACCTCAATCTACTTCCCAACCCACAATTTAATTAGATCCTAATCATGCAAGTGTTTGAGGAATAGATCTAATGCATAAAACTGGGTATGAGAAGAGTATGATCAAAGTGTTACTTGCCTTGCGATGATCCATGAGTCCTAGAGATTCAAGTAACAAGCGGCGCACTCCGGGTGATCTAACGCAGACAAACAACAAGCATACAATAAGTATTCATCTAATGCACAGGGAAATCTCGAATAAAAGATCTAACCAGATAGTTCAACTTAAGAACCCTGGTTGCAAAAGAATCGAATCAAAACAAACTCCGAAAGTTGAAACTCGAGAGAGAACGTCTCGGTTTAGCGATCTGAAATTAGGTCAAAATTTCACAGTGGCAAAACTCTGTGAAAGTAGGGTAGTCGAACGGCGGTTTCGTTCTGAAACTCCAGGCGCTTGAATCACCTGATTCCGATAAACGAGCGAGAAATAAAACAGTTTTGAAAATCAGATCTGAAATCAAATCAGAAGAATTACGGATTAATTCCGGTTAAAAAGAAAAACGACGAACGAGTTAAAAAGCGAACGTTCGTTAACAGAACGAGTCTAACGAACGCGTTCACTGAAACGAACGGTTCGGTGTACGTCCGTTAGATAAGAAAACCAAAAAATAAAACCAATCTAAGTTTTTTTTTTTAAAAAAAACCGAACATTTTTTTTTTTTAAAAACCGGACGGTTCACGGGGAGAAAACCGAATCGGCGCGGGGCGGGGCGGCTACCTCCGGCGATCGCCGGGCGCTCTCTCGAGGCTCGGTTAGGGGCGGGTCGGGGCGAGGCGGCGGGGTTCCCGGCGACGAGGGCGGCGAGTTCCAATGGCGGCGGTGTCTCTCGGCGACGAGGGCGACGGCGGGGCGGCCAAGGTCGGGGCGCGGGTCGGGAGAGGCGGGCGGCGGGCGATGTGAGAGAGAGAGAGGGCCGGGGGGCTATTTATGAGGGGGTGGCGGTGGCTTGGGAGGGGGTAAGGAGGCGGGTGGGGACGGACTCGGCGGCGGCGGGCTGCCGTCCCCGAGCGGGACTCGAGCGCGGAGCGGGAGGAGAGGGAGGTGGGCCAGGCGGCTGGGCTGGGCCTGGCTGGCGGGCCAGGCCGGGCCTCAGTCCGAGGGGGCAGCGTTTTTTTTAAATTTAAAACAAAAACAAATAAAATAAATATCAAATGAACTCCAAATTAATTAAAACAAATTTTCTCCGACTCCTAAAAATGAGTCGAATCAAATGAACTTTAAAACCAGAATACATGCAAAATATTTTTAAATGCTCATTTTTGCCTAAGCAAAATAAATCTCCAAAACCAAATTTGGTTTATTTATAGTTTCTTCATTTTTCCTAATTGTTTGGGAAAGTCATATTATTCCCTCTCAAGGTATTTTTATAGGAAAAACTTTATGAAGATAATTTAAATAATCCAATGATCCTATTTTCAAAATTTGAGAGATCCCAAATATGAAAATTATGAAACTTCCAACTCTCCGAGGGTCCTTGAGTTGCGTGAAATTTCTAGGATCGAAAATGCAAGAAAATATGATATGCATGATGACCTAATGTATAACATTCCAAATTGAAAATTTGGGATGTTACAAACCTACCTCTTAAGATGAATCTAGCCCTCGAGATTCGGGTTGGCTAGAAAATAGGTGAGGTGGTCCTTAAGCAAAACTTCCTCTCTTCCTGTGTGGCTTCATCCTCGGTGTGGTGGCTCCTTTGAACTTTGCAGAACTTGATAACCTTGCTGCGGGTAACTCTCTTTGGCATAATCGAGAATCTTAACGGTCTTTCTTCATAGGTCAAGTCATCCTTCAACTGAATTGCCTCCAGGGCACTGTGTCTCTTAACGGTACCTCTGCTATCTCCGGGTGACATTTCTTCAACTGAGAAACATGGAATACATCATGAACTCCTGACAGTCCTTGAGCAATTCCAACTTATACGTTAACTTCTCCCATGCGTTGCAAAATCTTATATGGTCCAACAAAACGGGGTGCTAACTTTCCTTTAACTCCAAAACGCTTCACTCCTCGAAGCGGGGATACTCTGAGATATACTCTGTCTCCAACTTCATGCTCAATCGCTTTGCGCTTTGAATCGGCATAGCTCTTACATGCAGGACTGGGCTACCTTGAGCTGTCTCGAATCAACTTAACTTTCTCATTCGGACTTCTTAATCAAATCTGGTCCAAACAAGCGGCGATCTCGGTTTAGTCCCATGACAACGGTGTCCTGCACCTTCTTCCATACAAAGCCTCGAAGGTGCCATCTTCAAGCTGGTTTGGTAGCTGTTATTGTAGGAAAATTCTGCATACGGCAAATTATCATCCCAACTAGATCCATAATCTAGTGCACAAGCTCTCAAAGATGTCCTCCAAAATCTGATTGACTCTCTCGGTGCATCCATCGGTCTGTGGGTGGAAAGCTGCATGAATTCCAATCGGGTTCCCAATGTTTCGTGTAACCGGTTCCAAAATTTCAAGTAAACCGGGTTCCTCTATCGATACGATGCTCCTCGGAACTCCGTGTAAACACACAATTCTGGTCATGTATATCTTTGCCAACTTAGCACTGCTATAGGTAGTCTTGACTGGAATGAAATGAGCTACCTTGGTCAAACGGTCGACTATGACCCAAATCGAGTCATATCCTGAACGGGTCTTTGGAAAACCTGTGATGAAATCCATACCTAGTTTATCCCACTTCCATTCGGGTATCGGTAATGGTTGTAACAGTCCTGCTGGCTTCTGATGTTCCACCTTTACTTTCTGACATACGTCGCAAACTGCTACGTACTCCGCAATATCCTTCTTCATTCCGGTCCACCAGAAAATATTCTTCAAATCCAAATACATCTTGGTATTCCCTGGGTGAATCGAATAGGGTGAATCATGGGCTTCTTGTAAAATCAACTTCCTGATCTCTGGGTCATTGGGCACATAAACACGGTCTTCAAACCATAGGGTATCGTGCTCATCCTCACGAAATCCTTTAGCTTTTCCTTTGCTCATTTTCTCCTTTATAGAGGCAACTTCCTTATCGCCTTTTGGGCTTCTCGATTTTGTACATCGTTGTCGATTGAATCTCCAATGCTGCTACATAGCCTCTCGGAACTATTTCCAAACATAGTTCTCGAAGGTCCTCGGCTAACTCATTGGGTATTCCTCCCATCATTAGGGTATTGACGTGGCTCTTACGGCTCAATGCGTCTGCTACGACATTAGCCTTTCCGGGTGATAATGCAATCTCATATCATAATCCTTGATTAGCTCTAACCATCTCCTTGTATCGAGATTCAATTCATACGTGTGAAGATGTACTTCAAACTCTTGTGATCCGTATATACTTCACAATGATTTCCAATGAGAAAATGTCTCCACGTCTTCAAGGCATGCACAACGGCTGCTAACTCCAAATCATGAGTGGCATAATTCAACTCATGGGGCTTATGTTGTCGTGAAGCATACGAAACAACTCTTCCTTCCTGCATAAGCACTGCTCCAAGTCCTCGACGTGAAGCGCCATAAAACACCTCATAATCCTTAGTTTGATCGGCAATATCAAAACTGGTGAGGTAACCAATCTTTTCTTCAACTCCTGAAAACTTGCCTCACAGTCCTCAGTCCATATGAATTCGTTTTCCTTCTTCAACAATTCAGTCATAGGCTTTGCAATCCTTGAGAAATTCTCAATGAATCTTCGGTAGTATCCTGCGAGTCCAAGGAAACTCCGAATCTCTCCAACTGTCGTTGGTGCTTCCCATTTGGTTACGGTCTCAACTTTTGTGGGGTCAACTGCTATCCCTTCTCCAGAAATAACATGTCCGAGAAATCCTACTTCCTTTAACCAAAATTCACATTTGCTGAACTTTGCATACAACTGGTGTTCCCTCAGTTTCTCCAAAACCAATCTCAGATGTTCCTTATGTTCTTCTTCATTCTTCGAGAAAATCAAAATGTCATCAATGAACACCACGACGAACTTGTCCAAAAACTCCATAAACACTTTGTTCATCAGGTTCATGAAATAGGCTGGTGCGTTAGTCATCCAAATGACATAACGGTATACTCATACTGATCCATATCTTGTGGTAAATGCTGTCTTGGGTATGTCTTGCTCCCTAATCTTCAATCGATGGTACCACGATCGCAAGTCGATCTTAGAAAACAATTTGGCTCCTTGCAAGCGATCAAACAGATCATTTATCATCGGTAGTGGGTACTTGTTCTTGATTGTTACTTCATTCAATCCACGGTAATCAACAACCATTCTCAACGATCCATCCTTCTTCTCCACCAATAAACGGGTGATCCCCAAGGTGAAGAACTTGGGCGAATAAAACCTTTATCCAATAGTTCCTTAATCTGCTTCTTAATTTCTGCCAAATCCTTTATGCGGGCATCCTCAGACGGTCGTTTCGATATCGGGCCTGTTCTCGCAACAGCTCGATCAAAACTCAATGTCTCTATCCGCGGCATTCCCGCAACTCTTAGGAAATACATCAGATAATCCTTCACCATCGGTACTTCTTCTGTACCACTCTGTTAAGCAATTAACTTGTGCTCTCCTCGGCTCGTGTCGTGATACATACTTAATCCTTCTTCCTTACCGTGTGGTGAGCAAAATTGACCTTTTGGTACAATCTATGTTTCCTCCATACTTTGATAACCAATCCATTCCTAATATCATATCCAATCCTTGGGATTCCGTAACTATTAGGTCGAGGGGAAAACATAGTGTCCGATTCTTAGTGGCAATCGATCACACCATTTACTAGCCATGTACTCGCTCGGGTGAGGTTACTAGCATGGGTGACCTAAGGGCTTGGGTTGGTAACTTGTACTTATCCACAAATCCCTTGATATGTATGAATGCGATGCACCAAGATCAAAAAGAACAACCGCATAAATGACTTAACCAAAAACTTACCGACATCTTGATCGGGCTGATCTTCAACCTCCTCCACATCAATGTGGTTCACTTGTCCCCTGTTGAAAGGGTTGGGCTTCTTTCGAGCTTCCATTGCCATTTCCATTCGGCCTTACGGGCAGTCATTTTCATAATGCCCAGTCTTGCGGCACTTAAAGCAAGTAATGTGACTCAGTCTACCTTGGATGGTGTAGACGGGTTGGTGCGATTCTGTCGCTGCTTCCTCCATTCCCGCTCCCATTCTTGGTGCCATTATGGTTGTGCGAATTACCTCCTCCATGGGTATGCTGAAACTGAATTCCTGATTTAGGGTATAACGAGACTTCTTTGGGATCCCGAGTTATAATTCCCTTGTCCATACTTCCGCTAGTTCTCTATTTTCTGCTGCTTTCCCTCAATCATGAGAGCTCGGTCTACTAACTCCTGGTAGTTGTTGAAACTTGCTACCATCAACGGCATGCTGAACTCATCATTCAGTCCTTCTAGAAACTTCTCTGCTTAGCTGCATCAAGAGTAACGCTATCCGGGGCATAACGTGCTAGTTTGCTAAAGTCATCCACGATCGCCAACAGTCCTTCCTCCTTGGCGTAAGTTGAAACTCACGCTTCTTCATGGCCATGGCTCCTCGCTGAAACATGGGCAAGACGAAAAGCTTGTTGAAACTGGTCCCATGTGATGGTGTCTCACGGGTAAGTGGCTGTGAAATTCTCCCACCATGCTGCTGCGGGTCCTTCAAGCTGATGTCTTGCAAACTTCACTCTTTCTCCATCTGTGCATCCTGCAGTGGTCAGCTCCCTTCCTATCTTGCGGAGCCGGTCATCTGCTACAATTGGCTCGGTGCTCTTTGGAATACACCGGGTTCATCTAAGAAAACGAGTCGATGATCCGCGGTGGTGGTGGTGGCGGTGGGTTGTTGTTGTTGTTGTTGTTACGCACCAATGTTTGAATCAGGTATTCGCTGCTGGATCAATTGGGTGATCTCTGGCGGGAAAGCGAATCCGGGGTCGCGTCTCGGAGGCATCTGATGGGTTTAGAAAAGAAGAGAATGTAGAATAGAATGAGGTCTAAGGGAATCACTACCCAAATGCACATGAGCAAATGCACACAAAATCACTTCATTCAATCAAACAAGGGTTACAACAATCTAACTATCGCAAAAGTGCGTGTACTATAATGTTTACATGGAGGGAATACTACTAATATGTGGGGGACTTCTACTAGTTTGAACCGGTGGAAGACTCCATGATGTCTGCTCCAGCTTCGTCTTCAAAGTCGGGTTCACTTGGATCCGAATCGGAGTCGTCGATGTTGATGTAGTCGATTTGGTGTTCGACATCTGGTCTTCATTCCTGAGCGCTTGACTTCTTCTTGAGTTCTTCGATCTCGTACTTAAGATCGTTATTGTGTCTTGCCGAGCTACGATCTCGCCCATGTAGTCCTTGCGTGTAGTCCTTAGTTCTTCTTCCAATTCGATGATCCTTTCCTTCGTCTTACGCAACTCCAACATGTCATTGCACATTTGATTCTCCTGGCGCCGAATGTGCTGGTTTAACTCCTGGATGAAAGCTGCAATGGACCTATCCTTCTTGGTGCTGACGACGTCCCAGTTGTCATCTCGGCGTCCGCAAATCTGGTAGATGGTGTCCTTGAGATCTTCTTGATAGACTTCTCCAATGCGTCCCATGGTGATGTGAGCTGCCATGCTCTTTCCTGCACTCCAAGTGGGTGCACCGAAAACACTATCTATTGGCTTGGTGATTGGGGCGAATGTCCTTCTGGAACGTGAGCATGAATCTTCCAGCGCTCCTCTTCGACACAGTGGCGTTGAAAGTCCGGTGAAGCTTGGTAGTCCAATGTTCGGTACTTAGTAACTTCCTTCAAGTGAAATCCAAAAGGTGTGCCTTCATCCGGTTGGGTGTACTTGATCTTCGCGTCAAATCATCCTAAAGAGAGTAGAAAAGATGAGGAGTTAGAAATGAGAAGAGGGAGTGATCTATGGCTTTAACTTAGTGGTCGTGTCCTCACGGTCGGCGTGTGCTCGATACCATTCTCTGTGGCGACCAGACCGAATGGATCTAGCGCTCGTGCTCGATGTCATCCTGGATCGAGAATGCCGACACCACAGTGCTTCAAGGATTTATAACAGAGTAGCAATCACACACTTATTACATCGTTGTCCACAAGGGAACTGAATACAAAATATGGCTTAAGGCCATCTAATGATAACAGCGGAAGGCTTGGAAGATAAGCGAGTCCATCAACTCCATCGGCATCACCGAGTATAGAACCACGACCTAACACCTTACTGTCGTTCGAAAAGTCATAACGTGAAAAGTTGCAGCCCTCGAAAACGGGTCAGACATGGAATATCTTGGCAATGTAACACATAAAGAGCAATGAAAGAATAAGCCTATACTACATGCATATTTGGCTGGTGGTAAGGCTCTACGGTTACATTTGCATAAAGCTGATTTTTCCCTACATCAAAGGAATAAGTTTATTTAACTATCATGGTGGTTGTTAAACATTGAAGATGGTTGACAGCATCCTCAATCCCAATTAAAAGGTACTCATCAAAACCCAATAACTTTTATTTAGAAGTAACATGTTGAGATTCATATGATAATCAAATACCGGATACTCAAATCGTCCATAACCGGGGACACGGCTAATCATGATTAGTTTATTACACTCTGCAGAGGTTTGCGCACTTTTCCCCACAAGACTCGATCGCCTCCGCTTGGTTCTCGCACTACATGGTGTTTGAGAAACGGATGACCGAGACATAGTCTTTCAGAAGCGCTAGCACCTTACATGTGGGTAGACCGTACCAACCTATATCCCCTACATCAGCTAGCCTACCCGTAAGAGTTCGCACAACTTAGTCAACTACGCCAGAGCCCATAATTGGCTTGTGGCTGCACACGGAAGTTTCCAGTTTGAATAATCTTATGATCCCTTAGAGCACGGGTGGCGGTCCAAGAAATACAGCAAGTCTGATAGAAACCAGGTGCCTCAATCCACCCAGATGTGTGTTAGGTTGCCACCTTAGATAAACCATTAATTAAACAATCTCACATCTGTCATGGATATTCACTCACCCAATCCACGCCTACTAGCATAGCATGGCATGAACAAGCAAACGAGAAGTAACTCCCAAGGTTTCATAAGTAAAACAGTAATAGGTACTACTCAATCTACTTCCCAACCCACAATTTAATTAGATCCTAATCATGCAAGTGTTTGAGGAATAGATCTAATGCATAAAACTGGGTATGAGAAGAGTATGATCAAAGTGTTACTTGCCTTGCCGATGATCCATGAGTCCTAGAGATTCAAGTAACAAGCGGCGACTCGGGTGATCTAACGCAGACAAACAACAAGCATACAATAAGTATTCATCTACTGCACAGGGAAATCTCGAATAAAAGATCTAACCAGATAGTTCAACTTAAGAACCCTGGTTGCAAAAGAATCGAATCAAAACAAACTCCGAAAGTTGAAACTCGAGAGAGAACGTCTCGGTTTAGCGATCTGAAATTAGGTCAAAATTTCACAGTGGCAAAACTCTGTGAAAGTAGGGTAGTCGGAACGGCGGTTTCGTTACGAAACTCCAGGCGCTTGAATCACCTGATTCCGATAAACGAGCGAGAAATAAAACAGTTTTGAAAATCAGATCCAAATCAAATCGGAAGAATTACGGATTAATTCGGTTAAAAAGAAAACGACGAACGAGTTAAAAGTTTAACGTCAGTTAACGTAACGAGTCTAACGAACGCGTTTCTTTGAAACGAACGGTTCGGTGAACGTCCGTTAGATAAGAAAACCGAAAAATAAAACCAATCTAAGTTTTTTTTAAAAAAACCGAACATATTTTTTTTTTTTAAAAAAAACCGGACGGTTCACGGGAGAAACCGAATCGGCGCTGGGCGGGGCGGCCTCCGCGATCGCCGGCGGCTCTCCGTGGCTCGGTTAGGGGCGGGTCGGGAGGCGAGGGCGGCGGGTTCCGGCGACGAGGCGGCGGGTTCCGGCGGCGGCGGCGGTTCGGCGACGAGGGCGACGGGCGGCGGCGGCTTCAAGCTTGGGCGCTGGTCGGGAGAGGCGGGCGGGCGATGTGAGAGAGAGAGAGGGGCCGGGGGCTATTTATGAGGGGGGGGGGGCGGTGGCTTGGGGGGGTAAGGAGGCGGGTCGGGACGGACTCGTGGCGGCGGCGGGCTGCTGCCCCGAGCGGGACTCGGGCTGAGGAGCGGGAGGAGAGGGAGGTGGGCCGAGGCGGCTGGGCTGGGCTCGGGTGGGCTGGCCGGGTGGGCCTCAGTCCAGAAGGCGTTTTTTTTTTAAATTTAAAACAAAAACAAATAAAATAAATATCAAATGAACTCCAAATTAATTAAAACAAATTTTCTCCGACTCCTAAAAATGAGTCGAAACAAATGAACTTTAAAACCAGAATACATGCAAAAATATTTTTAAATGCTCATTTTTGCCTAAGCAAAATAAATCTCCAAAACCAAATTTGGTTTATTTATAGTTTCTTCATTTTTCCTAATTGTTTGGGAAAGTCATATTATTCCCTCTCAAGGTATTTTTATAGGAAAAACTTTATGAAGATAATTTAAATAATCCAATGATCCTATTTTCAAAATTTGAGAGATCCCAAATATGAAAATTATGAAACTTCCAACTCTCTCCGAGGGTCCTTGAGTTGCGTGAAATTTCTAGGATCAGAAAATGCAAGAAAATATGATATGCATGATGACCTAATGTATAACATTCCAAATTGAAAATTTGGGATGTTACAAAAACTTGAAAACTTCACAACACAAAACTCAACAGAAAACTCGTAAGCTCCGTTAGCATAAGAAAATAAATCACCGCATCTAGTATTGTTATGAACTCGTTCTAAATTCATATTGGTGTGATATCTACCGTAATTCCTACTTATCTATGGTTCATACCCTCTGATACTACTCATAGATTCATCAAAATAAGCAAACGACACATAGAAAACAGAATCTGTAAAAAACAGAACAGTCTATAGTAATTTATATCAAACATATACTTATGGAACTCCAAAAATTCTACCAAAATAGAAAAACCTGAGCAATTTATGTACAAATCCATAGCAAAATGAATCAGATAAAAATCACATTTTTGTGAATTATCAAAACTAATTTACTGGGTGCAAAAGTTTCTGATTTTGAGCAGGATCAACACAACTATCACCGTAAGCTCTCCTAAAGGTCTTACTTGGCACTTTATTGAAACAAAAGCTATAAAAGATGATGAATACAGTAGAATAATCATATCTACACACAAAAACAGTAAGGGTAAATATTGGGTTTTCTCCCAACAAGCGCTTTTCTTTAATGCCTTTTTAGCTAGGCATGATGATTTCAATGCTGCTCGCATAAAAGATAAGAATTGAAACATAAAGGGAGCATCATGAAGAATATGACTAGCACATTTAAGTCTAACCCACTTCCTATTCACAGGGATTTTGTGAGCAAACAACTTATGGGAACAATAATCAACTAGCATAGGAAGGCAAAACAAGCATAACTTCAAGATTTTCAACACATAGAGAGGAAACTTGATATTATTGCAATTCCTACAAGCATATGTTCCTCCCTCATAATAATTTTCAGTAGCATCATGAATGAATTCAACAATATAACCAACACATAAAGCATTATTTTCATGATCTACTTGCATAGAAATTTTACTACTCTCTACATAAGCAAATTTATTCTCATCAATAGTAGTGGGAGCAAACTCAACAAAATAACTATCATGTGAAGCATAATCCAATTGAAAATTAAAATCAAGATGACAAGTTTCATGGCTATCTTTATTCTTTATAGCATACATGTCATCATAATAATCATCATAAATAGGAGGCATGCTTTCATCATAATAAATTTGCTCATCAAAACTTGGGGGACAAAGAATATCACCTTTATCAAACATAGCTTCCCCCAGCTTGTAGCTTTGCATATCATTACCATCATGGGTATTCAAAGAATTCATACAAACAACATTACAATCATTCTCATCATTCAAAGATTTAGTGCCAAACATTTTCATGCATTCTTCCTCTAACGATTGAGCACAATTATCGGAATCCTTATTTTCATGGAAGACATTAAAAAGATGAAGCATATGAGGCACCCTCAATTCCATTTTTAGTTTTGTTTTATAGACTAAACTAGTGATAAAACAAGAGACTAGAAGATTCGATTGCAAGATCTAAAGATATACCTTCAAGCACACATGAGGGAGTCCTGGATTAGGGGGTGTCCGGATAGCCGGACTACCGTCATCAGCCGAACTATCATCTGCCGGACTATCATCACCGACCGGACTCCAAGATTATGAAGATACAAGATTGAAGACTTCTCCCCGTGTCCGGATGGGACTTTCCTTGGCGTGGAAGGCAAGCTTGGCGATACGGATATGTAGATCTCCTACCATTGTAACCGACTCTATGTAACCCTATCCCTCTCCAGTGTCTATATAAACCGGATGGCTCTAGTCCGTAGGACATCATCAACAACCCTTACAATCATACCATAGGCTAGCTTCTAGGGTTTAGCCTCCTTGATCTCGTGGTAGATCCACTCTTGTAAACATCCACAATATCAATATCAATCGAGCATGACGTAGGGTTTTACCTCCATCAAGAGGGCCCGAACCTGGGTAAAACATCGTGTCCCTTGTCTCCTGTTACCATCCGCCTAGACGCACAGTTCGGGACCCCCTACCCGAGATCCGCCGGTTTTGACACCGACATTGGTGCTTTCATTGAGAGTTCCTCTGTGTCGTCACCGATAGGCTTGATGGCCTCTTCAATCAACAACGACGCAGTCCTGGGTGAGACTTTTCTCCCGGACAGATCTTCAGATTCGGGCGGCTTCGCACTGCGGGCCAACTCGCTTGGCCATCTGGAGCAGATCGAAAGCTACGCCCCTGGCCGTCAGGTCAGGTTTGGAAGCCTAAACTTCACGACCGATATCCGCGGGGACTTGATCTTCGATGGATCTGAGCCACAGCCGAGCATGCCGCGCTGTCATGATGGGCATGACCTAACTCTGCCGCCGGACAGCACCTTGGAGGCCGCACACGAATCCGCTCCGACCCATAGTCCGGAGCCAATCACTCGGATCGAGGACGGATGGCTGGACACCGCCTCGGGAGCTGCAGCTTCTACGGCGATGGAGCCGAACACTTACCTTGTCCCGCATAAAGCCCATGACTCCGAGGTGCCGGACTCTCTGCCGGACTCCGAACCTCCTGCGCCCCTACCAGTCGAATCCGATTGGGCACCGATCATGGAATTCACCGCTGCGGACATCTTTCAGCACTCGCCCTTCGGCGATATCATAAATTCAATGAAGCATCTCTCGCTATCCGAGAGAGCCTGGCGAACTCACGGCCGGGACGGTTGGGACGCGGACGACGAAGAAATTCAGAGCCCACCCACCACCCACTTCGTAGCCACCGTCGGCGATTTAACCGATGTACTTGACTACGACTCAAGACATCGACAAGATGGACGACGATGCGGAGACTACAAGAACCAGTGCCTACACAGACTTTGGAAGACCACCTCGTCATACGACATATACATGGTGGACACCCCAAAAGATGGGGACAGCGAGGAAGCAAAGGAGGCCGATTCCTTAAAGAAACAGCCCAAGCGCCGACGCCAACGGCGCGCTCTAAATCCCGCCACGGCAAGAATGGAGATTCCGCACAGGAGATAATAACACCCCGAAAGTGCTAAAGACAACTCCCTCCAAAGACGATCCAGCGCAGGAGGAGGAGGAAGCAAGCCCTCACGAGAGGCGGCGCATTTAAGAGGTCGAGGATGACAATTACTTACCTCCTCCGGAGACGAGGCAAGCCTCGACGACGATTTAATTCGTCGTGCCCGAGGATCCCGTCGAACAAGAGCGTTTCAGACGCAGGCTAATGGCCACGGCAAACAACCTAAAAAAAGCAGCAACAGCTTCAAGCTGATCAAGACCTCTTGGCCGACAGATGGACCGAGGTCCTCGCGTCAAGAGTATGAAATCGAACGCCTCCAAAAGTTACCTAAAACGCAAGTTGCTCCCCGATTAGAGGAGGAAGCATACAAACCTGCATCACCAGCGCAATCGGCAGACCGCCACCTCGTGGCGCGCGAGAGAGGCATGCAAGCCCGCCACCAAAACCGCATTCCGGCATCGCTCAAAAGCATGAAGCCACGGAGAACGCTACCGGACTTGCGGGATATATTGAGGACAAGGCAAGACAATCCAGATCTATCTATGGATCACGTGGGCGCCCCAAGACCCACGATTTAATACCGTCGCGCCCGGATATAACTACTCCGGCCGGGCGAACACAGCAGATAACGCTCTCTCGAGCTACGCCGCGATATTGCCCAATACAGAGGCGCCAAGACACCCACTATGCTTCATCAAGAAGTAATGGATCATCAAATCCTCAAGGGTTTAAACCCGTTAATATCGAGTCCTACGATGGCACAACAGACCTCGCGGTTTGGATTGAGGATTATCTCCTCCATATACATATGGCCCCGCGCGACGATCTTCACGCCGTCAAATATCTCCCGCTCAAGCTTAAAGGACCAGCTCGGCATTGGCTTAACAGCCTGCCCGCAGAGTCAATTGATGTGGGAAGACCTAGAAGCCGCATTCCTCGACAACTTCAGTGGCACGATAATGCGACCACCGGACGCAGATGACCTAAGCCACATAATCCAGCAGCCGATTTAATCGCCAGCAATTCCGGACACGGTTATTAACAAAGAAAAATCAAATCGCCGACCGTCCGGATGCAGAGGCCCTCGCTGCCTTCAAACATAACATCCGCGACGAGTGGCTGGCCCGGCACCTAGGACAGGAGAAGCCGAAATCCATGGCAGCCCTCACATCACTCATGACCCGCTTCTGTGCGGGAGAGGATAGCTGGCTAGCTCGCAGTAACAACCTCAGCAAAAATGCTGGCAGTCCGGATATCAAGGACCGCAATGGCAGGTTGCGTCGAAACAAAAACAAACGCCGCATTAACGGCGCCAGCAATGAGGATACGGCAGTCAACGCCGGATTCCGAGGCTCCAAGCCTGGTCAACGGAAGAAGCCATTCAAAAGAACCACTCCGGGCCCGTCCAATTTGGACCGAATACTCGACCGCTCCTGTCAAATACATGGAACCCCCGAAAAGCCAGCTAACCACACCAACAGAGATTGTTGGGTATTCAAGCAGGCAGGCAAATTAATCGCCGAAAACAGTGACAAGGGGCTACACAGCGATGACGAGGAAGAGACCCGGCCGCCGAACAACAGAAGACAAAAGGGATTCCTCCCTCAAGTTCGGACGGTAAACATGATATACGCAACGCATATTCCCAGAGGGAGCGGAAGCGTGCACTAAGGGACATATACGCGATGGAGCCAGTTGCCCCAAAATTCAACCCATGGTCCTCTTGCCCGATCACTTTCGATCGAAGAGACCATCCGACCAGTATCCGCCATGGCGGATTTGCCGCATTGGTTTTAGACCCAATCGTCGATGGATTTCACCTCACGAGAGTCCCGATGGACGGCGGTAGTAGCCTGAACCTGCTTTATCAGGATACAGTGTGCAAGATGGGCATAGACCCTTCAAGGATTAAACCTACAAAGACAACCTTCAAAGGTGTCATACCAGGTGTCGAGGCCAATTGTGCTGTGCTCGATTACACCGAAGTGGTCTTGGATCCCGATAATTTCCAAGCGAGGAGTTAATCTTCGACATAGTCCCGTCGCAGCGGCTATCACGCTCGCCGGACGAACGCGTTCGCAAAATTCAACGCGTGCCGCATTATGCATACCTTAATCTCAAGATGCCAGCCCTCATGGAGTCATCTCGGTCAATGGAAACACGGAACGCTCCCTCCGAACGGAGGAACATACGGCGGCTCTCGCGCAGAAGTACTGAGCAGCCTTTTAAGGCAATTCTCGAGTCCGCCATTAAACGACCGGACACGACCAAACGCGCCCGAGCAACATCAACCAAGACCACTGGCACGCCCGAGTATCGCCAGAATAATGCGGCCTCAACCCCAGCCCTCGCAAAATTGTAAGAGAAGCTCTCCGCGTACATAATTACGCCTTGGAGATACCATGGGCATAGGGGAAAGGCACAACCACAACAGACCCAGTGCGGTTCGACCACACCAGGGCTCCCAAGTGTGTCGCTCTTTTTCTTTTATTTTCTCTTTTTTACAGAACTCGTCCGACGGCGAACCTGCCGAACTCATGATGCAACAGCCGGGGAAGGACAAAGGCCACGATTTAACACTCAGGTGGTCTCCATCACGAGCATTAAATTTGTTAAATACAACATTCCGCTGCCTACCCTCGAGGGAGACGCTTTTAATTCGCCCAATCCCTTTGCTTTCCGTGACTATTTGTATCATTCCGCACTCATAGCATATCTTCTCGAATAAAATGCAGCACTTTTTTGCCTATAATTGCATTACCTTATATATACATATATGTTCATTTACTTACATGTTGCATCCGTACATTTTGGTACGGCCAAATACACCGAGGGCTTATGTTCTCCGCATTATGGTGTGATAAAGTCCGACACTTTCACAAGTGCGGCACCCGAACTTATAGCATTATATTAATCGGCTCAATCATGTCTTGGGTCAATAGTTGGGTTTGCCCGGCCCCATGTTTGGCACCTTACGCCCGCTCTATCGGCTAAGGTAGCACGGGAGAACCACTGCGATTGCGCCCGGTTGAGCCGGGTTAATGCCTCAAAGGAGAAAGCTAAAATTGATCTGTCACGATAAAGGAGAGACTGGTCGCTGTTCGAGAGGTCCTTTCGGTCCTTAAAGACCTACGCCGCTTGAATAAGTTCGGACAATGTCCGACGAAGGCGTGGATAGCGCCCCAATTCGGTCCTCCGAATACTAGGGGCTTCGCCGAAATTTAAAATTATAGAATTCTATGGCTAAGTGAGAGTGTTCAAGCACTATAAGTCCGGTTGCCTTGTTCGTTGTGTTGAGCGCCTCCCTCGATGGACCCAAAAATGGGAACTAGAGTGCTCAAGTTTATCCCGAACACCCCAGCACTCGTGGCATGGGGGCTGAAGCCGACGACTTGCCATCTCTCAGATTTAATAAACGGCCGCATGAAGGTAATATTTTAAATTAACAAGCGTTGCTTAGCGATATGAACAAAGTTTTCAGCGCACGTGATAACACATTGCGAATCTACTCAATAATTACATCCCTGGGCACTCATCCGCAATCTTGCGGGCACCCTTGAGACAGTCTTCTAGTACATTTCGGCGACGATATTCCTTGCCCGCTGGTGGCGCGTCGATGATTAGCTTCTCCGCATCTAGCTTTCCCCAATGCACCTTTGCGCGGGAAAGGGCCCGACGAGCGCCTTCAATACAAGGCGGAGCGCTTGATAACCTCCACCTGTGGGCACGATCCACCAGCCGTCACACGAGGTCAAGTAGCTCTGTGCATGGCCTCTCCGAGCCACACCGGACTATGAGGCCCTTCATGGCCTGCTCGGCAACCTTAGGAAGCTCGACCAGCTGCTTCACTGGTCGCTAGGGGCACCGGATGGCCGGTCTCAAGATCTCGAGACCAGAAGACCTCCGCTGAGCTCCCTCCTCGGCTCAAGAGAATGCGGCGGCATCGACACGCCGAGGCAGATCTGCAAACGCCTCGAGAGCTCCAATTCGGGTAAGTAACACGTAATTTACATTCACATGCTTGCTTTGCATGAAAAATGCCTTACCCGCCGCTATATTCCTCATCAACTCAATCTCCGAAGGGACTTATGGGCCTCGGCCTTGGCGGTTTTAGCACTTTCGAGAGCCGAGGCAAGCTCGGACTCGAGTCTTTGAGTCACGCCCAAACTCTCATGCTTCTCCATGAGAGCACGGAGCTCTTGCTGAACCACCGCCACCCGCGCCTCCTGCTTTTCTCGCTCTGCCCTGCCCGTGGCCGCATTATGTTCGCCACGGACACAGCCTCCTCCTGTGGTCGCCACCTGCTCGTGGCCCCTGCAGCACCCATGTTATCCTTGTTATTTTTGTTGCAACCTAAATCCTTTTTCAGAAGGTACAAGTTCAAAGTGGTGTTACTCACCTTCTTTGTCCCGAGCTGCTTCTGGCGCGGCCGAGCTCTTGCTCGGACCGCCGAGCCTCTGCTTCACAAAGACCGACTCCACGCATCGGTCTGGCGGCAGAGGTCAGCAGCGCAGCTCGCAACCCATATTGACATAATTTTTGGCAACCCTGCGATATCTTTTTTCAGATCCTCGGTCCAGCTTTTCTTTCCGAACACCAAACCGAGCATCGGGGCTACTGTCTATGCGGTGTTACATTGCATATTTTAACTTCTTACCTCAAAGCCCGATAGAAGGCTATGCGAGGCTTCGGTCAGCCCGCTCTTGGCGAAGCTGCATTTTCGGATCACCGCACTCATAATAGTGCGGTGTTCTTCCTCGATGGAAGCGCTTTGCAGCGCCCAACAAATTACCCGGCGCCCGGTTGGACGGAAGCCGCCGGCGCCACGGTCCTGCCCTTCGCTCGAAGGGCGCCGGCGGACTCGGAACCACCGCAGGTTCCGATGTGGAGTCCGCGCAAAGTCCGGAGGACGCCATGTGGCGCCCGAGCCTCCCCGATGGGTCCTTCTCGGGATCCCACCTCGGCGTCCTCGGTGTCGCGAGGGTGGAGGCGGTCGGGATGGAGTCTACATCCGACGGAGCTAACGACCCGCCGATGAAGCGGAAAGATCATCACCGGCGGACTACAGCAGCATGCGGCATCGTAATGACACTATGTGACGCAGAAAAGAAATTATAAATCATTCAGAATCCGGATACTTACGATCTCGCGGAGGCTGGCCCATGAAGGCCATTCTTCCTTGCCAACGTTGATGTTGGCGGAGCTGTCCGGGAACAGTTCTTCCCTCTTGACCCTTCGCCTCCCCTGCTGGGGAAGCCTTCCTCTTCCTCTCTCCCTCCTCCGAGAGAGTCCTCTTCTCCTCCTCGCTGGGAGGAGTCTGCCCCGAGTCGTCGGACACTGAACACGGAGCTCTTTCGAGCACCCGCTGCCTCCTTCTTGGTTTTCTTCTCCGGCACCACGTGCGGTGCGGAACCAGCAGCCTCGCTAGACGAGGCGCCTCTCGGATTTTCGGCATAGGAGCCGGTAGGTAATCTGCTCCGCCTTCCTCATCCAGTCCTGTCAAAGGAGAAGGGAAATTAAAACCCGCAGAGAGTCAAACTATGAAAACAAGTGTCCCGTAAAGGGTAGAATCACTTACCTCGTCGGCTCAAGGCGCTGAAGCGAAATCCGCGATCTTCATCGCGGATGCGGGCTTGGCGCCTTTGAACAGCACCTCCAGCGCCTTCATACGCCGTGTCAAGAGCTTGCTCAGCGCTGGTGCTGTTCCGGATCGAACTCCCATAGATTGAATGCCCGCTCTTGGCATGGGAGAATCCGCGGACGAGCATGACTTGGACCACGTTAACCAGCCCGAGCTTCTTCACCAGCTTCGGATACGGGCTTGAGTCCCATCAGCTCCTCAACTACCCCACAGCAAGCCCTTCTCTTTCCGGAGGTGAGCTGCGTGGGGATACCAGATCTAAACTCGGGGCCGCCGCCCATGCAGGGTCACGTGGCTCGGTGATATAGAACCACCCCGATTGCCACCCTTGACGGATTCCACGAAGGCCCTTCAACTAAAGGACATTGGGCATCTTGCCCAACATGGCGCCCAAGACTCCGCTTGAGTGCCCTTCACTACCTTCGCTTGACAATGAAGGTCTTGAGCCACAAGTCAAGTGGGGCTGGATGCGAGGAAGGCCTCGCATACCCACGATAAACGCCGAGATGTTGAGGATGAAGTTCGCGCCAGATCATGGAAATCAGGCCGTAGTAGAACATGAGCCCCGGACAAAGGGGTGAAGTGGAAAGCCCAATCCATGGAGGAAGTGGGGAAGAAAGACGACCCTATCGTGGGGCACAGGGGTGGGATGAGCTGCCTCGTCAGGCAGCCGTGCGCTGATGTCGCTGGAAAGGTATCCGCGCCAAGAAGTTTGGCGATGTGCTCCTCCTTAACGGTGGAGGCCAACCATTTACCTCCCGCCCGGACATGGTCGGAGAAGGTTGAGACGAGATGCGCGAACTTGGGCGCTGGAGCTCAAGTGCGCAGAGATGGATAAGCAAAAGAGGAAGAAGGCGAGGTGAGAAGGTGAGTCCTTATCCCTTATATGGGCGGCGAAGTCACGCGCCCCCACCGCCCGGTAAAATCGCTTATCCCCAAGCGCCACCATCAATGGCGCGTTGGGTTACCCACGTCCGTATTGATGAGAATCCCGGATTAAGGGAAACACGATCTCCGCTCGACAAGACGTGTTAAGGAAACCGCCTCGCTAAATGCGCCGAGGTGGTAAAGTAAAAACAATTCAAGTAACGGCTTGGTAGTGGTGTGACGTCATGCCACGTAAAACGCCGCCAGATTGAACTTGTGTATATATTATTATTCTCTATGGTGGAATGTGGAATTTATTTTGCGAGCGGACACTATCCTGGTGTTCACAATCTTCTATCATTCGAGGAGGAACCCGCCTTGCAATGCCAAGCAATATACGCGCCGGACTTATCGTCATTGAAGCCTGGTTCAGGGGCTCTTGAGAGAGTCTGGATTAGGGGTGTCCGGATAGCGGACTACAATCATCGGCCGAACTATCATCCGTCCGACTATCATCATCGACCGGACTCCAAGACTATGAAGATACAAGATTGAAGACTTCTCCCGTGTCCGGATGGGACTTTCCTTGGCGTGGAAGGCAAGCTTGGCGATACGGATATGTAGATCTTCTACCATTGTAACCGACTCTATGTAACCCTATCCCTCCAAAGGTCTATATAAACCGGATGGCTCTAGTCCGTAGGACATCATCAACAACCCTTACAATCATACCATAGGCTAGCTTCTAGGGTTTAGCCTCCTTGATCTCGTGGTAGATCCACTCTTGTAAACATTCACAATATCAATATCAATCGAGCAGGACGTAGGGTTTTACCTCCATCAAGAGGGCCCGAACCTGGGTAAAACATCGTGTCCCTTGTCTCCTGTTACCATCCGCCTAGACGCACAGTTCGGGACCCCCTACCCGAGATCCTCCGGTTTTGACACCGACAGCACACCTCCCCGACAACGGTGCCAGAAAAGAGCTTGATGTCAAGTACGCAACCTTCTCCTTGTAGACGTTGTTGGGCCTCCAAGTGCAGAGGTTTGTAGGACAGTAGAAAATTTCCCTCAAGTGGATGACCTAAGGTTTATCAATCTGTGGGAGGTGTAGGATGAAGATGGTCTCTCTCAAACAACCCTTCAACCAAATAACAAAGAGTCTCTTGTGTCCCCAACACATCCAATACAATGGTAAATTGTATAGGTGCACTAGTTCGCCGAAGAGATGGTGATACAAGTGCAATATGGATGGTAGATATGAGTATTTGTAATCTGAAAATATAAAAACAGCAAGGTAACTAATGATAAAAGTGAGCACAAACGATATTGCAATGCTAGGAAAATAGGCCTAGGGTTCATACTTTCACTAGTGCAAGTTCTCTCAACAATAATAACATAATTGGATCATATAACTATCCCTCAACATGCAACAAAGAGTCACTCCAAAGTCACTAGTAGCGGAGAACAGACAAAGAGATTACTGTAGGGTACTAAACCACCTCAAAGTTATCCTTTCTGATCGATCTATTCAAGAGTTCGTAGTAAAATAACACGAAGCTATTCTTTCCATTCGATCTATCATAGAGTTCGTACTGGAATAACACCTTAAGACACAAATCAACCAAAACCCTGATGTCACCTAGATACTCCAATGTCACCTCAAGTATCCGTGGGCATGATTATACGATATGCATCACACAATCTCAGATTCATCTATTCAACCAACACAAAGAACTTCAAAGAGTGCCCCAAAGTTTCTACCGAAGAGTAAAGACGAAAACGTGTGCCAACCCCTATGCATAAGTTCACAAGGTCACTAAACCCGCAAGTTGATCACCAAACGTACATCAAATAGATCACGTGAATATCCCATTGTCACCACAGATAAGTACATGCAAGACATACACCAAGTGTTCTCAAATCCTTAAAGACTTAATCCGATAAGATAGCTTCAAAGGGAAAACTCAATCCATTACAAGAGAGTAGAGGGGGAGAAACGTCATAAGATCCAACTATAGTAGCAAAGCTCGCGACACATCAAGATCGTGCCAAATCAAAAACACGAGAGAGAGAGAGAGAGAGAGAGAGAGAGAGAGATAAAACACATAGCTACTGGTACATACCCTCAGCCCCGAGGGTGAACTACTCCCTCCTCGTCAGGGAGAGCGCCAGGATGATGAAGGTGGCCACCGATGAGGGATCCCCCCTCTGGCAGGGTGCCAGAACAGGGTCCCGATTGGTTTTTGGTGGCTACAGAGTCTTGCGGCGGCGGAACTCCCGATCTATTGTGCTCCCTGATGTTTTTAGGGTATATGGATATATATAGGTGAAGAAGTCGGTCAAGGGAGCCACGAGGGACCCACGAGGGTGGGGGGCACGCCCAGGGAGGTAGGGCGCGCCTCCCTGCCTCGTGTCCACCTCGAAGCTTCCGTGATGTCTACTCCAAGTCTCCTGGATTGCTTCCGTTCCAAAAATAACTCTCCCAAAGGTTTCATTCCGTTTGGACTCCATTTGATATTCCTTTTCTTGGAAACACTGAAATAGGCAAGAAAGCCGCAATTTGGGCTGGGCCTCCGGTTAATAGGTTAGTCCCAAAAATAATATAAAAGTGTATAATAAAGCCCATTAACATCCAAAACAGGTAATATAATAGCATGGAACAATAAAAAATTATAGATACGTTGGAGACGTATCAAGCATCCCCAAGCTTAATTCCCGCTCGTCCTCGAGTAGGTGAATGATAAAAACGGAATTTTTGATGTGGAATGCTACCTATCATAATTCTCTATGTAATTTTTTTATTGTGGCATGAATGTTTAGATCCAAATGATTCAAGATAAAAGTTCATATTGACATAAAAATAGTAGTACTTCAAGCATACTAACAAAGTAATCATCTCTTCTCAAAATAACATGGCCAAAGAAAGTTATCCCTTCAGAATCATATAGTCTGGCTATGCTCTATCTTCATCACACAACATATTTAAATCAAGCACAACCCCGGATTTAGCCAAGCAATTTTTCATACTTTAGTATTCTCAAACTTTTTCAACTTTCACGCAATACATGAGCGTGAGCCATGGACATAGCACTATAGGTGGAATAGAATATGGTGGTTGTGGAGAAGACAAAAAGGAGAAGATAGTCTCACATCAACTAGGCGTATCAACGGGCTATGGACATGCCCATTAATAGATATCGATGTGAGTGAGTTGGGATTGCCATGCAACGGATGCACTAGAGGTATAAGTGTATGAAAGCTCAAAAAGAAACTAAGTGGGTGTGCATCCAACTTGCTTGCTCACGAAGACCTAGGGCATTTTGAGGAAGCCCATCATTGGAATATACAAGCCAAGTTCTATAATGAAAAATTCCCACTAGTATATGAAACTGACAACATAGGAGACTCTCTATCATGAAGATCACGGTGCTACTTTGAAGCACGAGTGTGGTAAAAGGATAGTAACATTGTCCCTTCTCTCTTTTTCTCTGAATTTTTTTAGGTGGGCTTCTTTGCCCCCCCCCCTTTTATTTAAAGTCTGGAGTCTCATCCCGACTTGTGGGGGAATCATAGTCTCCATCATCCTTTCCTCACTTGGGACAATGCTCTAATAATGAAGATCATAACACTTTTATTTACTCACAACTCAAGAATTACAACTCAATACTTAGAACAAAATATGACTCTATGTGGATGCCTCCGGCGGTGTACCGGAATATGCAGTGAATCAAGAGTGACATGTATGAAAGTATTATCAAGGTGGCTTTGCCACAAATACGATGTCAACTACATGATCATGCAAAAGCAATATGACAATGATGGAGCGTGTCATAATAAACGGAACGGTGGAAAGTTGCATGGCAATATATCTCGGAATGGCTATGGAAATACTATAATAGGTAGGTATGGTGGCTGTTTTGAGGAAGGTATAAGGTGAGTGTATGGTACCGGCGAAAGTTGCGCGGCACAAGAGAGGCTAGCAATGGTGGAAGGGTGAGAGTGCGTATAATCCATGGACTCAGCATTAGTCATGAAGAACTCATATACTTATTGAAAAAATCTACAAGTAAGCAAAAACAAAGTACTACAAGCATGCTCCTAGGGGAAGGGTTGGTAGGAGTTAACCATCGCGCGATCCCGACCACCACACATAAGGAAGACAATCAATAAATAAATCACGCTCCAACTTCATCACATAACGGTTCACCATACGTGCATGCTACGGGAATCACAAACTTTAACACAAGTATTCCTCAAATTCAGAACTACCCAACTAGCATGACTCTAATATTACCATCCTCATATCTCAAAACCATCATCAAGTATCAAATTGATCATAGTATTCAATGCACTTTCTATGATAGTTTTTATTACACCCAACTTGGATGCCCATCATTCTAGGACCAATTTTATAACCATAGAAAATACCATGCTGTTCTAAAAGACTCTCAAAATAATATAAGTGAAGCATGACAGATCAATAATTTCTAAAAAATAAAACCACCGCCGTGCTCTAAAAAGATATAAGTGAAGCACTAGAGCAAAATTGCCTAGCTCAAAAGATATAAGTGAAGCACAAAGAGTATTCTAATAAATTCCGAATCATGTGTGTCTCTCCCAAAAGGTGTGTACAGCAATGATGAATGTGGTAAACTAAAAAGCAAAGACTCATATCATAAAAGACGCTCCAAGCAAAACACATATCATGTGGTGAATAAAAATATAGCTCCAAGTAAAGTTACCGATGAATGAAGACGAAAGAGGGGATGCCATCCGGGGCATCCCCAAGATTAGGCTCTTGGTTGTCCTTGAATATGACCTTGGGGTGCCTTGGGCATCCCCAAGGTTAGGCTCTTGCCAATTCTTATTCCATAGTCTATCGAATCTTTACCCAAAACATGAAAACTTCACAACACAAAACTCAACAGAAAACTCGTAAGCTCCGTTAGTATAAGAAACTAAATCACCACTTTTGGTACTGTTATGAACTCATTCTAAATTCATATTGGTGTGAAAACTACCGTAATTCCAACTTCTCTATGGTTCGTACCCTCCGATACTACTCATAGATTCATCAAAATAAGCGAACGACACATAGAAAACAGAATCTATAAAAAACAGAACAATCTGTAGTAATCTGTATCAAACGTATACTTATGGAACTCCAAAAATTATACCAAATTAGAAAAACCTGATAAATTTATGTACCAATCCATATCAAAACGAATCAGATCAAAATCACGTTTCTGTGAATTATCAAAAATAATTTACTCGGTGCAAAAGTTTCTGATTTTCAGCAGGATCAACACAACTATCACCGTAAGCTATCCTAAAGGTCTTACTTGGCACTTTATTGAAACAAAAGCTATAAAACATGATTAATATAGTAGTATAATCATGTGGACACAGAAAAACAGTAAGGGTATATATTGGGTTTTCTCCCAACAAGCGCTTTTCTTTAATGTCTTTTTAGCTAGGCATGATGATTTCAATGATGCTCGCATAAAAGATAAGAATTGAAACATAAAGAGAGCATCATGAAGAATATGACTAGCACATTTAAGTCTAACCCACTTCCTATGCATAGGGATTTTGTGAGAAAACAACTTATGGGAACAATAATCAACTAGCATAGGAAGGCAAAACAAGCATAACTTCAAGATTTTCAGCACATAGAGAGGAAACTTGATATTATTGCAATTCCTACAAGCATATGTTCCTCCCTCATAATAATTTTCAGTAGCATCATGAATGAATTCAACAATATAGCCACCACATAAAGCATTCTTTTCATGATCTACTTGCATAGAAATTTTACTACTCTCCACATAAGCAAATTTATTCTCATCAATAGTAGTGGGAGCAAACTCAACAAAATAACTATCATGTGAAGCATAATCCAATTGAAAATTAAAATCAAGATGACAAGTTTCATGGTTATCTTTATTCTTTATAGCATAAGTGTCATCACAATAATCATCATAAATAGGAGGCATGCTTTCATCATAATAAATTTGCTCATCAAAACTTGGGGGACAAAGAATATCATCTTTATCAAACATAGCTTCCCCAAGCTTGTAGCTTAACATATCATTAGCGTCATGGGTATTCAAAGAATTCATACTAACAACATTGCAATCATGCTCATCATTCAAAGATTTAGTGCCAAACATTTTCATGCATTCTTCCTCTAGCAACTGAGCACAATTATCGGAATCCTTATTTTCACGGAAGACATTAAAAAGATGAAGCATATGAGGCACCCTCAATTCCATTTTTAGTTTTCTTTTATAGACTAAACTAGTGATAAAACAAGAAACTAAACGATTCATTGCAAGATCTAAAGATATACCTTCAAGCACCCACCTCCCCGGCAACGGCGCTAGAAAAGAGCTTGATGTCTGAGGGAGTCCTGGATTAGGGGGTATCCGGACAGCCGGACTATATACATCGTCCGTACTATTGAAGCGTGAAGATACAAGACGCAATACTCCGTCCCGTGTCCGGATGGGTCTCTCCTTTGCATGGAAGACAAGCTCGGCGATCCGGATATTATATTTCCTTCCTTGTAACCGACTCCATGTAAACCCTAGCCCTCTCTGGTGTCTATATAAACCGGACAGCTTGGTCCTTAGAAGGCCGATTACAATTACAGTCATAATCATCATAGGCTAGCTTCTAGGGTTTAGCCTCTACAATCTCGTGGTAGATCTACTTGTGTACTACTCATATCGTCAATATTAATCAACCAGGAAGTAGGGTTTTACCTCCATCGAGAGGACCCGAACCTGGGTAAACATTGTGTCCCTTGCTTCCTGTTACCATCAGCCTAAGACGCACAGATCGGGACCCCCTACACGAGATCCGCCGGTTTTGACATCGACATTGGTGTTTTCATTGAGAGTTCCTCTGTGTCGTCGCTGTAAGGCTGGATGGCACCTTCGATCGTCAACAACACGGTCCAGGGCGAGGCTTTTCTCCTCAGACAGATCTTCGTGTTCGGAGGCTTCGCACTGCGGGCCAATTCGCTTGGCCATCTGGAGCAGATCGACGGCTACACCCCTGGCTACCAGGTCAGGTTCGAAAACTTGAACTACACGGCCAACATTCGCGGAGACTTGATCTTCGACGGATTTGGGCCTGTGCCAGGAGCACCGGACAGTCACGATGAGCACGGCTTAAACCTGCTGTCGGACAATGCTCGGGATATCACCCCGGCAGTAGCCCCGGACCTAAATCCAGAGCGGGCTGCATTGACTAAGAACGGAGGGATGGACCCCGCCCTGCAGGCTGTACACTCGTCGGCGTTGGAGCCAAACACAGGTCTCACCTCTGTGGAAGCCTGTGACTCCAGACCCCCGGACTCGTATCCGGTCGTCGGTCCCAGTCCACGCGCTCCCGAGCCCGCCGAGCCTGGTTGGGCTCCGGTAATGGAGTTTACCGCTGTGGATATCTTCCAGCACTCGCCCTTTGGCGACATGCTGAACTCATTAAAGTCTCTCTCTCTGTTAGGAGGCTCTCGGCCGAACTATGTCCGGCTCGAGTGGGAAGCAGACGACGAAGGAATTCGTTGCGCACCCACCACCCACTTCATTGCCACGGTTGATGATTTAACCGATGTGCTTGACTGCGACTCCTAAGGCATCGATGGTATGGACGATGATGCAGGAGAAGATTCAGAATCTCTGGGGCGCTGGACTACTATCTCATCACACGATATATTCATGGTGGATACGCCCAAGGAGGCCAGATGTACCGCTTTATAACCGCAACAGAGCGGCTACCGACGCCGCGCACGATTTGCGTGAGCACCTGGATAAGAAAGCCGGCGCGACCAGGTCCATATACGGATCCAAAGTACACACCCCGGGGAAGGACTATGGTCACCACAACGACCATACCAACAAAATACCAGTTCGGAATAAGCTCCGGACACAACAATAGCCGATGGCATGCCACAGCATGTCCAGATACAGAGGGGCTTCTCACCCCCTGTGCTTCACCGAAGAAGTACTGGAGCATGAATTTCCAAAGGGTTTTAAACCTATGAATATAGAGGCATACGACGGAACGACAGACCCAGGGGTCTGGATCGAGGATTTTATCCTGCATATTCACATGGCTCGTGGGGATGACCTCCACGCCATCAAATACCTTCCCCTCAAGTTGAAGGGACCAGCTCGACACTGGTTGAAAAGCCTCCCCGAAAATTCAATTGGGAGTTGGGAGGAACTCGAGGATGCCTTCAGGGCCAATTTTCAAGGGACTTATGTCCGGCCTCCGGATGCGGACGATCTAAGTCACATAATCCAACAGCCGGAGAGTCTGCCCTCAAGCTTTGGAACAGATTCCTCACTAAGAAGAATCAAATTGTCGACTGTCCGGACGACGAAGCCTTAGCGGCATTCAAGCACAGCATCTGGGACGAGTGGCTCGCTAGACACCTCGGCCAAGAAAATCCTAGGACAATGGCAGCCTTAACAAGCCTCATGACCCGCTTTTGCACGGGTGAAGATAGCTGGCTGGCCCGTAAAGGCACCAGCGGTCCCAGCACATCCGAGATAAGGGATGGCAACGGGAAGCCACGGCGTAATAAAAACAAATGCCAAAACAAGGAAGAGAGCCCGGAAAACACAACGGTAAACGCCGGATTCAGGGGCTCTCGACCCGATCAGCAAAAGAAGCCATTTAAAGGCAGTAAAGAGGGACCGTCCGGTCTGAACAGAGTCCTGTACAGACTGTGCCAAATTCATGGCACCCCCGAGAAACCTGCGAACCACACACACAGAGAATGCTGGGTCTTCAAGCAGGCCGGCAAATTAAATGCCGAACACAAGGGGAGGGAAACACCAAGTGAAGACGAGGATGAACCTCGCCGGCCGAACATTGGGGGACAGAAAAAATTCCCACCAGAGATTAAAATGGTAAACATGATCCACGTGACGCACACATCCACAAGAAGGCACGAATGTGCACTCAAAGAAATGTACGATACAGAGCCCATCGTACCCACATCTAACTACTGGACGGCTTGTCCGATCACCTTAGATCACATGGACTTCCCAACTAGTATTCGGCGCGGAGGATCAGAGGCCTTGGTGATTGACCCAATAATTGACGGATACCATCTCACCCACGTCCTCATAGACGGCGGCAGCAGTCTCAATTTAATATACGTGGACACTGTCCGCAGGATGGGGATAGACCCATCTAGAATTAGCCAAAGCAACACCACCTTTGAAGGGGTGATACCAGGCGTTGAAGCCTACGGCAGGGGCTCCGTCGTACTGGAGGTAACATTCGGCTCCCCAGGCAACTCCAGAAGCGAAGAATTACTCTTCACCATCGCACCCTTCCAAAGCGGCTATCATGCATTGCTTGGAAGAACGGCCTTCGCCCGCTTCAACGCATTACCGCACTATGCCTACCTTACGCTCAAGATGCCCGGTCCACGTGGCATCATCACCGTTAACGGAAACACAGAGCGCTCTTCATGCGCAGAGGAACACGCAACGACCCTAGCGGTCGGACTATAAGCAGCCTCCAATATCAGAAAACATGACTAGTCATTAAGACCACAGACACGATTAGACGAGTCTGGTAGCCCGGATAAAACCGAACCAGGGCACCGTATATGTAATCCTATAGAGGACACCAGGGGCTATAAATATTTAATACAGCCCCACACTTGGCTCAACCTTATTGGCAGGCCAATATCTTACACTTTTATTATCCATCGCATACTTATGTTGTACTCTCCTACGAGTTTTCTTTTTTTTACAGATAACGTTCGCGTGATACCCTTCCAGGATACGGCACAACGGAGACAAAGGCGCAGACGTGCAGCAGGGCCTTGCTCAACAAGTTTCTTTTTAGATTAAGCCCTTGTGTAAACATTTTCTATTGCCTCTTGTTGTTTAACCATCCCCTAGGTTCCATACCCACAGAGGATACTGCCGTTATTGGCATTTCGCCACGACAGATTAATGCACGTACCTGGAAATATAATGTTTATAATGAGAAGGCATTCTTCAGCTTATTTTCTGTTACAAAGACTGAATACCTTCGGGAGTGTTCGGCGTCACGAGTTTGGCCTTATATGCATCAGCTCTGAATCATGTCTTTGGTCAAATGTTGGGTTTGCCCGGCTCCTGGGTTTGCCGCCTTACGTTCCGTTCTTATCGGCTAAGGCGGCCAAAGGAAAACTACTGCGATTGTGCCCTGGTTATTTCGGATGAGCACCTCAGTAGAGAAAGCCGAAAACTGACTGTCATGATACAGCGAGAGACTGTTCAACCACTCGAAGACTCACCGGAATCTTTAGGATTCCTCCGCATTAACGAAGGGCCGTTTCCCGACCATGTACATATGCGCCCCTATTCGGATGCACGCAAAAGTACTAGGGGCTACATAGTAGCCCCACCGTCAAACTCCCATGGCTAAGCGAAAGTGTTACAACTATATAGTCTGGTTGCCTAGTTCGACGTGCGATCACCTCCTTAATGGACCAAGACGTTGGATCAAGTGTGATTACATATATTTTTCGCGAACACCCCCACATTGTATACGTGGGGGCTGAAGCCAACGATCGCTAACTTTCGGATTACTTATATATATATATATATATATATATATATATACATATATATATATATATATATATATATATATATATATATATATATATATATATATATATATATATATATATATATATATATATATATATATATATAAATACATACACAGAGACACAAAAATACTTTCGGGCAAAAAGTATAAATATAGCCTTATAACCAAAATAACATTGTTTTTACAATGATTCGATTTGTCACTCGAACAAGACATTCTTCGAGCATTGCGCCTCTATTAGGCGGGCACCTTCTATGACCTGCGCCAAGTAGTGCTCGGCCGGATATTGGCCCCCCGCCGGATCCTGGGTCGCTACAATGGTGGCCTCGATATCTGTCCAATAGTCTATAACGCGGGCAAGAGCCATTCGTGCACCCTCTATGCACGCCGACCTCCTCATGGCATCGATCCAAGGCACGGCCCCGAGGAATTGTTGCACCAAACCAAAGTAACTGTCCGGCTTAGGCCCCTTCGGCCAAAGATGGTCTATTACAGACCGCATTGCAAGCCCGGACAGCCTATGAAACTCCGCTACAGCAGCCATCTTCTCACTTAACGGCAGCGGGCGAGTGGGAGCATGGAATTGGGACCAGAAAAGCTTCTCCACTTCTTTATCACCTTGATCCTCGAAGAACTTGGCGGCGTCAGCTGTACTCTTCGCCAAATCCGCATACGCATCTGCCGGACTCCACCGTCCATCCAGGGGAGCATACTTCGGATCCAAAAACTTCGTCCGCAGTAAGTAGGAGCCCCCAGCCGCGATTTTACCGGCCTGTTGAAGCTCCTCCCGCACACCCCTGACTTCGGTCCGCATCTCCGTGGTGGCATTAAGTGCCTTGTTCAGGTCGGACGAACTAGCCTCCTGTTCCTTTTTAAGGAGTTCATACCGGTCGGCGGCATTTTTCAACTCCACAGCCATTTCGGCTATCTTTTCCTCGCTTCGGCGATGAGCTGCCTGTTCGGCTCTCAATTATTCGGCCTCCTTTAGGGCAGCCGCACTGCTAACCCGAGCTCGTTCCTTGGCCTAGGCAAGTTACGCCCTCAGGGCTTCCACGGCAGCAGCACCATCTGCAGTCCAAACACATTGCATTAATATTATGCCACTCTCATATTTTCCTATACAACATAATGAGGAAAGCAGAGCACATACCTTGTGACTCGTTCAGCCGCTCGTTCACCAGCGTGATATCAGCATCAATAGATCCAATTTGCCTCCTTAGTTCGACAACTTCAACGGACTGTTCGGCAGCCAGATCCTTAGATACATGCACATATGTACAGCGCAATCAGTACTTAAACAAAATGATCCTCCGTTTTGCCGCCTAGGGCGGGCAACTAGAGTCTCAGGGGCTACTATCCATATGGAGCACACCTAGCGCGTGCCTCACTGCCAAAAATTATGTATTTTTTACTACATACCTCAAAGCCTCTGAGCAGACTCGTAAATGCTTCATTCAAACCGCTTGTGGCGGATGAAATCTTCTTGAGAACCGCGCTCATTAATGAGCGGTGCTCCTCCAAGAGCGCAGCTCGCTCCAGGAGGCCTGTCAGTATGTCCGGCCGGACATCGAACTGTGCTGAACCCTTCTCATTGCCCCCCGCGGGAGCCAAACGCTCCGGGCTCAGGGCGCCTGACGTATTAGCCTCTGGCTTCGGCAGGTCCGGACTCCTCCGTGACGACACCTCGGTGTCGCCCGCTTCATGAGGCGAAGAGGTGGGTGGAGTCTCGCTCTCCATCATCTCCGGAGGAAGATCCCCCGAAGACGAACTCTGTTGAGAAGAGCTGCTAGCCGGACTGCACAAGACGAATCCTGGTTATTGATCTCGGAGAAACGCAGTACCTTAGAATTACCGATTAACATACAGCTCGGTGGAGGGCTGGCCCGTTGGCAGGCATGACATGGTGAGGATGTACGTCGGGGGAGAGTTCCCCGGCGGCACTTTCTTCCATTGTTTGGCCATCTCCGTCTCCAAGTTTTTGGAGGTGGCCCTTTTCCTCCCGCGCGGGGAGGTAGCTTCAGATTCCCCTCCCCGACTATCCTCCCTTGGGGAGGAAGCAATTCCCCCGGTCCAGATGCGCAGTGTGTGAGGTTCGGCTTCACTATCCTTTCCTTCGTCTTTCCCTGAGGGTATTTTGCTGAGCACCCGGCCAAGCATCTTGGCAACGGTTGGACCAGGCGAGCCTTCGGGAAGTGGTGCCGGACACCTGATTCTCTCCGCCTTGCTGAGCCATTCCTGGCCACGGAGGGTTTTTAGAATAATGACTATGACAAATAAAAATAAAGTGTCCGGTTTTAAGGTTACTTACTTGGGCATCTAGGCGATTGCAGCTTAGGCCCGCGTCCTCGGTGGTGTCCGGACACTTTACCTGTGGTCCGAAGAATAATTTACACATCCCTTCGAGCTTCAGGACGAAGAAGTGCTTAATAGTCTGCCGACTCTCTGGATTGAACTCCCACATCCGGAGAGGCCGGCGTTTGCACGGCAACATCCGTCGGATTAGCATTACTTGAATTATGCTGACAAGGTTAATGTCCCTCTCAAGAAGCTCCCGGATATGGCCCTGCAGTATTGGTGCATCACTAGCGGGCCCCCAATTCCGCCCTGCGTCGGTCCATGACGCAAATTGTGGCGGAGGGCCCGAGTGGAACTCAGGGGCGGCCACCCACTTTGTGCCTCTGGGAGCCGTGACATAAAACCACCTCCGTTGCCATACATCAGATACTTCTGGGAAAGAACCATCTGGCCATGGGGCATCGGCATTCCTACTTATTACAGCACCTCCGCACTCCGCGTGTCGCCCCTCGACCATCTTTGGCTTCACATTGAAGGTCTTGAGCCATAAGACAAAGTGTGGAGTGACGTGGAGAAAGGCCTCGCACACAATGATGAACAACGAGATATGGAGGATAGCGTCTGGAGCTAGATCATGAAAATCCAACCCGTAATAGAACATGAGCCCCCTCACAAAGGAATCGAGGGTGAGGCCCAGTCCGCGGAGGAAGGGGGAACAAACACGACGCTCTCATTGGGCTCCGGTGTAGGGATGACTTGCCCTGGAGTAGGAAGCCTCTGCTGGATGTCGGTGGTCAGATATCCGACCTCCCTAAGCCTCGCAATGTCCTCCTCTTGGATCGAGGAGGCCACCCAACGGCCTTGAGGGTTGGATCCGTACATATTGGAAGATCTGGGGTGCTGGAGCTTAGGTCTTGGGTGTTAGAACTCGAGGTGCGAGAAGGCGCAAGGGAGGTGGAAAAGAGGCATAGGCCTCGGCCCCTTTATAAAGGGGGTGAATATCAAGAGTCCTCAGCGTGACCGCTTGAGGCTTATCTAAAAACACACGGAGTCATACCAACGGTCGTCGTGGGGTCACGCACGCCCATATTGATGAAAAGCTCCCGTAATAAGAGGAACATGATCTCTGCTTTGGCAGGACGTGCCAATAAAACCGCCTCACAACGCGAGTTGAGGTGGGGCGAGAAACTCCGGTTCGTGTTGGACCAGGCCACGATGCAAGGGCACGACGTACGAAGATTGCCAGCAGATCATATTTATGCTATGTTCCCTACAATGGTATGTGAAGGTCATCTCGCAGATCCGGACACGGCCTAAGTGTTCGATAATTACCTTGGAGCATTCGGAGAAGGAGCCCGCCTTGCAATGCCGAAGACAAGACTGCGCGCCGGACTCATCGTCATTGAAGCCTGGTTCAGGGTCTACTGAGGGAGTCCTGGATTAGGGGGTATCCGGACAGCCGGACTATATACATCGTCCGGACTATTGAAGCGTGAAGATACAAGACTCAAGACTCCATCCCGTGTCCGGATGGGACTCTCCTTTGCGTGGAAGACAAGCTCGGCGATCCGGATATTATATTTCCTTCCTTGTAACCGACTCCATGTAAACCCTAGCCCTCTCTGGTGTCTAGATAAACTGGAGAGGTTGGTCCTTAGAAGGCCGATCACAATTACAGTCATAATCATCATAGGCTAGCTTCTAGGGTTTAGCCTCTATGATCTCGCGGTAGATCTACTCTTGTACTACCATATCGTCAATATTAATCAAGCAGGAAGTAGGGTTTTACCTGCATCGAGAGGGCCCAAACCTGGGTAAACATTGTGTCCCTTGCTTCCTGTTACCATCAGTCTAAGACGCATAGATCGGGACCCCCTACCCGAGATCCGCCGGTTTTGACACCGACAATGTCTACTACGCAACCTTCTCCTTGTAGACGTTGTTGGGCCTCCAAGTGCAGAGGTTTGTAGGACAGTAGAAAATTTCCCTCAAGTGGATGGCATAAGGTTTATCAATCCGTGGGAGGTGTAGGATGAAGATGGTCTTTTTCAAACAACCCTGCAACCAAATAACAAAGAGTCTCTTGTGTCCCCGACACACCCAATACAATGGTAAGTTGTATAGGTGCACTAGTTCGGCGAAGAGATGGTGATACAAGTGCAATATGGATGGTAGATATGATTATTTGTAATCTGAAAATATAAAAACAGCAAGGGAACTAATGACAAAAGTGAGCACAAACGGTATTGCAATGCTAGGAAACTAGGCCTAGGGTTCATACTTTCACTAGTGCAAGTTCTCTCAACAATAATAACATAATTGGATCATATAACTATCCCTCAACATGCTACATAGAGTCACTCCAAAGTCACTAATAGCGGAGAACAAACGAAGAGATTATTGTAGGGTACTAAACCACCTCAAAGTTATCCTTTCTGATCGATCTATTCAAGAGTTTGTAGTAAAATAACACGAAGCTATTCTTTCCGTTCGATCTATCATAGAGTTCGTACTAGAATAACACCTTAAGACACAAATCAAACAAAACCCTAATGTCACCTAGATACTCCAATGTCACCTCAAGTATCCATGGGCATGATTATGATATGCATCACACAATCTCAGATTCATCTATTCAACCAACACAAAGAACTTCAAAGAGTGCCCCAAAGTTTCTACTGAAGAGTCAAGGAGAAAACGTCTGCCAACCCCTATGCATAAGTTCACAAGGTCACTGAACCCGCAAGTTGATCAGCAAAACGTACATCAAGTAGATCACGTGAATATCCAATTGTCATCACAGATAAGCACATGCAAGACATACACCAAGTGTTCTCAAATCCTTAAAGACTCAATCCGATAAGATAGCTTCAAAGGGAAAACTCAATCCATTACAAGAGAGTAGAGGGGGAGAAACATCATAATATCCAACTATAGTAGCAAAGCTCGAGGTACATCAAGATCGTGCCAAATCAAGAACACGAGAGAGAGAGAGATCAAACACATAGCTACTGGTACATACCCTCAGCCCTGAGGGTGAACTACTCCCTCCTCGTCATGGAGAGCGCCGAGATGATGAAGATGGCCACCGGTGAGGGATCCCCCCTTCGGCAGGGTGCCGGAACAGGGTCCCGATTAGTTTTTGGAGGCTACAGAGGCTTGCGTTGACGGAACTCCTGATCTATTGTGCTCCCCGATGTTTTTAGGCTATATGGATATATATATATATATAGGTGAAGAATTCGGTCAGGGGAGCCACGAGGGGCCCACAAGGGTGGGGGCGCGCCCAGGGGGTAGGGCGCGCCTCCCTGCCTCGTGGCCACCTCGAAGCTTCCCTAACGTCTACTCCAAGTCTCCTAGGTTGCTTCCGTTCCAAAAATAACTCTCAAATTCAGAGGGCATCTTATTAAAATTTCCATAAGAGTTGTTGTAGGAATTTCCATAATTATTAAAAGGATTACTGGGATAAGGCCTAGGATAAAAATTCCCTCTATACGTGTTGTTTCCAAAACTATTCCTACCAACAAAATTCACATCCATAGATTCATTATTATTCTCAATCAAGGTAGATAAAGGCATATTATTGGGATCAGAAGAAACACTCTTAGCAAATAAATTCATAAGTTCATCAATCTTTCCACTCAAAACATTGATTTCTTCTATAGCATGCACCTTTTTATTAGTAGATCTTTCAGTATGCCATTGAGAATAATTAACCATAATATTATCTAGGAGTTTAGTAGCATCTCCTAAAGTGATTTCTATAAAAGTTCCTCCCGCGGCCGAATCTAAAAGATTTCTAGAAGCAAAATTCAATCCGGCATAAATTTTTTGTATAATCATCCATAAGTTCAAACCATTAGTAGGACAATTACGTAGCATTAATTTCATTCTCTCCCAAGCTTGTGCAACATGTTCATGATCAAGTTGCTTAAAATTCATAATATCATTCCTAAGAGATAATCTTAGCGGAGGAAAATACTTAGAGATAAAAGCATCTTTGCACTTGTTCCAAGAATCAATACTATTTTTAGGCAAAGATGAAAACCACGCTTTAGCACGATCTCTAAGCGAAAAGGAAATAGCTTCAATTTAACGACATCATTATCGACATCTTTTTATTTTGCATATCACATAAATCAACGAAGCCATTCGGATGAGTAGCGACATCTTAGCTAGGAAGGCGGCGAATTGATCTTTCATAACAAGATTCAACAAAGCAGTATTGATTTCACAAGATTCGGTATTGGCAAGAGGAGCAATCGGAGTGCTAAGGAAATCATTATTATTGGTATTGGTGAAGTCACACAATTTGGTGGCATCTTGAGCCATCGCGACAAACAAGCAAACTAACACACGAGCAAACAAAAGGCAAAGGAAAAAAGGCAAAGGGAAAAAGAGGAGGAGATTGGAAAAGAGAGGGCAAATAAAACGGCAAGGGTGAAGTGGGGGAGAGGAAAACGAGAGGCAAATGGCAAATAATGTAATGCGAGAGATAGGGATTGTGATGGGTACTTGTTATGTTGACTTTGCGTAAGCCTCCCCAACAGCGCGCAGAAATTCTTCTTGCTATGTCTCGAGCTTGCGTTGGATTTCCCGAAGAGGAGAGGATGATGCAGCACGATGGCGTAAGTATTTCCCTCAGTTTTGAGAACCAAGGTATCAATCCAGTAGAGAGACTACGTAAGTCCCTCATACCTGCACAAAGCGATAGCTACTCACAACCAGCGCTTAGGGGTTGTCAATCCCTTCACGGTCACTTACGAGTGAGATCTGATAGAGATAATATTTTTGGTATTTTTGGTATAAAGATGCAAAGTAAAAAGTAAAAGCAAAGCAAATAAATAAAGTGATGGAGATTGATATGATGAGAATAGACCCGGGGGCCATAGGTTTCACTAGTGGCTTCTCTCAAGAGCATAAGTATTCTACGGTGGGTGAACAAATTACTGTTGAGCAATTGATGAATTGAGCATAGTTATGAGGTTATCGAGGCAATGATCATGTATATAGGCATCACGTTAAGTGACAAGTAGACCGAAACAATTCTGCATCTACTACTATTACTCCACTCATCGACCGCTATCCAGCATGCATCTAGAGTATTAAGTTAAAAAACAGAGTAGCGCCTTAAGCAAGATGACATGATGTGGAGGAATAAATTCATGCAATATGATAAATACCCCATCTTGTTATCCTCGATGGAAACAATACAATACGTGCCTTGCAACCCCTTACGTCACTAGGTAAGGACACGCAAGATTGAACCCAAAGCTAAGCACTTCTCCCATTGCAAGAACTACCAATCTAGTTGGCCAAACCAAACGGATAATTCGAAGAGACTTGCAAAGATAACTTAATAATACATAAAAGAATTCAGAGAAGAATCAACTATTTTCCATAGATAAGCTGGATCATAAACCCACAATTCATCGGTCTCAACAAACACACCGCAAAAAGAAGATTACATCGAATAGATCTCCACGAGAGAGGGGGAGAACATTGTATTGAGATCCAAAAAGAGAGAAGAAGCCATCTAGCTACTAACTATGGACCCGAAGGTCTGAAGTAAACTACTCACACTTCATAGGAGGGGCTATGGTGTTGATGTAGAAGCCCTCCGTGGGGGATGCCCCCTCCGGCGGAGCTCCGGAACAGGCCCCAAGATGGGATCTCGTGGATACAGGAAGTTACAGCGGTGGACTTAGGTTTTTGGCTCCCCTTTTGATCTGTCGGGGGTATGTAGGTATATATAGGAGGAAGGAGTATGTCGGTGGAGCGTCAGGAGGCCCACAAGGCAGGGGGGCGCGCCCAGGGGGGAGGGGCGCGCCCCCACCCTCGTGACCGCCTCTGGCACTCCTTGGAGTTGGTCCAAGTCTCCTAGATCACGTTCGGTGAGAAAATCACGTTCCCGAAGGTTTCATTCCGTTTGGACTACGTTTGATATTCCGTTTCTTCGAAACACTGAAATAGGCAAAAAAACAGGACTTCTGGGCTAGGCCTCCGGTTAATAGGTTAGTCCCAAAAATAATATAAAAGTGGAAAATAAAGCCCATTATAGTCCAAAACAATAGATAAAGTAGCATGGAGCAATCAAAAATTATAGATACGTTGGAGACGTATCAGCAGCTTTTCTTTGAGGAACGCTGCAAATGAGTTAAGTTGGTGAGAACCTAGTGATTCAGCAGCAGACATGTGTACCTGTGAACAAAGTATAGGTGCGAAGAATTTGGATCGGTCATATGCGTTCTCAGAAGTTTTTGCAAAACGGAACAAGTTTGAGGAAATTGACCAGATATGTCTTGAAGAATTTCACTAAGCGTTCTTTGACTTAGGTTCCAGAGTTGTATGGATTGTGAAATTCATACAATTGAGGAATCTTTAAACAAACGTCACTTAGAGAAACAGATCAAGAACAGATGATTGTGTCAGGTGTTTAGAGTGTGGAAGTTGAAGAATAAACACCTTTTGAAGATTTTATGGAAATCATTAGAATCAACAAAGGCAGTAAATGTAACTTTTAATTATTCTTGATGAAGAACACGACGAACTGAGAGTGTAGATTTGGAAGTTCGTCAGTCCAGATCTTCCACGCCCTAACTTGGCAGAGGAAGACTGCTATGGCGGCGGCGGAGTGAAGATGTCCGCGGCCGGCGCGAGTATGACGGCGACGAGGTCGAGGCAGTGAAGCTCTTCCTCACTGGCGACAATGAAGGTAGCAGTGGCACTAGGGCTTGAGAGCTCGAGCGGGGGGAGGGGGGGGGGTGAGATTGAGAGGTGTAAATGCAGTCTGAGGAGGGTGAGGGGTATTTATAACCGAGGTGAAAAACCGCTCGCCTGAGGAAAATGGACGAACGTGCCGCTGACCCTTCTCATCCTAGCGACATGTGTCACCCATGTACAGTGTGGTGGAGATCGTGGGTGAATAGATAACTCTTATCGTGGGATTTGTAATGGTTTGAGCGGCAAAATCCGAAAATTCAGATAAGAATATTTTAAAGTTTCATTCGCAAATTCTTCACCTGACAAGGGCACAGTGAAGATTTTGAACGGGTTTCAAATAGAACGCACATGAAGAATTTGTGAACAGACTGGGTTGAGTTTAGCATAGAGGGGGAAAGGGTCCGATCACATTCACTTAGCAGAAAAGGCAACTTGAAGACTTAGCAATAAGTGAATGTTGTTGAGGACATAAAACTCAAATGGAAAGTTGAAGAAATTGAACAATTGAGGAATTTCAAATATGAAGAAAAACTCAAATTGAAGATTTTCAACTTTGGTTGGTGGTGTAACCCACCGTATAAGAATGATGTTTCAGACAGCGCGTAAAATTGTCGTAGGGTTCTGAGAATCAAATTCTTCATTAATTTCTTCACACTTAGAGGGTTAGTCTTCATTGATTGCAGAAAAACGTTACTTCGTGTGTTGCACATCTAAGTCATCAAAATTGCAAAAGTGTTAGGATGTGTGTCCTTTTCAAAGAACATTCAAAGATTCTAAGATATTTAGCTCACACCGCAACTTGCTAAATCTCTTCTCATCCAAGGGCTTTGTGAAGATATCGGCCAGCTGGTCTTCAGTATTTGCGTGGTCGATGGAGATGTGGCCCTTCAACACATGGTCACGAAGAAAATGATGACGAATCTGGATGTGCTTTGTCTTCGAGTGCTGAACTGGGTTGTGAGCAATCTTGATAGCACTCTCATTGTCGCAGTAGAGTGGCACATTCTTCACTTTGATTCCATAGTCCTTGAGGGTTTGCTTCATCCATAGCAATTGAGCATCGCAGGATCTAGCAGCAATGTACTCAACTTCAGCAGTAGAGAGTGATACGCAATTCTGCTTCTTGAGGACCAACATACCAAGGATTGTCCGAGGAAATGACATGTGCCTGTCGGATTTCGGGTTCCGGCAGACCCTTGAGGTTCGAACACTAGGGTGCGCGCGGAGATTCGCCCTCTACCTACCTGTACCCCGCCGCCTTGCTAAGATCTAAGCTATGAAAGGAACAACACAAGAGACACAAGGTTTATACTAGTTCGGGCCACCATTGTGGTGTAATACCCTACTCTAGTTTGTGGTGTGGTGGATTGCCTCTTGGGCTGATGGTGACGAACAATACAAGGAAGAACAGCCTCGCGATTGTTCTTGGCCGGGGCGATGAACTGCTTGGGGGAGTTCAGTCGCCTTCTCTCTTGCTCTCTCTAGATCGGATCGAGATCGGAATCCCCTAGCTCAGGTGTGGCTAGTCCTATTTATAGGCAAAGGCCCAGGCCTCTTCCCAAATATTGGCGGAAGGCGCCAACAATTAGCCATTTGAAGGGAACATCTGGTACACTTAGCACGACTAAAGTTGGTCCTCGCTTTGTCAAAGGCTCTGGTGGTGGCCTGGCTTGGGCTCCTGATGACTTCCTTCCTGCCGTTGGACTGGTCATGGTCTTGTTGCCTTTGAAATGGGCGCCTTTGCTTGATGCTCTCGCATCGCTTGCTCCCTTTGCACCAAAGAGGAAAAGAGGGGCTGCTGTGAGCTGGCGCCCCTTTGGAGCCCTTAGTCGTCATGGCTTGTGTCATGGGCACCTCGTGAGTACCCGCCTTGATCTCTCCGCCTCCTCATGAGCCAGCTGATGAGGCCGTGCACGAGAAGCTCCATGTCGTCCGCCCAGCAATCTGGCCCCTCGCGAGGGTCTTGAGCTTTGTTGATGAAGATGGGCGAGATGGGCCCCCTTTGAACCACGCCACAGGCCACAGGCGAGCAAGTGCAGGGACCCCGTTCCCAGAACACCGGCAGTAGCCCGGGCCCAAAGCGCGCCGGGCTTGGCGGCAGAGGCGAAGGGCAAGTCTGAGCGCCCATGAGCCCTAACAGTCTGCAGCCTTGGGCGCCGCGTGGCGGTTGATTGGACGTGGGCGGCCCTGCTCCCCCATGACGCCTCGACGTCTGCACGAATTGACAAGTCCCTGCATGCAAAGCGGGTCATGGTTACCTGCTATCGTGGGGGTCGGCGGTTGGCCTCCTCTGGCTTTAAGTACGGAACGGTGCGCGCTCCTCTGGTCCATCTCCTCTTGCTTCTTCTTCTTCTCCATGGCTCCGCCGAAGAGGTTCTCGGCCGCGGAGAAGGGAAAGGCTCGCCAGTGGAGCCTGACTCTCCCCCGCCCAAGCGCGGTGGAGGTCGTCCTCGCAAACACCCTGTGGCTCCCGTGGTGGCTCCTCGCGGTGGCGGGCGGCAGGCCGCTGCGGGGGGGGGGGGGGGGCACGGCCGTGCGACCCCCTAGGACGCACTTCCACTCGGCAGAGGTGCTGTCGGAGTCCGTTGTGTGGTCAATGGAGCCGACCGGCACCCGGCTCCAGCTTCCTCGCTTCCTCGTAGGCGAGCTTCAGGCTGGTGCCCTGGGCGGCCTCTAGCTTCAGGCGGATGGTTGCTGCAGCCGGTCCTCCTGGGCATCGCTGGAGGTCTCTGCCGCCGGGAGCCTGGCCTTGACCCACGGCTGGCAAACGTTTGCCCAGCCTTGATCGAGCGGCGGTGCACCCTGCACTTCAAGTTCGACGGCGATGCCACCCTCGTCGTGGTGTTGGGGAAGATGGTCGCTGCGCTGGGTGCTGCCTTGAGAGCGGCGACCGCGGCGCGGAGTCCAGCCCAACAGCGATGAAGGCGGCGGTAGCGCCGCGCTGGCTGCGGCCTTCGAGGGCTCGTCAAGCTTTGGCGACTCTTCTTGAACAGCGGCTCCTCCGGCGGTGGCGCGACTAGCCTCGCGCGCAAGCGCCGCGCCGCTGGATGGAGTTAGCGGGTCCTCCGCCGTCTCGCCCGGTGAAGCGCGAGAGAGTCCGCTGAGCTCGGAGCCGTCGAGTCTCTCCAGCGAGTTGGTGTCGGCGAGCGCGCCTATTTTGTTCTTTTCCTTTTCTGCAAAAAAGCGGTAGGGTAGGGCCCAGAGGCGTGCTTGGACTATTGCTATTAATTATCGTACTATTTCGCTATCTCGGTATTATTGCCTTTGCGCTTCTGCGCTGGCGTAGAAATTACTTAGCTTCGGGGCGCCGTCGTGGCCCTCGCTTCCGAGGCCGAGGCCTCCTGAGCGCTTTATGTCCTGCGAAGGTTAGTGGAGAGGTTGGTCCGGCCTCGGCGGTGGAAGCGGCCGACCAGTTCTGTGTTAGATGTCGCGGTGCCGTGGGGAACGCAATTTGGAGAGTGCTCTGTAGTGGACCGGGTAGGGAAAACCTCGAGCGATAAAGGCAGCGAAACACTCGCGGGGGCGCTCAAGCTGCCCCCCTCGCGAGACCTTGCACGAGACAAATCGAGGTAAGAGGGCGAAAGGTCGAAGAGCCACAAATCAAAACGACAACAGCTTCGATAAAACTCCAAATGAGATTGAACAAGCCAACTACGGAAAGCAAATGAAAAAGCCGCGTCCGGCACCTAATCTAGTCTTGACGTCTTCTCACCGGTAGCAGAGCTAAGTGCTGCCACTTTGGGCATGGGAGAGAGCCCGGGGCTGAGGCGGCGCTCCCTAAGACTCGAGGCGTGTACAGCCCAACTCATTATTACGTGAGAGTGTCACAGGCGGCGAGCTTCACGGCGTTGGCCTTCTTCACAATCTCGGGCCTTTCTTGGGGAGCAAGCTTCACGGGCATTGGCCCTCTTCACGGCGAAGGATAGCTTCACGGGCATTCGCCTTCTTCACGAGCTCTGGGCCTTTTCGAGAAAGATGGCTTCACGAGCGTCGCCTTCTTCACGAGCTCTGGGCCTTTTCGGAAAGATGGCTTCACGGGCATTCGCCTTCTTCGAGCTCTGGGCCTTTTCGGAAAGATGGCTTCACAGGCATTCGCCTTCTTCACAGGCTCTGGGCCTTTTCCAGAAAGATGGCTTCACAGGCATTCGCCTTCTTCACATGCTTTGGGCCTTTTCCAGAAAGATGGCTTCACGGGCATTCGCCTTCTTCACGGGCTACAGGCCTTTACCAAAAGATGGCTTCACGGGCATTCGCCTTCTTCACGAGCTCTGGGCCTTTTCGGAAAGATGGCTTCACAGTCATTCGCCTTCTTCACAGGCTCTGGGCCTTTTGAGGTAAAACCTCGGAGTCTTTGGAGGTTCCACAGCGTTTTGGACTGGCACCCCTCTTGAGTCTCCAAGCACGCGGAGCCGGGCCTGGAAACATGAACAACCTTGAACGGGCCCTCCCACATGGGAGAGAGCTTATGCAGCCCCTCCCTGGAGAGAACTCGCCTGAGCACGAGGTCCCCTACCTCAAGGGTCCTGGGGCGGATGTTGCGGCAGTGGACTCGGTGGGCTGCGGGAGCCGATCCTCACGAGCCCCCAGGCTCAGGGGCCTCGGGAGGCTCCGGAGGCGCCGGTGGCTCCTCGTGGACCATCTCCATCTCCGTCAGGGCTGCAGAACGCCTAGCCTCTTGAGCCTCCAGGATGTCCCTCATGAGGCGCTGGTACGTGGCGGCTGCGTTCGGCAGGCCGTAAGGCATCTGAGCGTGGCTGTGGGGTGGACCTTCCTGGCGCCCCGCGAGAGGGCAGGCGCTCTGAGGCGGCTCGGTTGAGCCTGGTATGTCGATCTTGGACGCGCAGCCCACCATCCTCGCTGGATGGGGAGCTCGCCAGTGTGGCGGCTGCCACTCATGACTCTTGACTCCTGCAGCTCTGAATGATCTTGTGACAAACTCACGAGGTTTGGCCCTCCTTGCCTTACTCCTTCTTGAGGGAAACATGCTTCGAAACACGCCTCCAAGTGATGCCCAAGCGCCTTCCTCGTGACCTTAGAAAGGTCGGTGGCCTTCGAGGAGGATCCCGGGCCCTGAGGGCGCCAGACACGCTTTCCTATCTTGGTGAAGGAGGTTCCCCCTGGCAGAGCGGACCACGAGGGGCCTGCCTCTGAGGGCTGGGCGGACGGCGTCTTCTTCTTTTTGGGGCGGTCTCGGGAAGCCTCCTGCTTCCGCGATCCGGGTCTTCGGTGATGCGGCTGAAAGGCTCGCTCCGGGGAACACCGCGTCTTTCTCTTCGCGAGGCACCGTGATGACTCCGCCACTTCTGGCATCTTGAGGGCGTTATAGCCGTGGTGGAGTTCTGACCATGAACAGCGGTGTCGGGTACCGAGGATGGCGTTGTATGGCAGGCGAATGTGGGCGACGTCGAAGTCGATGAGCTCGGTGCGGTAGTTGTCACGTGCGCCAAAAGTGACTGGGAGGCGAACCTGCCCAATCGGGACCGTGGAGCCGTCGGTGACTCCGGAGAAAGGCTTGGTTGGCTGAAGCTGGTTGTAAGGCACTTGGAGATTGTTGAACGTTTCCACGGACAGGACGTTGAGCCCTGCCACGCCATCGATGAGGGTCTTGGTGACTAGCACGTTGCTGATGATTGGGGAACAGAGCATCGGGAGGACTCCGGCTGTGGCAGCACACTTGAGCTGATCCGCCGAACTGAACATGATGGCGCATGCCGACCACCTGAGGAGGCGTGTGGCTTCAAGCTTGGGGAGGACTGCGTTCACTTCGCGGGTGAACTGCTTGAAAATGCGTTGAGAGGCTGGGGCTTGAGCTCAGCCCAGGATGCAGGCGATCACACGCGGCTCCTGGAAGCCCCCAGCCCCCTCGTCCTGATGATGGTCTTCATTTCTCCTTGGCTGCGGTGAAAGAGGAGGGAGGCCTGCGTTGCCTTGCGGGCGGTCCGCGCGAGGCTGATCCCTCCAGCCTCCCTCGCGAGGCGGTTCTTGCCAGTGATCCTCGCGAGGTTGGTCGCGCCACCCTTGGCGGGGGCCGCGGTCCTCCCAGCGTCCTGCGTTCCTTCCTCCTCCTCGACCGTAGCCCCGATCGCTGCGGTTGGGACGTCGGTCGATCCTCCCTTCTCGCATGGCTCAGAGCTCTTGACATTCGCTGGTGTTGTGGGTGTGGAGGTCGTGGTACACGCAGTACCGGCTGCCCTTGGAAGACTCGGGCTGATCTCTGCCCCGCTTGGTGTCCGGTTCTGCCGTGAGCACGGCAGCCCCCTTGCGCTTCACATCCTTGGCTTTGGACTTCTTCTCTTCTGGGTCTGCGGCAGGCAGCTCGAGGAGGGAGATACGCCCTTCCTCAACCCTGGCGCACTTGGTCGCCAAGTTGAACAACTCCAAGGAGGTGCATAGATCTTCATGCATCGCCAGCTCCTCCTTCACCTTGATGTCGCGCACACCATCGGAGAAGGCGGAGATGATGGCCTCCTCGGTCACCTTGGGAATCTTGAGGCGTGCGTTGTTGAAGCGCTGGATGTACTTCTGCAGGGTCTCCCCCGGTTGCTGCTTGATGCGGCGCATGTCACTTACGGTGGGCGGCCGGTCACGAGTACCTTGGAAGTTGGCGATGAAGCGGGTGCGCATCTCATCGAGAGGAGATCGTGCACAGGGCCAGGTTCGAGGAGCTGAATGCGGGCCCGTCCTTGGCGCCATGGGAAACCAGTTCGCCATGACCTTCTCGTCTCCGTTGGCGGCTTGATGCCCAGCTCATAGAGCTGGAGGAACTCTGAGGTCGGCCGTGCCGTCGAAGCGCGAGGCAGGTCAGCTTGAACTTGCCGGGCCACACGGCGCTGCGCCTTCGGGGGTGAAAACACGGCAGCCAGCTATAGCCACAGGAGGCCTTGGGTGACGAAGAGCTTGGTCTTGCGGGTCCCCATGCCTGTAGCTGGGAGCAGCAGGGGTCTTGACGTCTTTGGAGCAAGGCGTGGTCGCGGCAGGCTGGGCGGGAGCACTCGGGCAGCTTCTTGCGGCGAGGACCTCTGGCAGCTCTGCTCCTGCCAGCTGGCGCCGGACGGGCGGGTTCCGCCAAGGACCACGCGCCTTGGGGCAGGCGCCTTCTTGAGGGAGGTGGCAGGCGCCCGGAGCTTCGTCGCCAGCGAGGCGTGGTGCGGTGCAGCGGGGCCAGACGGCAGGGGGAGCCCCTGGCCGAGACGAGCTCGGCGGCGCGGTCGAGCCACTCTTCGTGAAGCGTCGTCGACTGGTGATAGCGCTGGAGCTCGTTTGCGCGATGAGTGCAGCTCGAGCCTCCATGGAAGCGCGGAATCGCGAGACGAAAGAACCAGCAGGCGAGTGAGGGGTAGCAGATCTGGCCGTCTTGCCTCACGGAGGATCTTTGGGGCGATGCTTGCTGCTCGTTCCCGCCGGGCAGTGGCGGCGTTAATGGCAGGTGACGAGGAACGATGAGGCGCCCGCCGGCAGGAGCCGTCTGGCGACAGAGGAAGCAAGCGGCTCGGCGCTTCGGCGGGGCCAGCAGTGTCGGACATGGATGCGGTGGTCGACGGAGAACAGGGCGGCGGAAGACGAACTCCGGCGCACCCCTACCTCGTGCGCCAAATGTCGAATTTCTGGTTCCGGCAGACCCTTGAGGTTCGAACACTGGGGTGCGCACGGAGATTCGCCCTCTACCTACCTGTACCCCGCCGCCTCGCTAAGATCTAAGCTATGAAAAGAACAACACAAGAGACACAAGGTTTATACTAGTTCGGGCCACCATTGTGGTGTAATACCCTACTCTAGTTTGTGGTGTGGTGGATTGCCTCTTGGGCTGATGGTGATAAACAATACAAGGAAGAACAGCCTCGCGAGGGTCTGTTCTTGGCTGGGGCGATGAACTGCTTGGGGGAATTCAGTCGCCTTCTCTCTTGCTCTCTCTAGATCGGATCGAGATCGGAATCCCCTAGCTCTGGGTGTGGCTAGTCCTATTTATAGGCAAAGGCCCTGGGCCTCTTCCCAAATATTGAGCGGGAAGGGCGCCAACAATTGGCCATTTTGAAGGGGAACATCTGGTACACTTATCCTGACTAAAGTTGGTCCTCGCCTGTCAAAGGCTCTGGTGGTGACACCGGCTTAGGCTCCACAATGACTTCCTTCCTGCCGTTGGACTGGTCTTGGTCTTGTTGCACCGAAATGGACGCCTTTGCTTGATGCTCTCGCCACAAAGAGGAAAGGAGGACACTGTGCGGGCTGGCGCCCGCCTGGCGCCCTTGGTCGTCATGGCTTGCGTCATGGGCACCTCGTGAGGTACCCGCCTTGATCTCTCCGCCTCCTCATGAGCCAGCCTGATGAGGCCGTGCACGAGAAGCTCCTGTCGTCCACCCGCGAGGCTTGGCCCTCGCGAGGTCTTGAGCTTGTGTTGATGAAGATGGGCCGTGATGGGCCCCCTTTGAGCCACGCCCGCGGGCGCGAGGCGAGCAAGTGCAGGGACCCCGTTCCCGAGCGCCCGGCAGTGCCGACGTTGACCTGCGGTCCACCGATCACCGACATAGTCAGTCAGAATATCCAATGAGATCAAAGGAAGAGCCCTTGGGATACCATAATCCAAGTGTTGGAGTGTGAGCTAGATACCAAAGAATATGCTTTACAGCCTTATGGTGTGATTCCTTCGGTGTAGCTTGAAATCGGGCACACATGCAAACACTAAGCGTAATATCCAGCCTAGATGCACATAGGTACAATAAAGAGCCAATCATGGAGCGGTATACCTTTTGATCAAAGTCTTTACCATTTTCATCGGTGCATAGATGGCCATTTGTGGGCATAGGGAATTTGACACCTTTGCAATCTTGCATGCCGAATTTTCTCAACACATCCTTGAGGTATTTCTCCTGAGATATGAATATGCCATTGTGTTTTTGACTAATTTGAAGACCTAAGAAGAATTTCAACTCTCCCATCATAGACATTTGATATTCCTCACTCATCATATAGGCAAATTCGTCACTGTAACTTTGGTTAGTATAGCCAAAAATAATATCATCAACATATATTTGGCACACGAATAATTAATTATCATATGCTTTGGTGAAAAGAGTTGGGTCAAGTGAACCGGGTTTCAAGCATTTCTTGATGAGGAATTCCTTCAGTGTGTCATACCACGCCCGAGGTGCTTGCTTGAGGCCATAGAGGGCCTTGTTGAGTCTGTAGACGTTATCTGGAAATTTTGGATCCTCAAAACCTGGTGGTTGAGGAACATATATTTCTTCCTCAAGCTTACCGTTAAGGAATGCACTTTTCACATCCATTTGATGTAAGATGATATTATGATGGTTAGCCTAAGCAAGCAATATGCGAATAGCTTCAAGTCTAGCAACAGGTGCAAAAGTTTCATCGAAATCAATTCCTTCAACCTGTGTGTAGCCTTGAGCTACGAGACGAGCCTTATTCCTCACCACAAGGCCATTTTCATCTTGTTTGTCGCGGTAGATCCATTTGGTACCGATGATGTTGTGCTTGCGTGGGTCTAGTCGCTTGACAAGCTCCCACACATTGTTGAGCTCGAATTGATGCAATTCATCTTGCATGGCTTGAATCCAGTCAGATTCCATGAATGCTTCATCAACTTTAGTGGGCTCTGTGATAGATACAAACGGGAAAATGCCCACAAAAGATAGATAAGTGTGAAGCTTTTGAGCACGTGAGAGGACCTGGTGTGTTGATGTCATCGATGATTTTCTCGATCTGCACTTCATTTGCAACGCGAGGATGTGTAGGTTGACAACTTTGCTTAGACCCGGCAATTTCTTCAGGATCGTTTTCTTCAACAGCACCAGTGTGATTTTCTTCACGATCCAGAACGACTTCTTCAGCAGATTCTTTAGTAGGGATGATATCCTCAGTAGCTTTGAACTTGATGGATTACTCAGGTGACATTCATCTAGCACAGGAGGTAGGTGCTCTCTTTGCGAGCCATTAGTTTCATCGAACCGCACATCTACAGTTTCAACAATCTTGTGATGATTGATGTTGAAGAATCTGTAGGTGTGCGAGTCCTTTCCGTAACCAAGCATAAAACCCTCATATGCTTTCGGTGCAAATTTAGAGTGATGGTGAGGATCTCCAATTCAACATTTAGCATCGAAGACTTTGAAATAACTTACATTAGGTTTCTTGTCAGTGAGGAGTTCATGTGAGGTCTTTTTGAAGAATTTGTGAAGATATACCCTGTTGATGATGTGGCATGCAGTATTAATAGCTTCAGGCCAAAAGCGATGTGGTGTCTTGTATTCATCAAGCATGGTGCGAGCCATCTCAGCAAGAGTTCTATTCTTGCACTCCACGACGCCATTCTGCTGAGGAGTATAGGGAGCAGATAACTCGTGAGTAATACCAAGTATATCAAGATATTCATCGAGACCAGTGTTCTTGAACTCAGTTCCAGTATCACTCCTGATATGCTTGATCTTCACACCGAAGTTAGTAGAAGCTCTTGAGGAAAATCGTCTGAAGACTTCCTGCACTTCATTTTTGTAAGTGATGATATGCACCCATGTGTAACGAGAATAATCACCAACTATGACAAAGCCATATAATGATGCAGAACTAGATAACGTGGCATAATGAGTAGGGCCAAAGAGATCCATATGAAGTAATTCAAAGGGACGAGAAGTGGTCATGATAGTATTCGAGGGATGCTTGGCTCTAGTAATCTTTCCAGCCTCACAAGCCCCACAAAGATGATCTTTGAGGAATTTGACACACTCATGCCAATGACATGCTTCTTCTTCGTGAGTGTATGCAAGTTCCTCATCCCAGCATGACCAAGTCGTCGATGCCATAGCCAGCATTCTGAAGCTTTTGCAAGTTGACACATGGCAGGCTGTGGTCTTGCAGAGAAATCAACAATATACAAGTCTCCTTTCCTAAAGCCTTCGAAGACTTTGGAATTGTCAGATTCCATTAGCACAATGCAACGATATTTGCCAAAGATGACAACCATATCAAGATCACAAAGCATTGAGACAGACATGAGGTTGAATCCTAAGGACTCGACAAGCATGACTTTTGATACATCTCCAACGATCTACTTTTCCAAACACTTTTGCCCATGTTTTGGACTCTAACTTGCATGATTTGAATGAAACTAATCCGGACTGACGCTGTTTTCAGCAGAACTACCATGGTGTTGTTTATTGTGCAGAAAACAGAAGTTCTCGGAATGACCTGAAAATCCACAGAGATAAATTTTGGAAAATATAAAAATACTGGCGAAAGAATCAAGGCCAGGGCCCACACCCTGTCCACGAGGGTGGGGGGCACGCCCCCTCCCCTTGGGCGCCTCCCCTGTCTCATGGGCCCCCTGATGCTCCACCGACCTCAACTCCAACCTCATACATTCCGTTTCACGGAGAAAAAATCAGAGAGAAAGTTTCATCGCGTTTTATGATACGGAGCCGCCGCCAAGCCCTAATCTCTCTCGGGAGGACTGATCTGGAGTCCGTTCGGGGCTTCGGAGAGGGGGATTCGTCGCCGTCGTCATCATCAACCATCCTCCATCACCAATTTCATGATGCTCACCGCCGTGCATGAGTAGATCCATCGTAGGCTTGCTGGACGGTGATGGGTTGGATGAGATTTACCATGTAAGCAAGTTAGTTTTGTTAGGGTTTGATCCCTAGTAACCACTATGTTCTGAGATTGATGTTGGTATGACTTTGCTATGCTTAATGCTTGTCACTAGGGCCCGAGTGCCATGATTTCATATCTGAACCTATTATTTTTTCATTAATATATGTGAGTTCTTGATCCTATCTTGCAAGTCTAAAGTCACCTATTATGTGTTATGATCCGACAACCCCGAAGTGACAATAATCGGGATACTTCTCGGTGATGACCATAGTTTGAGGAGTTCATGTATTCACTATGTGTTAATGCTTTGGTCCGGTACTCTATTAAAAGGAGGCCTTAATATCTCTTAGTTTCCACGAGGACCCCGCAGCCACGGGAGGGTAGGACAAAAGATGTCATGCAAGTTCTTTTCTATAAGCACGTATGACTATATTCGGGATACATGCCTACATTACATTGATGAACTGGAGCTAGTTATGTGTCATCCTGCTATTACATGAGGAATCGCATCCGACATAATTATCCATCACTGATCCAGTGCCTACGAGCTTTTCACATATTGTGCTTTGCTTATTTACTTTTCCATCGCTGCTGTTACAATTACTACAAAACCGCTATCTTTACTTTTGCCACTGTTACCATTACTACCATACTACTTTGCTACTAAATACTTTGTTGCAGATACTAAGTTATCCAGGTGTGGTTGAATTGGCAACTCAACTGCTAATACTTAAGAATATTCTTTGGCTCCCCTTGTGTCGAATCAATAAATTTGGGTTGAATACTATACCCTCAGAAGCTGTTGCGATCCCCTATACTTGTGGGTTATCAAGACTAATTTTTGGCGCCGTTGCCGGGGGGCATAGCTCTATTCTTTGAGTCACTTGGGATTTATATCTGCTGATCACTATGAAGAACTTGAAATACATAAGAACTAAGATTTTTCCCTCAACTACGAGGGAGGTAAGGAACGCCATCTAGCTGCACTAGATTCTCCTTACATTTTGAGTAAGCTTGCGACACCTAAACCTACTACTGCTATGAATTACGATATGTGCATGTTATTGATGATGCCATACGCTATGCATGATACTTATGATGAAACTACTTCTATGCTTGATACTACTGTGCCATTGGGTGAATATCTTGATGAACAACTTGCTAGGGTTAGAGAGAATGAAATTATTGAAGAAGAAATTATTGATGATAGTGATGATGAAGGTTCTCCCCCTAATTATGAATTCCCTGTTGTTCCTGAGGGTTATGTTATGGATGAAGAAGCTCCTAGAGCTAATTTTGCTTGGAATGATAGATATGATCTTAAGAAGTTATTAGCTAAATGGAAGCAGCAATCTCTTAATGCTAGAATGAAACATGACCCCGCTTTTGCTACTTCACCTATCTGTGTTACTGATAAGGATTATGAATTTTCTGTTGATCCGAAATAATTACTTTGGTTGAATCTGATCCTTTTTGTGGCTATGAATCTGAAACTGTTGTGCCACATCTTACCAAGTTGATTGATATAGCCACCCTGTTTACTAATGATGAGAAGCCTCGCTATTATTATATCCTTCAGATATTTCCATTCTCATTAAAGGGTGATGCTAAAACTTGGTTTAATTCTCTTGATTCTGGTTGTGTGCATAGTCCCCAGGATATGATTTATTACTTCTCTGCTAAATATTTCCCTGCTCATAAGAAACAGGTTGCCTTGCGGGTAATATATAATTTTGTGCAAATCGAAGAAGAGAGTCTCCCACAAGCTTGGGGGAGGCTTCTCTGATTACTTAATGCTTTGCCTGATCATCCTCTTAAGAAAAATGAAATACTTGATATCTTTTATAATGGACTAACCGATGCTTCCAAGGACCACTTGGATAGTTGTGCTGGTTGTGTTTTCAGGTAAAGAACAATCGACCAAGCTGAATTGTTATTGAATAATATGTTGACTAATGAAAATAATTGGACTCTTCCTGAGCCAATTGAGCCTACTCCTAAACCAACTCCGAAGAAGAGGGGTGTTCTATTTCCCAGTCCTGAAGATATGCAAGAGGCAAAGAAATCAATGAAAGAAAAGGGTATTAAAGCTGAAGATGTTAAGAATTTACCTCCTATTGAAGAAATAAATGGTCTTAATATACCACCTGTCGAAGAACCACATTGTCTTGATAACCCGACACAGGTAGTAAAGGTAAATTCTCTATATAGATATGATAAAGTTGAAATCCCGTCTACCAAATTTCATAGCCCATGTTTAGATGAATTTGATGACTTTATGGCTAGACAAGAAAGTTTTAATTCTTATGTTGGTAGAGAATTAAAGAATAATGCTTTCAAGATAGGACGCTTGAGTGATTATATGGCTAGAGTTAAAGGTGAACTTAAACTCATTAGCAAATATGCTTCTATGGTTACCACTAAAGCTGAGCAAGTACTTAAAGCTCAAAGTGATTTTCTCGATGAATTAAATAATAGACATGATTTTGCTGTTAGAGTGGCTACTAGAACTGGTAGAATGACTCAGGAACCTTTGTATCCTGAAGGCCACCCTAAGAGAATCGAGCAAGATTCTCAGAGAAATAATTTAGAAGCACCTAGTTCTTCTAAAAAGAAGAAAAAGAAAAATGATAGGGCTTTGCCTGCTTCTAGTGAACCTGTTTTAGACACACCTGCGAATCCCAATAATATTTCTATTTCTGATACTGAAACACAATCAGGTGATGAACATGAACCTGGTGATAATGTTAATCATAATGTTCATGTTGATGCTCAACCTAGCAATGATAATGATGTAGAGATTGAACCTGCTTTTGATCTGATAACCCACAATCAAAGAATTAACGTTATGATAAGCGAGATTTTGTTGCTAGGAAGCACGGTAAAGAAAGAGAACCATGGGTTCAGAAACCCATGCCCTTTCCTCCTAAACCATCCAAGACAAAGGATGATGAGGATTTTGAGCGCTTTGCTGAAATGATTAGACCTATCTTCTTATGTATGCGCTTAACTGATATGCTTAAATTAAATCCTTATGTACAGGAAGGATATCATTACAAATAAAAGAAAAACACCGGAAGCCGAAATTTCCACCATGCTTGCTAATTATACTTTTAAAGGTGGAATACCAAAGAAACTTGGAGATCCAGGGGTACCAACTATACCATGCTCCATTAAAAGAAACTATGTTAAAACTGCTTTACGTGATCTTGGAGCCGGTGTTAGTGTTATGCCTCTCTCTTTATATCGTAGACATGAATTGAATAAGTTGACACCTACTAAAATATCTTTGCAAATGGCTGATAAATCAACTGCTATACCTGTCAGTATTTGTGAGGATGTGCCTGTTGTGGTTGCAAATGTCACTATCTTAACAGACTTTGTTATTCTCAATATTCCTAAGGACGATAGTATGTCGATTATCCTTGGTACCCTTTTTGAATACTGCAGGGGGTGTTATTGATTGCAACAAAGGCAATGTCACTTTTCATGTTAATGGTAATGAGCATACGGTACACTTTCCGTGGAAACAACCTCAAGTTCATAGTATCAATTCTATTGGAAAAATTCCAACTATCATTATTGGAGGTTTTGAATTTCCTCTTCCTACTGTCAAGAAAAAGTATGATATTCTTATTGTTGGGGATGTTCATATCCCCATTGAGGTAACCTAGTGTTATTCAAAATTTCTCCGATTTCATGTTATTCGGAATGAGTTTGTTAACAAGACTTGATCAACCTTCTTAGTGGATTCCTTTTGATGATCATGAGATGGATGAAACTAGAAGGCACAACCTTCTGTACACTCTTTTTTACTTTCTGTTATTTAGAACAAATAAAGAAAAAATAGTATTATCTGTCTGTTTTCTGAATTATCCGTGCAATAAAAAATATCCCGAAAATAAAAGTGCTCCAAATGCCCTGCAAATTTATTATGATTTTTTTGGATTATTTGAGGATTTTAGGCACTGAGAACACAACAGGGGCAAGCACCTGGCCACGAGGGTGGAGGGCGCGCCCACTCCCCCTGGGCGCGCCCCCTGTCTCGTGGGCCCATGGTGGGTCCCTCCACTTATTCCTGCACCGACACACTCCATCTTCCTCCCAAAAAAATCCCCATCCAGCTCAAGCACGAGTTCTAGCTCATTTTGCTGCGATTTTCGATCTCCTTGCTCAAAGCTCCATTCACAAAACTGCTTTGGGATATTGTTCCTTGGTATGTGACTCCTCCAATGATCCGATTAGTTTTTGTTCTGGTGCTTTATTCATTGCAAATTTTTGCTGCCTAGGTGACCCTGTTCTTGAGCTTGCATGTCAAATTTATGAGGTCCCAAGTAATTCTAATGCATGATATAGGATCTAGGCACTTGTAGGAGTAGTTGCTATCAGTTTGATTCACTTTTACTTTGAAGTTACTAAAATCTTTAGAAATTTTTCAGAGGAAGAAATATGTCCAGGAAAATGTACCAAGGTGGTTCCTCAACAAAGAGAGGACCTAGGTGTGCTATGCGTGATCAAGACGATGAACCACCAAGGGAAGCTGAAGTGCGGTCTTGTGAATGGCCGTCAGAAGAGTTCATGGTCAATGCAGGCATCAAGGATGAATTTGACGCATATGTGCGTAATGCCGATCTTGAGGACTTCATACAAGATAAGTGTCCTCAGTACTACCAATTGATTGATTCGTTCGTGAGAAGATTTAAGTATACATCTTCACGTAATTCTCAGAATGTCCTATTTGATATTTATGATGAATCTTATACCATGGACCTAGAAGATTTTACTACTGCTTGCAAACTCCCACAGTGGGGCAATGTTCATGAACCCCACAAATCTGAATATAAAGACTTCCTTGCTAGTATCACTGTGGGAGAATCTAGGGATATAGCACAAGCTACCATAGGGAGCATCCATTTTCCTGCTATACATTATTTTGCTCTCTTCATTGGTAGATGCATTAACGGTAAAGATGAAGCATGTCACATGTGTGTTCCTGATCTTTGTGTCCTCAAGAGTGCTGTATTAGGTAATAAAGATTATAACTTGGGGGCAATAGTTGCACGTAGGTTACATAATAATGGTATATCTGGAGATTTATTTGGAGGAATTTATGCAACCAGTGTTGCTTATTATCTTGGTATAGCTCCACGTGAGGGTGATATAGAGTTGCCTGCCGCTTATTTAGATTTTGACGCTATGGTCAGGCACCATTTTCTTGTGAGGAATGAACAATTCCTCCAGCATCGACTAATCTTTGACAGACGTCGCATTGTCCATGTTACTCTCCCTGCTCCTTCCATTTTTGATTACCATGCAAAATGAAGATATGTTGTTACCAGGGAAGAGGCAGTCGAACACGAGAGGAGAGCGGAGGCAGCTCGCCAACATGTCGCAGCTCAGGAGGCATTGGCCGCTGCATCTCAGTATGATCCCGGTTATAACTTCGGATATCAGCCAGGCTACCCTTGGCATTAGACCAAATTAGGCCAAAAGCCTAAGCTTGGGGGAGTACGTATTTCTCACCAACATTACATTCATGTTCACACACTATTGTAGTTTTGGTGCTCATACTCTTTCATTGTATTATCCCTGCTAGTTTTAATTTCTTTTTCTAGCCTTCTTCTCGTGTGTTTGATAAACCTTAAGAAAAACCAAAAAAATTAGTTAGTTTAAATTCCATGCTTGTAGTAGTAATTAAATAAAAACCCAAAAATATTTCTCGTTCTTCTTTTAATTGTTGGGAGCTTTCACGTGTAAATAGTTTTATTTTCTTTTCTTTCCTTTGGGGTTCGAGAGGAGAAGACCATATTGAAAATGTTTAGTGGCTCTCATATGCATGATTGTTGATTTAACCAAGAGCCCATATTACTTTGTCTTCTCTCTTGAATTGAATGCTTGCAGATTCCAGCTTAGTCCAATGCACGTGCACTATTATTATTATTCACATCGTTCGGTCGTGCAAGTGAAAGGCAATAATGACGATATATGATGGACTGATTGAGATGAGAGAAGCTAGTATGAACTCGACCTCTTTTGTTTTTGTAAATATGATGAGTTCATCATTCCTGATTCAGCCTATTATGAGTAAACATGTTTGCAATGACATTTAGAGATTATAGTTGCTTATGCCATGCTTAATTAGCTAGGAGCTCATAATGATTTACCTTGCGTGCCAACATGCTATTAAAATGGTTATGATGTGGTAAGATGGGATGGTATCCTCCTTTGAATGATTCGGGTGACTTGACTTGGCACATGTTCACGCATGTAGTTGAAACAAATCGACATAGCCTTCACGATATTTATGTTCATGGTGGATTATATCCTACTCATGCTTGCACTTGGTGTATATTAATTTTAATGCATGTTTATGACTGTTGTCGCTCTCTCAGTTGGTCGCGTCCCAGTCTTTTGCTAGCCTTCACCTGTACTAAGTGGGAATACTGCTTGTGCGTCCAAACTCCATCAACCCCAAAGTTATTCCATATGAGTCCACCATACCTTCCTATATGCGGTATTTACCTGCCGTTCCAAGTAAATTTGTATGTGCCAAACTCCAAACCTTCAAATGAAATTATGTTTTGTATGCTCGAGCAGCTCATCTTTCAACTAGGGCTGTCTGTATCTTCCATGCTAGGTGGGTTATTCTCAAGGGGAGTGGACTCCGCTCCTCATTCACGAGAAAATGGCTGGTAACCGGGATGCCCAGTCCCATGATCAAAAAGATCAAAGAAAATCAAAATAATTAAACAAAACTCCCCTAGGGCTATTGCTAGTTGGAGGCACTCGTTGTTTTGAGCAAGCCATGGATTGATGCTTGTTGGTGGTGGGGGAGTATAACCTTTACCATTCTGTTTGGGAACCGCCTATAATGTATGTAGCATGGAAGATATCGCCATCTCATAGTTGTTGCGTTGACAGTGAAAGTATACCGCTCAAAATGTTATTCACCTCCATTTTAAAATCGAGCTCTAGCACCTCTACAAATCACTGCTTCCCTCTGCGAAGGGCCTATCTATTTACTTTTATGTTGAGTCATCACCCTCTTATTAAAAACCACCCGCTGCAGAGCACCGCTGTCATTTGCATGCATTACTATTTATATTGGGTATGACTTGACTGGATCTCTTTTACCATGAATTATAATGTTTAGTCAGTCCTTGATCTTTAAAGGTGCTCTGCATTTATGTTTTGCAGTCTCAGAAAGGGCTAGCGAGATACCATCTTGTTATATCATATTATGATTGTTTTGAGAAAGTGTTGTCATCCGTGATTTATTATTATTTCTTGCTAGCTGATTATGCCATTGAAATGAGTAAACATGAGACCTAAGTGTTATTGTGAATATGGTCAGTTCATAATCTTTGATGAAAACTTGAATGCTGGCTTTACATATTTACAACAACAAGAGCAAACAGAGTTTGTAAAAGTTTTTCTTTATCACTTTCAGTTTATCAACTGAATTGCTTGAGGACAAGCAAAGGCTTAAGCTTTGGGGAGTTGATACGTCACCAACGTATCTACTTTTCCAAACACTTTTGCCCTTGGTTTGGACTCTAATTGCATGATTTGAATGAAACTAACCCGGACTGACGCTGCTTTCAGCAGAACTGCCATGGTGTTGTTTATTGTGTAGAAAACAAAAGTTCTCGGAATGACCTGAAAATCCACGGAGATAACTTTTGGAAAATATAAAAATACTGGCGAAACAATCAAGGCCAGGGGGCCCACACCCTGTCCATGAGGGTTGGGGGCGCGCCCCCTCCCCTTGGGCGCGCCCCCTGTCTCATGGGCCCCCTGATGCTCCACCGACCTCAACTCCAACTCCATATATTCCGTTTCGCGGAGAAAAAATCAGAGAGAAAGTTTCATCGTGTTTTATGATACGGAGCCGCCGCCAAGCCCCAATCTCTCTCGGGAGGGCTGATCTAGAGTCCGTTCGGGGCTCCGGAGAGGGGGATTCGTCGCCGTCATCATCATCAACCATCCTCCATCACCAATTTCATGATTCTCACCGCCGTGCATGAGTAATTCCATTGTAGGATTGCTGGACGGTGATGGGCTGGATGAGATTTACCACGTAATCAAGTTAGTTTTGTTAGGGTTTGATCCCCAGTATCCACTATGTTCTGAGATTGATGTTGCTATGACTTTGCTATGCTTAATGCTTGTCACTAGGGCCCGAGTGCCATGATTTCAGATCTGAACCTATTATGTTTTGATGAATATATGTGAGTTCTTGATCCTATCTTGCAAGTCTATAGTCACCAATTATGTGTTATGATCCGACAACCCCGAAGTGACAATAATCGGATACTTCTCGGTGATGACCATAGTTTGAGGAGTTCATGTATTCACTATGTGTTAATGCTTTGGTCCGGTACTCTATTAAAAGGAGGCCTTAATATGCCTTAGTTTCCACTAGGACCCCGCTGCCACGGGAGGGTAGGACAAAAGATGTCATGCAAGTTCTTTTCCATAAGCACGTATTACTATATTCGAAATACATGCCTACATTACATTGATGAACTGGAGCTAGTTCTATGTCACCCTATGTTATAGCTATTACACGAGGAATCGCATCCAACATAATTATCCATCAATGATCCAATGCCTACGAGCTTTTCACATATTGTGCTTTGCTTATTTACTTTTCTGTCGCTGCTGTTATAATTACTACAAAACTGCTATCTTTACTTTTGCCACTGTTACCGTTACTACCATACTACTTTGCTACTAAATACTTTGCTGCAGATACTAAGTTATCCAGGTGTGGTTGAATTGAAAACTCAACTGCTAATACTTAAGAATATTCTTTGGCTCCCCTTGTGTCGAATCAATAAATTTGGGTTGAATACTCTACCCTCGAAAGTTGTTGTGATCCCCTATACTTGTGGGTTATCAACTTTGTCAATGTGTCTATCCTTTGAGATCGCAACCTTACCTAGACCCAATACCTTGCTTTTGCCATTGTCAGCGTAGGTGATATGTTTCATATGTGATGGTGACAAATCAGTGTCCATCAACAAGTTCCTGTCACCGGTCATGTGGTTTGTACATCCACTGTCGAGGACCCACTCAGTAGCTTTAGGTTGTTCATCCTGCAGATGAATTAGTGCAACTTACGAATCCATATACTTCATCAGTGAAGAATATGATATCAATTTCATCAACATTAACAGATCTAGCAATATGAGGATGAGAGAAATGAGTGATTCATTGCTTCATGATTAGCTTGCGTCCATTCAAGCACATTCAGGTCTCCAGCAAATTCTTCAGACGATTAAGTTCATCTGGAGACCTGACCCTGCATAAGAGATTAGTCTTTTTCTTCACCACCCACATCTGGAGGGGTGGCAAAGAGTTCATCATTCTGCGAGCTCCATAAGAAAAAGATGGCATTGAAGCCAGTGCACTTCGTTTTACAGAAGAGTGGTTAGGATAAGCATATGAATAAGTAGAGAAATTCTTTGAGGACTTGTGAACATAATGGTTTGAAGAATAATGCACATATTCATAGCCTTTAGACTTTCCCTATGAAACAAAGTGTTAGCACGATGATGTTCATGTGAGGATTTTGATCCATGTGAAGAATTTGGTCCATATGAAGAATTTGATCTGGGGTTCCATTTCTTTATAGGTGGTGTCATGATGACATTCACCTGAAGATTTTCAAGGCACCTTTTGGGAACCAGATTTTCTTCATAGGGGGATCGTTCCTGCAGTTAGTTCCAACATATTGAGCAAATACTTCACCATTCTGATTCTTGAACAATTTATAGTTGGAGTCAAATGACTCATCAGAGGAATATGAAGAATCACAAGTAAAGCCAGATAGAGTGCATGGATCTACAGGAGGTCCTTTCGCAGCAACCCATGAGGTTTTGGGATACTGCTCAGGTTTCCAGTAGGTCCCATCAACATTGAGTTTCCTCTCAAAGGCAATACCCTCTTTCCTAGGGTTCCTGTTCAAGATCTTCTTTTTGAGCACATCACAAAGAGTCTGATGCCCTTTGAGGCTTTTGTAAATGCCTGTCACATACAATTTCTTCAGCCCTGCATTATCATCAGTGATACTTGTGGTATCCTTAGATGAGAAATTTGTGACCACAGGGACAGTTGAAGAATTTGCAGCAATAGAAGCATTTGAACATTCAGCTGAAGAATTTGCAGATTCACGCTCAATGCATCTAAGACATGGTGGAATAAATTCTTCCTGAGCGGAACTGATCTGTTGAGCAAGCAATGAATCGTTTTCCTTCTGAAGATCTTCAAAACTCACTTTTAACTTCTCAAGATCTTGCTTTCTCTGAAGAAATTCATAAGAAAGCTTCTCATGATTAGTTAAGAGAGTGTTATGATGATTTTTAAGGTTGTCAAACTTAGACTGAAGTTTCTGAAGACTATCAGTCAAAGCCTTAGTTCGATTCAATTCCTCACCCAACATATCATCGCTTTCATCAAGCATGTTTTGAACTTTTTCAAGAGCTCTTTGTTGTTTAGTGGCAAGGGAAGCAAGTTTAACATAGCTGGGTCCAAATTCATCACCCGATTCATCATCACTAGATTTGGAAAGGTAGCATTCAGTTACCTTGGCACCCTTTGCCATAAGGCATGGTGCAGTGGATGATGATTATGGGGCGAAAGTCATCTCCTTGAGAGATTCCTTGAAATTCTGAAACCAAGGATCATGACGAGTACGATGTCCTTCATAGACCTCAGAGAGTCGGTCCCAGATAAGCTTCGCATGGTTGAGATGCATGATGTTCCTGAACTGATTTTGGGACAAACAGGAGCAGATGACATCCTTCGACGTGAGGTTGAGTAGAGTGTACTTGCGAATATCATCAGCCTCCACCATCTTGCAAAGATCGGTAAGACCAATCTCAGTGACGGTCCACAATTTGATGTTCATCGCCATGAGTCGCTTCTTCATCATGGCCTTCCACTTGGGATACTCATGACCGCCAAAGATGGGGCAGTCACTTTCTTCATTACTGCAGTCAACATAACTAGAACTCCAGGTGGTTAAACCAAAATCACACAGAACAAGAGAGTACCTTGCTCTGATACCAATTGAAAGTGCGTTAAGTCGACTAGAGGGGGGGTGAATAGGCGATTTTTACAAATTCGTCACTGAGGAATTTCAGGGTGAGGAAATTCCTAAGTCACGAACAACTAGCAGCGGAGTAAAGCATAACAGAGAAAAAGCAGTCATCATGATGAAATGAAAACAAACACAGAGTATAGAAAATGTAAACATAGGATAAGCAGGCTGAACACAATGTGACTGAAGAAATTGGATTGAGGAAATAGAGAAAGTCTTCAGTCAAAGTCTCCAAACAGTAATGATCAGGTTCATTAACACATGAATGAGAAAATGGAAGTGTTGAGGAAATAGAACCAGTAGCCTTGGTGAAGATAATGATTTGGTAGACCAGTTCCAATTGTTGTGCCAGTTGTACGTCTGGTTGGAGCGGCTGAGTATTTAAACTCGAGGACACACAGTCCTGGACACACAGTCCTCACCGTATTATCCTTGAGCTAAGATCACATAGACCTCGCCCAACACTCGTGGTAAGTCTTCACAGATGACTTCCAAACCTTCACAGACTTGGTCACTCGGCAGTCCACAATTCCTCTTGGATGCTCAGACCATGACGCCTAACCGTCTGGAGGATACACAGTCCTCAAAGGTAACAAGTGTCGGTTCCACACAAGAACAATCTCTTCAGTGATGCTCAATCACTTTGGGTTTGTAGGTGTTTGGGTTTGGGATTTGGGTTTTCCTCACTTGATGATTTTCGCTCAAAGTCCTCGGAGGATGGGATGCTCTCAATTGACAAGTGTCAGTTTCTCTCGGAGCAGCCAACCAGCTAGTGGTTATAGGGGGCGGCTATTTATAGCCTAGGGAGCAGCCCGACAAGATATGAAATAAATGCCCTTCAATGATATGATCGTTAGGTGGTAGGATATTTTGGACAGCTGGCGCGTAGCACATCAATGGTAAGATTTTGAGGTTCGAATTCCTCAGGTCTATCATGTTCCTCAATGTGTAGGCAATCCGCACTGGTGAATTCCTAACTCCTCAGTCATAACAAATACCTCAGAGACCAGAAGATCTTCGTCTCTGTCACTGAAGAAATTGACTAAACTGATATGAGATTTCCAATGGCTTCACTCGAAAGGATTGGGTACGTGTAGGATTTTCATATGAGCATCACTTGGAAATCAGTTTCCTTAGTATTACCTCGACCCCCTTTAATAGTACAGTGTTTCCAATGACTCAAGAAAGAGAAAATGAAACTACAAAAACAAAAGTCTTGACGCTTCATAATCCTCGCATGAATATCCAAGTCTTCAAGGTCACACCAATTTCATCACTTTCAAAGTCTTCAGGAGAACCAAAGTCTTCAGCTTAAGACATTCATTTTTAGGGGTCGACTTTCACTGTCAATATCAAACTTCTCATTGACTTATAGAGCTTGTGTACACTCACAAACATATTAGTCCCTTAACCTATAAGTCTTCAATACACCAAAATCACTAAGCGGCACTAGATGCACTTACAGAAACATGTCATTTTTCTTACTCTAGTACTTAATGACATTTTCATTGTTGTTCTATGATCAATGACTTGATCACTTTGATAACTCACTCACAATTTATTTGTAGTATTTTACATATCTAGTTTCTTTACATACCATGGAATACATGTTTAATTCAGAACACAACTATGAGTGAAATCTCAATCATGTAGTTTGCTCATCAGAATTTCGAATACTAAACTTTTGTTGAAACTCTTTCCATGTGACCTCGGCAAGAAACTCTTCTTGATGTTTTCATACTAAACCATTTTAGTATCTTGTCAATATATATTTTGGCTAAGCCCTATCAGGCACTACTATCTCCATAGATTATGCCTAATACTAAGGCTATATTTTCTAAGTACTTTACTGAAAAACTAGTTTCAATGTATTCCTAATTCGCGTCAAGTAATTTATATAATTTCCAATAAAGAATGAGTCATGCATTCACAATGTTTAGAAATATTATGATGCTCCCACTTACTTTCTTGTAAATACAAGCATCTTCGCTTTGCTCGATGAAATCAAATTAACTTGTTGTTGTTGAGCATTTTCCTCAGCATCATTTTCTTCAGGTTCAGAAATTTCTTCAAGGCGAGGAATGACCACTTCATCAACAACCATTTCTTCATTAGGAACTATTTCTCCCTGTGGTAGGCCTTGAAGACTTTGTGGGTGTGCGATTCCTTACCATAACCAAACATGCAACCCTCTTGTGCTTTCGGTGAAAATTTAGAACTATGATGAGGATCTCTAATCCAACATTTAGCACCGAAGACTTTGAAATAACTCATGTTGGTTTTCTTGTTAGTAAGAAACTCATATGAAGTCTTCTTGAGGAATTTGTGAAGATAGACCCGGTTGATAATGTGACATGCGGTATCAATTAGGGCCACGAGTGATGAGGAGTCTTGTATTTGTCAGGCATTGTGCGAGCCATCAAGGTGAGGGTTTTGTTCTTGCACTCCAATACTCCATTCCGCTGAGGCGTATAGGGTGTAGATACCTCATGAGTGATGCCGAGATCGTCAAGAAAGTCATCAAGGCTAGTGTTCTTGAACTTGGTGCCATTGTCCCTCCTGATGTGCTTGATCTTGACCATAATTCTTCATGGCACAGTTTGAGAATCGTTTGAAGACATCCTACACTTTAGTTTTGTATATATGTGATATGTCTCCAACGTATCTATAACTTTTTATTGTTCCATGCTATTATAATATCATCGTGGATGTTTATTAAGCAATTATATGTAATTATATATCATTTTCTGGGACTAACCTATGAACCTAGTGCCCAATGGCAATTGCTATTTTTTGCATCTTTTTGGCTTTTCAGAAAATCAATATAAAAAAGAGTCCAAATGAAGGAAAAAACTTTGGATTGATTTTTCTGGATTAGAAGGGACCCTAGAAGCGTCAGGAGAAGAACTGAAGAGCCACATGGAGGCGACAAGCCTGCCAGGCGCGCCCAGGGGGGCACCCCCCAGGCTTGAGGGCCCCTCGTGACACCTCTTCACCTAATCTCAGCTCTATAAATATCCAAATATTCCCCCAACATCTGAGAGCCACCCTCGAAATACTTTTTCCGCCACCGGAAGTTTCTGTTCTCGTGAGATCCCATTTGGAGGCCTTCCCTGGCACTTTGCCAGAGGGGGGATTGATCACGGAGGGACTCTTCATCAATCTTGTTACCCTTCCGATGATGTGTGAGTAGTTTACCACAAACCTACAGGTCCGTAGCTAGTAGCTATATGACTTCTTCTCTCTCCTTGATCTATAATACAATGTTCTCCTTGATGTTCTTGGAGATCTATTTGATGTAATCACTTTTTGCGGTGTGTTTGTTGGGATCCGATGAATTGTGAGTTTATGATCAGATTATCTATGAATATTATTTGAGTCTTCTCTGAACCCTTTTATGCATTATTATTATAGCTTTGTATTTATCTCTGATATATTGATTTGGTTTGGCCAACTAGATTTATTTTTCTTGCAACGGGAGAGGTGCTTTGTAATGGGTTCAATCTTGCGGTGCCCAATCCCAGTGACAGAAAGGGACATGAAATGTACTTGTATCTTTCCATTAAGGATAAAAGGATGGGGTTTATTCATATTAAATTAGTTTACTTTGTCTACATCATGTCATCTTGCTTAAGGCATTACTCCATTCTTTATGAACTTAATACTCTAGATGCATGCTGGATAGTGGTCGATGTGTGGAGTAATAGTAGTAGATGCAGGCAGGAGTCGGTCTACTTATCACAGACGGGATGCCTATATACATCATCATTGTCTTATATATCATCATTATTATTCGCTTTTCTATCAATTGCCCAACAGTAATTTGTTTACCCACCGTATGCTATTTTCAAGAGAGAAGCCTCTAGTGAAAACTATGCCCCCTGGGTCTATCTATATCATATATTAAAATCCAACAATAACTTTCTGGAATTTAATTTAATTTAATTTATTTTGTGCTTTTATTTATCAATTTATCACTATGAGATTTAATCCTTGCAATTAACCGCCAAGGTATTGACAACTCCTTGTTTGCGTTAGGTGCAAGTATTTGTTATTTTGTGTAGGTACTGCTAACGAGTTGTTACGTGGTTCTCCTACTAGATTGATAACCTTGGTTTCTAACAGAGGAAAATACTTATCTTTACTGTATTGCATCATCCTCTCCTCTTTGGGGAAATCCCAACGCAGCTCACAAGTACCAATATGCACCCAGATGTACGAGAGAAGTCATCAACAATGATGAAACCATATAGTGATGCTACATTGGTTAGTGTGGCATAATGAGTAGGACCAAATAGATCCAGATGAAGTACTTCAATGGGATGAGTAGTGGTCATGATTGTCTTTGAGGGGGTTCTTTGATCTCTTCATTTTTCCAGGATTCACAAGCACCACAAATATGATCCTTGACGAATTTGACACCCTCAATACCAACAACATGCTTCTTCTCCACGAGTGCTCAAATTCCTCATACTAGCATGTCCAAGTCGTCAATGCCATAGCCAACATTCGAAGCTTTTGCCGGTAGACATGTGGCAAGCTGATGTCTTCTGAGAGAAATCTACAATATATAAGTCAGCCTTTTGAAATCCTTTGAAGACTTTGGGTTTGCCGGCAACCATCGGCACAATGCAATGATATTTGCCAAAGATGACAACCATATCAAGATCACAAAGCATTGAGACAGACATGAGTTTGCATCCAAGGGATTCAACAAGCATCACTTTATCCATGTGTCGATCCTTTGAGATAGCACCCTTACCTAGACCCAATACCTTGCTTTCCCTTTGTCGTATGTGTTATGCTTTAGATGTGATGGAGCAAGGCGAGCATCCGTGAGAAAAACCCTATCACCAGTCATGTGATTCATGCATCTACTGTCTAGGATCCATTTAGTGGCACGGGAAGTTCTTCTGTTGAAGAATTAGTATCTTTTACCAATGCTCAAGGCACAAATCCACAAATAATGATGAAATAACTCTTCAAAAGAAGGTTTGTTAGATGAGTAAGTAGTAGGAATTGCAGTGATATCATGGACGGGAGTAATGGATAATCCATTCTTCATTTTATCTTCGTCTAACAAGGTCTCCAAAAATTTCTTCATCATTAGCGCACCTTCTAGAGACCTGGAGCCTGCAAAAGAAATTAGTTCTTCTTAACTACCCACATCTGTAAGGGTAAATGAGAAGCGGTGTATCTAAGTGCGTTAATAAATAATTTAGGCATTAACTCAAATACATTTATCTTCTTTGGAGGATGACAATATTCAAATGAATATGTTGAGAAATTCTTCAAAGATTTGTGAACATAATGGTTCGAATAACAATGCACATATTCATCAGATCGGTGATTGTTTCCCTGCAAAACAGAAGCATTGACATGACTATAAGTGGGTCTGCGGCCATTTGAAGACTTTGGTCCATATGAAGAATTTTCGCTCGGGTTTTCCTCCTTCATTGGTGGTGTCATGACCTGAAGATTTTCTAGAAGGCTTTTGGGCACCTAGATTTCTTCATTGGGGGACCATTCCTGTATTTAGTTCCAAAAATCCGGCAAATACTTAACCATTCTGATTTTTGAACAGTTTATAATTGGAGTCAAATGACTCATCGGAGGCATAGGAAGTAGCACAGTTATAGCCAGACAGAGTGGATGTATCGGCATGAGACCCTTTAGCAGGTACCCATGTGGTTTTGGGGGTAATTATCAGGTTTCCAGTAAGATCTATCACCACTGGTTTTCTTTCAAATACAATACCGTCTTTCCTAGGGTTCCTATTCAAGATCTACATCTTAAGCACATCACAAAGGGTTTGATGCCCTTTGATGCTTTTGTACATGTGTGTCATATACAATTCCTTCAACACTACATCTTGTTTCTAAGTGTTGGCAGATTCCTTCAACCCTGCATCTTCTTTTTGTATATGTAGTTTATAGCATTATCCTTCTCATACTCTGAACAATGCTGATCTTACATTAACAATGCATGTCATTTTTGATATGATGCGGTGTCCCTACAGTTACTGCCCTTTGTAATCACACCACCTTTGCCAAAAAACAGGGAAGCACAATGGGTTCCTCACTCGAGCAGACGATGGCAAAAGACTGATGATCATTCGCACACATGAGCCGGGAAAGTTATATTGCAAAAACCCCACTATGTACAAGCACCATGAAATACATGAGTATCTGGAGAGTGGCTGTTACCTCTATGAGCAGGATACCAGCTTGTTGGGGCCTTCAGGATTTTTGAGTTGGAGGCACGTAAACAGCCTTGGTTCACAATATCTCATTTCTCGTACTCAATTATCATTAACAGGAGATCACCGTTGGCAAGTACCTTGATGGTAGAGAGGCTTTGTTTGCTAGGTGTGGGATCAAAAGTAGGTCTAGAGGGGGGTGATTAGACTACTTGACCAAATAAAAGTCTAACCTTTTCCCAATTTTAAGTGTTGGCAGGTTTTAGCAACTAATACAAGTCAAACAATCAACCTACACATGCAATTCTAAGAGTGTAGTAGCGTAAAGTAAAACATTGCATATGAAGGTAAAGGGAAGGGTTTGGAGAAGGAAAACGCAATGTAGACACGGAGATTTTTGGCGTGGTTCCGATAGGTGGTGCTATCGTACATCCACGTTGATGGAGACTTCAACCCACAAAGGGTAACAGTTCTTGTGAGTCCACGGAGGCTCCACCCACGAAGGGTCCACGAAGAAGCAACCTTGTCTATCCCACCATGGCCATTGCCCATGAAGGACTTGCTCGACTGGGTAGATCTTCACTAAGTAGGCGATCTCCTTGCCATTACAAACTCCTTGGTTCAACTCCACAATCTTGTTGGAGGCTCCCAAGTGACACCTAACCAATCTAGGAGACACCACTCTCCAAAAGGTAATAGATGGTATGATGATGATGAACTCCTTGCTCTTGTGCTTCAAATGATAGTCTCACCAACACTCAACTCTCTCTCACAGATTTGGCTATGGTGGAAAGATGATTTGCGTGGAAAGCAACTTGGGGAAGGCTAGAGATGAAGATTCTTGTGGTTGGATTGGAATGTCTTGGTCTCAACACATGAGTAGGTGGTTCTCTCTTAGAAAATGAGTAGTGGAAGTGTAGGCATGTTCTGATTGCTCTCTCTTGAATGGATAAGGGGGTGGAGGGGTATATATAGCCTCCACACAAAATCCAACCATTACACATATTTGAGCCAACTCGTTCAGACCGAATAGAAGAGCTCGGTGAGACCGATTTAGTTCAAAATGTGAACATTAGGAATCTCCGCGGGACCGACTGGAAAAACTTGGTGGGATTGATGTGCCAGGGCTAGGGCAAAACCTCATCTTGGTGAGACCGTTGCATGAAATCGGTGAGACCGATTTCAGCAACGAGCAAATAGAGAGTTGGTCAAGCAAACTCGGTGGGACCGATTGCTCATTTTGGTGAGGCCAAAATGTTACAAAGGGAAACAGAGAGTTTGCAGGGCCATCTCGGTGAGACCGAGATCCATATCGGTGTGAGCGAATTGTCTAGGTTTTTGGCAGTGGCTATGTCAACTGAACTCGGTGGCGCCGCATAGATCAAATCGGTGGGGCCGAGTTTGAATTTGGGTTTTGGACATATGTGGAAATGAGAAAGTGGCTGAGAGTTTTGGAGCAATATCACTAAGCACTTTGAGCAAGTAGACCATTAAGCAACACCTCATCCCCTTTTAATAGTATTGGCTTTCCTATAGACTCAGTGTGATCTTGGATCACTAAAATGAAAATGAAGAGTCTTGAGCTTTTCCCAATCTTTATCCTTAGCATTTTGAGGGGTCCACATCTCCAGTCCATGCCATGCCAATCATTGAATTTTCAGAAATATTTAACTTGAATGGATATTAGTTCAATGAGCTATATGTTGTTATGAATTATCAAAACCACACGGGGATCAGTTGCACTTTCAATCTACCACTTTTTGGTAATTGATGACAACATATAGATCAAAGCTTCGACAAATGATAATATGAATGAAATAGATCGTTGCTTTGAGAAGTATGTGATAAGCAAGAGCTCCCCCTAAATTTGTGCATTATTTAAAATTTGCTCTCGAATGCAAATGCATAATCCATTTGGATCATGGGTCACTCTTCCATGTCACATACATCTTGGTGGAGCACTCAAAATGATAAGAGTTAAAATAGCATGCACTCATCACCAAGGGTAAACATGATTGATCATAGATATCATCATGCAAGCACACATTAAGGCATACTATGATCAAACAGATGATCACAAGAGTATCTCACGAGCATAACACAAGTAGTAGCATAGGAATCAAACAAGCAAATGATCAAAGTAGAACACTCTTTCTCGAAGTCTAATGATCTATACATTTTCTCCCCCTTGGCAACAAGTTACCAAAAAGCTTGAAAATGCATAGTGCTATACGACACTCTAGGCACGGTCTCCGGGAGCTCCTAATGGGGTCTTCTTGCTGGTTGCTCCAATGTGCGTAGTTGGCGTGGAGAGGAGTCCATCTGCAAAAGCTTTGGCAGAGGTCTGTGGAGCTGGAGGAGATGAAACTAGAGGTGCAATAATGGCAGTTGCTGAAGGTGCTGAAATAGAAGTCCTGATGTCACTGACAATTGGCACTCCTAAAGTCCTTTGTGCCCTTGGCACTCTCTGGAAAGTATCTGTGGTAGGTCTGTCATTCCTATCCTCAACTTCTTCCTGTAGCTTCTCCACAGTGGTATGTATCTCTATGACCTTCACATCTAGATCATGAAATTTTGTCTCAATGATCCTCCCAGGACTCTCTTAATTTTGAGTCAGGGTGGACAAGCAGTTCTCAATTCTCACTGTAGCATCAAGCAGATAACTGAGTTGATCTTTCTTGGTCTTGAGCATCTTCGTAGAAGCATCTGGTGCACTGGCTGCCTTTGCTGCTTTTGCAGCCTTTGCTCTCTCTCTCTTCTCCTGGGCTTCAACTGAAGTTGGATGTGATGCATCCATGATACGTCCATTTTGCATCATGCTTTTATATCGATATTTATTGCATTATGGGATGTTATTACACGTTATGTCACAATACTTATGGCTACTCTCTCTTATTTTACAAGGTTTACATGAAGAGGGAGAATGCCGGCAGCTGGGATTCTGGGCTGGAAAAGGAGCAAATATTGAAGACCTATTCTGCACATTGCCAAAAGTCTTGAAACTCCACGAAAGTCATTTTGGGAGTTAGTGAAAAATAACCAGTGGAAGAAATACCTGAGGGGGGCCACCCACCACCCACGAGGGTGTGGGGCGCGCCCTACCCCCTGGGCGCGCCCCCTGCCTCGTGGGCCACCTGGCAGCCCTTCGGTGCCCATCTTCTGCTATATGAGGTCTTTTACCCTGGAAAAAATCATAAGCAAGCTTACGGGATGAAACTCCGCCACGAGGCGGAACCAGCGGAACCAATCTAGGGCTCCGCAGAGCTATTCTGCTGGGAAACTTCCCTCCGGATGGGAAATCATCACCATCGTCATCACCAACAATCCTCTCATCGGGAGAGGTAAATCTCCATCAACATCTTCACCAGCACCATCTCCTCTCAAACCCTATTTCATCTCTTGTATCCAATCTTTGTACCAAAACCTCAGATTGGTACATGTGGGTTGCTAGTAGTGTTGACTACTCCTTGTAGTTGATGCTAGTTGGTTTATTTGTGGAAGATCATATGTTCAGATCCTTAATGCATATTAATACCCCTCTGATCATGAACATGAATATGCTTTGTGAGTAGTTACGTTTGTTCCTGAGGACATGGGTGAAGTCTTGCTATTAGTAGTCATGTGAATTTGGTATTCGTTCGATATTTTGATGAGATGTATGTTGTCTCTCCTCTAGTGGTGTTATGTGAACGTTGACTACATGACACTTCACCATTATTTGGGCCTAGGGGAAGGCATTGGGAATTAATAAGTAGATGATGGGTTGCTAGAGTGATAGAAGCTTAAACCCTAGTTTATGCGTTGCTTCGTAAGGGTCTGATTTGGATCCACTTGTTTCATGCTACGATTAGGTTTACCTTAACACTTTTTTTGTAGTTGCGGATGCTTGCAATAGGGGTTAATCATAAGTGGGATGCTTGTCCAAGGAAGGGCAGTACCCAAGCACCGGCCCACCCACATATCAAATTATCAAAGTAACGAACGCGAATCATATGAGCGTGATGAAAATTAGCTTGACGATAATTCCCATGTGTCCTCGGGAGCACTTTTCTCTATATAATGATTTGTCCAGGCTTGTCCTTTGCTACAAAAAGGATTGGGCCACCTTGCTGAAGCTTATTTACTTTCATTGCTTGTTACCTGTTACAAATTATCTTATCACAAAACTATCTGTTACCTACAATTTCAGTGCTTGCAGAGAATACCTTACTGAAAACCGCTTGTCATTTCCTTCTGCTCCTCGTTGGGTTCGACACTCTTACTTATCGAAAGGACTACGATAGATCCCCTACACTTGTGGGTGATCAAGACTCTTTTCTGGCGCCATTGCTGGGGAGTGAAGTGCCTTTGGTGAGTGGAACTTGGTAAGGAAACATTTATATAGTGTGATGAAATTTACTGTCACCTGTTACTATGGAAACTAATCCTTTGAGGGGCTTGTTCGGGGTATCTTCACCTCGACCAGTAGAGCAAAGAATTGCTCCTCAACCTACTGAACCTACTGAAAATGTTTACTTTTAAATTCCTTCGAGTATGGTAGAGAAACTGCTAGCTAATCCCTTTGCAGGAGATGGCATTGCATCCCGATTTACACCTAATCTATGTGGATGAAGTTTGTGGATTATTTAAGCTTGCAGGTATGCCCGATGATGTTATCAAGAAGAAGGTCTTTCCTTTATATTTGAAGGGAGACGCATTGACATGGTATAGGCTATGTGATGATATGGGATCCTGGGACTATAAACGATTGAAATTGGAATTTCACCAGAAGTTTTATCCTATGCATCTTGTTCATCGTGATCGTAATTATATATATAATTTTTGGCCTCGCGAAGGAGAAAGCATCGCTGAAGCTTGGGGGAGGCTTAAGTCAATGTTATATTCATGCCCCAATCATGAGCCCTCAAGAGAAATGATTATTCAATTTTTTTATGCTCGGCTTTCTCGCGCTCCATGCTCGATACTTCTTGTGCTGGTTCTTATATGATGAAGACTATTGAATTCAAGTGGGACTTATTGGAAAGAATTAAACGCAACTCTGAAGATTGGGATTCAGACGATGGTAAGGAGTCAGGTATGACACCTAAGTTTTATTGTGTTAAATCTTTTATGGATACCAATGCTTTTCGTGGATTTAGCACTAAATATGGACTTGACTCTGAGATAGTAGCTTCTTTCTGTGAATCATTTTCTACTCATGTTGATCTCCTAAGGAGAAGTGGTTTAAATATAATCCTCCCACTGAAGTAAAAGTAGTTGCACCTGTTACAGTTCAAGAAAAGACTATCACTTATAATAATCCTATTGTTCCTACTACTTATGTTGAGAAACCACCTTTCCCTGTTAGGATAAAGGATCATGCTAAAGCTTCAACTGTGGTTCGTAAGAGTAATACTAGAACATATACACCACCTGAGCAAATTAAAGTTGAACCTAGTATTGCAATGGTTAAAGATCTCTTGGCTGATAATATTGATGGGCATGTTATTTATTTCTGTGATGAAGCTGCTAGAATTTCTAGACCCGATGCTAAGAAACATAGACCTGTTGTAGGCATGCCTGTTATTTCTGTTAAAATAGGAGATCATTGTTATCATGTCTTATGTGATATGGGTGCTAGTGCTAGGTGCAATACCTTTTTCCTTATATGAAGAAATTATGCATGATATTGCACCTACTGAGGTAGAAGAAATTGATGTTACAATTAAGCTTGCAAATAGAGATACTATTTCACCAATTGGGATTGTTAGAGATGTTGAAGTCTTGTGTGGGAAAGTCAAATATCCTGCTGATTTTCTTGTTCTTGGTTCACCACAAGATGACTTTGGTCCCATTATATTTGGTAGACCCTTCTTGAATACTGTTAATGCTAAGATTGATTGCGAAAAGGATGTTGTTACAATTGGCTTAGGGGATATGTCCCATGAGTTTAATTTTGCTAAGTTTCGTAGACAACCCCATGATAAAGAATTGCCTAGTAAGGATGAAATTATTGGTCTTGCTTCTATTGCTGTACCTCCTACTTATACTTTAGAACAATATTTGCTAGACCATGAAAATGATATGTTTATGAATGAAAGAAGGGACATAGATGAAGTATTCTTTAAACAGGGTCCTATTTTGAAACACAACTTACATGTTGAAATCCTAGGGGAACCCCCTCCACCGAAGGGTGATCCCGTGTTTGAGCTTAAACCATTACCTGATACTCTTAAATATGCTTATCTTGATGAAAAGAAGATATATCTTGTTATTATTAGTGCTAACCTTTCAGAGCAGGAAGAGGAAAGATTATTGAAAACTCTGAAGAAGCACCGTGCTACTATTGGATATACTCTTGATGATCTTAAGGGCATTATTCCCATTCTATGCCAACACAAAATAAAGTTGGAGGAAGACGCCAAACCAGTTATTGATCACCAATGGCGGTTAAATCCTAAGATGAAAGAAGTGGTAAGAAAGGAAATGCTAAAGCTCCTCGAGGCAGGTATAATTTATCCCGTTGCTGATAGTCAGTGGGTAAGTCATGTGCATTGTGTCCCTAAGAAGGGAGGTATTACCGTCGTTCCTAATGATAAAGATGAATTGATCCCGCAAAGAATTATTACAGGTTATAGGATGGTAATTAATTTTCGTAAATTAAATAAAGGTACTAAAAAAGATCATTACCCTTTACCTTTTATTGATCAAATGCTAGAAATACTATCCAAACATACACATTTTTTGCTCCCACTTACTTTCTTGTAAATACAAGCATCTTCGCTTTGCTCGATGAAATCAAATTAACTTGTTGTTGTTGAGCATTTTCCTCAGCATCATTTTCTTCAGGTTCAGAAATTTCTTCAAGGCGAGGAATGACCACTTCATCAACAACCATTTCTTCATTAGGAACTATTTCTCCCTGTGGTAGGCCTTGAAGACTTTGTGGGTGTGCGATTCCTTACCATAACCAAACATGCAACCCTCTTGTGCTTTCGGTGAAAATTTAGAACTATGATGAGGATCTCTAATCCAACATTTAGCACCGAAGACTTTGAAATAACTCATGTTGGTTTTCTTGTTAGTAAGAAACTCATATGAAGTCTTCTTGAGGAATTTGTGAAGATAGACCCGGTTGATAATGTGACATGCGGTATCAATTAGGGCCACGAGTGATGAGGAGTCTTGTATTAAATCGGGCATTGTGCGAGCCATCAAGGTGAGGGTTTTGTTCTTGCACTCCAATACTCCATTCCGCTGAGGCGTATAGGGTGTAGATACCTCATGAGTGATGCCGAGATCGTCAAGAAAGTCATCAAGGCTAGTGTTCTTGAACTTGGTGCCATTGTCGCTCCTGATGTGCTTGATCTTGACCATAATTCTTCATGGCACAGTTTGAGAATCGTTTGAAGACATCCTACACTTTAGTTTTGTATATATGTGATATGTCTCCAACGTATCTATAACTTTTTATTGTTCCATGCTATTATAATATCATCGTGGATGTTTATTAAGCAATTATATGTAATTATATATCATTTTCTGGGACTAACCTATGAACCTAGTGCCCAATGACAATTGCTATTTTTTGCATCTTTTTGGCTTTTCAGAAAATCAATATAAAAAAGAGTCCAAATGAAGGAAAAAACTTTGGATTGATTTTTCTGGATTAGAAGGGACCCTAGAAGCGTCACGAGAAGAACTGAAGAGCCACATGGAGGCGACAAGCCTGCCAGGCGCGCCCAGGGGGGCACCCCCCAGGCTTGAGGGCCCCTCGTGACACCTCTTCACCTAATCTCAGCTCTATAAATATCCAAATATTCCCCCAACATCTGAGAGCCACCCTCGAAATACTTTTTCCGCCACCGGAAGTTTTTGTTCTCGTCAGATCCCATTTGGAGGCCTTCCCTGGCACTTTGCCAGAGGGGGGATTGATCACGAAGGGACTCTTCATCAATCTTGTTGCCCTTCCGATGATGTGTGAGTAGTTTACCACAAACCTACAGGTCCGTAGCTAGTAGCTATATGACTTCTTCTCTCTCCTTGATCTATAATACAATGTTCTCCTTGATGTTCTTGGAGATCTATTTGATGTAATCACTTTTTGCGGTGTGTTTGTTGGGATCCGATGAATTGTGAGTTTATGATCAGATTATCTATGAATATTATTTGAGTCTTCTCTGAAACCTTTTATGAATTATTATTATAGCTTTGTATTTATCTCTGATATATTGATTTGGTTTGGCCAACTAGATTTATTTTTCTTGCAATGGGAGAGGTGCTTTGTAATGGGTTCAATCTTGCGGTGCCCAATCCCAGTGACAGAAAGGGACATGAAACGTACTTGTATCTTTCCATTAAGGATAAAAGGATGGGGTTTATTCATATTAAATTAGTTTACTTTGTCTACATCATGTCATCTTGCTTAAGGCATTACTCCATTCTTTATGAACTTAATACTCTAGATGCATGCTGTATAGTGGTCGATGTGTGGAGTAATAGTAGTAGATGCAGGCAGGAGTCGGTCTACTTATCACAGACGGGATGCCTATATACATCATCATTGTCTTATATATCATCATTATTATTCGCTTTTCTATCAATTGCCCAACAGTAATTTGTTTACCCACCGTATGCTATTTTCAAGAGAGAAGCCTCTAGTGAAAACTATGCCCCCTGGGTCTATCTATATCATATATTAAAATCCAACAATAACTTTCTGGAATTTAATTTAATTTAATTTATTTTGTGCTTTTATTTATCAATTTATCACTATGAGATTTAATCCTTGCAATTAACCGCCAAGGTATTGACAACTCCTTGTTTGCGTTAGGTGCAAGTATTTGTTATTTTGTGTAGGTACTGCTAACGAGTTGTTACGTGGTTCTCCTACTAGATTGATAACCTTGGTTTCTAACAGAGGAAAATACTTATCTTTACTGTATTGCATCATCCTCTCCTCTTTGGGGAAATCCCAACGCAGCTCACAAGTACCAATATGCACCCAGATGTACGAGAGAAGTCATCAACAATGATGAAACCATATAGTGATGCTACATTGGTTAGTGTGGCATAATGAGTAGGACCAAATAGATCCAGATGAAGTACTTCAATGGGATGAGTAGTGGTCATGATTGTCTTTGAGGGGGTTCTTTGATCTCTTCATTTTTCCAGGATTCACAAGCACCACAAATATGATCCTTGACGAATTTGACACCCTCAATACCAACAACATGCTTCTTCTCCACGAGAGTGCTCAAATTCCTCATACTAGCATGTCCAAGTCGTCAATGCCATAGCCAACATTCTGAAGCTTTTGCCAGTAGACATGTGGCAGGCTGATGTCTTACAGAGAAATCTACAATATATAAGTCAGCCTTTTGAAATCCTTTGAAGACTTTGGGTTTGCCAGCAACCATCAGCACAATGCAATGATATTTGCCAAAGATGACAACCATATCAAGATCACAAAGCATTGAGACAGACATGAGTTTGCATCCAAGGGATTCAACAAGCATCACTTTATCCATGTGTCGATCCTTTGAGATAGCACCCTTACCTAGACCCAATACCTTGCTTTCCCTTTGTCAGCGTATGTGTTATGCTTTAGATGTGATGGAGCAAGGCGAGCATCCGTGAGAAAAACCCTATCACCAGTCATGTGATTCATGCATCTACTGTCTAGGATCCATTTAGTGGCACGGGGAAGTTCTTCCTGTTGAAGAATTAGTATCTTTTACCAATGCTCAAGGCACAAATCCACAAATAATGATGAAATAACTCTTCAAAAGAAGGTTTGTTAGATGAGTAAGTAGTAGGAATTGCAGTGATATCATGGACGGGAGTAATGGATAATCCATTCTTCATTTTTATCTTGCGTCTAACAAGGTCTCCAAAAAATTTCTTCATCATTAGCGCACCCCTTCTAGAGACTGGAGCCTGCAAAAGAAATTAGTTCTTCTTAACTACCCACATCTGTAAGGGTAAATGAGAAGCAGTGTATCTAAGTGCGTTAATAAATAATTTAGGCATTAACTCAAATACATTTATCTTCACTGGAGGATGACAATATTCAAATGAATATGTTGAGAAATTCTTCAAAGATTTGTGAACATAATGGTTCGAATAACAATGCACATATTCATCAGATCGGTGATTGTTTCCTTGCAAAACAGAAGCATTGACATGACTATAAGTGGGTGTGCGGCCATTTGAAGACTTTGGTCCATATGAAGAATTTTCGCTCGGGTTTTCCTCCTTCATTGGTGGTGTCATGACCTGAAGATTTTCTAGAAGGCTTTTGGGCACCTAGATTTCTTCATTGGGGGACCATTCCTGTATTTAGTTCCAAAAATCCGGCAAATACTTAACCATTCTGATTTTTGAACAGTTTATAATTGGAGTCAAATGACTCATCGGAGGCATAGGAAGTAGCACAGTTATAGCCAGACAGAGTGGATGTATCGGCATGAGACCCTTTAGCAGGTACCCATGTGGTTTTGGGGGTAATTATCAGGTTTCCAGTAAGATCTATCACCACTGGTTTTCTTTCAAATGCAATACCGTCTTTCCTAGGGTTCCTATTCAAGATCTACATCTTAAGCACATCACAAAGGGTTTGATGCCCTTTGATGCTTTTGTACATGTGTGTCATATACAATTCCTTCAACACTACATCTTCTTTCTAAGTGTTGGCAGATTCCTTCAACCCTGCATCTTCTTTTTGTATATGTAGTTTATAGCATTATCCTTCTCATACTCTGAACAATGCTGATCTTACATTAACAATGCATGTCATTTTTGATATGATGCGGTGTCCCTACAGTTACTGCCCTTTGTAATCACACCACCTTTGCCAAAAAACAGGGAAGCACAATGGGTTCCTCACTCGAGCAGACGATGGCAAAAGACTGATGATCATTCGCACACATGAGCCGGGAAAGTTATATTGCAAAAACCCCACTATGTACAAGCACCATGAAATACATGAGTATCTGGAGAGTGGTTGTTACCTCTATGAGCAGGATACCAGCTTGTTGGGGCCTTCAGGATTTTTGAGTTGGAGGCAGGTAAACAGCCTTGGTTCACAATATCTGTTTCTCGTACTCAATTATCTGTTAACCAGGAGATCACCGTTGGCAAGGACCTTGATGGTAGAGAGGCTTTGTTTGCTAGGTGTGGGATCAAAAGTAGGTCTAGAGGGGGGGTGATTAGACTACTTGACCAAATAAAAGTCTAACCTTTTCCCAATTTTAAGTGTTGGCAGGTTTTAGCAACTAATACAAGTCAAACAATCAACCTACACATGCAATTCTAAGAGTGTAGTAGCGTAAAGTAAAACATTGCATATGAAGGTAAAGGGAAGGGTTTGGAGAAGGAAAACGCAATGTAGACACGGAGATTTTTGGCGTGGTTCCGATAGGTGGTGCTATCGTACATCCACGTTGATGGAGATTTCAACCCACAAAGGGTAACAGTTGCGCGAGTCCACGGAGGGCTCCACCCACGAAGGGTCCACGAAGAAGCAACCTTGTCTATCCCACCATGGCCATTGCCCATGAAGGACTTGCCTGACTCGGGTAGATCTTCACTAAGTAGGCGATCTCCTTGCCATTACAAACTCCTTGGTTCAACTCCACAATCTTGTTGGAGGCTCCCAAGTGACACCTAACCAATCTAGGAGACACCACTCTCCAAAAGGTAATAGATGGTATGATGATGATGAACTCCTTGCTCTTGTGCTTCAAATGATAGTCTCACCAACACTCAACTCTCTCTCACAGATTTGGCTATGGTGGAAAGATGATTTGCGTGGAAAGCAACTTGGGGAAGGCTAGAGATGAAGATTCTTGTGGTTGGATTGGAATGTCTTGGTCTCAACACATGAGTAGGTGGTTCTCTCTTAGAAAATGAGTAGTGGAAGTGTAGGCATGTTCTGATTGCTCTCTCTTGAATGGATAAGGGGGTGGAGGGGTATATATAGCCTCCACACAAAATCCAACCATTACACATATTTGAGCCAACTCGGTCAGACCGAATAGAAGAGCTCGGTGAGACCGATTTAGTTCAAAATGTGAACATTAGGAATCTCCGCGGGACCGACTGGAAAAACTTGGTGGGATTGATGTGCCAGGGCTAGGGAAAAACCTCATCTTGGTGAGACCGTTGCATGAACTCGGTGAGACCGATTTCAGCAACGAGCAAATAGAGAGTTGGTCAAGCAAACTCGGTGGGACCGATTGCTCATTTTGGTGAGGCCAAAATGTTACAAAGGGAAACAGAGAGTTTGCAGGGCCATCTCGGTGAGACCGAGATCCATATCGGTGTGAGCGAATTGTCTAGGTTTTTGGCAGTGGCTATGTCAACTGAACTCGGTGGCGCCGCATAGATCAAATCGGTGGGGCGAGTTTGAATTTGGGTTTGGACATATGTGGAAATGAGAAAGTGGCTGAGAATTTTGGAGCAATATCACTAAGCACTTTGAGCAAGTCGACCATTAAGCAACACCTCATCCCCTTTTAATAGTATTGGCTTTCCTATAGACTCAGTGTGATCTTGGATCACTAAAATGAAAATGAAGAGTCTTGAGCTTTTCCCAATCTTTATCCTTAGCATTTTGAGGGGTCCACATCTCCAGTCCATGCCATGCCAATTATTGAATTTTCAGAAATATTTAACTTGAATGGATATTAGTTCAATGAGCTATATGTTGTTATGAATTATCAAAACCACACGGGGATCAGTTGCACTTTCAATCTACCACTTTTTGGTAATTGATGACAACATATAGATCAAAGCTTCGACAAATGATAATATGAATGAAATAGATCGTTGCTTTGAGAAGTATGTGATAAGCAAGAGCTCCCCCTAAATTTGTGCATTATTTAAAATTTGCTCTCGAATGCAAATGCATAATCCATTTGGATCATGGGTCACTCTTCCATGTCACATACATCTTGGTGGAGCACTCAAAATGATAAGAGTTAAAATAGCATGCACTCATCACCAAGGGTAAACATGATTGATCATAGATATCATCGTGCAAGCACACATTAAGGCATACTATGATCAAACAGATGGTCACAAGAGTATCTCACGAGCATAACACAAGTAGTAGCATAGGAATCAAACAAGCAAATGATCAAAGTAGAACACTCTTTCTCGAAGTCTAATGATCTATACATTTTCTCCCCCTTGGCAACAAGTTACCAAAAAGCTTGAAAATGCATAGTGCTATACGACACTCTAGGCACGGTCTCCGGGAGCTCCTAATGGGGTCTTCTAGCTGGTTGCTCCAATGTGCGTAGTTGGCGTGGAGAGGAGTCCATCTGCAAAAGCTTTGGCAGAGGTCTGTGGAGCTGGAGGAGATGAAACTAGAGGTGCAATAATGGCAGTTGCTGAAGGTGCTGAAATAGAAGTCCTGATGTCACTGACAATTGGCACTCCTAAAGTCCTTTGTGCCCTTGGCACTCTCTGGAAAGTATCTGTGGTAGGTCTGTCATTCCTATCCTCAACTTCTTCCTGTAGCTTCTCCACAGTGGTATGTATCTCTATGACCTTCACATCTAGATCATGAAATTTTGTCTCAATGATCCTCCCAGGACTCTCTTAATTTTGAGTCAGGGTGGACAAGCAGTTCTCAATTCTCACTGTAGCATCAAGCCGATAACTGAGTTGATCTTTCTTGGTCTTGAGCATCTTCGTAGAAGCATCTGGTGCACTGGCTGCCTTTGCTGCTTTTGCAGCCTTTGCTCTCTCTCTCTTCTCCTGGGCTTCAACTGAAGTTGGATGTGATGCATCCATGATACGTCCATTTTGCATCATGCTTTTATATCGATATTTATTGCATTATGGGATGTTATTACGTTATGTCACAATACTTATGGCTACTCTCTTATTTTACAAGGTTTACATGAAGAGGAGAATGCGGCAGGTGGGATTCTGGGCTGGAAAAGGAGCAAATATTGAAGACCTATTCTGCACATTGCCAAAAGTCTTGAAACTCCACGAAAGTCATTTTGGGAGTTAGTAAAAAATAACCAGTGGAAGAAATACCTGAGGGGGGCCACCCACCACCCACGAGGGTGTGGGGCGCGCCCTACCCCCTGGGCGCACCCCCTGCCTCGTGGGCCACCTGGCAGCCCTTCGGTGCCCATCTTCTGCTATATGAGGTCTTTGACCCTGGAAAAAATCATAAGCAAGCTTACGGGATGAAACTCCGCAGCCACGAGGCGGAACCTTGGCGGAACCAATCTAGGGCTCCGGCAGAGCTGTTTTGCCGGGGAAACTTCCCTCCGGGATGGGGAAATCATCACCATCGTCATCACCAACAATCCTCTCATCGGGAGGGGTAAATCTCCATCAACATCTTCACCAGCACCATCTCCTCTCAAACCCTATTTCATCTCTTGTATCCAATCTTTGTACCAAAACCTCAGATTGGTACATGTGGGTTGCTAGTAGTGTTGACTACTCCTTGTAGTTGATGCTAGTTGGTTTATTTGTGGAAGATCATATCTTCAGATCCTTAATGCATATTAATACCCCTCTGATCATGAACATGAATATGCTTTGTGAGTAGTTACGTTTGTTCCTGAGGACATGGGTGAAGTCTTGCTATTAGTAGTCATGTGAATTTGGTATTTGTTCGATATTTTGATGAGATGTATGTTGTCTCTCCTCTAGTGGTGTTATGTGAACGTTGACTACATGACACTTCACCATTATTTGGGCCTAGGGGAAGGCATTGGGAATTAATAAGTAGATGATGGGTTGCTAGAGTGATAGAAGCTTAAACCCTAGTTTATGCGTTGCTTCGTAAGGGTCTGATTTGGATCCACTTGTTTCATGCTACGATTAGGTTTACCTTAACACTTTTTTGTAGTTGCGGATGCTTGCAGTAGGGGTTAATCATAAGTGGGATGCTTGTCCAAGGAAGGGCAGTACCCAAGCACCGGCCCACCCACATATCAAATTATCAAAGTGTGAACGCGAATCATATGAGCGTGATGAAAATTAACAGCGATAATTCCCATGTGTCCTCGGGAGCACTTTTCTCTATATAATGATTTGTCCAGGCTTGTCCTTTGCTACAAAAAGGATTGGGCCACCTTGCTGAAGCTTATTTACTTTCATTGCTTGTTACCTGTTACAAATTATCTTATCACAAAACTATCTGTTACCTACAATTTCAGTGCTTGCAGAGAATACCTTCTGAAAACCGCTTGTCATTTCATACGCTCCTCGTTGGGTTCGACACTCTTACTTATCTAAAGGACTACGATAGATCCCCTACACTTGTGGGTGATCAAGACTCTTTTCTGGCGCCATTCTTTGGGGAGTGAAGTGCCTTTGGTGAGTGGAACTTGGTAAGGAAACATTTATATAGTGTGATGAAATTCTGTCACTGTTACTATGAAACTAATCCTTTGAGGGCTTGTTAGGGTATCTTCACCTCGACCAGTAGAGCAAAGAGTTGCTCCTCAACCCTCTGAACCTACTGAAAATGTTTACTTTTAAATTCCTTGAGTATGGTAGAGAAACTGCTAGCTAATCCCTTTGCAGGAGATGGCATTGCATCCCGATTTACACCTAATCTATGTGGATGAAGTTTGTGGATTATTTAAGCTTGCGGTATGCCCGATGATGTTATCAAGAAGAAGGTCTTTCCTTTATATTTGAAGGAGACGCATTGACATGGTATAGGCTATGTGATGATATGGGATCCTGGGACTATAAACGATTGAAATTGGAATTTCACCAGAAGTTTTATCCTATGCATCTTGTTCATCGTGATCGTAATTATATATATAATTTTTGGCCTCGCGAAGGAGAAAGCATCGCTGAAGCTTGGGGGAGGCTTAAGTCAATGTTATATTCATGCCCCAATCATGAGCCCTCAAGAGAAATGATTATTCAATTTTTTTATGCTCGGCTTTCTCTCAACATTCGCTCCATGCTCGATACTTCTTGTGCTGGTTCTTATATGATGAAGACTATTGAATTCAAGTGGGACTTATTGGAAAGAATTAAACGCAACTCTGAAGATTGGGATTCAGACGATGGTAAGGAGTCAGGTATGACACCTAAGTTTTATTGTGTTAAATCTTTTATGGATACCAATGCTTTTCGTGGATTTAGCACTAAATATGGACTTGACTCGAGATAGTAGCTTCTTTACGTGAATCATTTTCTACTCATGTTGATCTCCTAAGGAGAAGTGGTTTAAATATAATCCTCCCTTTGAAGTAAAAGTAGTTGCACCTGTTACAGTTCAAGAAAAGACTATCACTTATAATAATCCTATTGTTCCTACTACTTATGTTGAGAAACCACCTTTCCCTGTTAGGATAAAGGATCATGCTAAAGCTTCAACTGTGGTTCATAAGAGTAATACTAGAACATATACACCACCTGAGCAAATTAAAGTTGAACCTAGTATTGCAATGGTTAAAGATCTCTTGGCTGATAATATTGATGGGCATGTTATTTATTTCTGTGATGAAGCTGCTAGAATTTCTAGACCCGATGCTAAGAAACATAGACATGTTGTAGGCATGCCTGTTATTTCTGTTAAAATAGGAGATCATTGTTATCATGTCTTATGTGATATGGGTGCTAGTGCTAGGTGCAATACCTTTTTCCTTATATGAAGAAATTATGCATGATATTGCACCTACTGAGGTAGAAGAAATTGATGTTACAATTAAGCTTGCAAATAGAGATACTATTTCACCAATTGGGATTGTTAGAGATGTTGAAGTCTTGTGTGGGAAAGTCAAATATCCTGCTGATTTTCTTGTTCTTGGTTCACCACAAGATGACTTTGGTCCCATTATATTTGGTAGACCCTTCTTGAATACTGTTAATGCTAAGATTGATTGCGAAAAGGATGTTGTTACAATTGGCTTAGGGGATATGTCCCATGAGTTTAATTTTGCTAAGTTTCGTAGACAACCCCATGATAAAGAATTGCCTAGTAAGGATGAAATTATTGGTCTTGCTTCTATTGCTGTACCTCCTACTTATACTTTAGAACAATATTTGCTAGACCATGAAAATGATATGTTTATGAATGAAAGAAGGGACATAGATGAAGTATTCTTTAAACAGGGTCCTATTTTGAAACACAACTTACATGTTGAAATCCTAGGGGACCCCCCTCCACCGAAGGGTGATCCCGTGTTTGAGCTTAAACCATTACCTGATACTCTTAAATATGCTTATCTTGATGAAAAGAAGATATATCTTGTTATTATTAGTGCTAACCTTTCAGAGCAGGAAGAGGAAAGATTATTGAAAACTCTGAAGAAGCACCGTGCTACTATTGGATATACTCTTGATGATCTTAAGGGCATTATTCCCATTCTATGCCAACACAAAATAAAGTTGGAGGAAGACGCCAAACCAGTTATTGATCACCAACGGCGGTTAAATCCTAAGATGAAAGAAGTGGTAAGAAAGGAAATGCTAAAGCTCCTCGAGGCAGGTATAATTTATCCCGTTGCTGATAGTCAGTGGGTAAGTCATGTGCATTGTGTCCCTAAGAAGGGAGGTATTACTGTTGTTCCTAATGATAAAGATGAATTGATCCCGCAAAGAATTATTACAGGTTATAGGATGGTAATTAATTTCCGTAAATTAAATAAAGGTACTAAAAAAGATCATTACCCTTTACCTTTTATTGATCAAATGCTAGAAATACTATCCAAACATACACATTTTTTGCTTTCTAGATGGTTACTCTGGTTTCTCTCAAATACCAGTGTCAGCGGAGGATCAAGCAAAGACTACTTTTACTTGCCCTTTCGGTACTTTTGCTTATAGAGGTATGCCTTTTGGTTTATGTAATGCACCTGCAACCTTTCAAAGATGCATGGTGGCTATATTCTCTGAATTTTGTGAAAATATTTGTGAGGTATTCATGGATGATTTCTCCGTTTATGGATCCTCTTTTGATGATTGCTTGAGCAACCTTGATCGAGTTTTGCAGAGATGTGAAGATACTAGTCTTGATTTGACTTGGGAGAAGTGTCAGTTTATGGTTAATGAAGGCATTGTCTTGGGGCATAAAATTTCTGAAAGAGGTATTGAAGTTGATAAAGCTAAAGTTGACGCTATTGAAAAGATGTCGTGTCCCAAGGACATCAATGGTATAAGAAGTTTCCTTGGACATGCCGGTTTTTATAGGAGGTTCATTAAGGACTTCTATAAAATCTCTAGGCCTCTGACTAATTTATTCCAAAAAGATATTCCTTTTGTCTTTGATGATGATTGTGTAGAAGCATTTGAAATACTTTAGGAAGCTTTGATTTCTGCACCTATAGTTCAGCCACCTGATTGGAATTTACCCTTTGAAATTATGTGTGATGCTAGCGATTATGCTGTAGGTGTTGTTCCAGGACAAAGAGTTGATAAGAAACTAAATGTTATTCAATATTCTAGTAAAACTCTAGACACTGCCCAGAGAAATTATGCTACTACTGAAAAAGAATTCTTAGCAGTTGTATTTGTTTATGATAAGTTTAGACCTTATATTGTTGATTCTAAAGTAACTATTCACACTGGTCATGCTGCTATTAAATATCTTATGGAAAAGAAAGATGCTAAACCTAGACTTATTAGATGGGTTCTCTTACTACAAGAATTTGATTTGCATATTATTGATAGAAAGGGAGCTGACAACCCCGTTGCAGACAACTTGTCTAGGTTAGAGAATGTTCTTGATGACCCACTACCTATTGATGATAGCTTTCTTGATGAAAAATTAGCTGTCATAAATGCTTCTCGTACTACTCCATGGTATGCTGATTATGCTAATTACATTGTTGCTAAATTATTAGCGCCTAGTTCCACATACCAGCAAAAGAAAAAGTTTTTCTATGATTTAAGACATTACTTCTGGGATGACCCACACCTTTATAAAGAAGGAGTAGATGGTGTTATTAGACGTTGTGTACCTGAGCTTGAACAGGAACAGATCCTACGCAAGTGTCACTCCGAGGCATATGGAGGACACCACGCTGGAGATAGAACTGCACATAAGGTATTGCAATCTGGGTTTTATTGGCCTACTCTCTTCAAAGATGCCCGTAAGTTTGTCTTGTCTTGTGATGAATGTCAAAGAATTGGTAATATTAGTAGACGTCAAGAAATGCCTATGAATTATTCTCTTGTTATTGAACCTTTTGATGTTTGGGGCTTTCATTATATGGGACCTTTTCCTGCCTCTAATGGGTATACACATATTTTAGTTGCTGCTGATTGCATTACTAAGTGGGTAGAAGCTATTCCAACTAGTAGTGCTGATCATAACACCTCTATTAAGATGCTTAATGAAGTTATTTTTCCAAGGTTTGGAGTCTGAGGGAGTCCCGGATTAGGGGGTGTCCGGATAGCCGAACTATCACCGTTTCCCGGACTCCTGGACTATGAAGATACAAGATTGAAGACTTCGTCCCGTGTCCGGATGGGACTTTCCTTGGCATGGAAGGCAAGCTTGGCAATACGCATATGTAGATCTCCTACCATTGTAACCGCCTCTGTGTAACCCTAACCCTATCCGGTGTCTATGTAAACTGGAGGGTTTTAGTCCGTAGGACAAACAACAATCATACCATAGGCTAGCTTCTAGGGTTTAGCCTCTCTGATCTCGTGGTAGATCTAATCTTGTACTACCCATATCATCAATATTAATCAAGAAGGAGTAGGGTTTTACCTCCATCGAGAGGGCCCGAACTTGGGTAAAAACATCGTGTCCCTTATCTCCTGTTACCATCCGCCTAGACGCACAGTTCGGGACCCCCTACCCGAGATCCGCCGGTTTTGACACCGACATTGGTGCTTTCATTGAGAGTTCCTCTGTGTCGTCACCTTTAGGCCCGATGGCTCCTTTGTTGGAAATATGCCCTATAGGCAATAATAAAAGGATTATTATTATATTTCCTTGTTCCTGATAATTGTCTTTCATTCATGCTATAATTGTATTATCCGGAAATCGTAATACACGTGTGAATACATAGACCACAATATGTCCCTAGTGAGCCTCTAGTTGAGTAGCTCGTTGATCAATAGATAGTCATGGTTTCCTGACTATGGACATTGGATGTCATTGATAACGGGATCACATCATTAGGATAATGAAGTGATGGACAAGACCCAATCGTAAGCATAGCACAAGATCATGTAGTTCGTTTTGCTAGAGCTTTTCCAATGTCAAGTATCTTTTCCTTAGACCATGAGATCATGTAACTCCCGGATACCGTAGGAGTGCTTTGGGTGTACCAAACTTCACAACGAATCGGGTGACTATAAAGGTGCACTACAGGTATCTCCGAAAGTGTCATTGGGTTGACACGGATCGAGGCTGGATTTGTCACTCCGTGTACGGAGAGGTATCCTTGGGCCCACTCGGTAATGCATCATCATAATGAGCTCAAAGTGACCAAGTGTTTGGTCACGGATCATGCATTCTGATGCGAGTAAAGTGACTTGCGGTAACAAGATTGAATGAGGTATTGGGATACCGACGATCGAATCTCGGGCAAGTAACATACCGATTAACAAAGGGAATTGTATACGGGGTTGCTTAAATCCTAGACATCGTGGTTCATCCGATGAGATCATCAAGGAGCATGTGGGAGCCAACATGGGTATCCAGATCCCACTGTTGGTTATTGACCGGAGAGCCGTCTCGGTCATGTCTGCATGTCTCCCGAACCCGTAGGGTCTACACATAAGGTTCGGTGGCGCTAGGGTTGTATGAATATGAGTATGCAGAAAACCGAAAGTTGTTGAGTCCGGATGAGATCCGGACGTCACGAGGAGTTCGGAATGCTCGGAGGTAAAGAATTATATATAGGAAGTGCTGTTTCGGCCATCGCGGGAGTTTATGGGGTCACCGATATTGTACCGGACCACCGGAAGGGTCCGGGGTCCACCGGTGGGGCCACCTATCCGGAGGGCCCGTGGGCTGAAGTGGGGGGAACCAGCCCTAGTGGGCTGGTGCGCCGCCTTGGGGCCCCTGCGCCTAGGGTTGGAAACCCTAGGGTGGGGCGCCCACTGCCTTGGGGGCAAGTCGCCCCCTGGCCGCCCCCATCTAGATGAGATCTAGAGGGCGGCGCCCCCCCAAGGGCCTATATAAAGGGGGTGGGAGGCAGCTGCACCCCAACACTGGCGCCTCCTCCTCCTGCTACACCTCTCCTCCCGTGGTTGCTTGGCGAAGCCCTCCCGAGTCTGCTGCATCCACCACCACGCCGTCGCTGCTGGATCTTCATCAACCTCTCCTCCTCCTTGCTGGATCAAGGTGCGGGAGGCGTCATCCGCTCCGCACGTGTGTTGAGCGCGGAGGTGCTGTCCATTCGCACTTGGTCATTGGTGATTTGGATCACGGCAGTACAACTCCTCAACCCCGTTCACTTGAGCGCTTCGCTATGCGATCTACAAAGGTATGTAGATGCACTCCTATCACTCGTTGCTAGATGAACTCATAGATGGATCTTGGTGAACGTAGGAATTTTTTTTATTTTATGCAACGTTCCCCAACAGTGGTATCAGAGCTAGGTCTATGTGTAGTTCTCTATTGCACGAGTAGAACACAATTTTTTGTGGGCGTTGATGTTGTCAACTCTCTTGCCGCTACTAGTCTTATCTTGCTTCAGCGGCATTGTGGGATGAAGCGGCCCGAGCCGACCTTACACGTACGCTTACGTGAGACAGGTTCCACCGACTGACATGCACTAGTTGCATAAGGTGGCTAGCGGGTGTCTGTCTCTCCCACTTTAGTTGGAGCGGATTCGATGAAAAGGGTCAATATGAAGGGTAAATAGAAGTTGACAAATCACGTTGTGGCTTTCACGTAGGTAAGAAAACGTTCTTGCTAGAACCCTTTTGCAGCCACGTAAAACATGCAACAACAATTAGAGGACGTCTAACTTGTTTTTGCAGCAAGTGTTTTGTGATGTGATATGGCCAAAGTTGTGATGAATGATGAATGATATATATGTGATGTATGAGATCATGTTCTTGTAATAGGAATCACGACTTGCATGTCGATGAGTATGACAACCGGCAGGAGCCATAGGAGTTGTCTTTATTTTTTGTATGACCTGCGTGTCATTGAGAAACGCCATGTAAATTACTTTACTTTATTGCTAAACATGTTAGCCATAGTAGTAGAAGTAATAGTTGGCGAGCAACTTCATGGAGACACGATGATGGAGATCATGATGATGGAGATCATGGTGTCATGCCGGTGAGAAGATGATCATGGAGCCCCGAAGATGGAGATCAAAGGAGCTATATGATATTGGCCATATCATGTCACTACTATATATAATAGCATGTGATGTTTATTATGTTTATGCATCTTGTTTACTTAGAACGACGGTAGTAAATAAGATGATCCCTTATATTAATTTCAAGAAAGTGTTCTCCCTAACTGTGCACCGTTGCTAAAGTTCGTCGTTTCGAAGCACCACGTGATGATCGGGTGTGATAGATCCTTACGTTCACATACAACGGGTGTAAGACACTTTTACACATGCAAAACACTTAGGTTAACTTGACAGCCTAGCATGTACAGACATGGCCTCGGAACACAAGAGACCGAAAGGTCGAACATGAGTCGTATGGAAGATATGATCAACATGGAGATGTTCACCGACGATGACTAGTCCGTCTCACGTGATGATCGGACACGGCCTAGTCGACTCGGATCATGTAACACATAGATGACTAGAGGGATGTCAAATGTGAGTGGGAGTTCATTAAATAATTTGATTAGATGAACTTAATTATCATGAACAATAGTCTAAAATCTTTGCAAAATGTCTTGTAGATCAAATGGCCAACGCTCATGTCACCATGAACTTCAACGCGTTCCTAGAGAAAACCAAGCTGAAAGATGATGGCAGCAACTATTCGGACTGGGTCCGGAACACGAGGATCATCCTCATAGCTGCCAAGAAACAATATGTCCTAGAAGCACCGCTAGGTGAAGCACCCATCGAGAGAACCAAGGCGTTATGAGCGCTTGGCAGTCTCGTCTTGATGATTACTCCCTCGTTCGGTGTGGCATGCTTTACAGCTTAGAACCGGGCTCCAAAAGCATTTTGAGCAACACGAGCATATGAGATGTTCAAGGAGCTGAAATTAGTTTTCCAAGCTCATGCCCGGTCGAGATATGAAGTCTCCGACAAGTTCTATAGTTGTAAGATGGAGGAAAATAGTTCGTCGTGAGCACATACTCAAAATGTCAGGTTGCACAACCGCTTGTCCCACTGGACATCAACCTCCTGACGAGGCGGTCATTGACAGAATCCTTGATCGCTCCCACCGAGCTACAAGAGCTTTGTGATGAACTACAATATGCGGGGATGGTGAAAACTATTCTGAAGTATTTTCAATGCTGAAGTCAGCAAAGGTAGAAATCAAGAAGGAGCATCAAGTGTTGATGGTCAATAAAACCACTAAGTTCAAGAAGGGCAAAGGTAAGAAGAACTTCAAGAAGGACGGCAAGGATGTTGCCGCGCCCGGTAAGCCAGTTGCCAGGAAGAAGTCAAAGAATGGACCCAGGCCTGAGACTGAGTGTTTTTATTGCAAAGGGAAGGGTCACTGGAAGCGGAACTGCCCCAAATACTTAGCGGACAAGAAGGCCGGCAACACTAAAGGTATATTTGATATACATGTAATTGATGTGTACCTTACCAGTACTCGTAGTAACTCCTGGGTATTTGATACCGGTGCCGTTGCTCATATATGTAACTCACAGCAGGAGCTGCGGAATAAGCGGAGACTGGCGAAGGACGAGGTGACGATGCGCGTCGGGAATGGCTCTAAAGTCGATGTGATCGCCGTCGGCACGCTACCTCTACATTTACCTACGGGATTAGTTTTAAACCTCAATAATTGTTATTTAGTGCCAACTTTGAGCATGAACATTGTATCAGGATCTCATTTAATACGAGATGGCTACTCATTTAAATCCGAGAATAATGGTTGTTCTATTTATATGAGAGAAATGTTTTATGGTCATGCTCCGATGGTCAATGGTTTATTCTTAATGAATCTCAAACGTAATGTTACACATATTCATAGTGTGAATACCAAAAGATGTAAAGTTGATAACGATAGTCCCACATACTTGTGGCACTGCCGCCTTGGTCACATTGGTGTCAAGCGCATGAAGAAGCTCCATGCTGATGGAATTTTAGAGTCTCTCGATTATGAATCATTTGACACTTGCGAACCATGCCTCATGGGCAAAATGACCAAGACTCCGTTCTCGGAACAATGGGCGAGCAACCAACTTATTGGAAATCATACATCTTGATGTATGCGGTCCAATGGCGTTGAGGCTCATGGAGGATATCGTTATGTTCTCACTCTCACGACGACTCAAGTAGATATGGGTATGTCTACTTGATGAAACACAAGTCTGAGACCTTTGAAAAGTTCAAGGAATTTCAGAATGAGGTAGAGAATCAACGTGACCGAAAAATAAAGTTCTTACGATCAGATCGTGGAGGAGAATATTTAAATCACGAATTTGGTACACACTTAAGGAAATATGGAATCATTTCACAACTCACGCCGCCTGGAACACCTCAGCGTAGCGGTGTGTCCGAGCGTCGAATCGCACTCTATTGGATATGGTGCGATCTATGATGTCTCTTCTTGACTTACCGCTATCATTTTGGGGATACGCTCTAGAGACAGCTACATTCACTTTAAATAGGGCACCGTCTAAATCCGTTGAGATGACACCGTATGAATTATGGTTTGGGAAGAAACCTAAGCTGTCGTTTCTAAAAGTTTGGGGATGCGATGCTTATGTCAAGAAACTTCAACCTGAAAAGCTCGAACCCAAGTCGGAAAAATGCGTCTTCGTAGGATACCCTAAGGAAACCATTGGGTATACCTTCTACCTTAGATCCGAAGGCAAGATCTTTGTTGCCAAGAACGGATCCTTTCTGGAAAAAGAGTTTCTCTCGAAAGGAGTAAGTGGGAGGAAAGTATAACTCGATGAAGTACTACCTCTTGAACCGGAAAGTAGTGCGGCTCAGGAAAATGTTCCTGTGGTGCCTACACCGACTGGAGAGGAAATTAATGATGATGATCAAGGTACTTCGGATCAAGTTGCTACTGAACTTCGTAGCTCCACAAGGACACGTTCCACACAGTGGTATGGCAACCCTGTCACGGAAATCATGTTGTTGGACAACGGTGAACCTTCGAACTATGAAGAAGCGATGGCGGGCCCAGATTCCAACAAATGGCTTGAAGCCATGCAATCCGAGATAGGATCCATGTATGAAAACAAAGTATGGACTTTGACAGACTTGCCCGATGATCGGCGAGCGATAGAAAACAAATGGATATTTAAGAAGAAGACGGACGCGGATGGTAATGTTACCATCTATAAAGCTCGACTTGTCGCTAAGCGTTATCGGCAAGTTCAAGGGGTTGACTATGCTGAGACTTTCTCTCTCGTAGCGAAGCTGAAGTCCGTCCGAATCATGTTAGCAATTGCCGCATACTATGATTATGAGATATGGCAAATGGACGTCAAAATGGCATTCCTTAACGGCTATCTTAAGGAAGAACTGTATATGATGCAGCCGGAAGGTTTTGTTGACCCTAAGAATGCTAACAAGGTATGCAAGCTCCAGCGATCCATTTATGGGCTAGTGCAAGCATCTCGGAGTTGGAACATTCGCTTTGATGAGATGATCAAAGCGTTTGGGTTTATGCAGACTTATGGAGAAGCCTGCGTTTACAAGAAAGTGAGTGGGAGCTCTGTAGCATTTCTCATATTATATGTAGATGACATACTTTTGATGGGAAATGATATAGAACTTTTGGACAACATTAAGTCCTACTTGAATAAGAGTTTTTCAATGAAGGACCTTGGAGAAGCTGCTTATATATTAGGCATCAAGATCTATAGAGATAGATCGAGACACCTCATAGGTCTTTCACAAAGCACATACCTTGATAAGATATTGAATAAGTTCGAAATGGATCAGTCCAAGAAAGGGTTCTTGCCTGTATTACAAGGTGTGAAATTGAGCTCGGCTCAATGTCCGACCACGGCAAAAGATATAGAAGAGATGAGTGTCATCCCCTATGCATCAGCCATAGGGTCTATTATGTATGCCATGCTGTGTACCAGACCTGATGTAAACTTTGCCGTAAGTTTTGTAGGAAGGTACCAAAGTAATCCTGGCAAGGAACACTGGACAGCGGTCAAGAATATCATGAAGTACCTGAAAAGGACTAAGGACATGTTTCTCGTTTATGGAGGTGACGAAGAGCTCGTCAGAAGGGTTACGTCGGCGCTAGCTTCGACACAGATCTGGATGACTCTAAGTCACAAACCGGATACGTGTATATGTTGAATGGTGGAGCGATGGCTCGTGCAGCTGCAAGCGAGCGTCGTGGCGGGATCTACATGTGAAGCGGAGTACATGGCAGCCTCGGAGGCAGCGCATGAAGCAATTTTGGTGAAGGAGTTCATCACCGACCTAGGAGTCATACCCAATGTGTCGGGGCCGATCAAACTCTTTTGTGACAACACTGGAGCTATTGCACTTGCCAAGGAGCCCAGCTTTCACAAGAAGACCAGGCACATCAAGCGTCGCTGCAACTCCATTCGTGAAAATGTTCAAGATGGAGACATAGAAATTTGCATAGTGCATACAGATATGAATGTCGCAGATCCGTTGACTAAACCTCTTCCGCGAGCTAAACATGATCAACACCAGTACTCTATGGGTGTTCGATTCATCACAATGTAACTAAATTATTGACTCTAGTGCAAGTGGGAGACTGTTGGAAATATGCCCTAGAGGCAATAATAAAAGGATTATTATTATATTTCCTTGTTCATGATAATTGTCTTTTATTCATGCTATAATTGTATTATCTGGAAATCATAATACACGTGTGAATACATAGACCACAATATGTCCCTAGTGAGCCTCTAGTTGACTAGCTCGTTGATCAATAGATAGTCATGGTTTCCTGACTATGGACATTGGATGTCATTGATAACGGGATTATATCATTAGGAGAATGATGTGATGGACAAGACAATCCTAAGCATAGCACAAGATCGTGTAGTTCGTTTTGCTAGAGCTTTTCCAATGTCAAGTATCTTTTCCTTAGACCATGAGATCGTGTAACTCCCGGATACCGTAGGAGTGCTTTGGGTGTACCAAGCGTCACAACGTAATCGGGTGACTATAAAGGTGCACTACAGGTATCTCCGAAAGTGTCATTGGGTTGTCACGGATCGAGGCTGGATTTGTCACTCCATAATACGGAGAGGTATCTTGGGCCCACTCGGTAATGCATCATCATAATGAGCTCAAAGTGACCAAGTGTTTGGTCACGGGATCATGCATTACTGATGCGAGTAAAGTGACTTGCGAGAACGAGATTGAGCGAGGTATTGGGATACCGCGATCGAATCTCGGGCAAGTAACATACCTATTGACAAAGGGAATTGTATACGGGTTGCTTAAATCCTCGACATCGTGGTTCATCCGATGAGATCATCGAGAGCATGTAGGAGCCAACATGGGTATCCAGATCCGCTGTTGGTTATTGACCGGAGAGCCGTCTCGGTCATGTTCGCATGTCTCCGAACCGTAGGGTCTACACACTTAAGGTTCGGTGGCGCTAGGGTTGTATGAATATGAGTATGCATCAAGCGGAAAGTTCTTGAGTCCGGATGAGATCCCGGACGTCACGAGGAGTTCGGAATGCTCGGAGGTAAAGAATTATATATAGGAAGTGCTGTTTCGCCATCGGGAGAGTTTGGGGTCACGGTATTGTCTGGGACCACGATGAGGTCCCGGGGTCCATCGGGTGGGGCCACCTATCCGGAGGGCCTTGGACTGAAGTGGGGGGAACCAGGCCCTAGTGGGCTGTTGCGCCTCCCCTTGGGCCCTCGCGCCTAGGGTTGGAAACCCTAGGGTGAAGCGCCCACTGCCTTGGGGGCAAGTCTCCCCCCTTGGCCGCCCCCCCCATCTAGATGAGATCTAGAGGGGCCGGCGCCCCCCCAAGGGGCCTATATAAAGGGGGGGTGGGAGGGCAGCCGCACCCCAATACCTGGTGCCTCCCTCCCCTCCCTGCTACACCTCTCCCTCCCGTAGTTGCTTGGCGAAGCCCTGCCGGAGTCCTGCTGCATCCACCACCACGCCGTCGTGCTGCTGGATCTTCATCAACCTCTCCCTCCTCCTTGCTGGATCAAGGTGCGGGAGACTTCATCCGCTCCATACGTGTGTTGAACGCGGAGGTGCTATCCGTTCGGCACTTGGTCATCGGTGATTTGGATCACGACGAGTACGACTCCCTCAACCCCGTTCACTTGAATGCTTCCGCTCGCGATCTACAAAGGTATGTAGATGCACTCCTATCACTCGTTGCTAGATGAACTCATAGATGGATCTTGGTGAACGTAGGGAAAAAATTTATTTTATGCAACGTTCCCCAACATCCTTCAATCATCAACAACAACGCGATCTAGGGTGAGACTTTTCTCCCCGGACAGATCTTCGTATTCGGCGGCTTTGCACTGCGGGCCAATTCAATTGGCCATCTGGAGCAGATCGAAAGCTACGCCCCTAGCCATCAGGTCAGATTTGCAAGTTTGAACTATACGGCCGATGTCCGCGGAGACTTGATCTTCGACGGATTCGAGCCGCAGCCGAGCGTGCCGCACTGTCTCGATGGGCACGATCTAGCTCTGCCGCCGAACAGTGCCCTGGAGGCCGCACCAGTGCCTGCTCCGACCCATGATCCGGAGCCGATTTCGCCGATCGAGGACGGTTGGTTGGACAACGCCTCGGGGGCTGAAATCTCTATGGCTATTGAGCCGAACACCATCCCTGTCCTTTGCAAAGCCCGTGACTCCGAGGTGCCGGACTCCCCTCCGGACTCCAAACCTCCCGCGCCCCTGCCAGTCGAATCCGATTGGGCGCCGGTTATGGAGTTCACTGCCGCGGACATCTTTCAGCACTCGCCCTTTGGCGACATCCTGAATTCACTAAAGTCTCTCTCTTTATCGGAGAGCCTGGCGGACTATGGTCGGGAAGGTTGGGATGCGGACGACGAATAAATTCAACGCCCACCCACCACCCACTTTGTAGCCACTATCGATGATTTAACCGACATGCTCGACTTCGACTCCGAAGACATCGACGGTATGGACGACGATGCCGGAGACAATCAAGAGCCAGCGCCCACAGGGCACTGGAAGGCCACCTCGTCATACGACATATACATGGTGGACATCCCAAAAGATGGGAATGGCCATGGAACAGCAGAGGATGACCCCTCTAAGAAACAGCCAAAGCGCCGGCGTCAGCGGCGCCGCTCTAAATCCCGCCACAGCAAAAATGGTGATTCCGGCACGGGAGATAATAACACCCCGGACAGTGCCGAAGACAACCCCTCCACCGGATTCGCACGGGAGGAGGGAGAAGCCAGCCCTCATGATAGCGGCGCGGAGAGGTAGATGACAATAATTATATGCCTCCCTCCGAAGATGAGGCAAGCCTCGACGACGACGAATTTTTCGTGCCTGAGGATCCCGCCGAACAAGAGCATTTCAAACGGAGGCTTATGGCCATGGCAAGCAGCCTGAAGAAAAAGCAGCAGCAGCTTAGAGCTGACCAAGACTTGCTAGCTGACAGATGGACGGAAGTCCTTGCAGCCGAAGAGTACGAACTCGAACGCCCCTCCAAAAGCTACCCCAAACGTAGGCCGTTGCCTCGATCAGAGGAGGAAGCACCCGCGTCACCAGCGCACGACATGGCAGACCGGCCACCCCGTGGCCACGACAGAGAAGCCTCTCGGCCCTCCGCTCAAGCCACGCCCCGACGCCGCTCAAAAAGTACCAAGGCACGGGAGAATGCGCCGGACATGCGAGATATACTGGAGGATAAGGCAAAGCAAACAAGATCGATCTACATATCACGTGGGCGCCCAACGACTCGGGATGATTACCGTCATGCCGGATACAGCAACCCCGTCCGGGCCGAACACAGTAGATAAAGCTCATATGAGCTACGTCGTGATATATTGTCTGAGGCGCCACACACCCACTATGCTTCACAGATGAAGTAATGGATCATCAAATCCCTGAGGGCTTCAAACCCGTAAACATCGAATCATACGATGGTACCACTGATCCTGCGGTCTGGATCAAGGACTATCTCCTCCATATCCACATGGCCCGCGGTGATGATCTACATGCCATCAAATATCTCCCACTCAAGCTTAAAGGACCAGCTCGGCATTGGCTCAACAGCTTGCCAGCAGAATCAATTGGTTGTTGAGAAGACCTGGAAGCCGCATTTCTTGATAACTTCCAGGGCACATATGTGCGACCACCAGACGCCGATGACCTAAGCCACATAATTCAGCAGCCAGATGAATCGGCCAGACAATTCTGGACACGGTTCTTAACCAAGAAAAATCAAATCGTTGACTGTCCGGATGCAGAGGCCCTTGCAGCCTTCAAACATAACATCCGCGACGAGTGGCTTGCCGGCACCTAGGACAGGAAAAGCCGAAATCCATGGCAGCCCTCACATCACTCATGATCCGCTTTTGCGCGGGAGAGGACAACTGGCTAGCTCGAAGCAACAACTTGTCCAAACACCCTGGTAGTTCGGATACCAAGGACAGCAATGGCAGGTCGCGTCGCAACAAGAATAAACGCCGCATTAACGGTGACAATGCTGAAGACACGACAGTAAATGCCGGATTCAGAGGCTCTAAACCCGGTTAGTGGAAGAAGCCATTCAAAAGAAATACCCAGGGCTCGTCCAACTTGGACCGAATACTCGATCGCTTGTGCCACATACATGGCACCCCCGAAAAACCAGCCAACCACACCAATAGGGATTGTTGGGTGTTCAAGCAGGCAGGCAAGTTAAATGCCGAACTCAATGACAAGGGGCTGCATAGCGATGACGAGGAGGAGCCCCGGCCACCGAACAATAGAGGACAGAAGGGCTTTCCCCCACAAGTGCGGACGGTGAACATGATATACGCAACCCACATACCCAAAAGGGAGCGGAAGCGTGCACTAAGGGACGTATATGCAACAGAGCCAGTCGCCCCAAAGTTCAACCTGTGGTCCTCTTGCCCGATCACTTTTGATCGAAGGGACCACCCCACTAGAATCTGCCACGGCAGATTCGCCGCATTGGTTCTTGGCCCAATTATTGACGGATTTCACCTCACTAGAGTCCTGATGGACGGCGGCAGCAGTGTAGCGACCCGACCTCAGACGGTCAAGCCTTCGTGTTCTTTGTGCCATCCACGGATCAATATCTTTGCACACAGTACATCAATGTATATATCAAAGTGCAATCACATGTATAATTAACGTAAAAGTGATATATACCTCATAAGTCACAATGAAACAAATAGTCGGTGTGGAGTCCCATCAACGCCATCGGCAGGTTGAGTGTAGACCGTAACCACGATCGTAACTCTTACTGTCGAGGAAATATCGCAACATGATACGTTGCAGCCGTGGTCAATTACATTGAATGTACCGCAAGATCACAACATGAATAAACAGATGGTAAAACTATACTATATGCAATTTGGCTTTGTGGCTCAGATCTGAGTTTTGTTTGCGTAAAAGCTGATTTTATTTTCCCTACATCAAAGGAATAAATGAAGTCTGTACTATGGAGTTTTCTATCATGACATGGTTCCGCCAACCGATGTCTCATAGCCCAAAATCATCATATGTTGCCCACAATTAAGTTATCAATCCGGTGTTGAGAGTTCGAGATAGATCCAAGTCCAGATGCTCAAATTGTCCGTAAATCGGGACACGGCTAATCGATTAGGTTTAAACCTCTGCAGAGGTTTGTACACTTTACCCGCAAGATTCGATCCCTCTTTTTACGTTCTCGCACTTGAGGTGTTTGAGAACAAGACGATCAAACATGGTCTTCGAAGAGTTCCTCGACCACCGTCCGGTGCTCATCCAATCCTACCGTAGTTCTACATCTGCTAGCACCGCCCCAGCCAGAGTCACAACTAAGGTCAACCAAGCCAGAGCCCATAGTGACTTGCGGTTGCACGTAAGCTTCGGGCATGAAGTATTCTTCCGTCTCTTTGAGTCTGGGTGAAGCTTTCGCAAGATGTCATGGCGCTTCTCCATGCATCCCGCCAACCACTGGTTTCTCCAGGTGCCCGTCAACAAATCCTTCACCCATGAGTGTGTATTGAATTCTTGTCTCGAGTCTTGAAGTCTTGAGGCCTTGAAGATGCAGTCCTTGCAGATTCCATCATGGAGTTATCGCCATTGACGAGATCCTCCATTCTCACACCACTCCCGAGCACTCATACCAACCCCGTCTACTATAGCGTAGCATTAAAATAAATAACGTCCCGGGCTTGGTAACAGGGTGATGGGTTCCTACCTCATGCATACTACTCAACTACAAGGATTCAATATCACTACTGGAGTGATTGTTGCGAAGATGACACTAGATGCAATAAAACACATAGGTATGGAAAAAAACATGGTCAAAGTGAACTTGCCTGGTAAGTTGATGAAGATAACAACACTCTCGAATAATGACTTGGTAGAACTATTCGTCACTCCGTTGAAAATCTATATAGTCAAACATAGCATTCATATAAGCAAACATCCTAGCAAACAATTTTAACACTCATAATAAAACCAACAAATAAAAATGCAAATCAAGGGACACCAAATAAAAACAAAGGAAAACTACACAACAAAACTACTAAAGAAAACTCTAAGACATAACACAAAAATAGTTTTGTCCTAAGTAAAATTTAACATCAAAGGAAATACCAACATAATAAATAATATGAAAAGAAAATATAAAACAACTAATTTTAACAGAAAGTATTTTTCATAAACTTTTAATAGCAAAAAGAAACAAATAAAAAGCTTTTATGAAACACTAACTATGACCTAAACAAGTTTTCATACAAAACTAAGAAAACAAATTTTCAAAATAAAAACAAAATTTTCTTTTGTTGACTAACAGAAACAAACTAAATTTTTCAAGAGTGACAAAAAGAAATAATTTAAAACTAATAAAAACAATATAGAAAAAGCTAAAACAGAACTAATAATAAAACAGTACTGTTTTGCTAAAACCTAATTTAAATTAACCTAGAAATAAAATACTAAATACTACTGGATAAACAAAGGTCCTAGAGACCAGGAGCAAAAAGAATCGATCAAAAATAATATTCCTAACTCAAAATAGCTCAAATCTAGTGATTTGAGAAAATTCATACAAACACAAATTTAAACTGCTCAAATGTGAAATAAAATTGAACTAACAGAACTTCAGCAAATTTGTGACACATAGCAATTGGAATCACTCAAAAATACTAAAACTCTAAAAGATATGAATTTTCTCGATTGCTATTTTCTGAAAAAAATGAATTACGGATTTCGTGGATCTCACCGGAGTAGTCGTCGGAGTTGGGGAAGAAGATCGGATCCGATGTTGCAGTTGCTCCTAGAGGAAAGGAGATCACAGGACGGTGGAGAGGAGATCATATAAACCTCAGGGAGAGGTCGAGGCGTGCGGGGCACTTGGCGGCGGCGGTGGTGCTCACTTCTGCTGTCATGGAGAGGAGAGAGAGGAGAGGAGAGGTGTTGGTTTGATGTGTTGGAGGGGGTGCTTGGGTATTTATATTGGGGAGGGAGGGCTTTGCTTGGGTAGGGACAAGAAATAGACTAGGATTAGGAAAGAAAGAGGAAAGATCTAGAAACAAATCGGAATAAACGGAATAACGAACGGGATCAAATCCTACTAGGATTTGTAAAAGAATAGGAAACCTTGGCTCCTGGCCCCTAGGTGTGTGCGTGCGATGGCCTTGGCCTTGGCCTTGGCGGTGGTTGAGTCATGGCTTGGGCCTTTGGCCCAATGCGCTATATATATATATATATATATATATATATATATATATATATATATATATATATATATATATATATATAGTGTTACTATTCATCACCCAGTGCAGAATAAGTTATTCTTCACCCGAGGTATTCTTACGATCATTTCATAATTAAATTACGTTTGGAATTCAAATAATTACATTCTTATTTATTCACTATATAAAATTTGGCATAAAAATAAAAATATAGGGCATAAGACAAAAAATTTGTATTTTATGTGTATTTTACACTATGTTTTTATGTTTGTAATTTTACATAACATAAAATATTTTTACGACGATTATATATTTTCTTACGGTCTCTTTTTACGTCCGAAATAAGATAAAACTTACGTAAACGTAAAATTACGATGCATTGATGGTAAAATAGAGGATGAAGAATAACTATTCCTCACCCAGGTGACGAATAGTCAATCCTATATATATATATATATATATATATATATATATATATATATATATATATATATATATATATATATATATATATATATATATATATATAAAACAAAATTTCACAGAACTAAAACAAAAACAAAATAATTAAAACATTTATATAGGCATATAATATATCAAAATTTTCAGAAAAATATTTCCTACAGCATGAACATTTTACTAACATCAAATAAAGTACACACAATTTTGAATAAATCAAAGAGTGCTACTGCCCTACTAAAATCCAATAAAAATCATTTTAAAAATACCAAAATGACTCCAAATTTATTTATCTCCAATTTTCTGATGTAGCGAATCATGTTACCCTATTTTCCATGTATTTTATTTTTGGAGAAAAATAATTTGAATAAAATCCAAATAACTCCAAATTGAAAAATAATTCCAAAAGGACTTCGAATTTGATCCTTTGAAACTCCCAACTCATATTTCATATGTTTTGAGGAAGTCATTTTATCCTCGCTCGTGAAAATCACTGGGTTGCATGAAGTTTATGAATTAGAAAATATTTCCAAATGAAATTCAAATATTTTCAACACCCCTTTTTCATTTAAATGGAAGAAGTCATGTTATCCTCTCTCCAGGGTTTTGTGATGAAAAATATTTGAATTCACGGAGATCAGAAAGCAAAAATGAAAGTTTGGGAAAGTCCTTTTATTCCCTCTCATTTAACCTTCAGAAAGTTTCAAATTTCACTCAATCAATCACACAACAATTTAAACAAACAAACAAATCTATCTATTTATTATAACATTCCAAAATTTAGAATTTTGGGATGTTACAAACCTACCACACATAAAATGAATCTCGTCCTCGAGATTCGAAGAGGCTAGAAAGAAATAGGTTAGGGTTTGGTGGTCTTCAAAATCCATCGATCATCACAAGGGGTCTGGGGTGCTACCACCCTTAGAAGCAGTGTTACGGTTCCATCAAAACTCATATACTCCATCCTTATCATTGACAGTGTCGGTCTTCTCAGATTGTAAGGATAATTCCTTCTCTGGGCTCTTCCGGTAGTGGCGAAACCTTTTCCTCAATTCCTTTGTCCATTCCTCTTGGTAAGGTTATTCCGAGACTGGGTCTTCATAGCTGACGGGTCTGGCGCCAATTCTAAACAACTATCGATATCTCATGGTGGTCAACGATTTATGGTTTCTGCAGAAAAAGGGCCTTGGCTTCATTCTCACCGTATAATCTACGATTGGCAACAACTCCCATGTACATGGGGAAAAGAAATACCTATACCATTCTAAGGTTTAAACAAGGTTTTGATCGTCGTCTCTCTACTATAGGTAAGTCACTCAGATTTACCATCCCATATAGCAAAGCGAATAATAAGAGTAAGTCGGTATGGTGATCAATCCATCCCGCACCCAAATCATTACCTTGTACATGGTTTAGCGAATCTCGCATTCTAACACTCGGTCATCCTCACAAGCATTGCAGAATTTCTCTTGTCGACGAACCAAGTTCGGAAAATCCATTGATTCTGCAGGCCAAACAAACATCTATCGTTCCTTAACAACTCTCGGGTTTTATGTAAACTCCTATAGAATCGTCGGTTGATCAAATCGTAGTCTATTCCCAAAATTTCTTTCTCCGGTGGGTACTTGATCCTTATTAATTCTTGGGCTTGTGGGTTATGGCCCACTTCAACACTAGTGCAGCTTTAACTCATCCTTGGGGTAACTCTCTTGTTCCATATTACACCTCCTTTAAATCCAAGAGTACTGTTTCTTCATACCATCATATCAAAAGCAAAATTCCAACTTTTTTTTCCTTGAACTACAGTCCGTGGAATATATATTTTCTTATCCATTAGTCTAGTCTTCTTCACGGTACTACCACCCTAAAATGAAATTCACAAATCCATCCATAGACCATATTTCTCATATCCTCGAAAATGGTCAAAATCTTTGTTCACAGAGTAACAACTCCTACAATTAAACATATGAAAACATGTCACCTTAAATTTATTGATTTCATGAATCCATTAAAAACTCTGAGCACCCATTACATAACTCAACTTATTGTACTCACAAAAATGAAATTGCTTTCTATTACTCTTGTTTCCAATATCAAAATTCCAACTACTCAACTCCAGCTTTCATCTTGTTGGGACGTTTAGTAGCATAATGTCCTGCTTCCTTGAAGCGAAAACAAAAGACTTCCGACATGTCTCGGGGCTTCTTTGTGATTATGTAGGCTCCTTGGATTCTTGGCTTCTTTTCTGGACATTTACTAGCGTAATGACCTAAATCCTTGCACCTATAACAAGTGATATGACTCAGGTCCTTCTCTGCGAAAATTGTGTTGTTCTAGGGTTGCCTTCTTTTTCTCTTCCTGGATTTCTCCGTAATGATCAGAGCTTCTATTTCCCGAGGGTCAAACTTCACTTCTGCTGTCGGGAAATATCCCAGATACTTTTTTCTTTCCTTGGTGCAATACTGCGAAAAAATGTCCTTCTTCTCCACATGAATAGCAGGCATTGGAGTAAAATCTGTTGAGGCCTTCTCCATCAGGGTCTTCAACACATTCCTTCATCACAGGTTCTTTCATAACTTCTCGGAGGGCTTCTTTCATTCCTTCTTCCTGCTCCTGAATAGTTTGTTGCACCATGGGGTAAATGTGACACTGGGTCGGGTAGTGGGTGGTTCCTTCACACAAGAAACAAGTCACCTGACTAGTTGGGCATTCCTCAGCTGGGTGTTTCTCCTCACAATGAGGGCATCCCTCCTTGTGTTCCTCATGGGTGTGTCCTATTTCTCCGCAAATCTTGCAAGCACAAGGTTTCTTCTTCGGGTTATCGTAGTGCTTCCGGATAAGACGGGACCTCAAGAGAGTCTTCTTGAATTCCTCCCAAGTGTTTGCTGCGTTGCATCCTTGTATGGCTTGATGCATTTTCCACCAGGTTGCAGCACTTCCTTCAAAGTACTGAAGAGCGTAAGATACTTCATTCTTCCTTGAAACCAAATTGCTCCCGAAGTGATTCTCCATGTTCCGGATCCATAGCTCTGCCTCCGGCTGAGTATTCGGTCCAGAGAATATCAGTCCAACTTCATTCATCATCTATGGGGTCCAAAAGGTTTGGGATGAGATATGAGAGAGGTGGGGAGGGATATACACACAATACAAACAATAGTTTTTTGAAGAAACGGGTTTTATTTTGTGGCTGTCGGAAAACATCAAACAAATGACAGCTCACAAATCGTCGCATCTAACGTAAGTATGTAACATGGGTTTGGTCTTCTAAAGGTCAAATAATTCTTCAGATTCTTCAAATTCTTCTAGTCTTCGGAGTCTTCAATTGTTGCAGCTTCAACTCTTCTAATGCATGGTGAAACCCTTTGTTACTTTGAAGAGGTCATCAGCTGTCCGATATCTTTCTTGGAGCGGCTTCAGTTGATCCTTCATGTGGTCAAAAGGGAAAAGGGTATATTCTAACTATTTGAGGTGAGAGGGTCTATTTGATAAAATCAGAAAAGAAGAGAAGTAAGAGTCTTTTTGAAAATAAAGTTTTAGAAATTTCCTGTCCTAGGGCTTTCCGGTTTCTAGGGTCACGTCCTACAGTCAACATGTGCTGTGATACCATATCAGAGCGACCCGACCTCGACGGTCAAGCCTTCGTGTTCTTTGTGCCATCCTCGGATCAAGTATGTGGCACACATAGTACATCAATGTATATATCAAAGTGCAATCACATGTATAATTAACGTAAAACTGATATATACCTCATAAGTCACAATGAAACAAATAGTCGGTGTGGAGTCCCATCAACGCCATCGGCAGGTTGAGTGTAGACCGTAACCCTGTATCGTAACTCTTACTCGTCGAGGAAATATCTGCAACATGATACGTTGCAGCCGTGTAGGTCAGTACATTGAATGTACCGGCAAGATCACAACATGAATAAACAGATGGTAAAACTATACTATATGCAATTTGGCTTTGTGGCTCAGATATCTGAGTTTTGTTTGCGTAAAAGCTGATTTTATTTTCCCTACATCAAAGGAATAAATGAAGTCTGTACTATGGAGTTTTCTATCATGACATGGTTCCGCCAACCGATGTCTCATAGCCCAAAATCATCATATGTTGCCCACAATTAAGTTATCAATCCGGTGTTGAGAGTTCCGAGATAGATCCAAGTCCAGATGCTCAAATTGTCCGTAACCGGGGACACGGCTAATCGATTAGGTTTTAACCCTCTGCAGAGGTTTGTACACTTTACCCGCAAGATTCGATCCCTCTTTTTACGTTCTCGCACTTCAGGGTGTTTGAGAACAAGACGAACGAAACATGGTCTTCCGAAGAGTTCCTCTGACCACTATCCGGTGCTCATCCAATCCTACCGTAGTTCTACATCTGCTAGCACCGCCCCAGCCAGAGTGACAACTAAGGTCAACCAAGCGAGCCCATAGTGACTTGCGGTTGCACAGGTAAGCTTCGGGCATGAAGTATTCTTCCGTCTCTTTGAGTCTGGGTGAAGCTTTCCGCAAGATGTCATGGCGCTTCTCCATGCATCCCGCCAACCACTGGTTTCTCCAGGTGCCCGTCAACAAATCCTTCACCCAAGAGTGTGTATTGAATTCTTGTCTCGAGTCTTGAAGTCTTGAGGCCTTGAAGATGCAGTCCTTGCAGATTCCATCATGGAGTTGTCGCCATTGACGTAGATCCTCCATTCTCACACCACTCCCGAGCACTCATACCAACCCCGTCTACTATAGCGTAGCATTAAAATAAATAACGTCCCGGGCTTGGTAACAGGGTGATGGGTTCCTACCTCATGCATACTACTCAACTACAAGGATTCAATATCAATACTGGAGGGATTGTTGCGAAGATGACACTAGATGCAATAAAACACATAGGTATGAAAAAAACATGGTCAAAGTGAACTTGCCTGGTAAGTTGATGAAGATAACAACACTCTCGAATAATGACTTGGTAGAACTATTCGTCACTCCGTTGAAAATCTATATAGTCAAACATAGCATTCATATAAGCAAACATCCTAGCAAACAATTTTAACACTCATAATAAAACCAACAAATAAAAATGAAAATCAAGGGATACCAAATAAAAACAAAGGAAAACTACACAACAAAACTACTAAAGAAAACTCTAAGACATAACACAAAAATAGTTTTGTCCTAAGTAAAATTTAACATCAAAGGAAATACCAACATAATAAATAATGTGAAAAGAAAATACAAAACAACTAATTTTAACAGAAAGTATTTTTCATAAACTTTTAATAGCAAAAGAAACAAATAAAAAGCTTTTATGAAACACTAACTATGACCTAAACAAGTTTTCATACAAAACTAAGAAAAACAAATTTTAAAATAAAACAAAATTTTCTTTTGTTGACTAACAGAAACAAAACTAAATTTTTCAAGAGTGACAAAAAGAAATAATTTAAAACTAATAAAAACAATAAAGAAAAAGCTAAAACAGAACTAATAATAAAACAGTACAGTTTTGCTAAAACCTAATTTAAATTAACCTAGAAATAAAATACTAAATACTACTGGATAAACAAAGGTCCTAGAGACCAGGAGCAAAAAGAATCGGTCAAAAATAATATTCCTAACTCAAAATAGCTCAAATCTAGTGATTTGATAAAATTCATACAAACACAAATTTAAACTGCTCAAATGTGAAATTAAATTGAACTAACAGAAACTTCAGCAAATTTGTGACGCATAGCAATTGGAATCACTCAAAAATACTAAAAACTCTAAAAGATATGAATTTTCTGAGATTGCTATTTTCTGAAAAAAATGAATTACGGGATTTCGTGGATCTCACCGGAGTAGTCGTCGGAGTTGGGGAAGAAGATCGGATCCGATGTTGCGGTTGCTCCTAGAGGAAAGGAGATCACGGGACGGTGGAGAGGAGATCATATAAACCTCAGGAGAGGTCGAGAGTGGCGGCACTTGGGCGGCGGTGGTGCTTTGCTGACTCTCTGTGCTGGAGAGGAGAGGAGAGGAGAGGAGAGGTGTTGGTTTGATGTGTTGGAGGGGGGTGCTTGGGTATTTATATTGGGGAGGGAGGGCTTTGCTTGGGGTAGGGAGAAGAAATAGACTAGTATTAGGAAACAAAGAGGAAAGATCTAGAAACAAATCGGAATAAACGGAATAACGAACGGGATCAAATCCTACTAGGATTTGTAAAAGAATAGGAAACCTTGGCCTCAGCCCCTAGGTGTGTGCGTGCGATGGCCTTGGCCTTGGCCTTGGCAGTGGCTGGTCGGCTTGGGCCTTTGGCATATATATATATATATATATATATATATATATATATATATATATATATATATATATATATATATATATATATATATATATATATATATATATATATATAATAATTAAAACTTTTATATAGGCATATAATATATCAAAATTTTCAGAAAAATATTTCCTACAGCATGAACATTTTACTAACATCAAATAAAGTACACACAATTTTGAATAAATCAAAGAGTGCTACTGCCCTACTAAAATCCAATAAAATCATTTTAAAAATACCAAAATGACTCCAAATTTATTTATCTCCAATTTTCTGATGTAGCGAATCATGTTACCCTATTTTCCATGTATTTTATTTTTGGAGAAAAATAATTTGAATAAAATCCAAATAACTCCAAATTGAAAAATAATTCCAAAAGGACTTCGAATTTGATCCTTTGAAACTCCCAACTCATATTTTATATCTTTCGAGGAAGTCATTTTATCCTCGCTCGTGAAAATCACTGGGTTGCATGAAGTTTATGAATTAGAAAATATTTCCAAATGAAATTCAAATATTTTCAACACCCCTTTTTCATTTAAATGGAAGAAGTCATGTTATCCTCTCTCCAGGGTTTTGTGATGAAAAATATTTGAATTCACGGAGATCAGAAAGCAAAAATGTAAGTCTGGGAAAGTCCTTTTATTCCCTCTAATTTAACTTTCAAAAAGTTTCAAATTTCACTCAATCAATCACACAACAATTCAAACAAACAAACAAATCTATCTATTTATTATAACATTCCAAAATTTAGAATTTTGGGATGTTACAAGCAGCCTGAACCTGCTTTACCAGGATACAGTGCGCAAAATGGGCATAGACCCATCAATGATTAAACCCACAAAGACGACCTTTAAAGGCGTCATACCAGGTGTAGAGGCCAATTGTACAGGCTCAGTTACACTCGAAGTGCTCTTCGGATCCTCGGATAACTTCCGAAGCGAAGAGTTAATCTTCGACATAGTCCCGTTCCGCAGCGGCTATCATGCACTGCTCGGACGAACCACATTTGCAAAGTTCAATGCGGTGCCACACTACGCATATCTCAAGCTCAAGATGCCAGGCCCTTGAGGAGTAATTACGGTCAATGGAATCACCGAGCGCTCTCTCCGAACGGAGGAGCATACGGCGGCCCTAGCGGCGGAAGTGCAAAGCAGCCTCTTAAGGCAATTCTCGAGTCCGGCCATTAAACGTCCGGACACCGTCAAGCGCGCCCGGAGTAACCTACAGCAAGACCGCTTCGCACGATCCGAACAACGAGCAATGCGGCCCCAACCCCAGCCCTCGCGAAATTGCGGCCATTACTGGCGCGACATAACTATGCTCTGGAGATACCATGGGCATAGAGGAGGGCACGCCACGGCACGCCTGAACGCGGCTCAACCGCACCAGGGGCTCCCGATTGTGTCATTCTTTTTCTCCCTTTTTTCTCTTACTTTCAGGACTCCGTCTTCAAGAAGCCCTGTCCGGCACTAGAATTGTCGAACTCACGATGCAACAGCCAGGGAAGCAGAAAACTGCGTCAAGTGTCCAAGTGGTCTCTACTAAGAGCATTATACCTGTTTTACATATCATCCCGTAGCTTACCCCCTGGAGGGGGACATGTTAAATAGTCCCATCCCTTGCTTATCGCACTATTTGTATCGTTCTGCTTTCATTGTAGTATCTTTTTGAATAAACAATACATAGCTTCTGCTTATTATTGCATTCACTTTTTCCATATATGTTCATCTATGACATGTTGCACCCGTACACTTTGGTACGGCCAATACACCAGGGGCATAAGTACCCCAAACAATGGTGTGATAAGTCCGAACACTTTCACAAGTGCGGCACCCCGAACTTATAGCATTATATGCATCGGCTCCGAATCATGTCTTGGGTCAATAGTTGGGTTTTCCCGGCCCCATGTTTTGGCACCTTACGCTCGTTATATCGGCTAAGGTAGCTTGGGAGAACCACTGCGATTGTGCCCGGTTGAGCTGGGTTGAGCACCTCAAAGGAGAAAGCTAAAACTGACCGTCATGATAGGCGAGAGCTGGTCGCTGTTCGAGAGGTTTTTCGGTCCCTAAAGACTTATGCCTCTTAGAGCGAGGAACCGGCATTGTCCGCCAAAGGCGTGGATAGCGCCTCAACTCGGTCTTCGAATACTAGGGGCTTCGCCGAAATTTAAAATTATAGAATTCTATGGCTAAGTGAGAGTGTTCAAGCACTATAAGTCCGGTTGCCTGGTTCGTTACGTTGAGCGCCTCCCTCGTAGGACCCAAGAATGGGAACAAGAGCGCTCAAGTTTATCCCGAACACCCCAGCACTCGTGGCGTGGGGGCTAAAGCCAACGACTTGCCATCTCTCAGATTTTATAAACGGCCCCACAGAAGGTAATATTTTAAATTCACAAGCGTTGCTTAGCGCATATGAACAAGTTTTCAGCGTACAGGATAACAAATGCGAGTCTATTCAAAAATTACATCTTTAGAGCATTCACCCGCTATAAGGCGGGCACCCTTCAGGACGCCCTCATAATACATTTCGGGCTTGCGATGCTCCTTGCCCGGCGGTGGTCCGTCCTTCACAAGCTTCTCACCGTCCAGCTTGCCCCAGTGCACCTTAGCACGGGAAAGGGCCCTATGAGCACCTTCAATGCAGACGGAGCGCTTGATGACTTCAATCCATGGACAGGCGTCCACCAGCCGCCGCACTAGCCCGAAGTAGCTCCCAGGCATGGCTTCCGTAGGCCACAGCCGAGCTATGAGGCCCTTCATGGCCTGTTCGGCGACCTTGTGGAGCTCGACCAGCTGGTCGCTCAGGGGCACCGGATGTTCGGCCTCAGCATACTGAGACCAAAACACCTTCTCCGTCGAGCTCCCTCTTGGCTCGGTAGAAAGCAATGACGCACACATCTGCAGGGCAGATCTGCGAAGGTTCCCTGGAGAGCTCCGGATTCGGTAAGTAACAGATAATTGACTTTTACATTCTTGCTTTGCATAAAGAATGCCTTACCTCTGCTATCTTCCTCATCGCCTCAATCTCTGGAGGGCTTTTGGGCTTCGCCTTAGCGGCCTTGGCACTCTCAACACCGAGGCAGCTCGGACTCGGGTCTTCGAGTCATGCTCCAAACCTCGTGTTTTTCACGAGCCTGGAGCTCTTGCCGACCTCCGCCAGCTGCGCCTCCCCTTCTCTCGCTCCAGCGCTCATGTCCGCTTTGTTTTCGGCCGCGGTCACCGCTTCCTTTAGGGTTGCCACCTCGTTCGTGGCCCCTACAATACCCATGTTATTCCTGTCCTTTTTGCAACCAACTCCTTTCTATAAGGTATTACTTTAATAAGGTATTACTTACCTTCCTTGTCCTCGAGCTGCTTCTTGGCAAGGCCGAGCTCGTTCTTGGACCGCTCGAGGTTCTGCTTCAATGCATTGACCTCCGCAGTCAGTGCGGCAGAGGTCAGCAGCGCAGCCTGCATTCCCATATTGACATATTTATGTTAGACTCCTGCATCTATCTTTTTGGATCCTTAGTCCGGCTTTTCTTTCCGAACACCGAACTAAGCATCAGGGGCTACTGTCTATGCGGTAATATTTTTACATATTCTAAACTTACCTCAAAGCCTGTTAGAAGGCTGTTGCAGGCTTCAGTCAGCCCGCCCTTGGCGGACTGAACTTTCTGGATCACCGCACTCATAACAGTGCGCTGGTCCTCCTCGATGGAGGCGCTGTTAAGCGCCTCCAGCAAGTTATCCGATGCCTCCGGTTGGACGGAGGACACCGGCGTCTTACCCTTCTTACGAAGGGGCCGCTTGCCGGACTTCGGAACCGCTGAAGGTTCCGGTATGGAGTCCGGACAAGGGTCGGGCTTAGAGCCCCTGGGGGTCTTGCTCCCCTCGCGCCTGGAGTCCGGGAGGCTGCCTTGTGGCGCCTCCTGCGCCACCTCCTCTTGACCAGGCCCCCCTTGGGGCCCCACCTCGGTGTCGTAGGCGATGCGAGGAGAGGAGGCGGCCGGAAGAGAAGTGCTCTCCACTTCGGACGAATTCAGGGACCCGCTTGACGAAGCGGCGAGCTCGTCCTTGGGCGGGCTGCATGATTGTTCGGCATTATAGAACACTATGCAATGAATGAAAAAAAACAATGGGTATCCGTACACTTACGATCTCGCCAGGGGCTTGGCCCTCGAGGGCCACTCCTCCTCGCCGTCGTTGGCGTTGGTGGAGACGTCCGGAGGAAGGGTTCTTCCCTTCTTGGAACCTCCGGCCTCCCCAGTCGGGGCGGCCTTCCTTTTCTTCTCTTCCCCCGCTGGGGGAGAGGCTTCTTTTTCCTCCTCCTCGTTCTCAGGAGAGGATTCGGTTTCAGAATCTGACAACGCCTCGTGCCGGGAGCTCCTTCGAGTTCCCGTGGCCTCCTTCTTGGCCTTCTTCTCCGTCACCACGTGAGGTGCCGGAACCAGCAGCCCCGTCGAGCGGGCGTCCGCTGGGTCTTCAGGCAAAGGAGCCGGACAGTTAATCTGTCCGGACGTCTTCAGCCAGTCCTGTCAAAGGTTAGAGAGTTTTAGATCCCGCATAGAGTCAAACTATGAAAAAAGAGTCGCATAAAGGAAAAAATAACTTACCTCGCTGGCTTGATGCTGCGAGCGGAATCCACAATCTTCGGGAGCGGATGCGGGAGCTTCGGCGCCCTTGAACAGCACCTTCCAGGCATTTTTGTACGTAGTGTCGAAGAGCCGGCTCAAGGTCCGGTGCTGTGCCGGATCAAACTCCCACAAATTGAAGGCCCTTTGCTGCATGGGAGAATCCGGCGGATGAGCATAACCTGGACTACGTTGACAAGCTTGAGGTTCTTGTCCACCAGGTTTCGGACACAGGTTTGGAGTCCGGCCAGCTCTTCCGAATCACCCCACGTCAGGCCCATCTCTTTCCATGATGTGAGCCGTGTGGGGGAGCCAGATCTGAATTCGGGGGCCGCCGCCCATTTGGAGTCGCGCAGCTCGGTGATGTAGAACCACCCCGATTGCCACCCCTTTATGGTCTCCACGAAGGAGCCCCAAGCCATGTGACGTTGGGCATCCTGCCCGCCGTGGCGCCTCCATACTCCGCCTGTCGGCCGCTCACTATCTTCGGCTTGACGCTAAAGGTCTTCAACCATAAACCGAAGTGGGGCTGGATGCAGAGGAAGGCCTCGCACATGACGATAAACATCGAGATATTGAGGATGAAGTTTGGGGCCAGATCGTGGAAATCCAGGCTGTAATAGAACATGAGCCCCCGGACAAATGGGTGAAGTGGAAAACCTAGTCCGCGGAGGAAGTGGGTGAGGAACACCACCCTCTCATGGGGCCTGGGGGTGGGGATGAGCTGCCCCTTGGTGGGGAGCCGACACGCGGTGTCGCCGGACAAGTATCCGGCCTCCCGCAGCCTTGTGATGTGCCCCTCTGTGACGGAGGAGACCATCCACTTGCCTCCTGCTCCTGACATGGCTGGAGAGGGTTGAGGAGAGATGTGCGGACTTGGGCGCTGGAGCTTGAGTGCGCGGAAATGGATGAGCAAAGGAGGAAGAAGGCGTAGGTGAAAAGGTGGATCCTTATCCCCTTATATGGACGGACGCAACTAAGCGCCCCCACCAGCCTGGTAAAACTCTCTTATCTTCCAAGCGCCGTAATCAATGGCGCGGTTGGGTTACCCACATCCGTATTGATGAGAATCCCGGAATAAGGGGACATGATCTCTGCTTTGACAAGACGTGCCAAGGAAACCGCCTCGCTAAACGTGCTGAGGTGGTACAGTAAAAATGATTCGAACGAAGACTTGGCCGTGGCGTGATAGCACGCTGTGGAATACGTCAGCAGATTGATTTTGTGTAAATATTATTCTCTCTACGGTGTTATGTGAAAATTATTTTGCAGAGCCGGACACTGTCCTTGTGTTCAAAATCTTCTATGAAGTATTTGGAGGAGGAACCCGCCTCGCAATGCCGAAGACAATCTACGCGCCGGACTCATCACCATTGAAGCCTGGTTCGGGGGCTACAGAGGGAGTCCCGGATTAGGGGGTGTCCGGATAGCTGAACTATCACCGTTTGCCGGACTCATGGACTATGAAGATACAAGATTGAAGACTTCGTCCCGTGTCCGGATGGGACTTTCCTTAGCGTGGAAGGAAAGCTTGGCGATACGGATATGTAGATCTCCTACCATTGTAACCGCCTCTGTGTAACCCTAAACCTATCTGGTGTCTATATAAACCAGATGATTTTAGTCCGTAGGACAAACAACAATCATACCATAGGCTAGCTTCTAGGGTTTAGCCTCTCTGATCTCGTGCTATATCTACTCTTGTACTACCCATATCATCAATATTAATCAAGCAAGAGTAGGGTCTTACCTCCATCGAGAGGGCCCGAACCTGGGTAAAAACATCGTGTCCCTTGTCTCCTATTATCTTCCGCCTAGACGCACAGTTCGGGTCCCCCTACCCGAGATCCGCCAGTTTTGACACCGATAGAGTCCCTAGAAATCTCATGACTGATGGTGGTTCACATTTTATTCATGGTCTCTTTCGTAAAATGCTTGCTAAGTATGATGTTAATCATAGAATTGCATCTCCTTATCACCCACAGTCTAGTGGTCAAGTAGAATTGAGTAATAGAGAGCTCAAATTAATTTTGCAAAAGACTGTTAATAGATCTAGAAAGAATTGGTCCAAGAAACTTGATGATGCTTTTTGGGCTTATAGAACTGCATATAAAAATCCTATGGGTATGTCTCCATATGAATGGTTTATGGAAAAGCATGTCACTTACCTCTCGAACTTGAACATAAGGCATATTGGGCTATTAAAGAGCTCAATTATGATTTCAAACTTGCCGGTGAGAAGAGGTTATTTGACATTAGCTCACTTGATGAATGGAGAACCCAAGCATATGAGAATGCCAAACAGTTTAAAGAAAAAGTCAAAAGATGGCATGACAAAAGGATACAAAATCGTGAGTTTAACGTAGGTTATTATGTGTTGATATTCAACTCTCGTTTAAGATTTTTCGTAGGAAAACTTCTCTCTAAATGGGAAGGCCCTTAAATTATCGAGAAGGTCTATCGTTCCGGTGCCATAAAAATCAATAACTTCGAAGGCACAAATCCAAAGGTGGTGAACGGTCAAAGAATCAAACATTATATCTCAGGTAATCCTACAAATGTTGAAACCAATGTTATTGAAACCGTAATCCCGGAGGAATACATAAGGGACACTTTCCAGAATGTTTCAGACTCCAAAAAGGAATAGGTATGTGGTACGGTAAGTAAATCGACTCCAAAACAGTTCTAATAACAATTTTTCTCTGTTTTGGAATATTTAAGAAAATAGGAAAAAAAGAAGTACTCTGGGAAGGACACGAGGCATCCACGAGGGCGGAGGGCGCGCCCTACCTCCTGGGCGCGCCCCCTGCCTCGTGGGCACCTCGTGTGCTCTTCGGACTCCGTTCTATTGCACGATACTTCTTTCGGTCAGTGAAAATTCATTATATAATCTCCCGAAGGTTTTGACCACCATATCACGCAAATATCCTCTGTTTTTGTCGCGAGCTATTTTTCTGACAGATCTAGAGCACCATGACGTCTTCAAGCGCCCCCCAAGGACAAGTTTTTTGAGAGGGTCATCAACCTCTACCTTGCGGAGGTGCTGCATCACCCTCAAACCATTGAGATGCATGAGGGGGTGCTGCACATCCGCGATGTGGAGGGACCAAGGAGTACCGAAAGCGTGGAGGCAAAGATCGAAACAATGGAACAACAAGTTTTCAAGTACCAAGGGATGGTGGAACGCGGACTCAACACCAACAAGATGATGATCGCGGAGTTCACCAACAACCATAAGCTGGACGCCAAGAACATTGGGGAGACCATCTTCAAGCTTCATGAGAAGATCGAGCATCTCCAAGCCCAGATCTATGACCTGCAAAACCAAAACTGTGAGTATGAATATAGATTCAAGAGGATGCGTTTGGCTACAGATTTGAGGATCCTAGAGACTCGATCATCCTTCTATGATGGTGAGCCTATGCCTTGGAAGACAGACGACAAGCCTACATCATCAACAACTCCATCATTACCACCTCCTAGGACATAATTACATGGGTATGGGCACTCCCCTTGGCAACTGCTAAGCTTGGGGGAGTTGCCCCGGTATCGTATCGCCATCACACTCCTATCTTTACAGTTTTACTTAGTTCGATCCTTTTGGTAATATCTTGATCTAGTAGAATAAAGTTTTGGTATGAATTAGTTTTGAGTTTTGCTTTGTTATCCCTCTATGTAATCGAGTCCATGAGCTATATATAATAAAGATTAGTGTTGAGTCAAGGGCTTTTCTATCTTGCTATGATCTTGAGGAAATAGAAAGAATAAAAAGAAATAAAAGAGACCATATTGATCTTATGGATAGTAATGACTTCACACATAAAGAGTATGAGGCTTAAAAGTTGTTGAGAGTTGGCAAACCTAGTTTTGGTCATCGTTGCAATTAATAGGAAGTAATAAAGAAAGAGAGGTTTTCACATATAAATATACTATCTTGGACATCTTTTATGATTGTGAGCACTCATTAAAGTATAAAATGCTAAAGAGTTGATGTTGGACAAGGAAGACAACGTAATGGGTTATGTTTTCTCACATCTCAGTTAAAGTATATTGTCATGGATCATTCAAACATGTTGAGCTTGCCTTTCCCCCTCATGCTAGCCAAATTCCTTGCACCAAGTAGAGATACTACTTGTGCTTCCAAACATCCTTAAACCCAGTTTTGCCATGAGAGTCCACCATATCTACCTATGGATTGAGTAAGATCCTTCGAGTAAGTTGTCATCTTGCAAGCAATAAAAATTGCTCTCTAAATATGTATGACTTATTAGTGTGGAGAAAATAAGCTTTATACGATCTTGTGATATGGAAGTAATAAAAGCGACGGACTGCATAATAAAGGTTCATATCACAAGTGGCAATATAAAGTGATGTTCTTTTGCATTAATATTTCGTGCATCCAACCAATAAGCACGTGACAACCTCTGCTTCCCTCTACGAAGGGCCTATCTTTTACATTCTGCAAGAGTCAAGGTGATCTTCACCTTTCCCTTTTTAATTTTATCCTTTGGAAAGCACCTTGTGTTAGAAAGATCCTGATATATATATATCCAATTGGATGTAAGTTAGCATGAACTATTATTGTTGACATTACCCTTGAGGTAAAACGTTGGGAGGCAACACTATAAGCCCCTATCTTTCCCTTTGTCCGATTAAAACTCCATAACCATAAGTATTGTGTGAGTGTTAGCAATTGTGAAAGACTAAATGATAGTTGAGTATGTGGACTTGCTGAAAGGCTCTTATGTTGACCCTTTCCTATGTTACGATAAATTGCAGTTGCTTCAATGACTGAGATTATAGTTTGTTAGTTCTCAATGAAGTTTCTGATTCATACTTGGCATTGTGAATAGATTGTTACTTGAGCATAATATGTTTCTGTTATAAGAATAATCATGATGCCATCATGTCCCTATTTTATTTTTATCGACACCTCTATCTCTAAACATGTGGACATATTTTTTGATTTCGGCTTCCGCTTGAGGACAAGCGAGGTCTAAGCTTGGGGGAGTTGATACGTCCATTTTGCATCATGCTTTTATATCGATATTTATTGCATTATGGGCTGTTATTACACGTTGTGTCACAACGCTTATGGCTATTCTCTTTTATTTTACAAGGTTTACATGAATCGGGAGAATGCCGGCAGCTGGGATTCTGGGCTGGAAAAGGAGCAAATATTGAAGACCTATTCTGCACAGCTCCAAAAGTCATGAAACTCCACAAAAGTCATTTTGGGAATTAATAAAAAAATATCCAGCGGAAGAAATACCTGAGGGGGTCCACCCACCACCCATGAGGGTGGGGGGGCCGCCCTACCCCCTGGGCACGCCCCCCTGCCTCGTGGGCCACCTGGCAGCCCTCCGGTGCCAATCTTCTGCTATATGAGGTCTTTTACCCTGAAAAAAAGATAAGCAAGCTTACGGGACGAAACTCCGCCGCCATGAGGAGGAACCTTGGCGGAACCAATCTAGGGCTCTGGCGGAGCTGTTCTGCCGGGGAAACTTCCCTCTAGGAGGGGGAAATCATCATCATCGTCATCACCAACAATCCTCTCATCAGGAGGGGGTCAATCTCCATCAACATCTTCACCAGCACCATCTCCTCTCAAACCATAGTTCATCTCTTGTATCCAATGTTTGTACCAAAACCTCAGATTACACCTGTGGATTGCTAGTAGTGTTGGTTACTCCTTGTAGTTGATGCTAGTTGGTTTACTTGGTGGAAGATCATATGTTCAGATCCTCAATGCATATTAATACCCCTCTAATCATGAACATGAATATGCTTTGTGAGTAGTTACGTTTGTTCCTAAGGACATGGGTGAAGTCTTGCTATCAGTCGTCATCTGAATTTGGTATTTGTTCTATATTTTGATGAGATGTATGTTGTCTATCCTCTAGTGGTGTTATGTGAATGTCGACTACATGACACTTCACCATTATTTGGGCCTAGAGGAAGGCATTAGGAAGTAATAAGTAGATGATGGGTTGCTAGAGTGACAAAAGCTTAAACCCTAGTTTATGCGTTGCTTCGTAAGGGGCTGATTTGGATCCACTTGTTTCATGCTATGGTTAGGTTTACCTTAATACTTCTTTTGTAGTTGCAGATGCTTGAAATAGGGGTTAATCATAAGTGGGATGCTTGTCCAAGGAAGGGCAGTAGCCAAGCACCGTTCCACCCACATGCCAAATTATTAAAGTAATGAACGTGAATCATATGAGCGTGATGAAAACTAGCTTGACGATAATTCCCATGTGTCCTCGGGAGCGCTTTTCTCTATATAAGAATTTGTCCAGGCTTGTCCTTTGCTACAAAAAGAATTGGGCCACCTTGCTGCACCTTATTTACTTTCATTGCTTGTTACCCGTTACAAATTATCTTATCACAAAACTATCTATTACCTACAATTTCAGTGCTTGCAGAGAATATCTTACTGAAAACCGCTTGTCATTTCCTTCTACTCTTCGTTGGGTTCGACACTCTTACTTATCGAAAGGACTACGATAGATCCCCTACACTTGTGGGTCATCAATCCATGACAACCTCGTTGTCCTCAAATTCTGGCATCAGGGGAAGATTCTCTTTATCAAGAAGATATGTCCTGGTTCCCATCTTGTAATTGATGAACATTTGTGTTGGGGATATAACTACCGAGTGTAAACCGCCCTGAAGGGGCCGGGTTACCCTCGTCCATGATCAGGGCCCACGGAGGAGGCCCAAAGCCCAGAGGCGGATTAGGGTCCATTCATGTAAACCGCCTTAGTCTTGTAACTTGAGCTGTAAGATAAGAGAGAAGAGACCGAGCCGGACACTTGTATGAGCCGGATCGGGACTCTGTAGACCGGCCGGGCGTCAACCCGTGTATATAAGGGGACGACCCAGCGGCGGGTTGAGGACAGACAATTCGAGGCTTAGGCGAAGCTATTGCTCCCTAGTCGCCGAAATCACATCAATCCCATCACAACTAGACGTAGGCTTTACCTTCATCGAAGGGGCCGAACTAGTATAACTCCCGTGTCTTTGTGTCCGCTTTAACCCCTCTAAGTTAACCCGTTCGATGGCCCTGCGACTAAGTCCTTTCACGAGGACATCTGCCGTGACAATTCCACGACAGTTGGCGCCCACCGTGGGGCTATCGCACGATGGTTTGATGATCTAGAGGGCAAGTTCGAAGGACTCGAAGGCTATGCTGTGGGCCGGATGACTAAGAGTCGTCGCGGCAAACTCTACATCGACGATGCGGATTGGGGCCCGAGGCGGCTCGATTGAGTACTGGTACAGGTCCCCTTTGTGGCATACACGTGTTCATCGGCAAGATCGGCGAGCCAGGGCTGGGCCGGACATCCGCACCGACCTCGCCGAGACGGCTCAACGGGCGAAGAAGAGTCCTGCCTCGCTAAACCGCCGTCAAGCGTGCTTTCGCTGGGAGTCGCCCACGGAGACTATGAGGGCGGATCAGCATCCGCGGCGAAACCGTTGTCTACTCTGGCGACGAGTCATCCGCCGGAGAAACCGAGTCTTTGTACCAGCTGCAAGATGGCCAGATCGGGGGCTGTTCCGACGGAGAGAGTATTCGGACTCCTTTGATCTACCCAGCGGGTTGGAATTTTCATGGCGGTACACAAGCGACGCTTCACTCTTCGACATGGCGCCCATCGTCGCCGGTTCAGCAGCGGTGGTGGCAGCCGGGGAAGGAGGCCCTGTGCGCCCGCCGGCTCAAGTTCTATCAGAGTTATTTGACGCATTGGCTGCGCTCATGGCGGAGGCTAACCCGGCGGATCAGGACCTGCACAACGCAGATTGCAAGGGTGAAGGAACAGATCGCTAAAGCTAAAGCGGATCCGCAGCCGCGACGTGAGGATGGCGGCGGAACGGGCCGCTTTGGATGCACAGGCTTATAGGCTCATGCTGGATCAGAGTGCATCACATGAAGTCATGAAAAGGAAGTACAGATCCCGTTTGCCTTCGGTTTTCGAGGGAAGAGAGCTCTTCAATACCCCAGGGGCAGGGACCAGTAATCCGCCACCGGTGGTAAACCGGCCGGAAGCACCTGGGACGGCCGCGCCGGTTCAGCCCCGTGTGATAGATCTGCCTCGCCATCACACCGGCGCGCCCCAGACTGTGCAGACACCTCCGGGTCACTACTCCAACCCGATGGATAACCTTGTCATGGCTGCGGCACGATTGGAGGAGATTCCGATCGAGGGCGATTCACCACAGGCGGTAGAAACTCGCCGGGTCAAGGAGCTCCTCAGGACGGCCCTGGCTCAGCAGGAAGCGTATTCATACAGTCGGGATCGGATCCACTCCACCCCCCGCCCAAGCCGGAGTTATAGCCGGCGCGCAGATGAACCGGCCGTATCAAGCAACGCGCAGCGCGGTCCGCCTCGAGGCAACAACCCGGCCGGTGGCTTCGAAGACGCTCAAGTGGTGGTAGACCGGGCCAGGGCACGTAGGGAGGCCGAGTTAACAGCACAACATGAGGACCATCAGCTCGCGCCGGTTCGTCCGACCATCTTCGAACCGGGGGTCACATCTGGCTCATTGGGGGTGCCTTGCCTCGTCCCCGCTTTACGCAATGTGCGTTTGCCCAAGGACTTCAAAGGGCCACGCAAGGTGCCCAATTATGCCGCCGATTTGGCTCAAGAAGCGTGGATAGAAAGCTATGAGCTGGCCATGGAGATGCTGGATGTGGACGAAGCTGCGTGTGTGAAGTATTTCACCATGATGTTGGAAGGTACGGCCCGTACTTGGTTGAAAAATTTGCCGCCCAACTCAGTTAGTTCGTGGACCCAGTTACGGACCCGGTTCATTCAAAATTTCAAAGACACCTGTAAGCAGCCTATGTCTGTGGTGGATTTGGCGGCTTGTGTCCAGGCAGAGGGAGAATCTACAACACATTGGGTGCGCCGCGTTTCGGAGGTTTTACATTCATTAGACCGGATCAACCCTGATTCTGCTATCTTAACCCTAGAAGCCAACTGCCGGTTCGAACTGTTGAAGTTGAAGCTGGGTCGCATGAAGCGTTTTTGCACTGACATGGGCACGCTCATGGGCGTTTTGGTAAAGTATGCTGATTCTGATAGTACCAAGGATCCCGAGTCTGAGGATGACGAAGTAGGGAAGGGAAAGCAGAATAGCAACTCAGAGGCCAGCAGCATCATTCGGCAGCAATGGGGAAACAAGCGTAAGGCTAACAGTAACATGGGCTTCAGAGCCAACACCAACGCGCAGGACAAGGGTCGATGGCGCAAAGGTAAGCAATCAAACCAGGCGGTGCACAAGGTCACAATCCGGATCGTTTGAATTACCTATTGAATCAACCTTGTCCGAAGCATGGGACGAAGGAGGCACCAGCGAACCACCTCTGGAAGGATTGTTATATTATGCAGGAGTTCAAAAATTCTAATGCTTTCGGTATGATCAAGGGCCGGCGGCGGTTCAGTGGTCCGCCCGGTTTCTGGTGGAGGAAATTCGGGCGGGCAAGGCAATCAGAACAATCAAAACAATCAGAACAATCAGAACCAAGGGGGTTACAATCAACAACAGCAGCAGTCGGGTTACCAAAGTAATCCAAAGCAGTTGAACGGTGGACAGTACCATGTCTTTACCACCAGCTTGGACAGACGAGACCGCAAACTTCAGAAGCGGGCGGTCAGTGTTGTTGAACCGGCCGCACCGCATTACCTGCGCTGGTCAGAGCAGCCTATTGTATGGAGCAGAGAGGATCATCCTCCCCGGGTTTACAATCCGGGTCAGCTAGCCCTAATGGTGGCACCTCAGGTGGGAGGATACAAGTTTACCAAAGTACTCATGGATGGAGGGAGCAGCATCAACATCCTGTACTATGAGACCTTCTGACGTATGGGGTTGACGGATAAGCATCTCAGGCTGTCCAGTACAGTGTTTCACGGCGTGGTGCCTGGCAAGTCAGCATACCCGGTCGGTAAGATAGCTCTGGAGGTAGCCTTTGGAGATGAACATGACTCCAGATCGGAAACGTTGACGTTTGAGGTGGTGAAAATCCAAAGCCCTTACCACGCCCTGTTTGGGCGGCCGGCTTATGCTAAGTTTATGGCACGGCCTTGTTATGTTTATTTGCAGCTGAAAATGTCGGGTCACAAAGGGACGATAACGGTTCACGGGAGCCGCCGGATTGCGTTGGAATGTGAGGAAGGTGATGCGGCTTATGCAGAGTCGGTTTGTGCCACCGAAGAGTTAAAGTACTATAAAGACAATGTTGATCCGGCAGATATGACCCCGTTGAAGAAGCCAACTACAGAGCACGATCCGGATTTGAAGTTTAAGTCGGCGGCTGAGACTAAACTTGTTGATTTTGTGCCCAGCGATTCGTCCAAGCAGTTCACCATCAGTGCTAACTTGGATCCTAAATAGGAAAGCGCGCTCATCGAGTTCATCCGTGAGAATCGGGACATTTTCGCATGGAAACATTCTGACATGCCAGGTGTACCGAGGGAACTCGCTGAGCACACTCTTAATGTTGATCCCAAGTATAGACCGGTAAAGCAGTTTCTTCGCCGGTTTAACGAGGAAAGGCGCAAGGCCATTGGAGAGGAGGTTGCCAGGCTCTTAGCGGCAGGGTTTATTGTTGAAGTTTTCCATCCAGAGTGGCTTGCTAATCCGGTGTTGGTCCTTAAGAAGAATGGCACTTGGCGCATGCGTGGATTATCAGATCTTAACAAGGCTTGTCCAGCAGATCCTTTCGCCCTCCCCCGTATTGATCAGATTATTGATGCTACGGCGGGTTGTGAGCGTTTGAGTTTTTTGGATGCATATTCCGGATATCATCAGATTAAGATGGCGGTTAAGGACCAGGAGAAGACGGCGTTTATCACCCTTTTGGAGCCTTACGCTATGTATCTATGCCTTTTGGGCTCAAAAGCGCCCAAGCAACTTATCAACGCTATGTGATGTAATTGCTTGCATGAACAGATCGGCCGTAATGTGCATGCTTATGTGGATGATATTATGGTTAAGTCAAGGAAGAAGGAAACACGATTGAGGATTTGAGAGAGACCTTTGACAACTTGCGGGTGTACAAGATGATGCTTAACCCGCCAAGTGTGTTTTTGGTGTTCCGCAGCAAGTTATTGGGTTTCCTTGTGTCCAACAGGGGGATTGAAGCTAATCCGGAGAAGATTACAGCTATCACCTCCCTGGCTAAGCCAAAGTGTATCAATGATGTCCAACGTTTGGCAGGTCGGATTGCTGCGCTAAGCCGGTTTATCAGCCGCCTAGGAGAGAAGGCCATTCCTTTGTACCAGATGCTGAAGAAAACGGATCAGTTCGTCTGGAGTTCAGCCGCTGATGAGGCATTGGAGGACTTAAAGCGGCAGTTGGCCAACCCGCCTGTTCTCGCTGCTCCCATTGACAAGGAGCCGCTCCTGTTATATGTTGCTGCTAATGCCAGGGCAGTCAGCGTAGCCATTGTGGTGGAACGAAAGGAGGCAGGGAAGGAGTATCCGGTTCAACGGTCGGTTTATTACATTAGCGAGGTCCTCATTGAGTCTAAACAAATATATCCGCATTGGCAGAAGCTGGTATATGGAGTTTTTATGGCAAGCCGGAAGCTGAAGCAATATTTTCAAGGGCACCCCATCACGGTGGTCAGTTCAGCTCCTTTGGGAGATATCATACAGAACCGGGAAGCGACTGGCCGGATTGCTAAGTGGGCTATAGAACTTGGGCCACACGGTTTAAGGTATGTGCCTCGGACGGCAGTAAAGTCTCAGGCACTTGTGGATTTCATTAACGATTGGACAGAGTTGCAAGCACCAGAAGAAAAGCCGGATCATACCTATTGGACCATCCACTTTGATGGGTCCAGGCAATTGGAGGGCTCGGGGGCTGGAGTCGTATTAACTTCCCCACGAGGTGACAAGTTCTATTACGTTCTTCGCTTAATGTTCCCCTGTACTAACAATGCAGCTGAGTATGAGGCTTTGCTCCATGGTCTCCGGATGGCTAAGGAGATGAATCTAAGCCGGGTTAAGTGTTTTGGTGACTCGGACTTGGTGGCCCAGCAAGTATCAGGTACTTGGGATTCCAAAGATCCACTCATGGCTGCGTCGTCGGGAGGTGGATATTGTTGCAGGACACTTTAAAGGATATCGTGGACCATGTGGATCGTCGGAAGAACAAGCGGCGGATGCTCTAAGCCGGCTGGGCTCAACGTAAACCGTGCCGCCCAATGTCTTCCTTGATGTCTCGCACAATCCGTCGATTAAGCTTCTGATGAAGTTGATTTGGCTATTCCTGATCCGGAGGCTCGGTTGGTGGCGACCTTGCATGTCATTCCGGATTGACGCCCCTTATTTGGCATACATGAACCGGGCGAGTTACGGAAGATGAGGCGTTGGTCCGGCAGATAGTTCGGCGGTCTAAGTCTATGACCATATATAAGGGCGAAGTTGCATCGTTGCAGTGTGTCGATGCGTTTCAGCGTTGTGTCCCCGACGAAGGCCGTGAGATATTGCGTGAGATCTATGAAGGGACTGTGGTCACCACGCGGTTCAAAGTCCTTGGTGGCCAAAGCGTTCCGCCACGGTTTCTATTGGTTGACCGCCCATGCCGATGCGGAAGATCTGGTCGACGATGTGATGGTTGCCAAAAGTTTTCAGACGTGCTCATGTACCGCCCAAGAATTGAGGATGATTCCAATTACTTGGCCGTTTGCGATTTGGGGCTGGATATGGTTGGACCTTTCAAAAGGTCCAAGGATTAAGAAGACCCACTGCTGGTGGCGGTTGATAAATTTACAAAGTGGGTAGAGGCGAGCACATTAGCAAGTGTGATGCGCTACGGCGGTTCAGTTCATCAAAAGGTGATTTTCGGTTTGGGTTTCCACACAGCATCATCACGGACAATGGCACTAATTTGTCCAAGGGAGCCATGAAGGAGTTTTGTGAGCGAGAGCACATCCGCTTGATGTTTCTTGATGGCCCACCCGCAGTCCAATGGTCAAGCGGAACGAGCTAATCGGGAGATCTTGAGAGGTATTAAACCCGGCTTATGGTCCCTTTAGAGAGGACGCCGGGTTGTTGGGTAGAAGAGCTACCATCGTGATATGGAGTATCAATACTACCCCTAACAGATCCACCGGATACACACCGTTCTTTATGGTCTATGGAGCGAGGCGGTCCTTCCTGCGATATCCGTCATGACTCGCCCAGCGTGTGGCAGCCTATGTTGAGGCCGATAGCGAGGCAGCACGGCAGGACGCTTTGGATCGATGGATGAAGAGCGAGATATGGCGGCTGCTCGTTCGGCGATTTACAAAGCAGGATCTTCGTCGGAATCACAATCGGTGGTTAGAACAAGAACCTTTCAGAAGGAGACTTGGTGCTTGGCTCATTCAAGACCGCACAGATATGCACAAGCTATCCCCACCTTGGGAAGGGCCCTTTGTGGTTAGCAAGAATCTGCACAACGGGTCATACTATCGATTGATGTTCGAGAGCGAAAAGACTCACGACGCCGAAGAGGAGACCAACAGCCGTGGAACATAGCTCATCTTCGCCTTATTATACCGAGCCATCGGCTCCACTTATGTACATATTAAGACAATGTATATATTATGAATAAAAGCAATAAACCGGATCCTCGGCTAAAGCGGGGTATCCGTTCTGTAAAAAGTCCGGTTTGGGTACATGGAGATGTTGTCGCAAAGCGGCCTTCGGTTTAACCCTTGCTCTTGCTTTTCAGAAGTTTTTGTCACTTGGGGGCTTGGTCGTGTCCGAACCAACCCAACACCTTTTGATGGGCGAAAGCCACCAGATCACTTGGGGACATGGTCACGTCTGAACCAGTCATGCTTCTTGGTCGGCCTAAGGCCATAGAATCACTTGGGGGCTTGGTCGAACCCGAACCATTTCCATGCCACTTGATCGGCATAATGCCACGATTTCAGTTGGGGGCCTGGCTGACTTGAACCATCGCTACACCTTATGGGGAGCTTGGTCTGTCGACCATGGTAACACCATCGATCGAGCTCGATAAAGCCTCTTTTGCAAATGGTTTTATCATTGCCTTTGCTTCCATGTGGTTTTCATACTAGTTATTTGATTTTTGTTTGCCTTCTTAAACCGACAGCCTTCTTAAACCGGATTCAAGTTGTCAGTTAACGGAAGTCGGTCCATATTTAATCCGGTGATTTTGTTCTGGTTTGATTTTTTCTGTTACCTTCCCATTATGGAGTAACAGGGGGCTTGTCATGCCCGACACGGTTTACACGGTAAACCGGCATTCTAAGCACAGGAGTTGTTTTCTCCTTTGACGGTAATGGTTTATACAACCTCCGCCACAAGATTGGCTAGGCCAACTGCATGCCCGACGCTGGCAGGTATTTTTGTATCATAACATTTGGTCATATACCTTAATATTTTCTTATATAAATATATAAGCGTCACAATCCGGCTGGCGACACAAGCCGCCCTGGCAGTTTAAAGAATTTGTGATTGCAGGCGAACTAAGTTGACGGTTCATCAATCCAAAGTATCAGTACCACCATGCAAAGGATAGACTGAGGTCATAAAGGCATTGTTCAAAACAAAATGCTAACTATCCTATTACAAAGCCTTCCAAGGCCCGGTGTTTCGCATGGCGTTATGGCTAGCAGTTTCGGAGGCGTCACCCGGCTTGACGGATTACGCTTCTTCGCCAGGTTGACGTGAGGTAGAGGGGGCGCCTGGCGTCGGTTCAACTTCTTCCTCTTCATCACCCAAAGCCGGAAGTCATTGGTAGACCAGTCAATCCGGTTAAGGCACGAAGACAGCCTCTTCACTTATAAGCTCGGTCGGATCAGCGTCGAGGGCATAAGTGTGCTTACGGATTGGAGGAACAAGGATCTGCACTTCAGGAATGACAAACTCCACCTGTTTGTTGTTTGCGTCATAAAAAGAGCGGTGAACCGCCAGGTTGGCTTCTGCTGCCAGTTGACTCGCCAGCGGACGCATCTCCTTTGTTATTCGTTTAGGGGCGTCATTATCAAAGGCTTCATCGTTCTCTTGAGCGCTGGGGAAACCCTTGGCTATGTCAGCCGGATCAAGATCCGCTATCCACGCCTTTGGCGCGAGTTAGACGAGAGGGTGCCAGCCGGGCGCGGATCGCTTCAACTCTTCAAGCTGCCCCGGAACCATGGACAGCCGGTCCAGTGTATATTTGATCAGGGACGGAGCCGTGTTGTCGTTTGATGTGGCACACATGACTCGCTGGGCGCCGGTATACAGCTGCTCAATCAGCGTATAAGCGGCCTTGAGCTTCTTCCGCACATCAGAGCCCAGATGAGCAATACGCTTGCCTGCACCGGTTTCAGACAGCTCAGGTTAAACCGGCGGAAATATCAAAATAGAGATAATCAGTGCAAGTTTTCTTACCAAAGATGGCAGAGGTCATGGCATGCACTTGGCGCTTTAGTCCGGTAAGCTCTTCAGTCACCGGTTTAAGAGCTGCTTGGCATCTTCCGCCTGTTTTTCAAACCGGCCTTCTCGGTGTCCCAGTTGGCCCGTTCGGATTTATACCACTCCTTCAGCTGTTCCATAGTGGCCAAGGCAGTTTTCAATTCGTCCTTGGCCTTGGTGGTTTCTGCTTGTTGAGTTTCCAGATTGGCTCGAAGGTCCTTGAGTTGCCTTTGTTTGCTGGTATATTTCATTACGATAACAAAGGAGCACGTTAGTTGTTTCATTATAAAGTCCCAAGCTCAATACAAATATTCAACTTGGCACTTGGGGGCTAATGGCTAGTTGATCTCAATTTGCTATGGGGAGACACAAATTAAGTCCTAGTTTAACTATGCTAAGTTGAACCGACCCTTGGGGGCTACAATACTGCAGTTTAAGGCGTATGTTTTTTATGCAAAGTTAAGTGCCGGTTTAGCTATGCACAGTTAAACCGACCCTTGGGGGCTACTATACAGCCAAAGTACAAGAAAGACATAACTCCTTTACCTCATAGCGGTCCTTCATACGGTTTACCAGACCAGCTTCAAAGTCACGGCTTGTGTAGAGCCGGTTTAGAAACCCGGAGTGAAGTTCTTGGGCAGAGAAGTATCATAAGCTGACAGATCAGTTTTCCCCTTATCTTTACTCATAGTGGCAGAATCTTCCTTGGCGCTGTGTTTTGCTAAAGCGACCGGTTGGCTAGGAGTGGTGTAGCCAGTGCCCGTCACAATAACATCATCATTTTTGACCGGGCTGGCCGGATTGGCGGTCTTCTTTGGGCTTGGTGCCTTCATGCTCTGGCTCGGCGGTTCAACAATTACGACCCGCTCTGTGGCCTGACTCGGTGGAGCAGGATGCGAGATTTCCACTTGGGCCTCCGGTTCAGTTTCTGGCGAATCAGCAATGTCGTCCCGGTACAACTCGCCAGAGCTATTCTTAGCGACTTCAGGATTTTCGCCCTGCTGCTCTGGGGTCTTCTCCGGATCAACATCTGCAGTAGGCTCAAGAGTTTTCGCTTTCTTGCTCAAGCGAGCCTTGGTGCTGCAATATTCGGAATTGGATTAAGACAAATCGACCAAGGCAATTGTAAACCGAATTGGCGGGACAGCAGTTGCGTACCCTGCAGCAACTTTAAGCGGAGGCAGTTGCGTGGTTGATGAACCGCCAGAAGAGTTGGAAGAGGCCTGATAATTCGGGTCAGACGGATTGAGAGGACATCGGAAGAAACCTTTTAAGGGATAACGCTTTTCAGGAGAACAAGTCACCTCTGGACGACGCTTCCGGGTTGGTGTATCTGGTAAACCGGATGAGGTAATCCGTTGACCACTGTGCCGGGTCGTGCGGCGCTCTTCAGCCTGCTGTGTCTTCAAGGAAAGGTTTTGATTCAAATAAGCACAGGAATGATATTTTTTCACTTTCCGGACGGCGCGACGAATTCTTTTAACCGGCACGAGGTCGGATTCGGAAGAAAGAAAGATTACCTCAACAGGGTCGGCATGACTGGCTTCAGCATCATCCTGGGAGGTAAAATTGTCAGTAAAAGGAATACAAAGGGACAAATCACAAGCAAGAAGAAACACAAAGAGGAGGGCGGTTCTGGCGACCCCTCGTAAGGATATCAAGTTTTACCTCAGCTTCTGATTCTTCGTCCTCCGGCGGATCAGAAGACTCGGCGGTTTTCTTCTTGCCAACCTTCTTGGTGGCCTTGGACTTTACACGCGGCGCCCGAGCCGGTTTGGTACGCTTCCAGAAGGAGCTGTTAGCCTGAGAAGGAGCAAAGAATTAATATATGTCAACAAGGCATTAATGTCGTAAAAGCGGTGAGTAGAGCCTACATGCAGCGGTTTGTTGGCAACACGAGAGGAGCCAGCCGGTTTGGCTCTGCATGAGATCGGTTCATCCAGCATCCGCTTCACTGTCTCGGTGACTTCAAGTTATGTTATTGGTAGCTCGTGACGTCTTTGAGGGTCTTGGAGGCTGCCAGTGTATTCGTGCATCAATCCGGGCTGGCGGCTTAGTGGCAAGACGCCCCAAGAAACCCAACACCGCACAAGGTCCACACCAGTTAAGACATTGGCCATTAGGGCCCGGAGCATGATAATTTGAGGCGCGAAGTTCTTCCGTTCCGCGGCGGTTAAGCATAAAGGCAGCGGATGGTGGTTGTTGAGCCGGTGAGGACGGTAACCCGGCAAAGGATTCTCGTTAGCGGGAGCAGTGTTCGGCGGTAGAACCAGGTTTGGTTCCAATCTTTTGGATGGCTGTGGTGTTTGGCGTGAGGAAAGTCCACTTCCTTCCCTTCGGATTGAAACGCCCAGCTACGTGTTGGGACCATCGAGAAAATTCTGCACGACGGTTCAAGTGGAAAAAATCCGGAACAGCTCCACAGATGGTTCTTCTTGAAGATAGACTTCACGTAAAACTTGAAAATTGCATATGTTTGACACGAGTTCGGGCAAATATCCTGCGGATGAAGTTGAAAACTTGCAAGGACGTCCCGGAAGAATTTTGAACCGGGCGGGCAGAATCCCCGGTCTAAGTGCTGCACAAACACAATTACTACTCCTTCTTGCGGATTAGGAGGGCATTCGGCATCCGGAACCCTTGATGGAGGACATTTTAGCAGCTAAAGCGCCGGTGGTAGCGTATCCGTTGAGTTGCGTCTTGGTGGCCTTAGACCGGACCCAATTGCAAGCTGAGAATTGAGGGCCATTCGGAAGACTAAACTGCGAAAGGACAAAGCGGTTCACCGTTAAGCGGTTCAGCACATTATACAATGTTAAACCGGCGATTGGCAGCCAGTTTCGATTCGGTTTAAGCGAGGACTAATGGAGTGACGGATTAGCTATCAAAAGTCAGACCGCCAAAAGAGACAGAACTGAAAAATCTACTAAGTGTGAGCGAAACAGATTTCACATGCGAATGGAAGTAATTTAGATCTACCAAGGTTCGGTGAGAAAAATTTCTGCGACCTATGCAAGCCTCATAGAGGGCAGGAAGGTTCGTGCATCCTAAACAAGAAGATCTGAACAAAATGAAAGATGGACAAGGAGTAAAACTGATGGCGGAGCGGTCGCCGCACAGGATGTGTACTACGGCCAAATCATACGGCCATGGTAGGGTAGGTATGAGGACACTACGATGAACACCCATGAACTACAAGAGGAACAGGGACCTTCAGATGTGGATCTAGGGCTCGAAGAGGAGCCTTACCTAATGCGCCGAGCGGCGGAGGAGCGCTAAAGAGCTTCTGGTCCAGTCAGGTTGATGCAGCGGCCTAGCGCTGATGCGGCGGACGAAGGTCGGCGGCGACGGCAGAGCTTCAGGGCTGGAACGTTGCGAGGAAGGAGAAGAGCGGAAGAATAAGAGAAAGGGGCCTGCCGGTCTATTTATAAGGAACCGGGGCAATTAACAAGCACGAGAATCGAGGAGTCAAAAGCGGCGGACGGCGCAGCGGTCGCCTCGATTTCCGGGATAGCATTAAATGAAAGGGAATCTTACTGTTTGGATTTCTTTATTAAAGATGACGTCAAGGCGCTCTGTTACGGTGGTCGGAGGATGACGTCACAGCGGTTCAAGCAGATGGCGGTTTACGGAGTATGAAGGGAGATTCAGAGTTTCCTGAAGATGTTGAGGATTAACATGAACCGGTTCAAGTCAATCTGGGGCCTAATGTTGGGGATATTACTACCGAGTGTAAACCGCCCTGAAGGGGCCGGGTTACCCTCGTCCATGATTAGGGCCCACGGAGGAGGCCCAAAGCCCAGAGGCGGATTAGGGTCCATTCATGTAAACCGCCTTAGTCTTGTAACTTGAGCTGTAATATAAGAGAGAAGAGACCGAGCCGGACACTTGTATGAGCCGGATCGGGACTCTGTAGACCGGCCGGGCGTCAACCCGTGTATATAAGGGGACGACCCGGCGGCGGGTTGAGGACAGACAATTCGAGGCTTAGGCGAAGCTATTGCTCCCTAGTCGCCAAAATCACATCAATCCCATCACAACTAGACGTAGGCTTTACCTTCATCGAAGGGGCCGAACTAGTATAACTCCCGTGTCTTTGTGTCCGCTTTAACCCCTCTAAGTTAACCTGTTCGATGGCCCTGCGACTAAGTCCTTTCACGAGGACATCTGCCGTGACAATTCCACGACAATTTGTATGTGAGGGGCATATCCACATGATCTCTTTTGATCAGCAGTTGTTCTCTTCACTATTTCAACAATTAAGCTCATCACCTTGAACTTCTGAGGTACATCAAACATGTGGAGCAAGTTGATTGTGTGACCATGGATCATCCTATGATCTCCTGACTTGGGCAAAATGGTGTGCCTTAAGATGGTGTTGATAGTGGTCAAGCCAGACAACAGATAGTATATTGATCCAAACTTGTGAGTCTCCGGGGCTTCATCAGGAATAGTCTTGTACATGTTGGCCATGGAGTTATGATGCTTCCTAAGCTTGGCATATACATTAGTGTCATTCTCCTCTTCCTTTGGGGCATTGGTCAACTTGGCCCATTCAGAGATAGTTGATTGATACCTTGTACCTTCAGTCATCCAGACGACCATTCCATCAGGGTAGAAGTGAGCAGTGGAATAGAATTGCATGATCATCTCATCGTTCCACTTGGTCAACTTCTGACCAACAAACTTGTCCACTTAATTCATCCTGAAGCTCTCATGCGCACCTGGGAAGTAGTCTTCATTATCATCAATGTACTCCTAGTCAACCCACTTTATATCACAGACAATGGGCTTCTTGTTCAAAAGGACAGTTTCATAGAAGTCTTGTTGTTCCTTTGTGTGAAAGCGATAGTTGATTCGTCCATTTTGCATCATGCTTTTATATCGATATTTATTGCATTATGGGTTGTTATTACACGTTATATAACAATTCTTATGCCTTTTCTCTCTTATTTTATAAGGTTTACATGAAGAGGGAGAATGCCGGCAACTGGAATTCTGGACTGGAAAAGGAGCAAATATTAGAGACATATTCTGCACAACTCCAAAAGGCCTAAAACTTCATGGAGATCAGTTTTGGAATATATAAAAAATATTGGGCGAAGAAAGCACCAGAGGGGGGCCACCAGCCAGCCACAACGGTGGAGGGCGCGCCCTACACCCAGGGTGTGCACCCTACCTCGTGGGCCCCTGGCTGGCCCCCGACGCCCATCTTCTGCTATATGGTGTCTTTTTCCCTAGAAAAAATCATAGAGACGCTTTCAGAACGAAACGCCGCCATCTTGAGGCGGAACCTGGGCAGGACCAATCTAGGGCTCCGGCGGAGCTGTTCTATCGAGGAAACATCCCTCCGGGAGGGGGAAATCATCGCCATCGCCATTGTCATCACCATCAATCTTCTCATCAAGAGGGAGTCAAATCTCCATCAACATCTTCACCAGCACCATCTCCTCTCAAACCTGATGCGGAGCATCCCACATTCATCCCCATGTACACTCCGACTACTCTCCAAGCCCCAAGAGGACATATGACGAGACCTCGACCATACGCCATAGGGCACAAGGTGAACTCACTCCTCTTTGAACCGTCACTTTCCACATGTGAGACATGGCTACTACCTCATGCATGGACCTTGCATACACTCAGGTACAACCGAGACGACCATGGAGGATCCAAGGACCAAGGCCAAGCATGGAAGAGGAGAAGGAAGAAGAAGCCGGGAGCAAGCGGTACTACCGCTTATCATCACAAGCGGCACTACCGCTCTACATCCGCTCCACTTCCGCAAAGTACGACAAACTTCGGAGATCGAACGGCTCCAGAGCGGTACTACCGCCCATCATAGCGGTACTACCGCTTGCGCGCCTCAAGCGGTACTACCGCCCGAAGGACCGGTACGACCGCCCTGTCTGTGCACAGTGTATTGGGCCGGGCCCATGTACCCCTTCGCCCTCACTTACCCCTTCGTGGCTCTAGACTATATATACTCCTCCACCTCCTCCTAGTTAGGGAGCAAAGGATTAGCTCATATTTTGTGTGAGACCCTTGCTCATCCACTTGGTTACTTCTCCTCGGAGCTCAGGACCTCTTCGGAGAAGATCCCCCAAGCGGATTTAGGACCCCCTCTTGGGTGGCCCCCATCAAGACCTCCTCACGGAGAAGAACCCGGTTACCTCTTGTATCATCCTTTGTTGATCATGGATCGTGTATCTCTCTTTGTGTTCATCGATCTAGCGCATGTGTAATCGAATCTTGTTGGTTTGAGTGATTCCCTTGTGTTTTTCCCTGTGATTTCGCTCGTGCTCTTCCGCTCGTTCTTCGTGTTCCTCGTAGGATCCTCTCCAAACGTGAAAGATCGACCACATAGGGTTCCTCCCTACATCATCTTGGTATCATGAGCCACGTTTATCACGTTTTTGGAGCCCCTACCCCGTGTTTTCTAGCTTGATTTTGTTTTTTTCGTCCTAAATCCGAAAATCCCCACAAAAAATAGCCCCCAAAATTTTTTGTGATTTGTTGGTGAGATGAACTTTTGTTCATTTTGATCCATGGATTTGCTTGGTTTCAAGTGGATCTTGCATCTCCCCAAGTTTCCCCACCTTCCATCCACGAAATCCATCCAATTTTGACCCCGAAATCATCCATTTCTGCCCCAAAATCGCGCCCCGATTCGATCTGCGAAAAATCCCGACACCAGCGGTACTACCGCCCCCCTAGCGATACTACCGCTTAAGCGCCACAAGCGGTACTACCTCCCTCCCAAGCGGTACTACCGCCCATGCCAGTTTCAGCATTCCGAGTTTCACCATTTTCATCATAACTTTTCACTCCGAACTCCGATTTGAGTGTTCTTTGGCTCGTTTTGAAGCTATCAACGTGCCCAAGGTCCTCACCTTGGTTTCACCACCTTTTGACACCATGAATGTTTTGGTACTTTGGCTTCTTTGCCTAGGGCTTCCACCACATCATCCGCAATACCACCATAGCCTTCCGCATACTAACCCTTTTTGTTCACCATAGCATTTGAGGTTGTTTGAGTAGTGACTTGAGTCTCCTAAGGTGTTTAGGATACTTAGGGACAGTTGCTTCTTCATCAACCACCTCCATAACTTCCGCATAGGCTTGCCCACCATACACTTCCGCCACCCCAACTTAACCCAATCTTGTTGTGTTGAGAGTTGTGTCTCCTAAGGTGTTTCGGCTACTTAGGGACCGTGCTACCAACTTCGATACCGTGTATAGCCCATCATTCCACTTCCACATTGCCAAGTGCACACTACCACGGCTTTCCGCTAGCACCATTTTGACATTTGACGTTTGAGATTTTGAGTTCTCGGTTTCTCCGTTTC